>CM061137.1:69402724-70051498 GCA_030789695.1 Scilla litardierei | reverse complement strand
TCCCGGACGCTATCATTTCACATCCGGTTCTCTTTGTTCACAGTTAACAGTTCTAACCAAATAAGGCCTAAGCACGGCCAAAAGTGCAAGTGGGATGCACTTGCCTGCGGTGGCGAGTGTGTCGTCCTCCCGGAGCGTCTCGTCCAAGCGTCTCGTCAGCGGCAGTCCATCTGAAATAGTGTCACGGCGACGGTGTCAGGTCGCGTTTTTCAATAAGTCCTATTAAGGTTTGTTTCTAGGTTGTCGGGACTATCCTATTCTTCAAAAATCATCTTTTTGGTGTTTCGTTCAACCTAGATCGACCACTACCTTGTGTGCACAGAAAAGTCGTCCGATGGTCGATCTTTCTACGGTGGCAATCATTTTACAGAAGCTGAAAGTAAATTTAGTTAGAGTCGTCCAGTTTTAGGTTAGGGTTTGATTGTACTACGGTGTGGGTTGCTACGAGTTCGGGGGACCAACCTTTTACGACGATCGCGTGGGGAAACGACGTCGGGTCTGGGAGTGGCAACGGGCCGCGATGAAAGACGTAAATATCTGCGTCATCAGATTTACGGTATTAAACCAACACTATTAAATTAGTAAAATAGTATTATTATAAAAAAATTATGCATACGTATAAACTGATTGCAAAAGTATAAGCCGTATGAGCCCCAAACTATATACACATATATTAACAATATACAACCCAAAATAAGGCATGTGTGGTATCTGTGATATTAACCTAGAAGAAACCATACAGGTACCCTCATCTTCTAACCAGCATTCATGCTAACCAATTATTAAGAATACCCTAGTACTCTAAACTAGTATACTGTAAAGCTTTAGGTATATAGAAGGATTTCTACATGGCCCAAACTGTGTACATGGTAACTTAAGTTACTAAAATACCATGTTATAAAAATAATAATTATACACTAAGTTAATCTCTACAAGCCTTAGGTACAATCTGCATACAAGGTAATCTGTACCCATCTCACCCATATACACTAACAGCAATATCAATAAAACCTAAGACTTACACACAACTCTTACACAGATCACCACCACTAACATCCCTATTAAAAATATAACCATGCACACATATTATAAACTTTACATGTGTATAACACAGTTCTGGCAACTTACCAAACGACGTTAAAAACTCAGCCCGCATGCAGGTAGGGCCTCGTCCCTTGGACGGCGATAGCGGAGATGGGTCCAAATCGTCGGTGGCGGTTCGGGAGGCGGAGGCCCGGAGGAAGGATACTGAGGTCGTGGGAAACGGCGGACTGGAGGAAAGAGCAGCGGCAGCTGCTCTTTGGAGATCATGGATGTCGCGTATTGGGGCGATCGAGCGGTGCTCCGACGGGGTCTCGGTCGGAGAGATGGTCGACGGGGGCTGGAGGTCGGGGATGGCGAGGGTACATCGAGGAGTTGGGGTTTGGTCGAAGAGGGGTGTGTGTGCCTGGGAAATTCGCGTGGAGGAGAAGAACGAATAGGGGCGGCGCCTGTATCAATCCCCTAGGGTTTTTAAAATAAAGGTAGAGTAGGTTAAGAGGCCCTAGGTTTTATTTAAATTGTGGGGCCGAGGCAGCATGTGGGCTAGCTAGAGTACGGCTGAAACCCAGGTTTCTAAAGTGAGGGAAAGGCACAGGAGACCTAGGCAGGCTAGTTCAAGATGGGAGAGGTAATTGACTGGTTGGCAAAAGATTGATCTGGTAATATAAATCGTATGATAATTTGATGGCCTAGGTTTAGTTTTAAAAAAACGGTTACAGCTTGAAATTTAAAAGCTGGTTTGATTTAAAAGTTTGGGTTAGGTTCCTTATAAAAACAATTAGGTTCCTTATATAAAAAAAACAATTGATGTAGTATTAGATTATTAGTAAACAATTAGTGATGGGTTAGCCTTTTAAAACCAACGCACAGAACTCTAAACCGAATTTTCTCCTTTTTTTAATATGTAGAAAATATTTTATAAAGAATTTAGCAATTTGGTCACTAGACGTCCAAAAATACAAAGAAAAATACTGGGGCGATCGCGCCTCCGAGAGGGTCGTGGATACGGGGTCCGGCCGCGCGTTTGAGTTACGAAAGACAGTAATAAAAATCAAGTACACCAAACACACACACAAAACACAACCACGCACTAAAACACGCACGGTCGGAAAATGACCGTTACATTCTACCCACCTTAGAAATGATTCCGCCCTCGGAATCACTCATACCATCAATAATAACATCTATATAACCTTATACCCCAAAACTCTCATGACTACACCTATAGATTGCTAATCTTATAACTTCAACCAATGTTCTTTAATTAATCCTTCATAATCCTTCTTTTCACAAGACAATGCTACGACTAAACTCACCTCCTAATATTTAGCTATAGACCCATCACTGCTATTCAAATTTCCAACTCCAAATCCTCATAAAAGAATAACAATCATCTTCTCATTCCATACCGTTCCACTAAACATCATCGCTCAATAACATCTTCCAATTTCTCAATCTCTTCCCAATATTAATCAATTGCTAAACTTATGTTATAGTCGATCACCAATCCAAGACGAACATTTGTCTATCTCATCATACCTTTCGCAAATCAACAATCGCAGTGTGCTCAATATATTCCTTGTCTTATCTTCCCGTAAGTCTATCCGCCAAATAATTGAACTATCAAAATCACATCTTATCCTACTCACTATAGCTAATCCTAACCAATATCAAGTCTGACTATCTAACCATCCATTTATCTCAACACGTTGTGTCATTCTCAAAGACTTCTCACGTCAACTCGACAACCAAGTCTTGACGCTTACAATGTTCTACTCATTCTCATGATCATCCTAACTCATACTATACTCCGCAGTTACTTCTATCTACCACCCGTCTAAGCCTCAAGTCTGATAAGTTATCATCTTCTCGCATATAATTTCATCCGACCAGAATTTCTCATTGAGTCCGCCACACTTCGGTTTTCATAAATAAGTCTTGGACCGCCCATTCTTTTCATCCGAAAGAAATCTATTCCAATATCCTATTGTTCCAAACTCGTTTAATCATAGCTATAACAAATCTCATCTCTCCCTGAGTCTACCCGCAAACAAAATCCCACAACAATAACTAGCTAGTCCCAAAACTATAACAACCATAACATAACATTTCTAAATGGAGAGAGAGAAAAGAGAAAGGGAAACTTAAAACCAGTGACACATTTTTAAAACATTTGGAAAAACGTGTGGGGTCGTGGTAATGGATGAGGGAGGATATGTGGTTTGTGATCTTGTGAGCTAGTTTCAAAAACTTTAAAGATTTGGTTTAAAAGAAAACAAAGTTTTGACACAATCACATGCAGTCAAGGATAAACTATTCATTAGTATAATGTCTAAGTCTAAGGAACTGTCTGCTATGACACTATTCACAAATATGTATACCGTCATTCAGACAACTCAAGCGTACCACGGTTAACACTGAGTACACATACAAGACACAAGAGACGATCACCAAGATCCTAAGGTAACACATATACAGGTCTATGTTCTATACCTATATATATACATCACAACGACATCACAAAACCAAAGGGCCCACTACTAGCTAGGGTGACATATGCAACTACAGGCGCTGATGTCTACATACAAGAGGGAGACCGAAACCAAAAACGACACGAAACAAGATCGAAAGAACGAAGTCAGTTAAGGCGAGGCTAAGAAGATAGTCGGATGGACGGGACAAGAATATAGCTAAAAATGATTTAACGATGAAAGAAGGATTTTGTGCAAAATATGGTATCATATACCTTTAAAAAACATAAATATTTATATACTTAAAAGTGATCAGATGTAGCAAATCAATTTTTTTTTTGGAACAAAGGTAAGACGAAGGAAGGATGGGTGGGATAGCGGTTGTTTTGCAAATGAAAATAAGTTTACACAAAGATTTTGAAATGTGATCACGAAGAACATAGAACTGATATAATGATAATAGTTGGAGTTCTCTCTAGTTTAGAAAATATTCTAAAAGTATGTACGGTCAGTGGTTAGAAATAATTTTTGTAGTTTAGAAAAGTAATATATATATATTGGATTATAGAACTTTGATAATAAGGTTTAAAACTGAAATACGAAAGTTACCGATTTGAAAATAGGCACGAGATAGTAAAATAATTTTACGACCAAGGAGGTTTTTAAAAATCAGTGAAAGAATTTTAACTCAACCGAAAAAAACAAGAAATTTTCAAAATATATAATATAGGGGTTTTAAAAGAATTTAAGCTGAGCGAAAAACTTAATAGGAATTTCAAAAATACTTTTAGAGGCAGCAGACTTGGCAAGGGAAAAGACTCGAAGGATCAACGATACTCGTCAGGAACGATTACGTGAATTGGAAGAAAGGAAAAGATCGCATGATAGATACACTTAGGATATGATTTACGAAGCTACGATGGAAATTCTATGGTCGATATCACGAAAAGGGTAATGATCAGGGAGACGCTAGAATTCAGGGGTCCTAATTGTCGGGTCGTCTAAAGATCAGGAGAGCTCGGCACTAAGATTTCCTAATGAGCTAGACAGTAACCGGGATCTAATGGGAAGGTTCCTAAGAGAATCAAGGTTAGTTCTACTGGGCCCGAAGTCGATGGACCCAAGCGAACGATTAAAAGAAGGGCTCTAGAAATCTAACACGGTCAGAGTCAAGTGCGGGCCACTAGGGTATCCTAGGACAAGGATGACTAAATCTAAGCCCAGGTGTCTGACTATCCAACTGGGACGTCTACCTAAGTCTTCCTACCATCTAAGACTGGGTAAATCTAATTTAGACTTGTACATGGATATTAATGAATGCGGTATTCTCATTGTTCGGAACTTTTGCATGACCTGCATGGGCCACCACTAAAACCTGTCACGCCCCGCTTCCCAAAATGGACGGAGGTGAAGCGTGACAAGGCCCGCTTAGGCCAGAGCTGAGAAGCTCGGACCCAATAAGCGTTTGTAAAGGTACCATTTTAAAAAAACTCCAGGTTCTTGCATTAATATAGTTCGAAACAACAGAAAGTACGGAAAGTAAGTTGTATTCATTAAATTAGAGATATAATATCCAACAAGTACAAAGTCTAAAAAAGAAGCCTAAGCGTGGCAACAAACTATCTGAAAGCAAACTGAAAGTAGTAACCTCTGAAAGTGACGACTAAAAGACCTCAAGGTCTGGTCCTTGTCAAGCACGTACGCTGGGTCGACGTCCTCGGCTCCTCGTACTCCAGTGAGTCTGCCTCGTCCACGAACTCTGGCTGAGCACCTGACGTACAGCACCCAAGAGAAAGGAACTGTACGTCAGGTAAAGTCTACAAGAAGGGTTAGACTTTACTGCAAGTGCACCGAACTTTAAACAACGGTTTACTGGTTGATTAGCATGCTGAGGTTCTATTACACAACAATTTACTGGTTGATTAGCATGCTGTGGTTATAACAGAGTAACACAACAGGAAGTAACATAGTAGGAAAGTAAAACGGGACAAGTAGTAGTCGTAGCGTGTGCTACCAACTACGGAACTAACTTACAGGTGTCATGACAAGTCGGGACGGGACGGGACAAGACAAGACAAGACAAGTGAGACACGAAAGGGTTCACGCTTTACGGTTCGAGGGGGATCAGACCCTCTTGTCGTGCGCATGCTCAACCCAACCCCAAACCCAGGAACTCAGGACAAGAATTACAGGGATCACTTCCGCTAGGGAAACATCCGAAACGCCCGAAGGCTTTTTGTGTAACAGGGATCACTTTCGCGGGGGAAAGCATCCGAAACGCCCGTAGGCTTTTTGTGTAACAGGGATCACTTTCGCGGGGGAAAGCATCCGAAACGCCCGTAGGCTTTTTGGGTAACAGGGATCACTTCCGCGGGGGAAAGCATCCGAAACGCCCGTAGGCTTTTTGGGTAACAGGGATCACTTCCGCTAGGAAAGCATCCGAAACGCCCGAAGGCTTTTTGTGTAACAGGACACGACATGACAAGTGTAGGGAGTTATTATTCTAGGGTGTCCACACGCACGCACACACATGATAGTCCTACGATGTCAAAAGTTGTTGTTGGTAGGCCCAGACTTCGTCGTCAAGTCTGAGCCGTCAAGGGGCGTCCCGGACGCTATCATTTCACGTCCGGTTCTCTTTGTTCACAGTTAATAGTTCTAACCAAATAAGGCCTAAGCACGGCCAAAAGTGCAAGTGGGATGCACTTGCCTGCGGTGGCGAGTGTGTCGTCCTCCCGGAGCGTCTCGTCTAAGCGTCTCGTCAGCGGCAGTCCATCTGAAATAGTGTCATGGCGACGGTGTCAGGTCGCGTTTTTCAATAAGTCCTATTAAGGTTTGTTTCTAGGTTGTCGGGACTATCCTATTCTTCAAAATTCATCTTTTTGGTGTTTCGTTCAACCTAGATCGACCACTACCCTGTGTGCACAGAAAAGTTGTCCGATGGTCGATCTTTCTACGGTGGCAATCATTTTACAGAAGCTGAAAGTAAATTTAGTTAGAGTCGTCCAGTTTTAGGTTAGGGTTTGATTGTACTATGGTGTGGGTTGCTACGAGTTCGGGGGACCAACCTTTTACGACGATCACGTGGGGAAACGACGTCGGGTCTGGGAGTGGCAACGGGCCGCGATGAAAGACGTAAATATCTGCGTCATCAGATTTACGGTATTAAACCAACACTATTAAATTAGTAAAATAGTATTATTATAAAAAAATTATGCATACGTATAAACTGTTTGCAAAAGTATAAGCCGTATGAGCCCCAAACTATATACACATATATTAACAATATACAACCCAAAATAAGGCATGTGTGGTATCTGTGATATTAACCTAGAAGAAACCATACAGGTACCCTCATCTTCTAACCAGCATTCATGCTAACCAATTATTAAGAATACCCTAGTACTCTAAACTAGTATACTGTAAAGCTTTAGGTATATAGAAGGATTTCTACATGGCCCAAACTGTGTACTTGGTAACTTAAGTTACTAAAATACCATGTTATAAAAATAATAATTATACACTAAGTTAATCTCTACAAGCCTTAGGTACAATCTGCATACAAGGTAATCTGTACCCATCTCACCCATATACACTAACAGAAATATCAATAAAACCTAAGACTTACGCACAACTCTTACACAGATCACCACCACTAACATCCCTATTAAAAATATAACCATGCACACTTATTATAAACTTTACATGTGTATAACACAGTTCTGGCAACTTACCAAACGACGTTAACAACTCAGCCCGCATGCAGGTAGGGCCTCGTCCCTTGGACGGCGATAGCGGAGATGGGTCCAAATCGTCGGTGGCGGTTCGGGAGGCGGAGGCCCGGAGGAAGGATACTGAGGTCGTGGGAAACGGCGGACTGGAGGAAAGAGCAGCGGCAGCTGCTCTTTGGAGATCATGGATGTCGCGTGTTGGGGCGATCGAGCGGTGCTCCGGTGGGGTCTCGGTCGGAGAGATGGTTGACGGAGGCTGGAGGTCGGGGATGGCGAGGGTACATCGAGGAGTTGGGGTTTGGTCGAAGAGGGGTGTGTGTGCCTGGGAAATTCGCGTGGAGGAGAAGAACGAATAGGGGTGGCGCCTGTATCAATCCCCTAGGGTTTTTAAAATAAAGGTAGAGTAGGTTAAGAGGCCCTAGGTTTTATTTAAATAGTGGGGCTGAGGCAGCATGTGGGCTAGCTAGAGTACGGCTGAAACCCAGGTTTCTAAAGTGAGGGAAAGGCACAGGAGACCTAGGCAGGCTAGTTCAAGATGGGAGAGGTAATTGACTGGTTGGCAAAAGATTGATCTGGTAATATAAATCGTATGATAATTTGATGGCCTAGGTTTAGTTTTAAAAAAACGGTTACAGCTTGAAATTTAAAAGCTGGGTTGATTTAAAAGTTTGGGTTAGGTTCCTTATAAAAACAATTAGGTTCCTTATATAAAAAAAACAATTGATGTAGTATTAGATTATTAGTAAACAATTAGTGATGGGGTAGCCTTTTAAAACCAACGCACAGAACTCTAAACCGAATTTTCTCCTTTTTTTAATATGTAGAAAATATTTTATAAAGAATTTAGCAATTTGGTCACTAGACGTCCAAAAATACAAAGAAAAATACTGGGGCGATCGCGCCTCCGAGAGGGTCGTGGATACGGGGTCCGGCCGCGCGTTTGAGTTACGAAAGACAGTAATAAAAATCAAGTACACCAAACACACACACAAAACACAACCACGCACTAAAACACGCACGGTCGGAAAATGACCGTTACATTCTACCCACCTTAGAAATGATTCCGCCCTCGGAATCACTCATACCATCAATAATAACATCTATATAACCTTATACCCCAAAACTCTCATGACTACACCTATAGATTGCTAATCTTATAACTTCAACCAATGTTCTTTAATTAATCCTTCATAATCCTTCTTTTCACAAGACAATGCTACGACTAAACTCACCTCCTAATATTTAGCTATAGACCCATCACTACTGTTCAAATTTCCAACTCCAAATCCTCATAAAAGAATAACAATCATCTTCTCATTCCATACCGTTCCACTAAACATCATCGCTCAATAACATCTTCCAATTTCTCAATCTCTTCCAAATATTAATCAATTGCTAAACTTATGTTCTAGTCGATCACCAATCCAAGACGAACATTTGTCTATCTCATCATACCTTTCGCAAATCAACAATCGCAGTGTGCTCAATATATTCCTTGTCTTATCTTCCCGTAAGTCTATCCGCCAAATAATTGAACTATCAAAATCACATCTTATCCTACTCACTATAGCTAATCCTAACCAATATCAAGTCTGACTATCTAACCATCCATTTATCTCAACACGTTGTGTCATTCTCAAAGACTTCTCACGTCAACTCGACAACCAAGTCTTGACGCTTACAATGTTCTACTCATTCTCATGATCATCCTAACTCATACTATACTCCGCAGTTACTTCTATCTACCGCCCGTCTAAGCCTCAAGTCTGATAAGTTATCATCTTCTCGCATATAATTTCATCCGACCAGAATTTCTCATTGAGTCCTCCACACTTCGGTTTTCATAAATAAGTCTTGGACAGCCCATTCTTTTCATCCGAAAGAAATCTATTCCAATATCCTATTGTTCCAAACTCGTTTAATCATAGCTATAACAAATCTCATCTCTCCCTGAGCCTACCCGCAAACAAAATCCCACAACAATAACTAGCTAGTCCCAAAACTATAACAACCATAACATAACATTTCTAAATGGAGAGAGAGAAAAGAGAAAGGGAAACTTAAAACCAGTGACACATTTTTAAAACATTTGGAAAAACGTGTGGGGTCGTGGTAATGGATGAGGGAGGATATGTGGTTTGTGATCTTGTGAGCTAGTTTCAAAAACTTTAAAGATTTGGTTTAAAAGAAAACAAAGTTTTGACACAATCACATGCAGTCAAGGATAAACTATTCATTAGTATAATGTCTAAGTCTAAGGAACTGTCTGCTATGACACTATTCACAAATATGTATACCGTCATTCAGACAACTCAAGCGTACCACGGTTAACACTGAGTACACATACAAGACACAAGAGACGATCACCAAGATCCTAAGGTAACACCTATACAGGTCTACGTTCTATACATATATATATACATCACAACGACATCACAAAACCAAAGGGCCCACTACTAGCTAGGGTGACATATGCAACTACAGGCGCTGATGTCTACATACAAGAGGGAGACCGAAACCAAAAACGACACGAAACAAGATCGAAAGAACGAAGTCAGTTAAGGCGAGGCTAAGAAGATAGTCGGATGGACGGGACAAGAATATAGCTTAAAATGATTTAACGATGAAAGAAGGATTTTGTGCAAAATATGGTATCATATACCTTTAAAAAACATAAATATTTATATACTTAAAAGTGATCAGATGTAGCAAATCAATTTTTTTTGGAACAAAGGTAAGACGAAGGAAGGACGGGTGGGGTAGCGGTTGTTTTGCAAATGAAAATAAGTTTACACAAAGATTTTGAAATGTGATCACGAAGAACATAGAACAGATATAATGATAATAGTTGGAGTTCTCTCTAGTTTAGAAAATATTCTAAAAGTATGTACGGTAAGTGGTTAGAAATAATTTTTGTAGTTTAGAAAATTAATATATATATATTGGATTATAGAACTTTGATAATAAGGTTTAAAACTGAAATACGAAAGATACCGATTTGAAAATAGGCACGAGATAGTAAAATAATTTTACGACCAAGGAGGTTTTTAAAAATCAGTGAAAGAATTTTAACTCAACCGAAAAAACAAGAAATTTTCAAAATATATAATATAGGGGTTTTAAAAGAATTTAAGCTGAGCGAAAAACTTAATAGGAATTTCAAAAATACTTTTAGAGGCAGCAGACTTGGCAAGGGAAAAGACTCGAAGGATCAACGATACTCGTCAGGAACGATTACGTGAATTGGAAGAAAGGAAAAGATCGCATGATGGATACACTTAGGATATGATTTACGAAGCTACGATGGAAATTCTATGGTCGATATCACGAAAAGGGTAATGATCAGGGAGACGCTAGAATTCAGGGGTCCAAATTGTCGGGTCGTCTAAAGATCAGGAGAGCTCAGCACTAAGATTTCCTAATGAGCTAGACAGTAACCAGGATCTAATGGGAAGGTTCCTAAGAGAATCAAGGTTAGTTCTACTGGGCCCGAAGTCGATGGACCCAAGCAAACGATTAAAAGAAGGGCTCTAGAAATCTAACACGGTCAGAGTCAAGTGCGGGCCACTAGGGTGTCCTAGGACAAGGATGACTAAATCTAAACCCAGGTGTCTGACTATCCAACTGGGACGTCTACCTAAGTCTTCCTACCATCTAAGACTGGGTAAATCTAATTTAGACTTGTACATGGATATTAATGAATGCGGTACTCTCATTGTTCCGAACTTTTGCATGACCTGCATGGGCCACCACTAAAACCTATCACGCCCCGCTTCCCAAAATGGACGGAGGTGAAGCGTGACAAGGCCCGCTTAGGCCAGAGCTGAGAAGCTCGGACCCAATAAGCGTTTGTAGAGGTACCATTTTAAAAAAACTCCAGGTTCTTGCATTAATATAGTTCGAAACAACAGAAAGTACGGAAAGTAAGTTGTATTCATTAAATTAGAGATATAATATCCAACAAGTACAAAGTCTAAAAAAGAAGCCTAAGCGTGGCAACAAACTATCTGAAAGCAAACTGAAAGTAGTAACCTCTGAAAGTGACGACTAAAAGACCTCAAGGTCTGGTCCTTGTCAAGCACGTACGCTGGGTCGACGTCCTCGGCTCCTCGTACTCCAGTGAGTCTGCCTCGTCGACGAACTCTGGCTGAGCACCTGACGTACATCACCCAAGAGAAAGGAAATGTACGTCAAGTAAAGTCTACAAGAAGGGTTAGACTTTACTGCAAGTGCACCGAACTTTAAACAACGGTTTACTGGTTGATTAGCATGCTGAGGTTCTATTACACAACAGTTTACTGGTTGATTAGTATGCTGTGGTTATAACAGAGTAACACAACATGAAGTAACGTAGTAGTAAAGTAAAACGGGACAAGTAGTAGTCATAGCGTGTGCTACCAACTACGGGACTAACCTACAGGTGTCATGACAAGTCGGGACGTGACGGGACAAGACAAGACAAGACAAGTGAGACACGAAAGGGTTCACGCTTTACGGTTCGAGGGGGATCAGACCCTCTTGTCGTGCGCACGCTCAACCCAACCCCAAACCCAGGAACTCAGGACAAGAATTACACGGATCACTTCCGCTAGGGAAACATCCGAAACGCCCGAAGGCTTTTTGTGTAACAGGGATCACTTTCGCGGGGGAAAGCATCCGAAACACCCGTAGGCTTTTTGTGTAACAGGGATCACTTTCGCGGGGGAAAGCATCCGAAACGCCCGTAGGCTTTTTGGGTAACAGGGATCACTTCCGCGGGGGAAAGCATCCGAAACGCCCGTCGGCTTTTTGGGTAACAGGGATCACTTCCCTAGGAAAGCATCCGAAACACCCGAAGGCTTTTTGGGTAACAGGGATCACTTCCGCTAGGAAAGCATCCGAAACACCCGAAGGCTTTTTGTGTAACAGGACACGACATGACAAGTGTAGGGAGTTGTTATTCTAGGGTGTCCACACGCACGCACACACATGATAGTCCTACGATGTCAAAAGTTGTTGTTGGTAGGCTCAGACTTCGTCGTCAAGTCTGAGCCGTCAAGGGGCGTCCCGGACGCTATCATTTCACGTCCGGTTCTCTTTGTTCATAGTTAACAGTTCTAACCAAATAAGGCCTAAGCACGGCCAAAAGTGCAAGTGGGATGCACTTGCCTGCGGTGGCGAGTGTGTCGTCCTCCCGGAGCGTCTCGTCCAAGCGTCTCGTCAGCGGCAGTCCATCTGAAATAGTGTCACGGCGACGGTGTCAGGTCGCGTTTTTCAATAAGTCCTATTAAGGTTTGTTTCTAGGTTGTCGGGACTATCCTATTCTTCAAAAATCATCTTTTTGGTGTTTCGTTCAACCTAGATCGACCACTACCCTGTGTGCACAGAAAAGTCGTCCGATGGTCGATCTTTCTACGGTGGCAATCATTTTACAGAAGATGAAAGTAAATTTAGTTAGAGTCGTCCAGTTTTAGGTTAGGGTTTGATTGTACTACGGTGTGGGTTGCTACGAGTTCGGGGGACCAACCTTTTACGACGATCGCGTGGGGAAACGACGTCGGGTCTGGGAGTGGCAACGGGCCGCGATGAAAGACGTAAATATCTGCGTCATCAGATTTACGGTATTAAACCAACACTATTAAATTAGTAAAATAGTATTATTATAAAAAAATTATGCATACGTATAAACTGTTTGCAAAAGTATAAGCCGTATGAGCCCCAAACTATATACACATATATTAACAATATACAACCCAAAATAAGGCATGTGTGGTATCTGTGATATTAACCTAGAAGAAACCATACATGTACCCTCATCTTCTAACCAGCATTCATGCTAACCAATTATTAAGAATACCCTAGTACTCTAAACTAGTATACTGTAAAGCTTTAGGTATATAGAAGGATTTCTACATGGCCCAAACTGTGTACTTGGTAACTTAAGTTACTAAAATACCATGTTATAAAAATAATAATTATACACTAAGTTAATCTCTACAAGCCTTAGGTACAATCTGCATACAAGGTAATCTGTACCCATCTCACCCATATACACTAACAGCAATATCAATAAAACCTAAGACTTACGCACAACTCTTACACAGATCACCACCACTAACATCCCTATTAAAAATATAACCATGCACACATATTATAAAATTTACATGTGTATAACACAGTTCTGGCAACTTACCAAACGACGTTAACAACTCAGCCCGTATGCAGGTAGGGCCTCGTCCCTTGGACGGCGATAGCGGAGATGGGTCCAAATCGTCGGTGGCGGTTCAGGAGGCGGAGGCCCGGAGGAAGGATACTGAGGTCGTGGGAAACGACGGACTGGAGGAAAGAGCAGCGGCAGCTGCTCTTTGGAGATCATGGATGTCGCGTGTTGGGGCGATCGAGCGGTGCTCCGGTGGGGTCTCGGTCGGAGAGATGGTCGACGGAGGCTGGAGGTCGGGGATGGCGAGGGTACATCAAGGAGTTGGGGTTTGGTCGAAGAGGGGTGTGTGTGCCTGGGAAATTCGCGTGGAGGAGAAGAACGAATAGGGGCGGCGCCTGTATCAATCCCCTAGGGTTTTTAAAATAAAGGCAGAGTAGGTTAAGAGGCCCTAGGTTTTATTTAAATAGTGGGGCTGAGGCAGCATGTGGGCTAGCTAGAGTACGGCTGAAACCCAGGTTTCTAAAGTGAGGGAAAGTCACAGGAGACCTAGGCAGGCTAGTTCAAGATGGGAGAGGTAATTGACTGGTTGGCAAAAGATTGATCTGGTAATATAAATCGTATGATAATTTGATGGCCTAGGTTTAGTTTTAAAAAAACGGTTGCAGCTTGAAATTTAAAAGCTGGTTTGATTTAAAAGTTTGGGTTAGGTTCCTTATAAAAACAATTAGGTTCCTTATATAAAAAAAACAATTGATGTAGTATTAGATTATTAGTAAACAATTAGTGATGGGTTAGCCTTTTAAAACCAACACACAGAACTCTAAACCGAATTTTCTCCTTTTTTTAATATGTAGAAAATATTTTATAAAGAATTTAGCAATTTGGTCACTAGACGTCCAAAAATTCAAAGAAAAATACTGGGGCGATCGCGCCTCCGAGAGGGTCGTGGATACGGGGTCCGGCCGCGCGTTTGAGTTATGAAAGACAATAATAAAAATCAAGTACACCAAACGCACACACAAATCACAACCACGCACTAAAACACGCACGGTCGGAAAATGACCGTTTCATTCTACCCACCTTAGAAATGATTCCGCCCTCGGAATCACTCATACCATCAATAATAACATCTATATAACCTTATACCCCAAAACTCTCATGACTACACCTATAGATTGCTAATCTTATAACTTCAACCAATGTTCTTTAATTAATCCTTCATAATCCTTCTTTTCACAAGACAATGCTACGACTAAACTCACCTCCTAATATTTAGCTATAGACCCATCACTACTGTTCAAATTTCCAACTCCAAATCCTCACAAAAGAATAACAATCATCTTCTCATTCCATACCGTTCCACTAAACATCATCGCTCAATAACATCTTCCAATTTCTCAATCTCTTCCCAATATTAATCAATTGCTAAACTTATGTTATAGTCGATCACCAATCCAAGACGAACATTTGTCTATCTCATCATACCTTTCGCAAATCAACAATCGCAGTGTGCTCAATATATTCCTTGTCTTATCTTCCCGTAAGTCTATCCGCCAAATAATTGAACTATCAAAATCACATCTTATCCTACTCACTATAGCTAATCCTAACCAATATCAAGTCTGACTATCTAACCATCCATTTATCTCAACACGTTGTGTCATTCTCAAAGACTTCTCACGTCAACTCGACAACCAAGTCTTGACGCTTACAATGTTCTACTCATTCTCATGATCATCCTAACTCATACTATACTCCGCAGTTACTTCTATCTACCACCCGTCTAAGCCTCAAGTCTGATAAGTTATCATCTTCTCGCATATAATTTCATCCGACCAGAATTTCTCATTGAGTCCGCCACACTTCGGTTTTCATAAATAAGTCTTGGACAGCCCATTCTTTTCATCCGAAAGAAATCTATTCCAATATCCTATTGTTCCAAACTCGTTTAATCATAGCTATAACAAATCTCATCTCTCCCTGAGCCTACCCGCAAACAAAATCCCACAACAATAACTAGCTAGTCCCAAAACTATAACAACCATAACATAACATTTCTAAATGGAGAGAGAGAAAAGAGAAAGGGAAACTTAAAACCAGTGACACATTTTTAAAACATTTGGAAAAACGTGTGGGGTCGTGGTAATGGATGAGGGAGGATATGTGGTTTGTGATCTTGTGAGCTAGTTTCAAAAACTTTAAAGATTTGGTTTAAAAGAAAACAAAGTTTTGACACAATCACATTCAATCAAGGATAAACTATTCATTAGTATAATGTCTAAGTCTAAGGAACTGTCTGCTATGACACTATTCACAAATATGTATACCGTCATTCAGACAACTCAAGCGTACCACTGTTAACACTGAGTACACATACAAGACACAAGAGACGATCACCAAGATCCTAAGGTAACACCTATACAGGTCTACGTTCTATACATATATATATACATCACAACGACATCACAAAACCAAAGGGCCCACTACTAGCTAGGGTGACATATGCAACTACAGGCGCTGATGTCTACATACAAGAGGGAGACCGAAACCAAAAACGACACGAAACAAGATCGAAAGAACGAAGTCAGTTAAGGCGAGGCTAAGAAGATAGTCGGATGGACGGGACAAGAATATAGCTAAAAATGATTTAACGATGAAAGAATGATTTTGTGCAAAATATGGTATCATATACCTTTAAAAAACATAAATATTTATATACTTAAAAGTGATCAGATGTAGCAAATCAATTTTTTTTTTGGAACAAAGGTAAGACGAAGGAAGGACGGGTGGGGTAGCGGTTGTTTTGCAAATGAAAATAAGTTTATACAAAGATTTTGAAATGTGATCACGAAGAACATAGAACTGATATAATGATAATAGTTGGAGTTCTCTCTAGTTTAGAAAATATTCTAAAAGTATGTACGGTAAGTGGTTAGCAATAATTTTTGTAGTTTAGAAAAGTAATATATATATATTGGATTATAGAACTTTGATAATAAGGTTTAAAACTGAAATACGAAAGATACCGATTTGAAAATAGGCACGAGATAGTAAAATAATTTTACGACCAAGGAGGTTTTTAAAAATCAGTGAAAGAATTTTAACTCAACCGAAAAAACAAGAAATTTTCAAAATATATAATATAGGGGTTTTAAAAGAATTTAAGCTGAGCGAAAAACTTAATAGGAATTTCAAAAATACTTTTAAAGGCAGCAGACTTGGCAAGGGAAAAGACTCGAAGGATCAACGATACTCGTCAGGAACGATTACGTGAATTGGAAGAAAGGAAAAGATCGCATGATGGATACACTTAGGATATGATTTACGAAGCTACGATGGAAATTCTATGGTCGATATCACGAAAAGGGTAATGATCAGGGAGACGCTAGAATTCAGGGGTCCTAATTGTCGGGTCGTCTAAAGATCAGGAGAGCTCGGCACTTAGATTTCCTAATGAGCTAGACAGTAACCAGGATCTAATGGGAAGGTTCCTAAGAGAATCAAGGTTAGTTCTACTGGGCCCGAAGTCGATGGACCCAAGCGAACGATTAAAAGAAGGGCTCTAGAAATCTAACACGGTCAGAGTCAAGTGCGGGCCACTAGGGTGTCCTAGGACAAGGATGACTAAATCTAAACCCAGGTGTCTGACTATCCAACTGGGACGTCTACCTAAGTCTTCCTACCATCTAAGACTGGGTAAATCTAATTTAGACTTGTACATGGATATTAATGAATGCGGTACTCTCATTGTTCCGAACTTTTGCATGACCTGCATGGGCCACCACTAAAACCTGTCACGCCCCGCTTCCCAAAATGGACGGAGGTGAAGCGTGACAAGGCCCGCTTAGGCCAGAGCTAAGAAGCTCGGACCCAATAAGCGTTTGTAGAGGTACCATTTTAAAAAAACTCCAGGTTCTTGCATTAATATAGTTCGAAACAACAGAAAGTACGGAAAGTAAGTTGTATTCATTAAATTAGAGATATAATATCCAACAAGTACAAAGTCTAAAAAAGAAGCCTAAGCGTGGCAACAAACTATCTGAAAGCAAACTGAAAGTAGTAACCTCTGAAAGTGACGACTAAAAGACCTCAAGGTCTGGTCCTTGTCAAGCACGTACTCTGGGTCGACGTCCTCGGCTCCTCGTACTCCAGTGAGTCTGCCTCGTCCACGAACTCTGGCTGAGCACCTGACGTACAGCACCCAAGAGAAAGGAACTGTACGTCAGGTAAAGTCTACAAGAAGGGTTAGACTTTACTGCAAGTGCACCGAACTTTAAACAACGGTTTACTGGTTGATTAGCATGCTGAGGTTCTATTACACAACAGTTTACTGGTTGATTAGCATGCTGTGGTTATAACAGAGTAACATAACAGGAAGTAACGTAGTAGGAAAGTAAAACGGGACAAGTAGTAGTCGTAGCGTGTGCTACCAACTACGGGACTAACCTACAGGTGTCATGACAAGTCGGGACGTGAAGGGACAAGACAAGACAAGACAAGTGAGACACGAAAGGGTTCACGCCTTACGGTTCGAGGGGGATCAGACCCTCTTGTCGTGCGCACGCTCAACCCAACCCCAAACCCAGGAACTCAGGACAAGAATTACAGGGATCACTTCCGCTAGGAAAACATCCGAAACGCCCGAAGGCTTTTTGTGTAACAGGGATCACTTTCGCGGGGGAAAGCATCCGAAACGCCCGTAGGCTTTTTGTGTAACAGGGATCACTTTCGCGGGGGAAAGCATCTGAAACGCCCGTAGGCTTTTTGGGTAACAGGGATCACTTCCGCGGGGGAAAGCATCCGAAACGCCCGTAGGCTTTTTGGGTAACAGGGATCACTTCCGCTAGGAAAGCATCCGAAACGCCCGAAGGCTTTTTGGGTAACAGGGATCACTTCCGCTAGGAAAGCATCCGAAACGCCCGAAGGCTTTTTGTGTAACAGGACACGACATGACAAGTGTAGGGAGTTGTTATTCTAGGGTGTCCACACGCACGCACACACATGATAGTCCTACGATGTCAAAAGTTGTTGTTGGTAGGCTCAGACTTCGTCGTCAAGTCTGAGCCGTCAAGGGGCGTCCCGGACGCTATCATTTCACGTCCGGTTCTCTTTGTTCACAGTTAACAGTTCTAACCAAATAAGGCCTAAGCACGGCCAAAAGTGCAAGTGGGATGCACTTGCCTGCGGTGGCGAGTGTGTCGTCCTCCCGGAGCGTCTCGTCCAAGCGTCTCGTCAGCGGCAGTCCATCTGAAATAGTGTCACGGCGACGGTGTCAGGTCGCGTTTTTCAATAAGTCCTATTAAGGTTTGTTTCTAGGTTGTCGGGACTATCCTATTCTTCAAAAATCATCTTTTTGGTGTTTCGTTCAACCTATATCGACCACTACCCTGTGTGCACAGAAAAGTTGTCCGATGGTCGATCTTTCTACGGTGGCAATCATTTTACAGAAGCTGAAAGTAAATTTAGTTAGAGTCGTCCAGTTTTAGGTTAGGGTTTGATTGTACTACGGTGTGGGTTGCTACGAGTTCGGGGGACCAACCTTTTACGACGATCGCGTGGGGAAACGACGTCGGGTCTGGGAGTGGCAACGGGCCGCGATGAAAGACGTAAATATCTGCGTCATCAGATTTACGGTATTAAACCAACACTATTAAATTAGTAAAATAGTATTATTATAAAAAAATTATGCATACGTATAAACTGTTTGCAAAAGTATAAGCCGTATGAGCCCCAAACTATATACACATATATTAACAATATACAACCCAAAATAAGGCATGTGTGGTATCTGTGATATTAACCTAGAAGAAACCATACATGTACCCTCATCTTCTAACCAGCATTCATGCTAACTAATTATTAAGAATACCCTAGTACTCTAAACTAGTATACTGTAAAGCTTTAGGTATATAGAAGGATTTCTACATGGCCCAAACTGTGTACTTGGTAACTTAAGTTACTAAAATACCATGTTATAAAAATAATAATTATACACTAAGTTAATCTCTACAAGCCTTAGGTACAATCTGCATACAAGGTAATCTGTACCCATCTCACCCATATACACTAACAGCAATATCAATAAAACCTAAGACTTACACACAACTCTTACACAGATCACCACCACTAACATCCCTATTAAAAATATAACCATGCACACATATTATAAACTTTACATGTGTATAACACAGTTCTGGCAACTTACCAAACGACGTTAAAAACTCAGCCCGCATGCAGGTAGGGCCTCGTCCCTTGGACGGCGATAGCGGAGATGGGTCCAAATCGTCGGTGGCGGTTCGGGAGGCGGAGGCCCGGAGGAAGGATACTGAGGTCGTGGGAAACGGCGGACTGGAGGAAAGAGCAGCGGCAGCTGCTCTTTGGAGATCATGGATGTCGCGTATTGGGGCGATCGAGCGGTGCTCCGACGGGGTCTCGGTCGGAGAGATGGTCGACGGGGGCTGGAGGTCAGGGATGGCGAGGGTACATCGAGGAGTTGGGGTTTGGTCGAAGAGGGGTGTGTGTGCCTGGGAAATTCGCGTGGAGGAGAAGAACGAATAGGGGCGGCGACTGTATCAATCCCCTAGGGTTTTTAAAATAAAGGTAGAGTAGGTTAAGAGGCCCTAGGTTTTATTTAAATAGTGGGGCTGAGGTAGCATGTGGGCTAGCTAGAGTACGACTGAAACCCAGGTTTCTAAAGTGAGGGAAAGGCACAGGAGACCTAGGCAGGCTAGTTCAAGATGGGAGAGGTAATTGACTGGTTGGCAAAAGATTGATCTGGTAATATAAATCGTATGATAATTTGATGGCCTAGGTATAGTTTTAAAAAAACGGTTACAGCTTGAAATTTAAAAGCTGGGTTGATTTAAAAGTTTGGGTTAGGTTCCTTATAAAAACAATCAGGTTCCTTATATAAAAAAACAATTGATGTAGTATTAGATTATTAGTAAACAATTAATGATGGGTTCGCCTTTTAAAACCAACGCACAGAACTCTAAACCGAATTTTCTCCTTTTTTATATGTAGAAAATATTTTATAAAGAATTTAGCAATTTGGTCACTAGACGTCCAAAAATACAAAGAAAAATACTGGGGCGATCGCGCCTCCGAGAGGGTCGTGGATACGGGGTCCGGCCGCGCGTTTGAGTTACGAAAGACAGTAATAAAAATCAAGTACACCAAACGCACACACAAAACACAACCACGCACTAAAACACGCACGGTCGGAAAATGACCGTTACAGCCTTGCTAGGCCTTAATTCCTTTGTGTACTACAATCTGGATGTCGAATGTAATGATGACATTATTTGTTGTTTCAAGTGTTCGCAAGCAAGAACCTACCAAGTAGTCATACACAGACGCTTATTGTGCTTACGTCAAAGAAGAAAGAAAACGAAAACGTACTTCTTCTTTTCTTTAAGCACATGTGGACCCATTACTGACCTGAACTGATCGACAGAGATGACTACACCATCACTTAGCTATTCTAAACTCATATTTATTTATCTTTGTGTATTGGTGTATAGATCTATGTCGAGAAAAATTTACCATTATTGTGGCGTTTTGTGGACTTGACGAGTTGGGACTCATCCAGAGTGAGAGAATCTAACTAGGTTGGCAATGCTGAGCACGCGTGAGTACGTACGAACTAGGTGAGAGTTGAGTTGGGACTCTAGCTCATTGTAGTTGTACCAGATAACATATTAATCCAGTATTTGCTTTCGGGGATGGACGACTGAACTAGGGTAAATCTGCTGCGTACTCTGTGATTGGTTTTATTTATCATGCATAACTACATCTGTGCTGAATAACTGCATGTGATTGCTCGTGGGTTGCACGGGAATTTTTATTAGCCTATTCACCCTATCCCTCTAGGCTTAGATCTAGATCCAACAAGTGGTTTCAAAGCCAGTTTAGATGATGTAGTCTAGATGACAATAAATATATTTGATTCTGCATTTGCTAAAGGTCAGTCTATAGCTCGTCCTCTTATGTTTAATGGAGTAGCTTTGCATATTGGAAGGCTATGATGAAAATTTATTTAGTGTCTGTAAATTATGATGTATAGGATATTGTTGAAAATGGTTATAAAATCCATACTACTAAAATTGAAGACACTGAAATCATAAAGCCTAAAAATAAGTGGGATGTTGCTGATAAGAAACTTTATTCATTGAATAGTAGAGCTATGAATGCACTTATTTTTTTTTGGATAAGGTAAGTATTATAACACAAAAACCAATATACACATACCTTTGAAAATAAAGTTAGGGACAGACCCCTAACAATAATAGAAACATAGACAGCTGTTACAAATATTATCAGTGCCTTACAGTAAAACACAACTAAAAAACCTAATACTAATCAAAAACACTATTAGAAAATCCCAAGGAGCATTGGATCCCTTTATTCTCCATGGAAGCAGCCACCCCTTGTAAGGAATTAACACGAGTACATACTGAGAAGTTGACATACTCAACCAGCTTGGACATGCATTTAGGTGGCTCTCTAAATAGCATAAACTGCCGCTGCTAGCATAAGACGCACAATTATACCACGAAGAGATGTGTGACTAAATCCTCCTATCCCAAGAAATAGCCTCAGACCATGAACATGGTTACCAATGAAGGACACATTTGACATGCAAGGAACGCCATATGTACTCGGTGAAGGAAATTAAATAATAGATGCTCCACATCTTCATACCCCGCACCACACAAAACACAACAAGCCTCAAAAATGCATCCATACCTAAGTAGCTTATCACGAGTAGTAAGAGCATCCCGAATAGCTAACCATATAATAAAAGCATGCCTATGAATCCTTCGCTTATGCCAAACCACTCGCCACCAGTCAACCAAGGGAGATCGATGCCTCAAAAATTTATAAGCACTACGAATAGAAAACATTCCTGCAGAATCTAGCCACTTCAATTCATCAGTACGGTTCAAAAAAAAGGGGATAGGGGTAGTAGGTATCCTAATGCACTTATTTTCTCTTTAGATAAAGCTGAATTTAATTGTATCTCACAATGGTTAACTGTGTAGAAAATATGGCAAACGCTAAAGGTGACGCATGAGGAAACATCGCAAGTGAAGGAATCCAGACTTGCGTTGCTGAGTACAGAATACAAGAGCTTCTGCATGCTCAGAATCAATTAAATATATGTTTGCAAGGTTCACAGACATTGTCTGCAAATCCAGTTCCCTCGGTAAGCCATACTCTAGTTTTGAGGAGGTGAGAAAGATCTTAAAAACGCTACCAAGCTCGTGTCGGCCTAAAGTCATCGCCATTCAAGAAGATAAAGATCTATCAATAATGAGAGATGAGGACTTGATAGGCAATTTAATGTCGCACGAGGTTGAGCTGCAAAGCATCGCAACTAGAGAGAAACCAGAGGTCAAAGCTCGTACACCATTAGCTCTTCAAGCTAACGACAATGATCTTGATGAGGAGCAAGCAGTAATGATTAGAAACTTCAGAAGATACATCAAGATTGTCCAAGGAAGATCCGAGATGACAAAAAGGTTTATTCGTTCTAATAATCTTAATTCTGATAGAATTTCCTCTGAGTAGAAATCTACTAATAAACCGAAATGTTTTAAATGCAGGAAGAAGTGACACTTGATGAGAAATTGCCCGCAAGAAACAGCTAATGTCACAGAGAAGGAAGCAAAATCTGTGGTGCGAACGTTGAACATGGATAGTGAAGATAAAAATGAGGAGAATGAAGCCCACTCCTCCCTTTGCTTGATGGGAAAGCACGATGAGGTAAACTCTTGCTCTAATGCTGAACTTTTGAATATTTGTAATGCATGTAAAATAAAATAGATGAGCTAGAATCAACTGTAGATGACTATAGGGATGGTCACTTTGAATTGCAACAAGAAAATTATGACATGTCTAAAGAAATTGATAATCTTAAAGAAAAACTTGTTGCATGTAATTCTTTACTGAAAAAAGAGAAAGCTAGCTCGCATGAAAACATTGATTGTCTTTCTTGTCCTACTTTGTTAAATGATATTAGCATGTATAAAGAAAAATTGACTAAGCTTGAAAATGAAAATGAAGTGCTTATTGAAAAGATGTGCATGCTAAATAACGGGGTTAAAGAAAAGATAATTGATTTTGAAAAGAAAGCCGAAAACATGAAACAGAATGAAGAGGAAAACAAGAAGGCTTTCATTAATAAATGCACTTTGCTTGTGAACGAAAATGCTCATTTGAAATCCAAAATCGCTAGTCTAGAATTGTCATTAAAGAAATTTTCTATTGGAAAACAAAATTTGGACATTATTCTTGGAAATCAACTTTATGGCAATAATAGGCGAAGACTAGGATATGATTTAAAAAATGTTGAAAAATCAAAATATAGAAAAGTTCACATTGAAACAACAAAGGTTGGAAATTTTCATGCAAATTACTTTACATGTAGTTGTGTTGGTCATACCTCTTATTATTGCAAACATAGGAACAAGAACATTAAGTTCAAACAAATATGGGTTACTAAAAATTTAATGACTAATGTGAGTGAAATTTGTTGGATTCCAAGGTCACACATAACATCTACCGTGTAGGTAAGATGGAGATGGCGAGGAACTATGCGTTGAACGTCTCATTATTTGGTTCCTTAGCCATACTGCACCGCCAATGTATGAATTTTCCTCTTTGAACATAATGCATACATTCATATTTTTTGCATGCTTGATTTATTTTTTTGTGCTAGTTTGTTTGCCTTCTGGCTTGTTTAGTTTATAAAGAAAAATTAAAAAAATGAAAAGCAAGAAAAGCAAAAAAAAATGGAGCTTAATGTACATCTTTCCTTTGAATCATTTAAGTGGTTAAATGAATGATAATCATATCCATGTAGAAATTGATGTATTATTGTTATGGCTACATGCGCATGTTTGATTTTCTAAATAGTCATGACATGTTCAATGATTAGAATAATTTGATTTCTGCACCTACACTTTCACTTCCACGAATATTAAATATTGTTGTACATTTGGAAACATCTTTTATGAAATATTGGAAAGTGAATGTAGGATGGAAAATAACTGAAAATCTAAGTTATATGATGTGTCTTATCATGGAAAAACATTGAGCACAAAATAATTGAATATGAAAAAAATTTGAAAAAAATGAAAATAGCTCCGTATGAAAACTGGATACAATCCTTAGCAATGACACTACCCACGAGTATCCAACATATGCTTTACTGGTAATCTTTAGCATTGGTATTATACTCGTCAAGCAATGCCACTCCACATCTAAGAGTCCTCATAGGCTATGTTTTGGGTGTGGTATCTTGAATTCATTTTTAATAAGATGGGGAAAATCAATCCTAAATGATTTCAAGTTTAATGGAAAATGTAGATTAGTTTCGATTGAATTTCTTAAGAGTTCTCCTTATGTGCTTCAATGTTTAATCATCCGACTTACACGTTGGTGTAGAAGTCGTTGTTATAATTTTCATTGAATTTGAAGTACTTATTATATGTATGTCTACTTTGCAAGTGCTAGTTGTAATTTATAATATTCATTAGTTTGCATGTGGTATGAAATTTGACTTTGTTATACACTTCTGATGATAACAAAAGGGGGAGAAAGAATTGAGAAGATTTGGTGTGAACATTAAACATTAATGCTTACGTGCATATATAAATATTGGTTTAAGGGGGAGCGTTGATGAATAATGAAAATGTGCTTATTGAATATATGAATATTGGTTCAAGGAAGAGCATGCATACATGTTTGAATGCCCGAACATCATAGCAGTATGCTTGTATGTTTGAACATCATTGCCATACTAGTTGCATATTGCATACATTCTCCATCTTCACACTTCACACACATGTCATGATGAAATTATATGAATCGTTATTGCTCAAATCTTATATTGGTTTGTCATTATCAAAAGGGGTAGATTGTTGGATATAACGATTGATGACTTTGTGTTTGATGATAACAAACGTGTGTGAATGATTTAATGCGTGTGCTAAGTGTTTTCAGGAATGGCAGTTTCGCATATACTCAAAGAGAGACTATGTAAAAGTGATGGAGAATGTTCCATGCATTAGCCAAGTGGACTAAGTCAAAGATGGAGATAATGACTAGAAATATTGGACTAACTCAAAGATGGGAAGATAATGAAGAAATCAATCCAAATCCGTATTTGAATTGATTCAAATCAATTGATGCAACATTCAAATCCTAAAGCCATGCAAATTGAAGACTTGGTCAAAGATAGAGAGATATGGAGAATCTCATGCAAATCAATGGTGATTAAATGAGATCTTATTTGGAATCATATAGCTACTCAATTCCATAGCCATCCATATTCAAACTCCATATCCATGGTGATTTATTCAAATCCTAATCAAGTTAGGATTCCTTCCAATCTACATCAATTATGAGATTCTAATTGATTCTATCATATCCCATCAGCTTCTATATAAACCCATATTCAAAAAGAGAGATTTTGAGAGAGAGAGGGCAACCAAACAAGAAGAAAAATTTCGGCCATCACTAAACTACATCTCCTTGCGCAAGTTGCCAATCACCATTGCCAAAAGCTTAAAGCCATCTTCCTCCTTATTGCGCAACTTGCAAGGATCCAAAGCAACAAGCCAAAACCTCTCCTTGGTCGCAACCCTCAACCCCAAAATCTATTGCCAAACTACATCAAGGGGCATCTCCCTCCTCTCCTTGCGCAAGTCATCCTCAAGTTTCTCTCCAAGCTACATTGCACAAGCTGCAAAGATCCAAAGCCAAGGCCAAGGCCAAATCTCCAAAAGCCTCTCCTCATCTCCTTGCACAATACTCTAGCATCCAAAGCTCCAAACTCCATTGCCATCTTCATTGCATCAAGCCAAGACCGCAACATCCCCTTGCCAAAGACCATTGCCGCAAGTTCCTTGGAGTTCTCCAAGCCAAGTCCACAAGCTACAATGGGCTCCTCCATCTCTACATTGCGCAACACAAGGAGGGGTCTTCATCACATTGCGCAAGCTTCTTCAAGGGGTCCAAGATCAAGGCCGCAAGTATTCAAGAGGAGAGCACCTAGGCCGCAAGTTTCAAGGAGGAGGACGTAACGTTGGCGACTACATTCTGCAGATATGATCTGACCTGAGCTGATCGACAGAGATGACTACACCATCACTGAGCTATTCTAAACTCATATTTATTTATCTTTGTGTATTGGTGTATATATCTCTGTAGGAAAAAGTGATGTGAAACCAGAGAGGTGGCCCGATCTTCACGGCGTAGGATGTTCAAGAAACTCGAAAACAAACTTAAAAGAAGGATATGAGCATCACACTCCAGCATATGTGATAGGAAATTGGGAGTGATAAGCTCTAGATAAGGATGGTTTGCTGACCTGACAAATGCAAATAGCCAACCAACGTTGTAAAGAACGTGACCTGCTACTTAGACCACTTGCCCAACCACGAACACGAGTTTAACCAATCCACACATCAACGCACTTGGGTTGAAGCACGAATTGAGGGCTTTTGCAGATTTGGATCACCAATCTTAAAAGGAAGATTGACAAGGCAAGGTTCCACAAGAGCTAAAGACGATAGAAACTCACACAATATAAGAGAACACTCGAATTCTGAATTGATAATCTGATTGATGCATGTTACAAAAGATTACATGTTCTATTTATAGATAAAGCTTTGGAAACTAAAAAGACTCTTTAAAAGACACTAATTAAAGACCACTAATGGCTCTTGATCTCCAATGAATTCAGAGTTAATAGTATGACTCTTGATCTCCCCATTAATTCAAAATTAATGGTAAGACTCTTCATCTACTCATTAATTCAGAATTAATGGTATGACTCTTCATCTCCCAATGAATTCAGAATTAATGGTTGCACATGACTCTTTATATTCCCCCATGATTATGAAGTTTGATGGCTAATGACTCTTCTTATTCTCCAAATAATTTAGATTTATCCCATCTTGTGCCTTAATTTTCTTGGGTTTGGATTAGCAAGATTAATGCCTGATTTGCTTCTTTTTTAGCACAACTTTCTTGGGCCAACAATGCTTCTACTTGGACTCCAACTGCATATTGCATTCGTTTTAGCCTTCCTCTTATCATTGGGCCTTCACTTAGAATTAGGTTTTCACTTTGTAATTTGATGGGCTGGTTCACATTAGAAAGTTTACCATGATTGTGATGTTTTGGAGACTTGACGAGTTGGGACTCGTCAAGAGTGTTTTGGAGACTTGACGAGTTGGGACTCGTCAAGAGTGAGAGTATTTGACTAGATTGATAGTGTTGAGCACGCGTGAGGGCATACGAACTAGGTGAGAGTTGAGTTGGCGCTCTAGCACATTGTAGTTGTACCTGGTAACATATTAAGCTAGTATTTGCTTTTGGGGCTGGAGTAGGTCGTAGGGATAACCGAACCAGGGTAAATCTGTTGCGTACTTTGTTATTGTCTTTATTTACCCTACATATCTGCATCTGTGCTGAATAACTACCTGTGACTGCTCGTGGGTTGGACGAGAATTTTTATTAGCCTATTCACCCCTTCTTACGCTTAGATCCAGATCTAACAGCTTGTATTGAACCCGTGAGTGGATGATTATAGTTTTCACATGGAAAGCAATGGTGATGAACCATCGATGTCGTAGGAGCCAAGATTTTGGTTGTTTGATGCCCGGATTGGCCAATAGATGGGGCTGCCAGAAATAGAAAAATTCTTCAACCACATTATTCGTAGCAACCTTTTGGACAAACCAATCAAAATCTCATGGGAAGTCACGGAAATTACCTCCTCTTCACATAGAAACCACGGATGCTCCTCAATATGCCTCTTATTTACCCTAAATGCTTGCGAAATCCGTGCGAGTCCCAGAAATCGTTAACCGTGGCAATTGCTTGTGTATTTAACTTGTGAGTGGATTATTATAGTTTTCCATTGGAAAGCGATGGTGATGCACGATCGATTTCATAGGAGCCACGGTTTCGTTCGTTTGATGCCCAGATTGGCCGATTGCTGGGGTTACCAATCAAAATCTCATGGGAAGTCATGGAAAGTACATCCTCTTCATATAGAAACAACGGACGCTCCTCAATTGTCCTATTATTTACCCAAAACGTCTGCAAAATCCGTACGAGTCCCAGAAACCGTTCGCCGTGGCAATTGCTTGTGTATTAAACCCGTGAGTAGATTATTATAGTTTTCATTTGGAAATGGTGATGTACAATCGATGTCGTAGGAGCGAAGATTTCGGTCGTTAGATTCCCGGATTGCCCGATAGCTTAGGCTTCTAGAAATAGTAAAATTCTTCAACCCCATTATTCGCTACAACCGTTTTGTCAAGCCAATCAAAATCTCATGGGAAGTCATGGAAACTACCTCCTCTTCACATAGAACCCACGGATGCTCCTCATTCTGCCACTTATTTACCCAAAACGCCAACGAAATTCGTGCGAGTCCCAGCAATCGTTAACTATGGTAATTGCTTGTTTATTGAACCGGTGAGTGGATTCTTATCGATTTCCTATGAAAAGCAATGGTGATGCACTATCGATGTCATATGAGAATATATTTCGGTCGTTTGATGCCTGGTTTGGTAGGTAGCTTGGGCAGCCATAAATAGTAAAATTCTTCAACACTGCTATTCCCAGTAACCGTGTGGTCATACCAATCAAAATCTCATGGGAAGTCAAGAAACTACATCATCTTCACATAGAAACAGTGGATGCTCCAATCAAATCTCATGGGAAGTCAAGGAAACTACATCATCTTCACATAGAAAAAGTGGACGCTCCTCATTTGGCCTCTTATTTACCCATAACACTGGCAAAATCCGTGCGAGTCTCAGAAATCGTTCACCGTGGCAATTGCTTGTGTATTGAACCCATGCATGGATTCTTATAGTTTTCCCTTGAAAAGCGAGGGTGAAGCACTATCGATGTCGTAGGAGTCAAGATTTCGTTCTTTGATGCCCGGATTGGCCGATAGTTGCAGCTACCAGAAATAGTAAAATCATTCAACCCCGCTATTTGCAACAACCGTGGGGTCATCCCAATCGAAATCTAATGCAAAGTCATGGAAATTACCTCCTCTTTACATAAAAACCACTGATGCTCCTCAGTTGGCCTCTTATTTCGCCACAATGCCTGCAAAATCTGTGCGAGTCCCAGAAATACTTAACTGTGGCAATTGGTTGTGTATTAAACCCGTGAGTGGATTCTTTTTGTTTTCACATGTAAAGCGATAGTGATGCACTATCGATGTTGTAGGAGCCAAGATTTCAGTCGTTTTTTTACCCGGATTGGCTGATAGCTTGGGCTGCCAGAAATAGTAAAATTCTTCAAACACGCTCTTCGCAGTAACCGTGTGGTCATACCCATCGAAATCTCATGGGAAGTCAAGAAAACTACCTCCTCTTCACATAGAAACCACGGATGCTCCTCATTTGGGCTCTTATTTCCCCCACAATAACTGCGAAATCCGTGTGAGTCCTCGAAATCATTAGCCTATGCAATTTCTTGTGTATTGGACTTTTGAGTGGATTCTTATAGTTTTCGCATGGAAAGAGACGGTGATGCACTATCGATGTTGTATGAGCTAAGGTTTCGGTCTTTTGATGCCTGGATTTACCGATAGCTGGGGCTGCCAGAAATAGTAAAATTCTTCAACTCCGATATTCGCAGTAACCGTGGGCTCATCCCAATTGAAATCTTACGGGAAGTCATGGAAAATACATCCACTTCACATAGAAACAGCAGACGCTCTTCATTTGACCTCTTATTTACCCAAAACACCTTCAAAATCCGTGCGAGTCCCATAAATTGTTAACCGTTGCAATTGCTTGAGTATTGAACTCGTGAGTGGATTATTATAGTTTTCACTAGGAAAGCGATGGTGATGCACTATCGATGTCATAGGATTATTATTGTTTGATGCCCAGAATGGTCGATAGCTAGGGCTGCAAGAAATGGTAAAATTCTTCAACCACGCTATTCGTCGTAACAGTGTTGTCATATCAATCGAAATATCAGGGAAATTTTAGAAAGCTACCTCCTCTTCACATAGAAACCACGGACTCACCGCATTTGGCCTTATATTTACCAAAAACGCCTGTGAAATCCATGTGAGTCCCAGAAATCGTTAACCATGGAAATTGCTTGTGTATTGAACACGTGAGTGGATTCTTATCGTTTTCCTATAAAAACAAATTGGGACGCACTATCGATGTCATAGGAGCCAAGATTTTGGTCGTGTGATGCCTGGATTGGCGGATAGCCAGGATGCCACAAATAGTAAAATTCTTCAACCACGCTATTTCACAGTAACCGTGTTAGGAACCAAGATTTCGGTCGTTTGATGCTCGAATTGGTCGATAGCTTGGGCTGCCAGAAATAGAAAAAATTCTTCAACCCCATTATTTACAGTAACCGTGGGTGCATCCCAATCTAAATCTCATGGGTAGTCAAGGAAACTACCCCCTCTTCATATAGAAACAGTGGACGCTTCTCATTTGGACTTTTATTTCCCCCACAACGACTGCAAAATCCGTGCGAATCCCAGAAATCGTTATCCGTGGCAATTGCTTGTGTATTGAACCAATGAGTAGATTCTTATAATTTTCCTATAGAAATTGATGGTGATGCACTATCGATTTCTTAGGAGCCAAGATTTCGGTCGTTTGATACCCAGATTGGCTGATAGCTAGGGGTGCCACAAATAGTAAAATTCTTCAACCCCGCTATTCGCAGTAACCATATGGTCATACCAATCAAATTCTCATGGAAAGTCAAGGAAACTACCTCCTCTTCACATTGATACCATGGACACTCCTCATTTGGCCTCTTATTTCCCCACAACAGCTGTGAAATCTGTGCGAGTCCTCGAAATCGTGAACCGTGGCAATTGCTTGTGTATTGAGCCTGTGAGTGGAATCTTATAATTTTCCCATGGAAAGCGATGGTGATACACTATCGACGTTGGAGGAGCTAAGATTTCGGTCGTTTGATGCCCTGATTGGCCGATAGCTGGGGTTGCCAGAAATAGTAAAATTAATAAATCCCGTTATTCGCAGCAACCATGGGGTCATCATCCCAATCGAAATTTCTTGGGAAGTCATGGAAACTACCTCCTCTTCTCATAGAAACCACGAATGCTTCTCATTTGGCCTCTTATTTACCCAAAACGCCAGCAAAATCCGTGCGACTCTTAGAAATCGTTAACCGTGGCAATTGCTTGGGGTAATAAACCCGTGAGTGGATTCTTATAGCTTTCACATGGAAAGTGATGGTGATGCACTATCAACGTCGTTGGAACCAAGATTTCGGTCGTTTGTGCCCGGATTGGCCGATAGCTGGGGTGGTCATATCAAATAGTAAAATTCTTCAACCCCGCTATTCGTACTACATGTGTGGTTGTCACGCCCCGCTTCCCAAAAATATGGAGGCGAAGCGTGACTAAGGCCCGCTTAGGCCGGAGCTGAGGAGCTCGGACCCAATAAGCGTCTGTAGGGGTATCATTTTAAAAGTTTTCAGGTTCTTGCATTAATAAAGTTCGAAACAACAGAAAGTACAGAAAGGAAGTTGCATTCATTAAATTAGAGACATAATATCCAACGAGTACAAAGTCTAAAAAGAAGCCTAAGCATGGCAACGAAATATTTAAAAGTAAACTAAAAGCAGTAACCTCTGAAAGTGACGACTAAAAAGAACTCTAGGTCTGGTCCTCGTCGGGCACGTACTCTGGGTCGACGTCCTCGGCTCCTCGTACTCCAGTGCGTCTGCCTCGTCCACGAACTCTGGCAGGGAACCTGACGTACAGCACCCAAGAGAAAGGAACTGTACGTCAGGTAAAGTCTACAAGAAGGGTTAGACTTTACTGCAAGTGCACCAAACTTTAAACAATGGTTTACTGGTTGATTAGCATGCTGAGGTTCTATTACACAACAGTTTACTGGTTGATTATCATGCTGTGGTTATAACAGAGTAACACATCAGGAAGTAACGCAGCAGGAAAGTAAAACGGGACAGGTAGTAGTCGTAGCGTGTGCTACCGACTACGGGACTATCCTAAAGGTGTCAGGACAAGACGGAACTAGACAAGACAAGACAGGACACAACACAACTGACAGGACTAGTAAAACACGAAGGGTTCATGCCTTACGGTTCAAGGGGGATCAGACCCTCTCACCGTGCGCACGCTCAACCCTACCCCAAACCCCAGAACTCAGGACAGGAAGCACGGAGATCACTTTCGCATGGAAAGCACCTGAAACGCCCGCAGGCTTTTTGTATCACAGAGATCACTTCCGCAAGGGAAGCACCTGAAACGCCCGAAGGCTTTTTTTTGTAACACAGAGATCACTTTCGCAAGGGAAGCACCTGAAACGCCCGAAGGCTTTTTGTAGCACGGAGATCACTCCCGCAAGGAGATCATCTGAAACGCCCGAAGGCTTTTTGTAGCACGGAGATCACTCCCGCAAGGAGAGCATCTGAAACGCCCGAAGGCTTTTTGTAGCACGGAGATCACTCCCGCAAGGAGAGCATCTGAAACGCCCGAAGGCTTTTTGTGTAACAGTGACAAGACAAGACCAGTGTACGGGAGAGTTATTCTAGGGTGTCCACACGCACACACACACAAGATAATCCTAAGGTGTCACAAGCTGTTGTTCGTCGGACTTAGACTTCGTCGTCAAGTCTAAGTCGTCAGGGTGACCCAGACGCTATCATTTCACGTCTAGATCTAAACACTCACAGTCTAACAGTTCTAACAATTTAAGACCAAGAAGCGGTCAAAAATGCAAGTGGGTATACTTGCCTGCGTTGGCGAGTGTGTCGTCCGTCCGGGGCGTCTCGTCGAGTCTGAGCGTCGGTAATGGGTCGGCTGAAACGAGTCAAGCGACGGTGTCAGGTCGCAATTTCATCAAGTCCTATTAGGGTTCGTTTCTAGGTTATCGGGACTATCCTATTCGTCAGAAGTCACATTTTGATGTTTAACCCTATTCGACGATTCTATCCTATGTGCACAGTCAAAAAGTCCATTCACTGATCTACAGTTACACATCATTTTAAGGGAGCAGAAAATAAATTTAATGAGTTAAGTTGCCGATTTTAGTTAGGTTTTCAGTTCTGCTATGGTGTGGGTTGTGCTATGAGTTAGGGGAAACTAACCTCGCATTGTCGTCCAACAAGCGGAAGTCGGGTCTGAACGGTGCAACGTCGGCGTCGTCTGGAACTCCTCGGCCGCGGGTAGTACAGCGAGGTATCTCTGGACAGCGGGGTGGTGACGTGAAATCAGCGAGCTAATCAGTGATCTCCTTGCTGTTGCGAGTAGCGCAACGGTTCTTCAAGGTAACGGCGACGTCGGCTAAAAGTACGTGCTGTTGGATATGGAAGACGTTTGTACACCCTTGTGGGGGATGTACGAGGGAATACGGACCTCGAACGTCGCGTACACGAAGTCGTGTACAAAGGGAATCTGTTCCCTTGCAGAGAGGATCTCTGGATGAGTGGGAAAGTCGCATTATATATGCATAAGTGCATGCGACATATGGCTAATAAAGGGGGAATATCTTAAGCTTATGTTGTACCATGCATATGGTACAACTTAAGCTTATAATGTGCCATGTATCATGGTACACCTTAATAAAGTTGTTCCAAAGGAACAACTTACCCTAAAATAACTACCTTGGGGGCTATAAATAAGACCCAAGGGTAAGCCATTTCTTACACCTTTTGCATGAAATTCATGCATGCAACTTCATCATAGCGAAGCTCTGCAGAAATCCTTTCTCTTCCTCTATCCAAGTTCTTAATCTAAAGTAGAGATTTAGATTGTGGATTAGTAGCCTTACTCCGTTCGTGAGAAGACTCGATCCGTCGTGGCGAATCCGAAGGCGAAGTTCGTAGACTACAGTGCCGCATACGCAAGCGTAAGTCTAAACTTCATATTATCGATCCTAACTCTGTTTTGGCAGGATCCTACATTGGTATCAGAGCCATATGGGTTCGCCCCGGTCAAACCACCGCCCCGTCGAAACTATGAACGAGTCGTTGTCTTTTTCACGAATGGGTCTCCTACTATTACGGATATAGTAGGAACGCTTCGTGACGGAGAGAACGCAGCGGTTGTTCTTTTCACGTTAGGGTCTCCTATCATTACAGATATGGTAGGAACTCTCCGTGACGGGAAGAACCGACCGTTCACATAGTATGTTATTTTTCATTTTTGGCACACGGCCATTAGGAAATAACTAATTTCTCGACGAACGGGTGCTTCATCGACGAACGGGTGCTTCATCGAGGAAGATGATGGTAGTTATTTCCATCGGGTAAGAGTAAATTTGGTGCATGTGCACCATGGCCAAATGGGCTATGAAGGCCATGCACCCCCTCTCCCCATGCGGAGGGGTTTGGCTACGGCCAATAACCGCCGGCGACCACCCCATCAAGGGGGTGAAGTGCATGCGGCCACCCCATGAAAGGGGGGAGACCGGCCATGGCTAAAGGGCCATGGCCGGGCAAGGCTAATGGCTAAAGGGCCATGGCTAAAGGCCCTGGCCGCAGCCAGGCCAGGGCCAGGCCACCCTGGCCGGGCCAGGGCAGGAGCCCTGGCCCCCGGCCAGGGCCAGGCCGCCCTGGCTGAGGCCAGGGCAGGGGCCCTGGCCCCGGCCAGGGGCCCAGGCCAGGGCCTGGCCGAGGCCAGGGCCCCTGGCAGAGGCCAGGGCCTGGCCAGCCCTGGCCGAGGGGGCCAGGGCCCCTGGCCGGCCAGGGCAGAGGCCCTGGCCGGCCCTTGGCCAAGCCCCGGCCAGGGCAGAGGCCCTGGCCGGGAAGAAGTTGCAGTCCGAAAAATTGGTCGACCAATTTTGTGTTTTTGGTCGACCAATCCGACAGAAGGTCTGGGTCGATTGCAAACTCGTCAACTGACCCATACGGGGTGACAAAAGGCCTTGGTCAAACTCGAATGTGCCGATTAGCCCATACGGGGCTAACCACAGTGCCGACTAGTTCATACGGGACTAACGTTTTAATGAAGTTTTTCATTGGGCTCTACTCTTTGAAGATTAGCCATAGTGCTCTACTTCATGCGAGATTAGCCATGTCATTGTGCTCTACTCTACAGATATTAGCCAATGTACTTGTGACGTTGTGCTCTACTCTACGGAGATTAGCCAACGTGCTTTCAAATTTTTTTTGAAAAAGATGTTTTTCAAATAGGTTATGTCCCGTCCTTAATCGGGATAGCGCAATTTAGAATTCCAAGTCCTACCACGATCCGGCCATGGTTATCTAACCCATGGGTGTGTAGAACAGGTCTCGTGGCTTGGCAATTGTTGCGTTAAAATTCTTTGCGCAAACTCTCACCTATTCCATTTTGAAAGATATGTTTTTCAAAATTGATTTTCCGCTGCAAAGTACTATAAGAGTACTAACATTTGATAAAGTGAGGGAGAAATATTGAAAGTTACTCTAGATGGTGATTGGAAACATAGTGACCTTTCCGATTCTAGAGTAACATCTTCAATATTTTTCGAAAGTAACTTATCAAATACTCGTTTTTCCGCTGCTAGTACTATAAGAGTACTATTGTTTGATAAGTGATGGGGGAATATTGAAGGTTGTTCTAGATGGTGATTGGAATCGAAGAGACCTTTTCGATTCTAGAACAACATCTTCAATATTTTTCGAAAGTAACTTATCAAATATAATATAATTCCAAGTGGGTTTTGAATTTTAGAACTATCCAAATGGGATATTCTATTATCATTTCAAGTGGGAGTTATATTTTAAGAATTTTTTATGCAATGTTTTTGATCGAACCTTCGGTTTTGTGTCTTTTGCAGCATTTTAAAAGTAAAATGTCTTCCGCTTCAAAGAATATCGTCGCTGAGTTAAACAGAGGTGAAAAACTCAACGGCGATAATTACAAACTTTGGTCCATAAATATACAATACGTTCTAGAGGAGCAAGAAGTGCTCGAAACTCTAAAGAACGTTATGATTGAACCCGAGTTGGGCACTACGGCCCAACACCGACAAGACAAGGAAGCTTTTGATGCTTGGTCTCGGAAGAATAAGATAGCGCGCATTACGTTATTAAGCAGTATGGCTGATGACATAATGCGCATCTTCCGGGAACATGACCTAGCCATGGACATATGGTCCAAGCTAGAGGAGAAGTTCGGTGGCACATCGGTGTCCAAACTTCGCGCCTTAACTATAAGGTTCGATACATATAAGAAACGTCCAGATCATTCCATAGGGAAACATCTGCGACATATGGCGAACCTTATCTCGGAGTTAAAGGATGCAGGTCATGTGCTCACAAATGAGCAACAAATCCAAGCAGTCATACGTTCTCTACCAAATGGGTGGGATCAGATGAAGATGCATCTCACTCATAATGAGAGCATCAAGACCTTCAACGATGTTTCCAAGCACCTCGAATTAGAGGAAGAGCGGCTTGTGGCTGCCAAGCCAAGTGCAGAAGTGCACATGGTTGCTAATTCCTCACACGGGGGAAAGAAACGTAAAGATCGTTCGAAGTCTTCTAATGAACGTAATAAGCAACCTGAGTCTACCAAGGAACCCAAACATAAGGGTGGGCACAAGAAATGGCACAAGAAGAAAGACTTGAAAAGGATCAAGTGCTTCAAGTGCAACAAGCTCGGTCACTATGCTCGTTCGTGTACGAGTGGAAGTGACGAGGTAACTTGTAATACTAGTTACATATGTGTTTCTAGTTCACTATTTCTTGTGGAATCTAATCCATTTTTGGATAATTGATTCAGGTACCACCGACCACATAGCAAAGGACAAACGGTCCTTTGTGGAGTATCACCGGATACCCCAAGGAATGAAGTGGATCAATGTAGGAAACAACACACGTGTTGAAGTGAAAGGCGTTGGGACTCGCAAGCTAGTCTTGGACAACGGCCGCACTTTCCTACTTCATGATGTTCTCTTCATTCCATATATTCAAAGGAATATTATAACTGTGGTCAATTTAATGGGTCTTGGTTATAGCTGGTTCCTTCATGATTGTAATATGGACCTATTTTGTAATAATAATTCCTTTATTGGTTCTGGGTTATGTATTTAAAGGATTCATTGTAATAAGTACAATGTATGATTTCTCATTTCCTTGTGACAAATTCTTTGACTAATGAGTCTAATATAATTTGTTGGCACTCAAGGCTTGGTCATATTGGACCAACGCGTATGGATAGACTTGCCAAACGTGGCCTTCTATCCAATGTTTCAAAGGTTGAAATGTCAACCTGCGAACATTGCCTTGTGGGGAAATCTTGTCGCAAGCCGTTTGGAACCGGCACAAGGGCCAAGGTTCCATTACAGCTTATCCATTCGGACATATGTGGTCCGATGAATGTCAAGACAAGACGCGGGAAGTCCTATTTCATCACTTTTAATTGATGATTTCACCCGATTCGGTCATATCTATTTGATATCCCACAAAAGTGAAAGCACTAAACCTGCTTTAAAAACTATATGAGTTTAGTGGAGAATCAATTAGATCGCAAGATTAAGGTCGTGCGAACCGATAGGGGCGGTGAATATCAATCAACAAGTTTAAAGGAACTTTGTGATGAAAAAGGCATAGTACATCAGGTAACTATGCCTTATACTCCTCAACAAATTAGTGTTGCAGAAAGGAGGTATAGGACTTTAATGAAAAATGGTCCGTTCAATGATGGCGCAAGCTAACTTGCCAATCACCTTTTGGGGTGATGCATTATTGACAACCGTTTTCATTTTAAACCGCGTACCCTGGAAATCAGTTAGCTCCACTCCTTATGAGTTGTGGAACCAAAGGTCTCCTGACTTAAACATTTTTACCTTGAGTTTGTGCATTCAACGCACATATTTCCTCCCATAAGTATGGCAAACTTGGGCCATGGGGAAGGAAATGTATCTTTAAACGATACGCATAAAACTCCAAAGGTTATGTTTTTGTTAGTCAGGAAGACAATGGTGTGCTAATTGAGTTTGAGTCGAGGGATGTCACTTTCTTGGAAAACGAGTTTCCAAGACAGGGCGAGATAAGTCAGGACTTATCTCTATTTTGAGATTTATGATCAAAAAGGATTACCTCATTCGAGTGGGAGAAATTCTTGGTGAAAACGAAAATTCTTTTTTAACCTTCACCAATGGATTATACGAATGACGATTATCCTATTCCATACGGGAATAATGATCCAAGTGGGAGCAATTCTAACAACATTTCAAGTGGGAGTGATATTAGAATTGATCTAAATTCGAGTCAACAAGGACTTGAAGAATCTCAAATATGCCGCGTCATGCCCTGCAAAAGACAAATGGATGGAAGCGATGAAGGAGGAATTGAAATCCATGAAAGTTAACCAAGTCTGGGACTTAGTTAACTCACCCAGAGGACATAGAGCAATTGGGAACAAATGGGTTCTCAAGATCAAGCATAAGGCTGATGGCTCTATAGATAGATATAAAGCTCGCCTTGTCGCGAATGGTTTTACGCAACAGGAAGGGATAGACTACGAAGAAAACTTCTCACCTGTTGTGCGTTTTACCTTGATTCGCATGATTCTGGCAATGGTAACTTGCTTATACCTCGAATTACATCAGATGGATGTAAAGACTGCCTTTCTCAATGGAGAATTGGACGAGGAGATCTATATGGAACAACCAACAGGGTTTGTAAAAGAAGGAAACGAACATAAGGTTTGTAAACTTCGTAAATCCATATATGGTCTTAAACAATCCTCGAGGCAATGGTATATACGATTTCCTTAGGTTGTCTTATCAAATGGATTTTCCATACTTGATGAAGATAACTACGTATATATCAAGAGGATTAAAAGCAAGCATGTTATTATATGTAGATGACATTTTAATAGCCGGAAATGACAAGGGCTTTGTGATGAGTATCAAGGCTTGGCTTTCATCAGTATTTTAGATGAAAGGCATAGGAAAAGCCGCATATATCCTTGGAGTTAAGATTTCAAGGAATCGTTCGAAGAAACTTCTTTCTCTTTCACAGGAGACTTATATAAAGAAGGTTCTAGAACGATTTAATATGCAGGACTGCAAATCCATTGATATTCATATAAGCATATGCGATAATTTATATCTGGAATCGTGTCCAAAGAACCAAAAGGAAAAGGAAATTATGGAAAAAGTTCCATATTCCAGTGTAGTTGATAGTCTTATGTACACTATGGTGTGTACGAGACCGGACATCTGTTTTGCCGTTGGAAATGGTAAGTTGTTACCAATCCAACCCAGGGCAAGAACACTGGAAAGCGGTTAAGAGGATAATGCAGTATCTTAAAGGAACTGCAGATTTGCAAAAGACTATGATAAAACCAAGAAGGTAGACATAAGGTACATATCTACGCATGAGATGATAGATGATCCGCTTACGAAAGCGATCCCCAGAAATGTGTTTTATAAACACTCATCATCTCAAGGATTGTGTATGGGCTGAGTTGTACCAATATATATTCCATGTCTAAGAAATGATCAAAATTAATAAAAGAATAAGTTCTTTTTCCAACATTGCATATGAATTTCTTAAGAAATGTTTGTGTACATTTTTGAAATCTCAGCTGAATTGTGTGTATGTCGGACAGATTAAGGTTGGCTCTCTCACATGAGCAACCGCCTTATCTTATCAGATGGATAAGATAGAGATGAGACTAGTTTAAAGTCAAAATCATTAGACGAATGATTTAGAGTCATGACTTTAACAAGATAGTCGAATGAAAGATCTGCATCATATGGATGCTTACAAAAGATCTGAGATCTGTATCACAAGGATATAAAGATCTCATTGGATTTTTTAATCCTATCTGTCTTATGCAGGATGAGAGTCCGTGAATATTTCACGAGTAGTAAGGGGACTCAAAAAGATAGGCACTGTGGTGTCTGATCTTTTTCATCCATACAACTTCATTAAGACATACTCTCCCTGGGAAAGGAGTGATGTTGTAGTACGTGTTCATACCACGTATGCATTTCGACCACTGAGTTAGTAGCAATAGTGTTTGCTATTATGTGAGACTCAAAGGCCATACGGGTCTTAACTCTTACCCTCAAGGACTCCAATTGGTTCCTTTAGATTTGACGAGATGATCGCTATCTTAGCATGTTGCTAATGGGCTATGGTAATTCGGCTCGGCGGGGCACGTTAGAAAAGCGAATCAAGTCAAGATCAGAAGGTTCGTAAGAAGAGGAAGATTGATTTCATATTCGCATTTGGACTTTAATGATTCAAAGCTGGCCAGCCAATTGTAATCCAGATGGGATTCAATTGTTGAATATAAAGTATAAGAAATGTGAAGAAATAATCTAGGGTAAAGCATGCGTTGAACTACTCAACTTTGCACCTTCGAGGTCGTTGTGTATCTATAACAAGTGCACAACAACAGACTCTACGCGCATGCCGGTCGCACGGTCTATTTCTCGGTATGATAGATGAAAGAACTAAGGGAAAGACGTTCTCTTACAATCCCCTCAAGTGTGAGTGGGAGATGTTGGATATGGAAGACGTTTGTACACCCTTGTGGGGGATGTACGAGGGAATACGGACCTCGAACGTCGCGTACACGAAGTCGTGTACAAAGGGAATCTGTTCCCTTGCGGAGAGGATCTCTGGATGAGTGGGAAAGTCGCATTATATATGCATAAGTGCATGCGACATATGGCTAATAAAGGGGGAATATCTTAAGCTTATGTTGTACCATGCATATGGTACAACTTAAGCTTATAATGTGCCATGTATCATGGTACACCTTAATAAATTTGTTCCAAAGGAACAACTTACCCTAAAATAACTACCTTGGGGGCTATAAATAAGACCCAAGGGTAAGCCATTTCTTACACCTTTTGCATGAAATTCATGCATGCAACTTCATCATAGCGAAGCTCTGCAGAAATCCTTTCTCTTCCTCTATCCAAGTTCTTAATCTAAAGTAGAGATTTAGATTGTGGATTAGTAGCCTTACTCCGTTCGTGAGAAGACTCGATCCGTCGTGGCGAATCCGAAGGCGAAGTTCGTAGACTACCGTGCCGCATACGCAAGCGTAAGTCTAAACTTCATATTATCGATCCTAACTCTGTTTTGGCAGGATCCTACACGTGCGTGTGGCAACGCACGTGAAATCCGAGAGTCCAAGGGGGCTGTTGGTAGATGAAGTGGGACCAAAGGAAGATGCTCGGCCCGGTGGATGGCCGACGGCACGAGCGCACGGCGGTGTGCGGCCGTGAGAAGCCGGGGAGGACAGATTCGCGCCATATCCGTTGTCGCGCGTCTCAGTGAAATTTCAGATATGAACAGAGGAAACAGGAATTTGCAGTGGGTAAAGGACTTCAAGACGAAGCCAACGGCAGTGGAGTTGTCGCTGGGGGTGGTCGGAGGTGGCCGTGCGTGGGCGGCGAAGTTCAGCTTCCAGATCTGTGAAAAACAGCGGATGCGACATGTTCCGACGAGGATTCCAGGAGCTACAGGCAGGCTATGAGTGTGAGGAAAATTGCAATTGGTAGGTGGTTTCAATAAGAATCCACCGGCGGTAGGGTGGTCATCGTAGGTGGCCGGATGGCCGGTAGGCGTGAGTTTTTCCGGTGGTGGTGCAGATCTGTAAAACTGTCGTTTGGGTTGTGTTTGAAAGCGTTTTGAGGGAGATAGAGATGAGGGAGGATGGTAAGGGGAGGTGGAGATGCTTGGGGGGTCAGAGAGGAGTTGATCGGGGGTGGTGGTAGCCGGAGGGGGTGGCCGGAGGGCGTCGGGCATCGGGTTTTCCGGCGGGCGGCGGATCTGTCCAAAAACTGTGTTTTGATGGGTCTTTCAATGGGTTTAAAGGGGTTTCAAGGGGTTTTGAGGTAGAGAGAAGAGGAAGGAGGGTTGTGGGGCTGTCGAGGGAGAGGGGGGAGGCCAGAGGACGGCCGGCGGTGGCCGGAGGTCGCCGAAAAATGAGCTGGCCGCCGGATTAGGGATGGTTGTAGTTTTGTGCGGCCATGGGGGTTTTGAGTGAGTTTTAATGGAGAAGGAGAAAAGAGAGGAGGGAGAGAAGAGAGAGGAGAGAGGGAGATGGCCGGAGATCACCGGAAGATGGCCGGCGCAGCGAAGGAGGGGCCGGTGCGTGGGTTTCCTAGGGTGGCGGCTGGTTGCGTGTAACTCCTAGGGTTTTGCGTGAGAGGAGTTTTTAACATGCTAATATTGCTATATAGGGGTATGGAAGGGGGTGGATTTAAGCAAAATGGGAGAGAGTGTGTGAGAGAGAGGGGGTATAGCTTAGAGTGAAATAGGGTGAAGATAGCCACATAATTTTTCATGCTACGTGGGCAACCCAAATAGAGTTGGGTTAAGCTTGAATTTGAATTTGATTAAGGATAATCAACGGTTGCAAATTGATTAGGGGATATCTTCCACTACGGGCATCGGAAAAATAATCCGAAAATATCGGGACGATCGTGGAGACGAGAAGTACGGGGCTATGGGGTCCGATCATTCATAACGCCTACCAAGAATTTACGTAAAATTGGAAACGGCGTTTTGAGTCAAATGACTAAAACGCCCCTAACTTTCAAAATCGTTTTACGAGAAAACGAGCCGTGAAAAGACGTTCCTAAAAATTACTATAAAATTCTACACTCCCAAACGATCACAACGGCATATCGCATCGCTCATGCCGGAGCTAAAAAAACCAAATAAAATACGTGCACAAAAAAGTACGTGTACGCAGAAAATACGAACGGTCGGAAAGCGGCCGTTACATTCTACCCACCTTAGAAATGATTCCGTCCTCGGAATCACTCATACTATCAATAATAACATCTATATAACCTTATACCCCAAAAATCTCATGACTACGCCTATAGATCGCTAATCTTTTAACTTCAACCAATGTTCTTTAATTAATCCTTCATAACCCTTCTTTTCACTGAATAATGCCACGACTAATCTCACATCCTAAGACTTAACCATAGACCCATCATTGCTGTTGAAATTTCCAACTCCAAGTCCTCACAAAAGAATAATAATCATCTTCTCATACCATACCACTCTATAAAACATCATCTCTCAAAAACAATCTTTTAACTCTCTATCTCTTCCCAATATTAATCAATCGCTAAAATGATGTTCTAGTCAATCACCAACCCAAAACAAAAACTCTGTATATCTTATAACACCTTCACAAATCAACAATCGTCGTGTCCTCAATACGTTTCTTGTCATATCTCCCCATAAATTCATCCGCCAAATAATTGAACTGCCAAAATCATATCTTATCCTACTCACTATAATTAATCCCAAGCAATATTAAGTCCACCTACCTAACCATCCATTCATCTCAACACGTCGTGTTATTCCCGATGTCTTCTCACGTCAACTCATCAATCAAGTCTTGATGCTAATAAAAGCTCTACTCAACCTCATGATCACCCTAACTCATACTATTCTCCGAAGTTACTCATATCTACCAACCGTCTAAGCCTCAAGTCTGATAAGTTATCATCTCCTCGCATATAATTTCATCCGACCAGAATTTTCCCATTGAGTCAGCCACACTTCGGTTTTATAAATAAGTCTTGGACAGTCCATTCTTTTCATCCAAAAGATATTCTAATCCATCATCCTTGTGTTCCCAAAATCAATTAATCATTGCCATAATAAAACTCATCTCACCTTGAGTCTACCCGCAACCAAAATCCTATAACGATAATAGCTAGTCCCAATAGTACAACAACCACAAACACCAAAAAAAAATTTCTAAGAAAGAAGGAAGAGAAGAGAAATTTAAGGCCAAAACATATTTTAAAACGTTTTGTAAAACCGTATGGAGCTGCGGTAATGGATGAGGAAGGATAATTGATTCGTGATCTTGTGAGCTAATTTTAAAACCTTTAAAGGTTTGGTTTAAAAAAACAAAGTTTTAATACAATCACACGCAGTCAAAGATAAGCTATTCCATAATCGCGAAAAACTACGTCTAAGGAAATTGCCTGCTATGACCCTATTCATATATGTATGAATACCGTCATTCAGACGACTTCAATCATATCATGGTTAACACTGAGTACACATTCAAGACACAAAAGGCAACTATCAGGATCCTAAAGATGACACACGCATACAGGCCTACACACTCTACCTATACTCACGCACCACAATGACATCACCTACCAAAGGGCCTACTCCTAAACTGGAGATAGCATGGACAACTACAAGGACTAATGTCTAGATAATAGAAAGAAAAGGAGACTAGATCAAGAGCGAAATGAAATAAGATCAGAAAGAACGAGTTCCAACAAGGCGGGGTAAGGAGATAGTTGGTTGGAAGAAACAAAATATTTCTCAGAATAATTAGATAGATGAAGGAGATTTACGTGTAAAATATGATATCGTATACTTTATACTTTAAAAAAATATGTAGGGAAAAGTGAGCAGACGGTAAAAATTATTATAATTTTGGAGAAAGAGTTGGATGAAGGAGATAAAAGTGGGGTGAGGTAGCGGTTGTTTTGCAAATGAAAGTAAGTTTAACAAAGATTTTGAAATGTGGTCGCGAAGAACATAGAACTGGTATAATAATAATAATAAAATAATTGGAGTTCCCTCTAGTTTAGGAAATATTTTAAAAAAAGTATGCACGTTAAGTGGTTAGAAATTTTTTTTGTAGTTTTTATAAAAAGAATAATATTGAATTTTCAAAATAGTAACAAGTTTTAAAACCGAAATTCGAAAGATAATGATTCGAAAGCGAGTACGAGATAGTAACCTAAGAATTTACGGCCAAGAAGGTTTCAAGTCAATAAAAGAATTTTAATTCAACCGAAAAAAACAAGAAATTTTAAATATGTAGTATAGGGGTTTTCAAAGAAATTAAGCTGAGCGAAAAAACTGAATAAGGAATTTCGAAAGTACTTTTAGAGGAGGCAAAATTGGCAAAGAGAAAGATTCGAAGGATCTACGATGACCGTCAGGAAGCGATCACGTGAATCGGGAGAAAAGAAAGATGATCGCATGACGGTTACACACATGATATGATTTACGGAAGCTATGATGGGACTCTATGGCAGATAACACAAAAGTGTAATGATCAAAGGGACGATAGAAGTCAGGGGTCCTAATTATCGAGCCGTCTAAAGATTTGGATAACTCAGCTCTAAGACTTCCTAATGAGCTAGTCTATAATCGGGATCTAAAGATAAGGTTCCTAAGAGAATCCAGGTTAGTTCTGCTGGGCCCGAAGTTGATGGACCCGAGAGAACGACTAAAAGAAGGGCTCTGGAAATTTAACACGGTCAGAGTCAAGTGGCTACTAAGGTATTCTAGGACGAGGATGACTAATTCCTAACCAAGGCGTCAGACTATCAAATTGGGACGTCTACCCAAGTCTTCCTACTATCTAAGACTGGGAAACTAATTCAGACTTGTACGTGGATTTAAATGAATGCGGTACTTTTATTGTTCCGAACTTTTGGAAGACCTGCATGGGCCACCACTAAAACCTGTCACGCCCCGCTTCCCAAAAATACGGAGGCGAAGCGTGACTAAGGCCCTCTTAGGCCGGAGCTGAGGAGCTCGGACCCAATAAGCGTCTGTAGGGGTACCATTTTAAAAGTTTTCAGGTTCTTGCATTAATAAAGTTCGAAACAACAGAAAGTACAGAAAGGAAGTTGCATTCATTAAATTAGAGATATAATATCCAACGAGTACAAAGTCTAAAAAGAAGCCTAAGCATGGCAACGAAATATTTAAAAGTAAACTAAAAGCAGTAACCTCTGAAAGTGAAGACTAAAAAGAACTCTAGGTCTGGTCCTCGTCGGGCACGTACTCTGGGTCGACGTCCTCGGCTCCTCATACTCCAGTGAGTCTGCCTCGTCCACGAACTCTGGCTGGGAACCTGACGTACAACACCCAAGAGAAAGAAACTGTACGTCAGGTAAAGTCTACAAGAAGGGTTAGACTTTACTGCAAGTTCACCGAACTTTAAACAATGGTTTACTGGTTGATTAGCATGCTGAGGTTCTATTACACAACAGTTTACTGGTTGATTATCATGCTGTGGTTATAACAGAGTAACACAACAGGAAGTAACACAGCAGGAAAGTTAAACGGGACAGGTAGTAGTCGTAGCTTGTGCTACCGACTACGGGACTATCCTAAAGGTGTCAGGACAAGACGGAACTAGACAAGACAAGACAGGACACGACACAACTGATAAGACTAGTAAAACACGAAGGGTTCACGCCTAACGGTTCAAGGGGGATCAGACCCTCTCACCGTGCGCACGCTCAACCCTACCCCAAACCCCAGAACTCAGGACATGAAGCACGGAGATCACTTTCGCATGGAAAGCACCTGAAACGCCCGTAGGCTTTTTGTATCACAGAGATCACTTCCGCAAGGGAAGCACCTGAAACGCCCGCAGGCTTTTTTTTGTAACACAGAGATCACTTCCGCAAGGGAAGCACCTGAAACGCCTGAAGGCTTTTTGTAGCACGGAGATCACTCCCGCAAGGAGAGCATCTGAAACGCCCGAAGGCTTTTTGTAGCACAGAGATCACTCCTGCAAGGAGAGCATCTGAAACGCCCGAAGGCTTTTTGTAGCACAGAGATCACTCCCGCAAGGAGAGCATCTGAAACGCCCGAAGGCTTTTTGTGTAACAGTGACAAGACAAGACCAGTGTACGGGAGAGTTATTCTAGGGTGTCCACACGCACACACACGCAAGATAATCCTAAGGTGTCACAAGCTGTTGTTCGTCGGACTTAGACTTCGTCGTCAAGTCTAAGTCGTCAGGGTGACCCAGACGCTATCATTTCACGTCCAGATCTAAACACTCACAGTCTAACAGTTCTAACAATTTAAGACCAAGAAGCAGTCAAAAATGCAAGTGGGTACACTTGCCTGCGGTGGCGAGTGTGTCGTCCGTCCGGGGCGTCTCGTCGAGTCTGAGCGTCGGTAATGGGTCGGCTGAAACGAGTCAAGCGACGGTGTCAGGTCGCAATTTCATCAAGTCCTATTAGGGTTCGTTTCTAGGTTATCGGGACTATCCTATTCGTCAGAAGTCACATTTTGATGTTCAACCCTATTCGACGATTCTATTCTATGTGCACAGTCAAAAAGTCCATTCACCGATCTACAGTTCCACATCATTTTAAGGGAGCAGAAAATAAATTTAATGAGTTAAGTTGCCGATTTTAGTTAGGTTTTCAGTTCTGCTATGGTGTGGGTTGTGCTATGAGTTAGGGGAAACTAACCTCGCATTGTCGTCCAACAAGCGGAAGTCGGGTCTGAACGGCGCACCATCGGCGTCGTCTGGAACTCCTCGGCCACAGGTAGTGCAGCGAGATACCTCTGGACAGCGGGGTGGTGACGTGAAATCAGCGAGCTAATCAGCGATCTCCTTGCTGTTGCGAGTAGCGCAACGGTTCTTCAAGGTAACGGCGACGTCGGCTAAAAGTACGTGCGTGCGGCAACGCATGTGAACTCCGAGAGTCCAAGGGGACTGTTGGTAGATGAAGTGGGACCAAAGGAAGATGCTCGGCCCGGTGGATGGCCGACGGCACGAGCGCACGGCGGTGGGCGGCCGTGAGAAGCCGGGGAGGACAGATTCGCGCCATATCCGTTGTCGCGCATCTCAGTGAAATTTCAGAGACGAACAGAGGAAACGGGAATTTGCAGTGGGTAAAGGACTTCAAGACGAAGCCAACGGCAGTGGAGTTGTTGCCGGGGGTGGTCGGAGGTGGCCGTGCGCGGGCGGCGAAGTTCAGCTTCCAGATCTGTGAAAAACAGCGGATGCGACATGTTCCAACGAGGATTCCGGGAGCTACAGGCGGGCTATGAGTGTGAGGAAAATTGCAGTTGGTAGGTGGTTTCGATAGGAATCCAACGGCGGTAGGGTGGTCGTCGTAGGTGGCCGGATGGCCGGTGGCCGTGAGTTTTTCCGGCGGTGGCGTAGATCTATAAAACTGTCGTTTGGGTTGTGTTTGAAAGCGTTTTGAGGGAGATAGAGATGAGGGAGGAGGGTAAGGGGAGGTGGAGATGCTTGGGGGGTCAGAGAGGAGTTGATCGGGGGTGGTGGTAGCCAGAGGGGGTGGCCGGAGGGCGTCGGGCATCGGGTTTTCCGGCGGGCGGCGGATCTGTCCAAAAACTGTGTTTTGATGGGTCTTTCAATGGGTTTAAAGGGGTTTCAAGGGGTTTTGAGGTAGAGAGAAGAGGAAGGAGGGTTGTGGGGCTGTCGAGGGAGAGGGGGGAGGCCAGAGGACGGCCGGTGGTGGCCGGAGGTCGCCGGAAAATGAGCTGGCCGCCGGATTAGGGATGGTTGTAGTTTTGTGCGGCCATGGGGGTTTTGAGTGAGTTTTAATGGAGAAGGAGAAAAGAGAGGAGGGAGAGAAGAGAGAGGAGAGAGGGAGATGGCCGGAGATCACCGGAAGATGGCCGGCGCAGCGAAGGAGGGGCCGGTGCGTGGGTTTCCTAGGGTGGCGGCTGGTTGCGTGTAACTCCTAGGGTTTTGCGTGAGAGGAGTTTTTAACATGCTAATATTGCTATATAGGGGTATGGAAGGGGGTGGATTTAAGCAAAATGGGAGAGAGTGAGAGAGAGAGGGGGGGGGGGGGGGGGGGGGGGGTATAGCTTAGGGTGAAATAGGGTGAAGATAGCCACATAATTTTTCATGCTACGTGGGCAACCCAAATAGAGTTGGGTTAAGCTTGAATTTGAATTTGATTAAGGATAATCAACGGTTGCAAATTGATTAGGGGATATCTTCCACTACAGGCATCGGAAAAATAATCCGAAAATATCGGGACGATCGTGGAGACGAGAAGTACGGGGCTATGGGGTTCGATCATTCATAACGCCTACCAAGAATTTACGTAAAATTGGAAACGGCGTTTTGAGTCAAATGACTAAAACGCCCCTAACTTTCAAAATCGTTTTACGAGAAAACGAGCCGTGAAAAGACGTTCCTAAAAATTACTATAAAATTCTACACTCCCAAACGATCACAACAGCATATCACATCGCTCATGCCGGAGCTAAAAAAACCAAATAAAATACGTGCACAAAAAAGTACGTGTACGCAGAAAATACGAACGGTCGGAAAGCGGCCGTTACAGTGGTCATATCAATCAAAATCTCATTGGAAGTCAAGAAAACTATCTTCTCTTCCCATAAAAACCACGGATGCTCCTCATTTGGCCACTTATTTTCGCACAACGGCTGCGAAATCCGTGCAAGTCCCCGAAATCGTTAACCGTAGCCATTGCGTATGTATTGAACCCATGGAAAGCGAGGGTGATGCACTATCGATGACGTAGGATCCAAGATTTCGTTCGCTTAATGCCTGAATTGACCGATAGTTGGGGATGCCAGAAATAGTAAAATTTTTCAACCCTGCTATTCACAACAACCATGGGGTCATCCCAATCGAAATCTCATGGAAAGTCATGGAAACTACCTCCTTTTCTCATAGAAACCAAAAACGCTCCTCATTTGGCATCTTATTAACCCAAAAGGCCTGCGTTATCCGTTCGATTCACAGAAATCATTAACCGTGTCAATTGCTTGTGTATTGAACCTGTGAGTGGATTCTTATAGCTTTCCAATGGAAAGCGATACCTCCTCCTCACATAGAAACCACGGACGATCCTTATTTGGCCTCTTATTTACCCAAAACGCCAGCAAAATCAGTGCAAGTCCTAGAAATCGTTAACCGTGGCAATTGCTTGTGTAATAAACCCGTGAGTGGATTCATATAGTTTTCACATGGAAAGCGATGGTGATGCACTATCGACGTCATTTGAGCCAAGATTTCAGTCGTTTGTGCCCGGATTGGCTGATAGCTGGGGCTGCCAGAAATAGTAAAATTCTTCAACCCCGCTATTCGGAGACACGTGTGCTCATATCAATCAAAATCTCATGGGAAGTCATGAAAACTACCTCCTCTTCACATAGACACCACAGATGCTCCTCATATGGCCACTTATTTCCCCTCAACGTCGGCGAAATCCGTGCGAGTCCTTGAAATCGTTAACCGTGGCTATTGATTATGAATTGAATTCGTGAGTGGATTCTTATAATTTCCCCATGAAAAGCGAGGGTGATGCACTATCGATGTCGTAGGAGCCAAGATTTCGTTCATTTAATGCCCGAATTGGCCGATAGTTGGTGCAGCCAGAAAAAGTAAAAAATTTCAACCCCGCTGTTCGCAGCAACCGTGGGGTCATCCTAATCGAAATCTCATAGAAAGTTATGGACACTACCTCCTCTTCTTATAGAAACCACGGACGCTCCAAATTTGGCCACTTATTTACCCTAAATCTCATAGGAGGTCATGGACACTACCTCCTCTTCAAATAGAAACAACGGACGCTCCTCATTTAGGCCTCTTATTTACGCTAAATGCCTACGAAATCAGTGCGAATCCCAGAAATCGTTAGCCGTGGAAATTTATTTTGCATTGAATATGTGAGTGGATTCTTAGAGTTTTCACATGGAAGCGATGGTGATGCACTATCAATTTTATAGGAGCAAAGCTTTCGGTCGTTTGAAGCCCGGATTGGCCGATAGAGGGGGCTGCCAGAAATTGTAAAATTATTCAACCCCGCTATTCACAACAACCGTGGGGTCATCCCAATCGAAATATCATGGAAAATCATGGAAACTACCTCCTCTTCACAGAGAAATAACGGACGCTCCTTATTAGGCCTTTTATTTGCCTAAAACGACGGCAAAATCCATGCAAGTCCCAGAAATCGTCCCCCGTGGCACTTGCTTGTGTATTGAACCCGTGAGTGGATTATTATAGTTTTCACATGGAAAGTGATGGTGATGCACTATCGATGCCTTAGGAGCCAAGATTTCGATCGTTTGATGCCCGGATTGGTTGATAGATTGTGCTCCCAGTAATAGCAAAATTATTCAACCATGCTATTCGCAGTAACCGTATGGTCGTAACAATCGAAATCTCATGGGAAGTCAAGAAAACTACCTCCTATTCACATAGAAACCACGCACGCTCCGCATTTGGCCAGTTATTTCTCCAATAACGGCTGTTAAATCTGTACGAGTCCCAGAAATTGTTAATTATAGCAATTGCTTGTGTATTGAACCTGTGAGTGGATTCGTATAGTTTTCCAATGAAAAAGATGGTGATGCATGATTGATTTCATAGGTGCCAAGATTTCGGTCGTTTGATGCCCAGATTGGCTGATAGCTGGGACTGCCAGATAAAGAAAATTCCTCAATGCCACTATTCTCATCAACCATGGGTTCATTCCAATCAAAATATCAAGGGAAGTCATGGAAAGTACATCCTCTTCCCATAGAAACAGCGGACACTCCTCGCTTGACCTCTTATTTTCCCAAAACGCATGCAAAATCCGTGCGAGTCCCAGAAATCGTTCATAATGGAAATTGCTTTTGTATTGAACCCGTGAGTGGATTATTATAGTTTTCATATGGAAAGCGATGGTGATGCACTATCGACATCATAGGATCCAAGATTTTGGTCGGTTGATGACCGGATTGGTCGATAGCTGGGGCTAACAGAAATAGTAAAATTCTTCAACCCCATTATTCGCAACAACCGTTTGGTCAAACCAATCAAAATCTCATGGGAAGTCATGGAAACTACCGCCTCTTCACATAGAAATGACGAATGCTGCTCATTATGCCTCTTATTTACTCTAAATGGTTGCGAAATCCATGCGAGTCCCAGAAATTGTTAACCATGGCAATTGCTTGTGTATTGAACCCATGAGTGGATTCTTATAGTTTTCCTAAGGAAATCGATGGTGATGCACTATCAATTTCATAGGAGCCAAGATTTCGGTCATTTGATACCCAAATTGGCCGATATGTAGGGCTGCCAGAAATAGTAAAATTCTTCAACCCCGCTATTCGCAGGAACCACGTGGTCATATCAATCGAAATCTCATGGGAAGTCGAGAAAACTACATCCTCTTCACCTAGAAACCATGGATGCTTCGTATTTGGCCCTTTATTTCCACTATAAAGGCAGTGAAATCCGTGCCAGTCCCCGAAATCGTTAACTGTGGCAATATCTTGTGTATTGAACCCGTGAGTGGATTCTTATAGTTTTCCCATGGAAAGCAAGGGTGATGCACTAGCGATTTTATTGGAGCCATGATTTCGTTCCTTTAATTTCCAAATTGGCCAATAGTTGGGCCTGCCACAAAGAGTAAAATTATTCAACCCTGCTATTCGCAACCACCGTGGGGTCATCCCAATCCAAATCTCCTGAGAAGTCATGAAAACTACCTCCTCTTCACATAGAAAACATGGATGCTCCACATTTAGACTCATATTTAACCAAAACGCTTGCAAAATCCATGCGAGTCCCAGAAAACGTTAACTATGGCAATTGCTTATGTATTAAACCCATAAGTGGATTCTTATAGTTTTTCCATGGAAATCGATGTTGATGCACTATCGATGTCATTGGAGCCAAGATTTTGGTCGTTTGATGTGCCCGGATTGGGCTATAGCTCAGCTACAGTGTGGTCATCCCAATCGAAATTTCATAGAAATTCATGAAAACTACCTCCTCTTCTCATAGAAACCACGGAAACTCCACATTTGGCTTCTTATTTACCGAAAACGCCTATGTAATCCGTGCGAGTCCTAGAAATTGTTAACTGTGGCAATTGCTTGTATATTGAACCAATGGAATGTGATACCTCCTCATCACATAGAAACCACAGACGCTCCTCATTTGACCTCTTATTTACCCAAAATGCCTATAAAATCCGTGCGAGTCCCAGAAATCGTTAACCGTTGCAATTGATTATGTATTGAACCCGTTAGTGGATTATTATAGTTTTCTCATGGAAAGCGATGATGATGCACTATCGATGTTGTTGGAGCCAATATTTCGGCCGTTTGATGCCCAGATTGGCCGATAGCTGGGGCTGCCAGAAATAGTAAAAATTCATCTACCCCGCTATTCGCACCAACCGTGTGGTCATCATCCCAATTGAAATCTCATAGGAAGTCATGAAAACTGCCTCCTCTTCACATAGAAACCATGGACGCTCCTCATTTGGACTCTTATTTACCCAAAACGAGTGCAAAATCCGAGCAAGTCACAGAAATCGTTAACCGTTGCAATTACTTGTGTATTAAACCCGTGAGTGGATTATTTTTGTTTTCTCATGGAAAGCGATGGTGATGCACTATCGATGTCATTGGTGCCAAGATTTTGGTTGTTTGATGATACCAAATTGGACGATAGTTGGGGCTGCCAGAAATACTAAAATTCTTGAACCCCGCTATTTGCAGTAACCGTGTGGTCATAACAAACGAAATCTCATGGGAAGTCAAGAAAACTACATCATCTTCACATAGAAACCACGGACGCTTCGCGTTTCGCCTCTTATTTCCCTATAACAGATATGAAATCCATACGAGTCTCTGAAATCGTTAGCCGAGGCAATTACTTGTGTATTGAACCCGTGAGTGGAATCTTATAGTTTTCCCCAGGAAAGCTATGGTGATGCACTATCTATGTCGTTGGAGCAAATATTTCGTTCGTTTGATGCCCGAATTGGCCGATAGTTAGCCTGCTAGAAATAGTTAAATTCTTCGACCCGCTATTCAAAGAAACTGCGTGGTCAGATCAATCAAAATTTCATGGAAAGTCATGGAAACCACCTCCACATCACAAAGAAACCACGGATGCTCCTCATTTGGACTCTTATTTACCCAAAATGCCTGCAAAATCCGAGCAAGTACCCGAAATCGTTAACCGTGGAAATTGCTTGTGTATTGAACACATGAGTGGATTCTTATAGTTTTCCAATGGAAAGCGATGGTGATGCACTATCGATGTAATATGAGCCAAGATTTTGGTTGTTTGATGCCTAGATTGGTCGATAGAGGGGGCTGCCAGAAATAGTAAAATTCTTCAACCTTGCATTTGCAGTAACCGTGTGGTCAAATCAGTCCCAGAAATCATTCACCGTGGCAATTGCTTTGTTTATTTAACCCGTGAGTGGATTATTATAATTTTCACATGGAAAGCGATGGTGATGCACTATCGATATTGTTGGAGCCAAGATTTCGATCGTTTGATTTTCGGATTGGCCGATAGCTGGTGCTGCCAAAAATAATAAAATTCTTCAACCATGCTATTCGCAGCAACTGTGTGCTCATCATCCCAATCGAAATTCCATGGGAAGTCATGTAAACTACCTCTTATTCACATTGAACCATGTGAGCTCCTCATTTGGACTCTTATTTAACCAAAAGGCTTGCAAAATCCGTGCGAGTCCCAGAAATCGTTAACCGTGGCAATTGCTTGTGTATTAAACACGTGCGTGGATTCTTATAGTTTTCCTATGGAAAGCGATGGTGATGCACTATCGATGTCATTGGAGCCAAGAGTTCGATCGTTTGATGTGCCCGGATTGGCCGATAGTTGGGGCTGCCAGAAATAGTAAAATTCTTCAACCCCACTATTTGCAACAACACTGGGGTCATTCCAATCAAAATCTCATGGAAATTCATGAAAACTACCACCTCTTCTCATAGAAACCACGGAAGCTCCTCGTTTAGCCTTTTATTTACCCAAAGCGCCTGCGTAATCCGTGAGAGTCCCAGAAATCATTAACCGTGGTAATTACGTGTGTATTCAACCCGTGAGTGGAATCTAATAGTTTTCCTTTGGAAAGTGATACCTCCTCCTCACATAGAAACCACAGATGTTATACATTTGGCCTCTTATTTACCCAAAACACCTGCAAACTCCGTGTGAGCCCCAGAAATTGTTAACCGTGGCAATTGCTTCTGTATTGAACTCGTGAGTGGATTATTATATTTTTCACGTGGAAAGCGATGGTGTTGCACTATCCATGTTCTTGGAGCCAAGATTTTAGTCGTTTGATGCCCGGATTGGCCGATAGCTGGGGCTGCCAGAAATTGTAAAATTCTTCTAACCCGCTAGTTGTAGCAACCGTGTGGTCATCATCCAATTTGAAATCTCATGGAAAGTCATGGAAACTACCTCTTCTTCACATAGAAACCATGACGCTCCTCATTGTTGAGTATTGGACTTCTCCCTACTTGATGTTAATGATGAGCAAACATAAATACTTGTGACTAATCCCCTACTTGCAGTGAATCCATTGCTTAAGCATATCATGAAAATCAATTAGTAATAGATGTCACTCAAGGATCAATCAAAGTAAGAAAAGTGGATTGGATTATCGAAGATGATGGATGAAGCTCCTAGAAGACTTCAAGCTCATTTTATGGAAAAGAGAGAGGCTTATACAAGATGTAATCTTTTTATTCTCTTCTAGTATGTAGCTTAGAAGTAAAACTATGCTCAAGCACACATACACATCTTTATTTCTATCCTAGGAAATCATTAGATCACATTACCTTGGCGTCCAATTCATTATTCTCAAGCATGTGTATTTTGGATTTCAACAGGCGACTGTTGAACGTTTTACAGGTGCCTGTCTCTAAACAGTCGCCTGTGATTTGTTCTACAGTCATCTGTTTTGCACATACATTATCATTTGGTGTCACACAACGCTTCCCATAAACAGAAGGCGAGGCGTGATGAGGTCCGCTCAGACTTGGAGCTGTGAGGCTACAAGTCTGATAAGCGTCTAAAAACAAACACTTCCAATAACCAGGTCCTTGCAACCACGAAACGAAACAAAGATAATAATATTTTAAGCAGAAATATAACTCCACCAATAACATCCAGATTATTCCAAACATTCAGAGACAAGTCGTAAAGGAAAGTACAAGAGTATGAAAAGAGGCCTAAAGCATGGCCGACATAATACATAACATCAACATGAAAAGAGAGGTGCCACGCACCGGTAGCCTAACAACGACTAAGCAGAAAACAACAACAACAAGAAGGAGCTCTAGGACTGGTCTCCAATGTCCTCGAACTCAACACCTGCAACCTGTTCGTCCTCAACGACCAACTCTGGCTCACAATCTAACATGTGACACCCAAAAGAGAAAAGGGGCACATGTCAGCAAGTCTACTAGAGACTTGTGCAAGGAAACTAAAAGAAAAGTAAACAATCTAGCAGTTCTAAAATTTATGCAATGACATGGCAGTTATTGTATGAGTGCAACAGGTAAGGAAACAAGTACAACAAGCATCTAGCATGGCATGGCAAGAGTAGCAACTACTAACAATCACAAGTCACGTTTTCATGTCGTGCACAGAGTTCACGCCTTACAGCTGAAGTGGCTGTACGGGCACACTTCTACGCTGAGTGGTCGCTCAACCCTACCCCTCCACGTGTATCGGGCATTGGCTTTTGACCAACACAAATGGACCGCTTCTGGATCACGAGCCAGGAAGTGTATTTGGCATAGGGTTGTGCCTGTAATGCAGGTGCCTAGCCTGAACAAGCAAGTACAAGTATAGTAGCATGTGCTACGAATGCAACAATCAGACATGGAAGGCATGACATGGCAACTGTAATTTAAATGCGTACAAATAAGGAATTTAAACATGGCAGTTACAAATGCATGGATGACATGGCAGCATGAACAAAACAAGTAAAAGGGGTTGGATCTAGCTTCGTTGTCAAGCTAGATCAAGCGAGGTGACGGATCTAGTTTTATTGTCAAATTAGATCAAATAGGCATCTAGACAGCTATCATTTCACTGCCTAGTCTCTTTTACGCTAAAAACAGGGAATGGCCTAAAACGTGGCCTAAAACACAAGTTGGCAAGTTTCACTTGCCTGAAAGGGCGTGCTGATAGTCACAAGATCAAGGAGTCCAGTTCTACCTACGTGCCCAAACACCAATCATCACACCAACCTACAGTCCCGTATTCATTATCTTCAATTAGTGAATTAACCAACATAATAAAATTACTGTTTTTATCTTGTTAACATGCGGTGTGGTTCCTACGGAGAGAGACTTACCTTAACATGACGCGAGAGCTACTCTGACGTCGGGTAGCGACGTTAGGGTTGGACTCCGTCAGTGTGCACAGTATAGAACGACGAAAACTCTGAGATAAAACACATGCACGAATAAGTTTGTGATGTCGGCTAGAATATTTAGACAAGTCCTAAAACGTCTATTGACCCAATTTTAATAGACCTACGATGGATTTTAAATCAATAATAACGATTGTTAAATAACTATCACATTAATTACATCAAGTTGCTAGTACGAAAGTAATCCATAATTATTATCAAGCAACCTAGGTTACATGTTAACTAGAGTTGTGTATACGAATTATCAACCCAATAGATCATCAAGTTGACATGAATATAAAACGTTATTAGCATGCAAACACAAATTTCATTAAGTTACGAACTAGTTAACTAGGGTTAACTTACTGTACATCATCATTAGCTTATAGTCACGTACACGAATTATCACTCTAAGAATAATCAAGTTATCATCTATATTAATGTTATTAGCATGCAAACAACATTTTGATTGTGTTACCTAGCTGATCAACCTATATTAAAGGTTCCAAAACTAGTTGCAACGGGTATTAAAAGTGCCATAACGAGCGTTACTAACCGTAGCGAGGAGACGATCCCACGAAGCTAACGGGAGTCATCGTGAGGCGTCAACGGCTAGAGGGAAGGACGAACGGTGCGAGGGGAGGCCGTGCGTCGCTACGACGTGAAGAGAACATTGCTGCGTGAGGGGGAGGTCATAACTGCAGTCGTTCCTGGGCGCTGCTGCTTACTGTGCGCTGCTGCTCAAAGCACAGCGGAAGTCGACGGCTGGGGATCACGACGGAGCATCAAGCGGAACTCCGGCGGGGCTAGGGGTCAGGGGAGGAGAGACCGCCAAGCGTGGGTGGCCGCTGTCGCGAAGAACGACAGACTGCCGCTGACCGGCAGCGTCATGTGCAGTCCGGGCTGCTGCCGCCCCTGGGCGGTGCTGAGGTGCTGCAGCACTTGGCGGGGTACACCAGCAGGGCTCCGGTGAGGTTGGCCGGAGGGCGTGGGGACAGGGTCGAGAGGGGGAGGACGCCAGAGAGCGTGGGGTCATGGTTCGATGCTGGCGGCCTGTTTCATGCTAGGGTGGCGTTGTGGCGCCTGGAAATCAAAGGCGACGGCTCTAAAGGTGGATACGGCCGCAGGGGGTCACCGGACGTCGGGTCGGAGGGGGTGTAGGCCGCCGGTGAGGTCGGAGAGGAAGTAGGGTATGTGAGCGGTGCTGGAGTTTTGCGGTTGCATGCAAAATGAGGGCGGTGGTGTGTGTTTGAAGGGTGATGGAGGGAGCTATGTTGCGAAACAGAAATGTAGGCACCGCTCGTTGATTGCTAGAAGAAAATAAAAGCATTAGGTGCTGTGTTTATAAAGGCTAGGGTTTGCTATATGGTTTAATAGGCAACATGTTGGCTTTAATAGGATGGTTGGGCACGTGAGAAAAGGCCCATGTCCTAGCCTTGGGTTGGCTGCAGAACTAGTAGCCTAGAGTTTAATATTATAATGGATTGTTGTGTGTGGGGTTTTATAATGTTTGACTTAGGCTTATTATAAAATAAGGTGGGTGATTGAAACTAGGGTGTGTGGGTACGTGACTGTGTTGTGGGGTTTCAAAATGGCTAGGGCTTAATAAGTGATTAGGATATTATAAAAATAATTAGTGGGTTAATACTCATAAAAACTTAGGGTTAAAAAATATAGGAGATTGGGAAAAATAGTGACGGTGAGCCAAACGGGACCCTATAATTATGAGATAGACACTAGGGCGACCGTGCCGACGAGAGAAACGGAACTAAGAAGACCGATCACGAGTTAGGCGAAGAGAAACGAAACTAAAAATAAAAAGGTCTCACGACGAAAGTGAAAATCACGACACCCCATCAAACTGTGGGATCCTGCCAAAACAGAGTTAGGATCGATAATTAAAGTTGAGACTTACGCTTGCGTATGCGGAACGGTAGTCTCGGAACTTTGCCTTCGGATTCGCCACGACGGATCGAGTCTTCTCACGAACGGAGTAAGGCTACTAATCCACAATCTAAATCTCTATTTTAGATTAAGAACTTGGAAAGAGGAAGAGAAAGGATTTCTGCAGAGCATCGCTAGGATGAAGATGCATGCATGAATTTCATGCAAAAATGGTGTAAGAAAAGGCTTACCCTTGGGTCTTATTTATAGCCCCCAAGGTAGTTATTTTAGGGAAAGTTGTTCCTTTGGAACAACTTAATTAAGGTGTACCATGATACATGGCACATTATAAGCTTAAGTTGTACCATATGCATGGTACACCATAAGCTTAAGATATTCCCCCTTTATAAGCCATATGTCGCATGCACTTATGCATATATAATGCGACTTTCCCACTCATCCAGAGATCCTCTCCGCAAGGGAACAGATTCCCTTTGTACACGACTTCGTGTACGCGACGTTCGAGGTCCGTGTTCCCTCGTACATCCCCCACAAGGGTGTACAAACGTCTTCCATATCCAACATCTCCCACTCACACTTGAGGGGATTGTAAGAGAATGTCTTTCCCTTAGTTCTTTCATCTATCATACCGAGAAATAGACCGTGCGACCGTCATGCGCGTAGAGTCTGTTGTTGTGCACTTGTTAGAGATACACAACGACCTCGAAGGTGCAAAGTTGAGTAGTTCAACGCATGCTTTACCCTAGATTATTTCTTCACATTTCTTATACTTTATATTCAACAATTGAATCACATCTGGATTACAATTGGCTGGCCAGCTTTGAATCATTAAAGTCCAAATGCGAATATGAAATCAATCTTCATCTTCTTGAGAACCTTCTGATCTTGACTTGATTCGCTTTTCTAACGTGCCCCGCCGAGCCGAATTACCATAGCCCATTAGTAACACGCTAAGATAGCGATCATCTCGTCAAATCTAAAGGAACCAATTGGAGTCCTTGAGGGTAAGAGTTAAGACCCATATGGCCTTTGAGTCTCACATAATAGCAAACACTATTGCTACTAACTCAGTGGTCGAAATGCATACGTGGTATGAACACGTATTACAACATCACTCCTTTCCCAGGGAGAGTATGTCTTAATGGTGTTGTACGGATGAAAGATCAGACACCACAGTGCCTATCTTTTGAGTCCCCTTACTACTCAGGAAATATTCCCGGACTCCCATCCTGCATAAGACAGATAGGATTAAAAAATCCAATGAGATCTTTATATCCTTGTGATATAGATCTCAGATCTTTTGTAAGCATCCATATGATGCAGATCTTTCATTCGACTATCTTGTTAAAGTCATGACTCTAAATCATTCGTCTAATGATTTTGACTTTAAACTAGTCTCATCTCTATCTTATCCATCTGATAAGATAAGGCGGTTGCTCATGTGAGAGAGCCAACCTTAATCTGTCCGACATACACACAATTCAGCTGAGATTTCAAAAATGTACACAAACATTTCTTAAGAAATTCATATGCAATGTTGGAAAAAGAACTTATTCTTTTATTAATTTTGATCATTTCTTAGACATGGAATATATATTGGTACAACTCAGCCCATACACAATCCTTGAGATGATGAGTGTTTATAAAACACATTTCTGGGGATCGCTTTTGTAAGCGGATCCTCTATCATCTCATGCGTAGATATGTACCTTATGTCTACCTTCTTGGTTTTATCATAGTCTTTTGCAAATCTGCAGTTCCTTTAAGATACTGCATTATCCTCTTAACCGCTTTCCAGTGTTCTTGCCCTGGGTTGGATTGGTAACAGCTTACCATTTCCAACGGCAAAACAGATGTCCGGTCTCGTACACACCATAGCGTACATAAGACTATCAACTGTACTGGAATATGGAACTTTTTCCATAATTTCCTTTTCCTTTTGGTTCTTTGGACACGATTCCAGATATAAATTATCGCATATGCTTATATGAATATCAATGGACTTGCAGTCCTGCATATTAAATCGTTCTAGAACCTTCTTTATATAAGTCTCCTGTGAAAGAGAAAGAAGTTTCTTCGAACGATTCCTTGAAATCTTAACTCCAAGGATATATGCGGCTTTTCCTATGCCTTTCATCTCAAATACTGATGAAAGCCAAGCCTTGATACTCATCACAAAGCCCTTGACATTTCTGGCTATTAAAATGTCATCTACATATAGAGACATGATAATATACTTGCTTTTAATCCTCTTGATATATACTCAGTTATCTTCATCAAGCATGAAAAAATCCATTTGATAAGACAACTTCTTGAAATCGTATATACCATTGCCTCGAGGATTGTTTAAGACCATATATGGATTTACGAAGTTTACAAACCTTATGTTCGTTTCCTTCTTTTACAAACCCTGTTGGTTGTTCCATATAGATCTCCTCGTCCAATTCTCCATTGAGAAAGGCAGTCTTTACATCCATCTGATGTAATTCGAGGTATAAGCAAGCTACCATTGCCAGAATCATGCGAATCAAGGTAAAACGCACAACAGGTGAGAAGGTCTCTTCGTAGTCTATCTCTTCCTGTTGCGTAAAACCTTTCGCGACAAGGCGAGCTTTATATCTGTCAATAGAGCCATCAGCCTTATGCTTGATCTTGAGAACCCATTTGTTCCCAATTGCTCTATGTCCTCTGGGTAAGTTAATTAAGTCCCAGACTTGGTTAACTTTCATGGATTTTAATTCCTCCTTCATCGCTTCCATCCATTTGTCTTTCGCAGGGCATGATGCGGCATATTTGAGATTCTTCAAGTCCTTGTTGACTCGAATTTAGATCAATTCTAATATCACTCCCACTTGAAATGTTGTTAGAATTGCTCCCACTTGGATCATTATTCCCGTATGGAATAGGATAATCGTCATTCGTATAATCCATTGGTGAAGTTTGAAAAATATTTTCGTTTTCACCAAGAATTTCTCCCACTCGAATGAGGTAATCCTTTTTGATCATAAATCTCAAAATAGAGATAAGTCCTGACTTATCTCGCCATGTCTTGGAAACTCTTTTTTCAAGAAAGTGACATCCCTCGACTCAAACTCAATTAGCACACCATTGTCTTCCTGACTAACAAAAACATAACCTTTGGAGTTTTATGCGTATCGTTTAAAGATACATTTCCTTCCCCATGGCCCAAGTTTGCCATACTTATGGGAGGAAATATGTGCGTTGAATGCACAAACTCAAGGTAAAAATGTTTAAGTCAGGAGACCGTTGGTTCCACAACTCATAAGGAGTGGAGCTAACTGATTTCGAGGGTACGCGGTTTAAAATGAAAACGGCCGTCAATAATGCATCACCCCAAAAGGTGATTTAGCTTGCTCCATTATTGAACGGACCATTTTTCATTAAAGTCCTATACCTCCTTTCTGCAACACCAATTTGTTGAGGAGTATAATGCATAGTTACCTGATGTACTATGCCTTTTTCATCACAAAGTTCCTTTAAACTTGTTGATTGATATTCACCGCCCCTATCGGTTCGCACGACCTTAATCTTGCGATCTAATTGATTCTCCACTAAACTCATATAGTTTTTAAAGCAGGTTTAGTGCTTTTACTTTTGTGGGACATCAAATAGATATGACCGAATCGGGTGAAATTATCAATTAAAAGTGATGAAATAGGACTTCACGCGTCTTGTCTTGACATTCATCGGACCACATATGTCCGAATGGATAAGCTGTAATGGAACCTTGGCCCTTGTGCCGGTTCCAAACGGCTTGCGACAAGATTTCCCACAAGGCAATGTTCGCAGGTCGACATTTTAACCTTTGAAACATTGGATAGAAGGCCACGTTTGGCAAGTCTATCCATACGCATTGGTCCAATATGACCAAGCCTTGCATGCCAACAAATTATATTAGACTCATTAGTCAAAGAATTTGTCACAAGGAAATTTTCATTACATGAGGAAATACATTGTACTTATTACAATAAATCCTTTGAAATACAAACCCAGTACCAATAAAGGAATTATTACAAAATAGGTCCATATTACAATCATGAAGGAACCAATTATAACCAAGACCCATTAAATTTACCACATTATTAATATTCCTTTGAATATATGGAATGAAGAGAACATCATAAAGTAGGAGAGTGTGGCCGTTGTCCAAGCCTAGCTTGCAATTCCCAACGCCTTTCTCTACAACACGTGTGTTGTTTCCTACATTGATCCACTTCATTCCTTGGGGTATCCGGTGATACTCCACGAAGGACCGTCTGTCCTTTGCTATGTGGTCGGTGGCACCTGAATCAATTATCCCAAAATGGATTAGATTCTACAAGAAATAGTGAACTAGAAACACATATGTAACTAGTATTACAAGTTACCTCGTCACTTCCACTCGTACACGAACGAGCATAGTGACCGAGCTTGTTACACTTGAAGCACTTGATCCTTTTCAAGTCTTTCTTCTTGTGCCATTTCTTGTGCCCACCCTTATGTTTGGGTTCCTTGGTAGACTCAGGTTGCTTATTACGTTCATTAGAAGACTTCGAACGATCTTTACGTTTCTTTCCCCCGTGTGAGGAACTAGCAACCATGTGCACTTCTGCACTTGGCTTGGCAGCCGCAAGCCGCTCTTCCTCTAATTCGAGGTGCTTGGAAACATCGTTGAAGGTCTTTATGCTCTCATTATGAGTGAGATGCATCTTCATCTGATCCCACCCATTTGGTAGGGAACGTATGACTGCTTTGATTTGTTGCTCATCTGTGAGCACATGACCTGCGTCCTTTAACTCCGAGATAAGGTTCGCCATATGTCGCAGATGTTTCCCTATGGAATGATCTGGACATTTCTTATATGTATCGAACCTTATAGTTAAGGCGCGAAGTTTGGACACCGATGTGCCACCGAACTTCTCCTCTAGCTTGGACCATATGTCCATGGCTAGGTCATGTTCCCGGAAGATGCGCATTATGTCATCAGCCATACTGCTTAATAACGTAATGCGCGCTATCTTATTCTTCCGAGACCAAGCATCAAAAGCTTCCTTGTCTCGTCGGTGTTGGGCCGTAGTGCCCAATTCGGGTTCAATCATAACGTTCTTTAGAGTTTCGAGCACTTCTTGCTCCTCTAGAACGTATTGTATCTTTATGGACCAAAGTTTGTAATTATCGCCGTTGAGTTTTTCACCTCTGTTTAACTCAGCGACGATATTCTTTGAAGCGGAAGACATTTTACTTTTAAAATGCTGCAAAAGACACAAAACCGAATGTTCGATCAAAAACATTGCATAAAAAATTCTTAAAATATAACTCCCACTTGAAATGATAATAGAGTATCACATTTGGATAGTTCTAAAAAATTCAAATCCCACTTGGAATTATATTATATTTGATAAGTTACTTTCGAAAAATATTGAAGATGTTGTTCTAGAATCGAAAAGGTCTCTATGATTCCAATCACCATCTAGAACAACTTTCAATATTCCCCCATCACTTATCAAACAATAGTACTCTTATAGTACTAGCAGCGGAAAACGAGTATTTGATAAGTTACTTTCGAAAAATATTGAAGATGTTACTCTAGAATCGGAAAGGTCACTATGTTTCCAATCACCCTCTAGAGTAACTTTCAATATTTCTCCCTCACTTTATCAAATGTTAGTACTCTTATAGTACTTTGCAGCGGAAAAGCGTTTTTGAAAACGTATTTTTCAAAACGAATTTAAAATACATTGGCTAATCTCCGTAGAGTAGAGCGCAACGTCATAAGTTCATTGGCTAATCTCCGTGGAGTAGAGCACAATGACATAGCTAATCTCGCATGAAGTAGAGCATTACGGCTAATCTTCAAGGAGTAGAGCACAATTACATAAGTACATTGGCTAATCTCCGTAGAGTAGAGCACAATGACTTAGCTAATCTCGCATGAAGTAGAGCACTATGGCTAGTCTTCAAGGAGTAGAGCCCAATGAAAAATTTCATTAAAACGTTAGTTCCGTATGAACTAGTCGGCACTGTGGTTAGCCCCGTATGGGCTAATCGGCACATTCGAGTTTGACCAAGGCCTTTTGTCACCCCGTTTGGGTCAGTAGGCAAGTTTGCAATCGACTCAGGCCTTCTGCCAGATTGGTCGACCAAAAACACCAAATTGGTCGACCAATTTTTTCGAAATGCAACTTCTCCCGGCCAGGGCCTCTGCCCTGGCCGGCCAGGGGCCCTGGCCCCCTCGGCCAGGGCCGGCCAGGCCCTGGCCTCTGCCAGGGCCGGCCGGCCAGGCCACTGGCCGGGGCCAGGGCTCCTGCCCTGGCCTTGGCCAGGCCCTGGCCTGAGGCCAGGGCGCTGCCCTGGCCTCTGCCAGGGCGGCCAGGCCCCTGGCCTGAGGCCAGGGCACCGCCCTGGCCTCTGCCAGGGCGGTCTGGCCGCTGGCCGGGGCCAGGGCTCCTGCCCTGGCCTCGGCCAGGCCCAGGCCTGAGGCCAGGGCGCCGCCCTGGCCTCTGCCAGGGCGGCCATGCCCCTGGCCTGAGGCCAGGGCGGCCTGGCCGCTGGCCGGGGCCAGGGCTCCTGCCCTGGCCTCGGCCAGGCCCTGGCCTGAGGCCAGGGCGCCGGCCCTGGCCTCTGCCAGGGCCGGCCTGGCCCTGGCCTCGGCCAGGGCCGGCAGGCCGGCCTGGCCGGCAGGCCTTGGCCAAGGCCGGCCACTGCCGGCCTGGCCTTGGCCGGCCACTGCCGGCCTAGCCATGGCCGTCCATGGCTTGGCCATGGCCGGCCATGGCCAAGGCCATTCGGCGTTGGCCGGCCATGGCCCCTTTGGCCATGGCCGGCCACCCCCTTTGAATGGGGTTGCCGCACTTATTCCTCCCCCTTGATGGGGTGGTCGCTGGTGGTTATTGGCCGTAGCCAACCCCCTCCGCATGGGGAGGGGGGTGCATGGCCTTCATAGCCCATTTGGCCATGGTGCACATGCACCAAATTTCCTCTTACCCGATGGAAATAACTACCATCATCTTCCTCGATGAAGCACCCGTTCGTCGATGAAGCACCCGTTCGTCGAGAAATTAGTTATTTCCTAATGGCCGTGTGCCAAAAATGAAAAATAACATACTACGTGAACGGTCGGTTCTTCCCGTCACGGAGAGTTCCTACCATATTCGTAATGATAGGAGACCCTAACGTGAAAAGAACAACCACTGCGTTCTCTCCGTCACGAAGCGTTCCTACTATATCCGTAATAGTAGGAGACCCATTCGTGAAAAAGACAACGACTCGTTCATAGTTTCGACGGGGCGGTGGTTTGACCGGGGCGAACCCATATGGCTCTGATACCAATGTGGGATCCTGCCAAAACAGAGTTAGGATCGATAATTAAAGTTGAGACTTACGCTTGCGTATGCGGAACAGTAGTCTCGGAACTTTGCCTTCGGATTCGCCACGACGGATCGAGTCTTCTCACGAACGGAGTAAGGCTACTAATCCACAATCTAAATCTCTATTTTAGATTAAGAACTTGGAAAGAGGAAGAGAAAGGATTTCTGCAGAGCTTCGCTAGGATGAAGATGCATGCATGAATTTCATGCAAAAATGGTGTAAGAAAAGGCTTACCCTTGGGTCTTATTTATAGCCCCCAAGGTAGTTATTTTAGGGTAAGTTGTTCCTTTGGAACAACTTAATTAAGGTGTACCATGATACATGGCACATTATAAGCTTAAGTTGTACCATATGCATGGTACAACATAAGCTTAAGATATTCCCCCTTTATAAGCCATATGTCGCATGCACTTATGCATATATAATGCGACTTTCCCACTCATCCAGAGATCCTCTCCGCAAGGGAACAGATTCCCTTTGTACACGACTTCGTGTACACGACGTTCGAGGTCCGTGTTCCCTCGTACATCCCCCACAAGGGTGTACAAACGTCTTCCATATCCAACATGATCAAATTGTGGGAGAACGACCCGTGAAATGTCGTTCCAAAATAATTCCACAAATTAATACTCTTCGAGAGGGTCACAACGGTATATCACAACATAGGGTTCAGATGCAAGAAGGGTCTAAAATAAATACGTGTACGAACAAGACTACGTGCACGAAAAGCGTACGATCGAAAAGTGACCGTGACATTTGGGTTTTGGGCTTTCACCTATAACTTTCATCACTCGACTGATGTACAAAGTACATGCACCTGTCCAAGTTACAGGTGCATGTGACTTGTTAGTCAGTCGCCTGTCTCTCTTTTGCCCAAAGATCATTGACTTGGTTTCTTTTGGCCGGACGACTGATGTCGGTTTCACAGTCACATGTCCATGGCACAGGCGCCTGTGAATTCTTCTTCAGTCGCCTATCGATCCTTGTCTTAACATTTGGTGTTTGACAAGCCTTGCAAGTTTCGGCCAGACGGCTGATGTTGGTCTCACATTCGCCTATCCATGGCACTGGAACTTGTGGATACCACATCAGTCGCATGTCCCTTCTTTCCAACACTTACAGAATTTTCTCAACTAACTTATGTTTCTCTCAGTTTCCTGTAGAAGGTTTATCAGTCGCTTGTTAGGTTTACAGGCACCTATCAGACCTTCATCAGTCGACTGTCATATGTTGTAAGTTACTGTTTCAATTCTCACATACCCTCTGACACAGTGCAGTAGTTGACTGTTGGTTCTTCATCAGTCGACTGCCGAGTGGGTAAATTCTATTTGTTGGCTGTTTCTCCATGAATTTCAAAGGGGTTTTTTTGGGATTCTATTTGATTTAGAGAACTTATAACGAGGGTTTCTACTATTCCATTGAGGGGCTACTCATCTACTTGATCATCTCTTGAAAACCCTAAGCTTTTATCTTCAAGTTTTCAAAGCTCTCAAATCCAAAAGCCCCTAGATTTCCAATCTCATTCTCTCTTGCTCTCCAACCTAGAATGAAAATGATATCCTCTAGGCAATTTGGTGGTGAGAAGAGAAAGGGCTTTCTCTCTTCTTGAAAGAGACTTCAGCACACAACACACTTGCTCCTTAAATTTCTTCTTTAAGGCATATGTGATTATAAGTGTTGATATTTTCATTATTTCATATCTTTCGATATTTGTTTTACTCTCGATTTATGAGAGTGGTTTGCTTGATCCCAAGTTGTGGGACTCAAATACATCGATTGTGTTTCGATTTCACTTATCGGGTTTCTACAAGTGGGTTTAAAGGGAACCTCAAGTTAGTGTTCTAACTTAAGTATCCGGAGGTATCCGGGTGGCAGGGACGTAGGATTACCGAAAACGAGTCGGGAGTTGACTTGGGTAATCCGAACCCTTGAAACATACTTTGTGTTAGAATTGTTTCATTTTGGGTTTAATTATAATTCCGCATTTATTGTTGGTTAGGAATTTAAATTGGTATAAATATTGTTTAAATTTTATAAACACTATTCAACCTCCATTCTAGTGTTTTTCTCATAGCCAGTGTCCTTACAATTGGTATCAGAGCAAAGGTTTTTAGCTATGGCATCCAACAACAACAACATTCCTCCACCTCATTCGTACAACAATCACAATCGTGATGGTGTGTCTACCGTCTTCGAAGGACAATCAATGGTTCGTCCTCCGTGTTTCAATAGCAAGAATTTCGGCTATTGGAATGGAGATGTTTCTTAGGAGTGCTTCTCTTTGGAGAACCCTCCATAAGGAGTACGTTGAACCCGTTGAAGATGATTTTGACAAATAGACTCCCGTCGAGAAGTCCGCCGAGGTAAACTATGTGAAACCAGGAGGTGGCCCGATCTTCACGGCGTAGGATGGTCAAGAAACTCGAAAAAAAAGAAGGATATGAGCATCACACTCCAGAATAAGTGAAAGGAAATAGGGAGTGATAAGCTCTAGATAAGGATGGTTCAATGACCTGACAAATGCAAATAGCCAACCAACGTTGTAAAGAACACGACCTGCTACTTAGACCACTTGCCCAACCACGAACACGAGTTTAACCAATCCACACAACAACACACTTAGGTTGAAGCACGAATTGGGGGCTTTTGCAGATTTGGATCACCAATCTTATAAGGAAGATTGATAAGGCAAGGTTCCACAAGAGCTAGAGAAGATAGAAACACACACAATATAAGAGAACACTCAAATTCTGAATTGATAATCTGATTGATCCTGTTACAAAGGATTACATGCTGTATTTATATGGAGAGCTTTGAGAACTAAAAAGACTATTTAAAAGACACTAATTAAAGACCACTAATGGCTCTTTTTCTCCCCATGAATTCAGAGTTAATAGTATGACTCTTGATCTCCCCATAAATTCAGATTTTAATGGTATGACTCTTCATCTCCCCATTAATTCAGAATTAATGGTATGACTCTTCATCTGCCCATGAATTCAGAATTAATGGTTGCACATGACTCTTGATATTCCTCCATGAATTCTGAAGTTTGATTGCAAATGACTCTTCTTATTCTCCAAATAATTTAGATTTATCCAATCTTGGGCCTTAATTTTCTTGGGCTTGGATTAGCAAGATTAAGGCCTAATTTTCTTCTTTTTTAGCACAACTTTCTTGGGCCAGCAACGCTTCTACTTAGGCCCTAATTGCATCTTGCATTCTTTTTAGCATTCCTCTTGTCATTGGGCATTCACTTAGAATTAGGTCTTCAGTTTGTAATTTGATGGGCTGATTCATATCATCCTCCCCCTCTTGAAAAGGAGTCATCTCGACTCTTCAACATCTGCACCAAAATATGGAGACATGTCAGAAACATTAAAAGTAGCACTCACACCATACTCACCTGGTAATTGAAGCTTGTAAGCATTATCATTGATTCTCTCAAGGACTCGAAAAGGTCCATCTTCCCTAGGCATGAATTTGGACTTCCTTTTATCAGGAAACCTTTCTTTCCTAAGATGTAGCCGCACCAAATCTCCTTGCTCATAAACCATCTACCTTTTCCTTTGTTAGCTCGATCGGCATACTTTTGAGTCATTCTTTCGATATTCTGATGTGCTTTTTCATGGATTTGTTTGACAAATTTAGCATGCTTCTTTCCATCAATATTAGCTTTTTCCTGCAAAGGTAGAGGAATCCAGTCAATAGGTGCAATAGGATTAAATCCATAAACAATTTCAAACGGTGAAAACTTAGAAGTGGAATGAATAGCCCTATTATAAGCAAACTCCACATGTGGCAAACACTCCTCCCAGTTCTTCAAGTTTTGCTTGATGATTGTTCTGACCAAAGAGGATAGTGTCATATTCACAACTTCAGTTTGTCCATCGGTTTATGGATGACAAGTAGTAAGAAACAATAATTTTGTACACAGATTGCCCCACAAAGTCTTCCGAAAATAGCTTAAGAATTTGGCATCTTGATCTGACACAATGGTTCTTGGCATTCCATGCAGCCTCACAACTTCCATGCAGAACAAAATAGTAATGTTAGAAGCATCATCAACTTTATGACATGCAATGAAGTGTGCCATTTTAGAAAATCTGTCCACCACAACAAAAATAGAGTCACGTCCTCCTTTGGACCTAGGTAATCCTACAACAAAGTCCATTAAGACATCTTCCCGGGGGGGTACTAGGAATAGGTAAGGGGGTGTATAATCCATGTGGATTTACTTTAGATTTTGCCTTATGACATACAATGCATCTTCCAACAAATTTCTCAACATCTCTATGCATTCTAGGCCAATAAAAATGTTCACTCAGAATGCCTAAAGTTTTAGCAATGCCAAAATGTCCCATGAGACCACCTGAATGTGACTCTTTCATTAAGGTGAGCAATTCGAAATGCAAAATTTATCAATTCAAAATAAGAAGCCATCATGCAAATAAAATTTGTCCCAACCCATACCTGATATGCAGTGACTAAAAGCTTCCCAAAAATCAACATCATCAACGTACAATTCTTTAATAAGCTTAAAACCAAGAATCCTAGCATCTAACATGGAAATAAGAATATAGCTACGTGATAAAGCATCAGCAACAACATTTCCTTTACCTTTCTTGTGCTTAATCATGTATGGAAATGATTCAATGAATTCAATCCACTTAGCATGCCTCCTATTCAGTTTACTTTGACTCTTAATATGCTTTAATGCCTCATGATATGAATGAATGACAAACTCCTTTGACCATAAGTAGTGTTGCCAAGTTTCTAACACTCTAATTAATGCATATAATTCTGTATCGTATGTAGGATAGTTAAGAGTGGGGCCACTTAGCTTTTCACTAAAATATGCAATGGGTTTACCTTCTTGCATAAGAACACCTCCTACGCCAATCCCACTAGCATCACATTCAATTTCAAAAGTCTTACCAAAATCAAGAAGTGCCAGTAAAGGTGCTTGAGTTAGCTTCTCTTTAAGAATTTGGAAAACTTTCTATTAGCTTATCCTCATTTGATTCGGATATCCTTCTTGGTCAATTCATTCAATGGTGCTGCCAGTGTACTAAAATCCTTCACAAACCTTCTGTAAAAGCGTGCAAGTCCATGAAAACTCCTGACTTGTCCAACAGTTGTAGGGGTTGGCCAATCTTGGATTGATTTAATCTTCTCTTCATCCACTGCAACACCTGTGCTACTAACAACAAACCCAAGAAAAATAATTTTATCTGTGCAAAAATCACACCTTTTCAAATGGCCAAATAATTTTTCCTTTTTTAGAACCTCTATAATTTGTCTAAGATGATCCATATGTTCATCTGAGGTTCTGCTATACACAAGGATATCATCAAAGTAAACAATGATAAATTTACCAATGTAGGCATGAAAGATATGATTCATTAACCGCATGAATGAACTAGGTGCATTAGTTAATCCAAAAGGCATAACTAACCATTCATATAATCCATGTTTAGTCTTAAATGATGTTTTCCATTCATCTCCTTCTTTCATTCTTATTTGATGATAACCACTTTTTAAGTCAATTTTAGAGAAGATAGTTGAACCAGATAATTCATCTAGCATATCATCTAACCTTGGAATAGGATGACGATATCTTACCGTGATGTTGTTAATGGCTCTGCAATCAACGCACATCCAAGTACCATCTTTCTTGGGTACAAGCAATACAGGAACTGCACAAGGACTGAGGCTCTCTCTCATGTATCCCTTGCTCATCAACTTTTGAACTTGCCTTTGAATCTCAGTATCTTCAGGATTAGTGCGGTATGCTGGATGATTAGGCAAAGATGATCCAGGAATAAGATTAATTTGATGCTCTATGCCCCTAATTGGTGGCAAACCTGGCGGTATCTCATCAGGAAAGACATCTTCATATTCCTGCAAAAGAGATAAAACAACACTAGACAAAGGAGAGGTTAAGTCGTTAGTATTCAACATCGCCTCTTTATACACAAGTACTAGGAGGTTTTGTTGATAAAACTAAGCTTACTTAATCTCACTTCTTTTTCCCACTAGAAAGCTCTTCTCTCCTTTTTCTCTTTTCTCTCCTTTTCTTTTTGAACTTTCTCTCAATTTACTCTCTTTTTCTCCACTCAAATCTTTCATCTTTTTCTCACTCTCATTTTTACTCTCTTCTTGTTGAATCATTTTTCCTTTCTCACTTTCACTTTTCTTTTCTCTCTTTATTTGATCTTCTATTATTTGTTTTGGGGATAATGGAAGGAGGGTTATAGCCTCCCCTCGAAGTACAAAAGAATAACGGTTTAAGTACCCGTCATGTGTTACACGACGATCAAACTGCCACGGTCTGCCCAACAAGAGAAGACATACTTTCATGGGAACAACGTCACAGATTATTTCATCTCTATATTTGCCAATAGAAAATAGGATTGTGACTTGTTTTGTTACCTTCAACTCTTCACATTCGTTGAGCCATTGTAGCTTGTAGGGTTGTCGATGCTTGAAGGTAGGAAGACTCAACTTCTGCACTAATTCAGCACTTGCTACATTGCTGCAACTTCCTCCATCTATGATTACACTGCATACTTTCCCTTGGACTAGGCAGCGTGTGTGGAACAAGTTCTCTCTTTGGTTGTTCTCTTCCTCCTTCATTTGAACGCAACGTGCTCTTCTAGTCCTAAGAGATTCTCCTTCGGCAGCAATTTCTCCATCATCATCTTCAAGCAGAATCTCATCTTCTTCTTCAGATTCTTCTTCTTCAGTCTCCCAGTCACCATGGTTATTGATGATCATGGTGCGCTTGTTATGGCACTTGCTGGAAATGTGTCATCTCCCTTGGCATTTGAAGCATCTTATGTCACGGCTTCTAGAAGTATTTGCTTCAGTTTGCATCTTCTTTGGAATATCAGCTGTCATTTCAACTTTCTTCGAAGTATTCTCCTTCGAACTATATGGAGTATCTCTCTTTGAACTTGTCTTCCAAGGGCTAAAAGAATTGGAGCCCTTCCTTGTAGCATTTCTCTTTAGTTTTTGTTCTACCTTGATGGCTTGGTGAACCATCTCCTGAAACTCTGCATAGTGATGCATCTCTATAGCATCAGCAAAATCAGGATTAAGGCCACGCAAGAAATGAGCCATTGTTGCTTCTCTGTCCTCCATCACATTTGCTCGAATCATGGCAATCTCTATCTCTTTATGATACTCATCTACACTCTTAGAGCCTTGATTGAGTCGTTGAAGTTTTTGATGAAGTTCTCTATGGTAATAAGATGGAATAAACCTCCTTCTCATGGTGGATTTCATTTCCGTTCAAGTACTAATGGGACGTTCTCCATATGGTTCTTTTTTCCTTTTGCACCTGATCCCACCAAATAAGAGCATAATCAGTAAACTCAAGAGCTACAAGTTTCACCTTGTTACCTTCAGAGTAGTCATGGCATGAGAAAATTTGCTCAACACGCATTTCCCACTCTAAATACGCATCAGGATCATTTTTGCCATGAAAAGAAGGTACTTTAATTTTAATTCCACCAATGTTGTCTCCTTGGTTTCTAGATCTCCTTTGTTCATCACAATGAAATCTCCTTCTTCTTGGCTGGTGATCTTTAAATTCATCCCCATCACCTTGGCTCCACGTATCTCCATGAGGTTGTTCTTGATTGTTTGGAGGATTTTGTTTTGTAGAAGCTTGATTCTCCATTTGATCTAATCGTTCATGGATTCGTTCTAGCTTTCTGTCAAGCAATCTCTCAAGATGGCTCACCAATGCTTACATTTGAAAAGATGATTCTCCATGTTGTGTAGTATCTTCTGGATTTCCTGCCATATTAGTGAAAGAAAAAATATACACTCTTGATAATAATATCACCAACTCATAATTCCCTTAGAATCTGTCCTTAGCTCCTATATAACCCAAATCCTTGTTGAGTAATCCAATAATGCCAATTACTCACTTCAACCAAGTATGTAGTGGTGGTTAGTACAATTGTGAATAATGGATGGGTTTAGGCCTGAAGTAGAATTAGGTCTAGAGTAGGAATTCAATGAAAAGAAGGGAATTTCTTAGTAGTGCAAGAGAAAAATTCAACAATAAGAGCTATTAAATTTATAAGATAACAAAATGTAAGAACTGAATTGAGCACCACTGTTTGTTTTTTCTTTCTCATTTTTTGCCAAGCTTTACTTATTTTTTGATTTTTTTTTTCATATTTTTTTCTTTTTTTAGGTTTTTTACTTGTACAAACTAAATAAACATCAAACAAACAAAGGCTCTCAAAAGTTGAAAGATAAAACAAAATTCTTGCACACTAAGAATATAAGCTAAGTGAAAGGTTTTGGAAAGTTTCTTGTTTTGGCAGAAACAAAGGAAAGGAAAGGATTTGAAAGAGAATTTTTTTGAAGCAATAAAATGATTGAAAGAAACCTATTGTGTCAACCTGGGGCTCTGGTACCAAATGATGTGAAACTAGAGAGGTGGCTCGATCTTCACGGCGTAGGATGGTCAAGAAACTCGAAAACAAACTTAAAAGACGGATATGAGCATCACACTCCAGAATAAGTGAAAGGAAATAGGGAGTGATAAGCTCTAGATAAGGATGGTTCACTGACCTGACAAATGCAAATAGCCAACCAACGTTGTAAAGAACGCGACCTGCTACTTAGACCATTTGTCCAACCACGAACACGAGTTTAACCAATTCACGCAGCAACACACTTGGGTTGAAGCACGAATTGGTGGCTTTTGCAGATTTGGATCACAATCTTAAAAGGAAGATTGACAAGCCAAGGTTCCACAAGAGCTAAAGAAGATAGAAACTCACACAATATGAGAGAACACTCAAATTCTGAATTGATAATCTGATTGATCCTGTTACAAAGGATTACATAATCTATTTATAGGTAGTAGAGCTATGGAAACTAAAAAGACTCTTTAAAAGACACTAATTAAAGACCTCTAATGACTCTTGATCTCCCCATGAATTTAGAGTTAATAGTCCGACTCTTAATCTCCCCATGAATTTAGATTTTTTATGGTATGACTCTTTATCTCCCCATTAATTAAGAATTAATGGTATGACTCTTCATCTCCTCATGAATTCAGAATTAATGGTTGCACATGACTCTTGATATTCCCCCATGAATTCTGAAGTTTGATTGCAAATGACGCTTCTTATTCTCCAAATAATTCAGATTTATCCAATCTTGGGCCTTAATTTTCTTGGGCTTGAATTAGCAAGATTAAGGTCTGATTTGCTTCCTTTTTAGCACAACTTTCTTGGGCCAGCAATGCTTCTACTTAGGCCCCAATTACATCTTGCATTCTTTTAGCCTTCCTCTTGTCATTGAGTCTTCACTTAGAATTAGGTCTTTAGTTTGTAATTTGATGAGCTGGTTCACATCATGAACAATGCCAAAGCAATGAACGATCTTCATTGTACATTGGATCCGAATGAGTTCAATTATAAATATGGAACCATCTCGTCGTTACCTACAAGGGAATGAACAAGGTAAAGTTGTCTAAATTATATGTGGTAATGCAAAATTTCGATATGTTTCATATGCACGCTAATGAGAACATTGCAAGGAGGTACGGTCGCTTCACCGACATCATCAATGAGCTTGAAGCTCTTGGTCAAGACTACACCCAACAAGAAAAGGTGAGAAAGATAATCATGGGAATGACATCAAAATGGAAAAGAAAAGCAATCACCATTAAGGAGGTCAATGACATGAAGAACTACACAGTGGTAAATCTCATCGGTACTCATATATCTAACGAAGTAAGAAGGGAGAACCAAATGAAGAATTAGAGCAATGATGAACCCAACGGAGGCCAAGAAGAAAGCGTTAGCCTTCAGGCTCCTTCTTCATCCTCCTATAGTGAAGAATCCGAGAACGAAATGGATTTGGAAGAAATGGAGCAAATGGAGAAGAAGTTCCGATGCTTCTTTTGCAAAGGTAAATTTTCTTCCAAATCTCAATTTGATTCCACTAACAATTCTTCGTCTCTTTGTTTTAAGTGTAACAAGCCATGGCACATCAAGAAGGATTGCCCAATGCTTAGATATAAAGAAAAGTGGGAAGCTCCAAAGTACCACAAGTCCGACAAATTCAAGAAGGACAAGAAGAAAGATCTTGTTGGGCCGTTCGATGATTCAAGCGGAGATTCCTCAAGTGATCTGAGAATGAAAAGGGTGAGAGTGTACATATATGCTTCATGTCCCGAGAAGATCCATTCTCCGATGAGAGTGATAGTGACAACGATGAACCCGAGGTAACCATGGATGAACCTCGTATTGCTAACGAAGAAGTATTTTCTAAGTATCAATCTCTTATGCTTAGATATACTATTTGAAAGAAATCCAATGTTAGCAAATCATCCATGCTATGTATCATCAACAATGGCAAACACTTACACTTAAGAAAGCAAATTTGATTTCTCAAAATGACATCTTGAGAAACGAGGTGAATTCTCTCAAATCTCAACTAGATCAAAATTATTCTAAATATAGTATTGATCTAGCTTCACAAAACACATAATTGGGTATTGAGAATGATTCTCTTAAAACCCAATTGCACGAGCTTAAAACATGTGTGTCCACATTGAATACCAATATTTCTTCTCTTAAGGGAAATATGAGCTCATGACCTCCCAAGTTAAGAGATTTACCAAAGCGAAATGACAATTTGATAAATTGCTTGTGAACCAATTTCCGACCACACATCGTGTCGGACTTGGTTACGTGGAAGTAAATGCTTCCAAATCTCGCACCACCTACAGTGGCGTAACTATAGATTTTGTGATGCCATCATTCGGTGCATCCACTAGTGGTGTCAAAAACACAATTGGAAGCAAACCTACCAAGAAGGCCACCACTTCACACTCTCCTTCTTTTGACAAGAAACCCACTAAGGGTGGAAACCAAAAGAAAGGTCATGCATATATGTACACTAATACTCATATACGTAGGAAATCTCCAACTTCACATGTGGACACGTATGACACATTTTATGCTCCACACCCACGGACACGTGCAAACCCATACATGAAAAATTCTCATGCATGTGCTCATACACATTCAGATGTTCATGCACATCATCCTCACATGTATGCACATCCACCTCATCTCATGCATGCTCCTAAATTTGAATATAACCCATATATATCTCATTCTTATCCACCTCCATCTTCATATGCTAGAACTCATGCTCCTAGGAAGCACGCACCACATAGAACTCAACCAAATGTGCATGCAACTAGGAAAAGGACACACACAAAACATACACAATTTGGGGTCCTAAGAACACTAGTATAAATGATAGGACTGCTTATTTTAATTCCTATTTTAGCGATGTGATAACTAGTGGTAATTATGTTGGGAAGCGAGAGTCCACTTGGACTTGGATTCCAAAGGGCTAATCCCCTTGGACCCAACAAAGCTTGGATACCATGAGCTTATGGTATACTATGTAGGTACCCAAGAACAAGAAAGAGAGCAATAATAGACATATTGGCTCTAAAAGGAAATGAAAGATACTCGATAGCGGCTTCTCCAAACACATGACGGGAGATCCCACATTGCTCTCCGAAGTGGTTAGCATCAAGGATGGTGCAACTGTCACTTTTGGAGGTAATCAAAAGGGAACCATCCTTGGAGTAGGCAAAGTCAGTAATCCTTCCAAATCACTTATTACCAATGTTTATTTAGTTAGTGGCTTATGTCATAACCTTATCTCCATTAGTCAACTTTGTGACAGGGGTTACAAGCTTAACTTTGGAGAGGGTATGTGTAAAATTGTAGATATTGACTCGCATGTTTTATTTACCGGTATTAGGCGCAAAAATATTTATTATTTGAGCTTGCCTAAAACAGTAAAACATTACTTAGTTGCTGATACAAATGAACAAATATTATGGCATCGTCGTTTTGGTCATGTTCATTTTAAGCACTTATATACGTTAGCTAAGCATAATCTTGTTAAAGGTTTTCCGAAAATTGTATTTACTAAGAAAAACTTTTGTGATTCTTGTCAAAGAGGTAAACTAAGTAAATCGCCTTTCAAACTTAAAGATGGCATAACTTCTAAGAGGCCCATAGAATTACTTCATTTCGATTTATTTGGGCCAACTAAAACCGCATCTTTAGGTAATGCTCATTATGGATTAGTCGTCTTAAATGACTTCTCTAGATTTACTTTGGGCCAAATAAAGATTTTAAAGAGTTTACTATATCTGCAAAGAAAATTCAAAATTTCTTAGGATCCACCATTATCACTATTCGTAGTGATCATGGAGGAGAATTTGAGAATGATTTTTTCATTAATTTTTGTGATGACAACGGGATTACTCACAATTATTCTTTTCCTCACGCACCACCTCGAAATGGTGTTGTTGAGAGAAAGAATATGATCCTATTTGAGTGTGCTCGTACCATGCTCCAGGATAGTCATCTTGGAATACAATTTTGGCGGAGGCAGTGCACACGGCATGTTATGTGCTAAATAGGATCCCAGTGAGGCCCCGAATGAACAAAACTTGTTTTGAATTATTTTAAGATAAAAAGCCGCAAGTTAAATATTTTTCATGTTTTTGGTTCAAAATGTTTTATAAATAACACCTATGGTAACTTAGATAAATTTGAGCCAAGATCCGATGAAGGAATTTTTGTTGGATATTCCACACGTAGCAAAGCCGACCGGATATACAACAAAACCTCTTGAACGATTGAGAAATCACTACACGTATCATTTAAAGAAGATTTTGTTATTCCTCATGTTGTCGAAGATAGTGTAGATGTTTTATGTGAGTCCATTTGTAATGTTAAAATTAATGATTCTATTATTGAGACTAACGATACTAATGAAATTGTTGAGGATGTTCCAAGTGATCCAGGTATTCCCAAAGCTTATCTGACCGTTCGTAATCACCATCATGACCAAATAATTGGAGATATTGGTGTGGGTGTCTGAATAAGGTCAAGTATTGATGAATTCTCTCATTATGTATTTGTCTCTACAATTGAGACAAAGAACATCCAAGAAGCGTGTGAAGATAGCTCTTCGATAGTTTCAATGGAAGAAGAGCTTATGCAATTTGAAAGAAATGAAGTTTGAGAGTTTGTTCCTCTTCCAAGTGGTCATTATGTGATTGGGACCAAGTGGATTTTTAAGAACAAGACTGATGAGAGCGAGGTCATCACAAGGAATAAAGCAAGGTTAGTAGCTCAAGGCTATCGATAAGAGGATGTTATTGATTTCGAATAATCCTTTGTCCCCGTATCTAGATTAGAAGCTATTAGATTGCTTTTATCTTTTGCATCCCATAAAAATTTTACATTATTTCAAATGGATGTTAAAAGTACATTTTTAAATGGTATTGTTAATGAAGAAATTTATGTTTTTCAACCACCCGGTTTCATTCATCAAAAATTTCCAAACCATGTTTTCAAAATTAAGGAAGCGTTATATGGGTTGAGACAAGCTCCTAAAGCTTGGTATGATCGACTCAAAACCTTTCTTTTGGATTTAGGTTTTAAAATGGGTGAAGTTGATTCAACTCTTTTCATTAAATATTATGAAAATGACTCCTGTTAATTCAAGTTTATGTAGACTATATAATATTTGGTTCTATTAACTTTAATCTTTGCCAAGAATTTTCTAAGTTTATGAAGGATGGATTCGAAATGAGCCATATGGGTGAGCTCAACTACTTCCTTGGACTACAAATTCAGTAAATGATGGATGGAACTTTCATACATCAAACAAAGTATACCGAAGAGCTTATCAAGCGATTCGGAACGGAATCATCATCAAGAAAACGGACTCGCATGAGTACGACAACCCATCTACACAAGGATGAGAACGAGAAAGATGTAGACGTTCATTTATATCGAGGTATGATCGGTAGTTTACTCTACTTAACTGTTAGTAGGCCCGATATTATGTTCTCTGTATGTCTTTGTGCTCGTTATCAAGCTAGACCTAAGGAGTCACACTTGATTAGGGTTAAACGAATTTTTTGTTACCTCAATCATTCACTAGATTATGGGTTAATTTACCCTAATTCTAGCACATATGAGTTAATCTCATATAGTGATGCTGATTTTGCCGGATGCAAATCCGATAGGAAGAGTACTAGTAGAACTTTCCATTTTCTAGGAAATTCTCTACTTTCTTGGTTTTCCAAGAAACAGAACTCGGTATCATTGTCCATGACTGAAGCAGAATATATTGACGTGGATCTTGCATGTGCACAAGTGCTTTAGATGAGAAACACGCTCAAAGACTGTGGTGTCAATTGTGATACTTGTCCTATCATGGTTGATAACCAAAGTGCAATTTGTCATTCCAAGAATCTGGTACATCGCTCCCATACCAAACACATAGATGTGAGACACCATTTCATTAATGATCATGTATCTAAGAAGGACATCATATTGGAGTACATTGAAACCCAAAAACAAATCGCCGACATCTTCACTAAACCTCTTAAAGGAGATTCATTTGTGCGGTTGCGTAGAGAATTAGAGATTATGGGTGAATCTGAATTATAGGAGTTCATTCTTTTACGATAAATCATGTGTTGAACTCAAGTCATCATTTCACATCTTATGTTTTGATATGTTATATGTTTTCATATATTTTTCAATGAGATGTATTTGAGATTTCGATGATTTTGTCTGTTTGGATTAATATAAGTGATTTGTATGTTAATCTAAATTGTTTTGATAGTGATTTCATGATTAGAGAATAGTTATAGTATAGGTCTTCGGGTGAGTTGTCTCAATCCTCTTGATTTCATCCTCTATACATTTTTGGACCAGTAGATACGATTGTCAATCCTACGACAGGCACCTATCCAACTCTAATTTATTCTATCTGAAATCTGTGTTTTTCGTACAGGCGATTGATGTATATTTTCCTGGCGCATGACTCTCCGACATGCGACTGAAATTCGGTCGTCAGGCGCCTGTCCTGATTTTGATATGTCTCTGTCAAATGATCAAAATTTTTGACCTTCTGTCAGGTAACTGTTGCGTATTTTACTGGCGCTTGTCATTCTACCACGTGACTGTGAATTACTCAACAGTCGCCTGTCTATATACCCAAGTCAGTTCTTTATCTTTTCGGCCAGTCGACTGACTATTGCACATCAGTCGACTATCCACGTCTGTGGTGGTTCGATAACTTAATCTGAGCCGTCGATCTTTCGTTCCAACGGCCCAGATTCATTTGCCCCCAACTTAAGTAAACGAGGCCGTCAGATTTTCTCTCTCATTCGAACGTTTCTTGCTCATCTTCCTCCTTCAAACGTCAATCGTCTCTTCGTCTTCATCATCGATTCGGAGCTCATAGCCATCAATTCCTCTGCCCGTTGACTCAATTGAGTTTGTGGATCTCTCCTTCAATGTTGTTCATCGTTGGTTTGGTATATCTTTCGCTCTTTCTTCCAATCATGCTCTATCTCTTTCGTTTTCTCTTGAATCGTGTGATGGCCCCTCCCAAGATCCATTCATCGTCTAAAGAAAAAGCCGTTGTTTCTAGGAAGCCTAGAAACCCTAAATACATGGCTGTTGTACCTAGAAAGTTCCATATAGAGCCCGCACCAAATTTGCTCAACCCCCTCTCTAATATTTCGGATGCTTCTACTTCTACTTCTTCTTCCTCCAAAGAGAAGAGTTTGCTGAGCCTCTTTAGAAGTGTCGGCATAAACCTATTGGTGTTCACATCAATGAGCCTACCGCTGAGACTAATTCCACTCGTGTGGCTGTAGACACCCACACCGAGTCATTCCCACTAAAACCCAAGGCCAAAATCCACCCAGGCCTTCTCCTGCTGCTCCTTTGGTCCCCATTTGCCAGGATGATTCGTGTTTGGCAAAAATTTCATGCAATGCTTGGGATCAATCTCCTTCATGAGACATTCATTGTTTATCAGTTCTTCACCATTGCGAGACTCTCTGAATCCTTACGTCGACCCAGTTGGTTGATTTGTTTCGATACTCTCTAGTGGACTCCCCTCATGCGTATCCATTCCTTGTCAAGTTATTCTATGCCAACCGCATTCGCGGTGAATATGCTGACATGGGTGTCATTGACACCGTTGTTCAGGGGACTCACATCAGGCTTGACCCTATTCTTCTAGGAACCATTCTTAGGATTCCTTCCTCTGGATCTTTGCCTGCTGATATTTCACTCTCTGATGTTACTGATCTTAATCAGACTGTCCTTCAGAACATGTTCTCTGTGATCCCTTCATATCTTTCCTCTAGCATCTGGGCTTCCATGTTTTCGGCTCGAGGTTAGGCTATTAAACTAGTGGTGAAGTCCAACATCTTGTCGAAATATGGCTCCTCTGATCAGCCTTCTCAGGAGATCCTCCGATGCATGTACGCCATCTTTTCTGGCATATCTATGAATTGGGCTGGGATCCCCCTTGATCGGATGGACAAGGTGGAGTTCACCACTGCTTCCTCTCATATCCATATGAAGGACTCCTCACTCTCGTCTTTTGCCATTTCGGCATCAATCTGACCCCATATGAGCCCATGTCTTTTAGTCCTCTTCTGGATGCATCTGCAAAGTCGAAGTCCTCTTCGGCTCTGCAGAAGGCATTAAAGAAGAGGCAGTCTTCTTCAGCCCCGTCTTCATCCACCACTCCACCTGCTATTCAGCCCTCTTCATTTGCTGCACCCTCTCGTGATTTGTTGGGCGAGAAGGTATCGGGTCTTTATGAGCTGCTCCATCTGATGTTCCAACATCAGGACATTTCCTTCCCTACCAACCTCCAGTCTTTTGTACCATCTCCTTAGCCGTCTCAACCTCCTCTTTTGATCATAACTGAGCTTCTTAATCCTACAGTTGATACTGCTTTTGAGCCGGTTGCTTCTCCTGCTCCTTAGGATGTCTCCTCTGTCGTTGCTACTGCTCCTCATCCCGAGGATATTTCTGTTGATCCAGGGCCCAGGACTTTCGTGTTAAGTTGGCTACTCCAGTAGACTCCTCCACATCTGATCTGGATTAACGTTTTGTAGAGAATTCTTACCCTTAGGCCTAGATTTTTTGAGTTATGGTTGAGAGTTTGAGTCTGGTTGTACTTTTGATTGTATTGATGGATGATGTGTGATGTTGATCATATTTTTTATTGGATGCGGAATGGTCGGTTATTTTGTATACTCCATGTATCTTTGGATTATATATATGATGATGTTTCTCTTTGTATCTCTATATTATATATATTGTGATCCTTTGTGTATTCATTGTGCAATTGTGTCTCTCTGTGTGCTTTATTATATACATGATGAGATGTGAGACATTTACTTGCTTTCGAAATGTTGATATTGGATTCTCGTTTCATTAGTCAACTAAAAATTTCTTGTGTTGATCAGTATTTGGCATATATCATTTGTGATGCACCTTCATGTTTTTCTCGATTTTATTGTGGTATCACATTAAATATATATCTCATTCTTTAAACTCTCATGATTGTTTTAGTACTTATTTAGTACTATTGTTGTTGTTTTTCTACTCCCACTTTTTGGATAATGCCATAGGGGAGAGAAATAAACAAACCATAATTTTGTACTAAGTAAATTCTAAACTTGAATCTAAGATTGAAGTTGCCTTAGATTCAGGGGGAGTAAAATATAATGAACTTGGATTATGAAATCCTAAATTTCATGTAGTAAAATCATTTCATTCATGCATGTCTTTCATGTTTGCTTCAATTGATCAATAAATGCCCTTTATTTAATTTGACTAACTAGACTGGCATCTATGTAGGGGGAGTAAGTATTAAAAAAGCCCAATTATTTATCTTTTTGTTTATGTTTGTTTATCATTAACAAAAAGGGGGAGATGTTGTGTATTGGACTTCTTCTTACTTAGTGTTGATGATGAGTAAACATAAATACATGTGACTAATCCCCTACTTACAGTCAATCCATTGCCTAAGCATATCATGAAGATCAATTAGCAATGGATGTCACTCAAGGATCAATCAAAGCATGAAAAGTGGATTGGATGATCAAAGATGAAGAATAAAGCTCCTATAAGACTTCAACCTCATTCTATTGAAAGAAGATAAGCTCATACAAGATGTAATCTATTTATTCTCTTCTATTAGGTCGCTTAGAAGTAGAACTATGTTGGAGCACACATACACATCTTTATTTCTGTCCCAGGAAATCATTAGATCCCATTTCCTTGGCCTCCAATTCATTATTCTCAAGCATGTGCATTTTGGATTTCAATAGGTGACTGCTGAATGTTTTATAGGTGCATGTCTCCAAACAGTCGCCTGTGATTTGTTCTACAGTTGTTTATTTTGCACATACTTTATATCATTTGGTTTTTGGGCTTTCAGCTATAACTTTCATCAGGCGACTGCAATACAAAGTACAGGCGCTTGTCCAAGTTACAAGTGCATGTGACTTGTTAGTCAGTCGCATGTCTCTCTCTTGTGCAAAGATCATTAACTTGGCTCCTTTCGGCCAGACGACTGTTGTCAGTTTCCTCAGTCGCCTTTCCATGGCATAAGCGCCTGTGAATTCTTCTTCAGTCGCATGTCGATACTTGTCTTAACACTTTGTGTTTGACAAGATCTGCAAGTTTCGGCCAGACGACTGATGATGGTTTCATAGTCGCCTGTCCATGGCACTGGCGCCTGTGGATACCACTTCAGTCGCATGTCCCTTCTCCCAACCCTTGCAGAATTTCTTAACTCACTCATGTTTCTCTCAGTCGCCTGTAGAAGGTTTATCAGTCGCCTGTAAGGTTTACAGGCACCTGTCAGACCTTAATCAATCGACTGTCCTATGTGGTAAGATACCGTTTGAATTCTCACCTACCCTCTGACACAGTGCATCAGTCGACTGTTGGTTCTTCATCAGTCGACTATCGAGTGTTAAATTCTATCCATTGGTTATTTATCCACGAATTTTAAATGCGGTTTTGGAGATTCTGTTTGAGGGTTTTAGAGAACCAATAATACTCATTAGGTGAATTCCCTCAAATCTCAACTAGATCAAAATTACTCTAAATATAGTATTGATCTAGCTTCACAAAACACACAATTGGGTATTGAGAATGATTCTCTTAAAACCCAATTGCACGAGCTTAAAACACGTGTGTTCACCTTGGATACCAATATTTCTTATTTTAAGGGGAAACATGAGCTCATGTCCTCCCAAGTTAAGAGATTTAACAAAGGGAAATAGCAATTTGATGAATTGCTTGCAAACCAATTTCCGGCCATACATCGTGTCGGACTTCGTTCTGTGGAAGCAGATGCATCCAAATCTCGCACCTCCTATAGTGGTGTTACTATAGATTTTATGATGCCATCCTCCTATGAATCCACTAGTGGTGTCAAAACACTATTGGTAGCAAACCTACCAAGAAGACCACCACTTCACACTCTCCTTATTTTGGCAAGAAACCCACTAAGGGTGGAAACCAAAAGAAAGGTCATGCATATATGTACACCAATACTCATATACGTAGAAAATTTCCTACTTCACATGTGGACACGTATGACACATTTTATCCTCCACACCCACAGACATGTGCAAACCCACATGAGAAATACTCATGAACGTGCTCCTACACATTCATATGTTCATGCACATCATCCTCACATGTATGCACATCCACCTCATCTCATGCATGCTCCTAAATTTGCATATAACCCATATATGTCTCATTCTTATCCACCTCCATCTTCATATGCTAGAACTCATGCTCCTAGGAAGCACGCACATCATAAAACTCAACCAAATGTGCATGTAACTAGGAAAAGGACACACAAAACATACACAATTTGGGGTCCTAAAAACACTAGCATAAATGATAGGACTACTTATGTTAATTCCTATTTTAGCGATGTGATAAATAGTGGTAATTATGTTGGGAAACGAGAGTCCACTTGGACTTGGATTCCAAAGGGCTAATCCTCTTGGACCCAACAAAGATTGGGTACCATGAGCTTATGGTATACTATGTAGGTACCCAAGAACAAGAAAGAGAGCAATAATAGACATAACTGCTCTAAAAGGAAAGGAAGGATACTCGATAGCAGATGCTCCAAACACATGACGGAAGATCCCACATAGCTCTCCGAAGTTGTTAGCATCAAGGATGATGCAACTGTCACTTTTGGAGGTAGTCAAAAGGGAACCATCATTAGAGTAGGCAAAGTCGATAATCCTTCCAAACCACATATTACCAATGTTTATTTAGTTAGTGGCTTATGTAATAACCTTATCTCCATTAGTCAACTTTGTGACAAGGGTTACACGGTTAACTTTGGAGAGGATATGTGTAAAATTGTAGTTATTGATTCGCATCTTTTATTTACCGGTATTAGGCGCAAAAATATTTATTATTTGAGCTTGCCTAAAACCGTAGAACATTACTTATTTGCTGATACAAATGAACAACTATTATGGCATCGCCATTTTGGTCATGTTCATTTTAAGCACTTATATAAGTTAGCTAAGTATGATCTTGTTAAAGGTTTTCCGAAAATTTTCTTTAATAAGAAAAACTTTTGTGACTCTTGTCAAAGAGGTAAACTAAGTAAACTGCCTTTCAAACTTAAAGATTGCATAACTTCTAAGAGGCCCATAGAATTACTTCATTTAGATTTATTTGGGCCAACTAAAACCGCATCTGTAGGTAATGCTCATTATGGATTAGTCGTCGTAGATAACTTCTCTTGAATTACTTGGGTTTCATTTTTAACCAATAAAAATGAAGATTTTGAAGAGTATTCTATATTTGCAAGGAAAATTCAAAATTTCTTTGGATCCACCATTATCACTATTCGTAGTGATCATGAAGGAGAATTTGAGAATGATGTGTTCACTAAGTTTTGTGATGACAACGGGATTACTCACAATTTTTCTTTTCCTCACGCACCACCACAAAATGGTGTTGTTGAGAGAAAGAATAGGACCCTAATTGAGTGTGCTCGTACCATGCTCCATGATTGTCATGTTGGACTACAATTTTAGGCGGAGACGATGCACACGACATGTTATGTGCTAAATAGGATCCTAGTGAGGCCCCGAACGAACAAAACTTGTTTTGAATTATTTTATGATAAAAAGCCGCAAGTTAAATATTTTCCTGTTTTTGGTTCACAATGTTTTATGAAGAACAGCGATGCTAACTTAGATAAATTTATTCCAATATCCGATGAAAGAATTTTTATTGGATATTCCACATGTAGCAAAGCCTACCGGATATACAATAAAACATCTTCAACGATTGAGAAATCACTACACGTATCATTTTAAAAAGATTTTGATATTCCTCATGTTGTCGATGATAGTGTAGATATTTATGTGATTCTATTAGTAATGTTAAAACTAATGAAACTAATGAAATTGTTGAGGATGGTCCAAGTGATCCAAGAATTTCCAAAGCTTATCTGACCGTTCGTAATCACCCCCATGACCAAATAATTGGAAATATTGGTGTGGGTGTCCGACCAAGGTCAAGGATTGATGAATTCTTTCATTGTGCATTTGTCTACCGTTGAGCCAAAGAACATCCAAGAAGCGTGTGAAGATAGCTCTTCGATAGTTGCAATGGAAGAAGAGCTCATGCAATTTGAAAGAAATGAAGTTTGGGGGTTCATTCCTCTTTCCAAGTGGTCATCAAGTGAGTGGGACCAAGTGGATTTTTAAGAACAAGACCGATGAGAACGAGGTCATCACATGGAATAAAGTAAGGTTGGTAGCTCAAGGCTATCGACAAGAGGATGATATTGATTTCGAAGAATCCTTTGCCTCCTAGCAAGATTAGAAGCTATTAGATTGCTTTTATCTTTTGCATCCCATAAAGTTTTAAATTATTTCAAATGGATGTTAAAAGTACAGTTTTAAATGGTATTGTTAATGAAGAAGTTTATGTTTCTCAACCACCCAGTATCATTCATGAAAAATTTCCAAACCATATTTTCAAACTTAAAAAAGCGTTATATGGGTTGAGACAAGCTCCTAGAGCTTGGTATGATTGACTCAAAATCTTTCTTTTGGATTTAGGTTTAAAAATGGGTGAAGTTGATTCAACTCTTTTCATTAAAGATTATGAAAATGACATCCTGTTAATTCAAGTTTATGTAGACTATATAATATTTGGTTCTACTAACTTTAATCTTTTCCAAGAATTTTCTAAGATGGATTCGAAATGAGCCTTATGGGTGAGCTCGACTACTTCCTTGGACCACAAATTCAGCAAATGAAGGATGGAACTTTCCTACATCAAACAAAGTACATGGAGAGCTTATCAAGCGATTCGGGATGGAATCGTCTTCAAGAAAACAAACTCCCATGAGTACGAAAACTCATCTACACAAGGATGAGAACGGAAAAGATGTAGATGTTCGTCTATATTAAGGTGTGATTGGTAGCTTACTCTACTTTACTGCTAGTAGGCCCGATATTATGTTCTCCGTATGTCTTTGTGCTCCATATCAAGCTAGACCTAAGGAGTCACACTTGATTGTGGTTAAACGAATTTTTTGTTACCTCAATCATTCACTAGATTATGGATTACCTTACCCTAAGTCTACATTTGATTTAATCTCATATAGTGATGCCGATTTTACCGGATGCAAATCCGATAGGAAGAGTACTAGTAGCACTTGACATTTTCTAGGAAATTCTCTATTTTCTTGGTTTTCCAAGAAAGAGAACTCGGTATCATTGTCCATGACTGAAGCAGAATATATTGCCACGGATCTTGCTTGTGCACAATAGCTTTGGATGAGACATACGCTCAAAGACTATATTGTCAATTGTGATACGTGTCATATCATGGTTGATAACCAAAGTGCAATTTGTCTTTTCAAGAATCCGATACATCACTCCCGTACCAAACACATAGATGTGAGACACCATTTCATTAATGATCATGTAGCTAAGAAGGACATCATATTAGAATACATTGAAACCCAAAAACAAATCGTCGACATCGTCACTAAACCTATTAAAGACGATTCATTTGTGAGGTTGCATAGAGAATTAGAGATTATGGGTGAATCTAAATTATAGGAGTTCATATTTTTACGATAAATCATGCGTTGAATTCATATCATCATTTTACATCTCATGTTTTGATATGTTATATGTTTTCATATATTTTTCAATGAGGTGTATTTGAGATTTCGATGATTTTGTCTATTTGGATTAATATACGTGATTTGTATGTTAAGCTATATTGTTTTGATAGTGATTTCATGATTAGAGAATAGTTATAGTATAGGTCTTAGGGTGAGTTGTCTTAATCCTCTTGATTTCATCCTCTATACATTTTTGGACCAAGACATCCGATTTCTCAATCATTCGACAGTCATCTGTCCAACTCTAATTTATTCTATCTGAAATCTGTGTTTTTCGCACAGGCAATTGATGTATATTTTCCAGGCACATGACTCTCCGACATGTGACTGAAATTCATTCATCGGGCGCATGTCCTGATTTTGATATGACTCTGTCAAATGATCAAAATTTTTGACCTTCTGTCAGGCTACTGTTGCATATTTTACAGGCGCTTATCATTCTGCCAGGCGACTATGAATAATTCAACAGGTGCCTGTCTATCTACCCAAGTCAGTTCTCTATCTTTTCGGCCAGTCGACTGACTATTGCATATCAGTCGACTATCCACGTCTGTGGCGGTTCAATAACTTAATCTGAGCGGTCGATCTTTCATTTCAATAGCCCAGATTTATTTGCCCCGAACTTAAGTAAGCGAGGCCATCAGATTTTCTCTCTCATCCGATCGTTTCTCCCTTATCTTCCTCCTTCATATGTCAACCGTCTCTTCGTCTTCCTCATCGATTCGGAGCTCCTAGCCGTCGATTCCTCTATAATTGACTCGATCGAGTTCGTGGATATCTCCTTCAATGTTGTTCATCGTTGGTTTGGTATATCTCTCGCTCTTTCTTTCAATCGTGCTCTATCTCTTTCGTTTTCTCTTGAATCGTGTGATGGCCCCTCCCAAGATCCTTTCATCTTCCAAAGGGAAATCTGTTGTTCCTAGGAAGCCTAGAAACCCTAAACACATGGCTGCCGCACCTAGAAAGTCCCCTATAGAGCGCACACCAAATTTGCTCAACCCTCTCTGATGTTTCGGATGCTTCTGCTTCTACTTCTTCTTCCTCCGAAGAATAAGAGTTTGCTGAGCCTCTTTTCAAGTGTCAGCATAAACATATTGGTGTTCACATCAATGAGCCTACCGCTGAGACTAATTTCACTCGTGTGGCTTCAGACACCCACACCGAGTCTTTCCCCCCTGAAAACCAAGCCAAAATCCACCCATGGCTTCTCCTGCTACTCCTCTGGTTCCCATTTTGCTGTCATGATTTGTGTTTGGTAAAATTTCATGCTATGCTTGGGATCAAGCTCCTTCGTGAGAGATTCATTGTTTATCAGGTCTTCACCGCTGAGAGACTCTCCAAGATCCTTACATCGACCCAGTTGGTTGATTTGTTTCGATACTCTCTAGTGGACTCCCCTCATGCCTATACATTCCTTGTCAAGCTATTCTATGCCAACCGCATTCGCGATGAATATGCTGACACGGGTGTCATTGACACCGTTGTTCATGGGACTCGTTTTAGGCTTGACCCTATTCTACTGGGAACCATTCTTAAGATTCCTTCCTCTGGATCTTTGCTTGCTGAAATTTCACTCTCTGATGTTGCTGATCTTGATCAGACTGTCCTTCAGGACATGTTCTCTGTGATCCCTTTATATGTCTTCTCTGGCTTCAGGGCTTCCATGTTTTCTGTTTGAGGTTGGGCTGTTCACCTAGTGGTGAAGTCCAATATCTTGTCGAAATATGGCTCCTCTGATCAGCCTTCTCAGGAGTTCCTCTGATGCATGTACGCCATATTTTCTGGCATATCTGTGAACTGGGCCAGGGTCCTCGTTGATCGGATGGACAAGGTGGAGTTCACTACTGTTTCCTTTCATATTCCATATGAAGGACTCCTCACTCTTGTCTTTTGCCATTTCGGCATTGATCTGATCCCATATGAGCCCATGCCTCTTGGTCCTCTTCTGGATGCATCTACAAAGTTGAAGTCCTCTTCGGCTCTGCAGACGACATCAAAGAAGAGGCAGTCTTCTTCAGTCCCATCTTCATCCACAGCTCCATCGGCTGTTCAGCCCTCTTCATCTGTTGCACGCTCTCGTGATTTATTGGACGAGAAGGTATTGGGTCTTTATGAGCTGCTCCATCTGATGTTCCAACATTAGGGCATTCCCTTTCCTACCAACCTCCAGTCTTTTGTACCATCTCCTAAGCCGTCTCAGCCTCCTCCTCCGATCATCACTAAGCTTCCTAATCCTACAGTTGATACTGCTTCTGAGCCGATTGCTTCTCTAGCTCCTCAGGATGTCTCCTCGGCCGTTGCTGCTGCTCCTCATCCCGAGGATATTTCTGTTGATCCAGAGGCCCAGGACTTCCGTGTTGAGTTGGCTACTCCAGTAGACTCCTTTGCAACTGATCTAGATTGACGCTTTGCTGAGAATTCTCACCCTTAGGCCTAGATTTTTTTGGGTTAGGGTTGAGAGTTTGAGTCTGGTTGTAGTTTTGATTGTATTGATGGATGATGTATGCTGTTGATCATATTTTTTGTTTGATGTGGAGTGGTCGGTTATTTTGTATACTCCATGTATCTTTGGATTATATATATATATATATATATATATATATATATATATATATATATATATATAGGGCGATCTTCGGTTGCGAAAAAGAGGCTTTTCGCACCGTGCGAAAAGATTTTTATCTTTTTTTTGAAATTTTTTTTTTCAAAAATTCTTTTTTTGATGTTTAATCCATACAATTATATACCCCAGGGAAAATAATGGGTGAACCCGTTGGGGATTAGAGCACCCATCCACCCGTTACAAATTTAACGGTCTCAAAACGTGCGAATTTGATGAAATGCCTTGATCGAAGGCCAAATGACATTATTTCTCATTGATTATTTTTTGAGGGGGGTATAACAACATATAATGAGGGTGGGAAAAAGAATTTTTGAAAAAAAAAATTTCAAAAAAAAACTAAAAACATTTTCGCACGGTGCGAAATGTTCTCATTTGAAAATTTTCCATATATATATATATATATATATATATATATATATATATATATATATATATATATATATATATATATATATATATATATATATACCTGGAGTTATGGAGAGCTTTTCCCTACTTATGGCGAGAGCCGAATCCCTGAGATCTATCCAGCCCATGAGGAGATCAGGGGATATTTCACACCTGTTGTTTGCTGACGACCTTCTTGTGTTTTACCGCGCAAACTCTTCTTCATTCGAGGGGCTAAAAAATCTTCTGTCCACATTCCACCTCCATTCTGGACTACAGGTCAACCTAGACAAGAGTTCGTGCCTCTTCAGTAAAGGTACGCGTAACCCAAGTGCATTGGCTTCCACCCTTGGAATCAAAATGGTTTCCTCTCTTGCAACTTATCTAGGCTTTCCTCTCTCTGCTAAGTACCCTAAGGCGGCTATGTTCAACCGTTTGATTGATAAGTGTAAAAAGAGGCTCATGGTTTGGTCTTCCTCACTTTTGTCTATTTCTGGTAGAATTGAGCGTGTTCGTTCCGTGATCTATGGTATGGTTGGCTTCTGGATGCAAGCTTACTGTCTGCCCTCCTCTGTTATCCGTACTATTAATTCTGCGCGCAGAAGGTTTATTTGGGGGAAGCTGAATACCTGGAGTTGGAATGACCTTTGTGTACCCAAGAAGGAAGGCAGCATTGGGCTTAGACAGCTGAAAGACTTAAATGTAGCCTCTGGAGTGTGCTTAACTTGGAGATTTCTTTCTGGCAAAGGCTTATGGGCTAGATTCATGAAAAATACAAAGGGGGCCAGTGATACGGGCTTCTACTCTGCCAAGGTACACCCTACCCAATCTGGTATGTTTAAATTCCTTCTTAGGCATCAGCCATTCTCTCAACAACTGATCAAGCGTACTGTCAAAGACGGTACTAGTACATCGTTTTGGTTTGACAACTGGCACCCTTCGGGGCCCTTACATCATCTACTACCCCCTCCCTCCGGCACTGAATCTGCCCTTGTAAGTGATTGTTGGGTAGATGGACATTGGGTGTTGCCGACTGACCTGGCCGAACTTAGGCCTGTCCTTCAACCTGTCAAACTGAGTGAGGGTGAAGACGAGTGGTGCTGGATTTCTGGGCCGAGGTGCTCCCTGCTTGTGGTTTGGGAAGGGATCAGAGCTCCCAGGGCTTTATTTCGGTATTGTAATATTGTGTGGCAATCACAGCAGGTACCGAAGATGTCCATGTGCCTCCTGCGCGCGTTTCGGAACAAGCTACCTACTAAAGAGCTAATTTCCAAATGGGGGGCGGCTGATTTGAGTTACAGCCTGTGTAATGCAGCCACGGAATCATCCCAACACTTATTTTTTGAATGTACCTATACCCAATACATCATAGCCAGATGCCTACTAAAGCTTGGGTACACGGGTCCGGTGCCAACAACTCTTGAGGGCGTGAGGGACTTATACTTGAACCTCTACAGTAAGAGTGATTGTATATGGGCCCTCGCTAAAACAGCATTGGTAGCTGCTGTCTGGCATATATGGAAGCAACGAAATTCTAGAATATTTGATGGCAAGGAAGTTGATAAAGTTGCACTGTTTAGTGTCATAGAGGAAGAGGTGCGACTAATCCTTCGAAATATTGAGAGAGACCACACCACAGAAATCCCATTCTCTAATTGGGGTTTCCTGGATAACGGATAATGTATGTCTCATGTGAATGAGGTGTGAATGAGTCCTTGGTTTAGCTGGCACTTATAGATGGGATGTAGGTTGTAGGGGGTGACGACGCTTGTGCCCTCTCCCCCCTCTACCAAACGTCCCCTCTAGAGTTGACCAGGCTGTATATATGTATGTATTCTATTCTGATATCAATAAAGGATACCACTTACCAGTCATATATATATATACTAGTCATAACCCGTGCCCGCGGGCACGGTTCATTTACGATTTTCCTGCAAAATCTTTGTTCTCCCCAAAAATTATTTCTCCCTCCCAAATTCAAACGAACAAAAATGTAGCTTCGGCACGGGCGCCCTCAGGCGCGATTCATTTAATATATCCCATCAAAATCTTTGTTCTCCCCAAGAATTATTCCCCCTGTCAAAATTTAAACGACAAAAATTTAGCGGGCGCCTTCGGCGTGGGCGCCTTCGGCCGCTAGTCATCGCACACATTTTAATAACCAAAGTGCATTAGCGTTGATCAACAAATTCGGTGCCTTTTGCGCGGAACAACAAATTCGATGCAGGCCCCTTCGTCACGGAATTCGGCGCGGAACAACAAATTAACGTAGAACAACAAATTCGGCTCGAAACAACAAATCAGCGTAAGAAAATTTAGCGGACACCTCATCTTGAAACATGTTCACTGGCTGCTTTCAAAGGTGGACCAAATTTCAAAGCTGGACCAAGTTTCAAAGCTCACATTCATGATTTCAAAGCTCTCATCATTTCAAAGCTGGACCAAGTTTCAAAGTTGGACCAAATTTCAAGTCTGGACCAAATTTCAAGGGTCTCATTCATGGTTTCAAAGCTTCATCTCAACCTTCCATTTCATAAGATCAAATCCCAGCCACTCTTTATCTTGTCCTAGTCAGCCCTAGAATTCAAAAAACGTTGTCAAATGTATAATAGATATATATATATATATAGAGGGATCTTCAAATGCGAAAAAAGGGCTTTTCGCACCGTGCGAAAACAATTTTTTTATTTTTTTGAAAATTTTTTTTTCAAAAATTCTTTTTTTGATGTTTAATCCATACAATTATATACCCCAAGGAAAATAATGGGTGAACCCGTTGGGCATTAGAGCACCCATCCACCCGTTACAAATTTAACGGTCTCAAAACGTGCGAATTTGATGAAATGCCTTGATCGAAGGCCAAATGGCATTATTTCTCAACCATTATTTTTTGAGGGGGGTATAACAACATATAATGAGGGTGGAAAAAAGAATTTTTGAAAAAAAAAATTTCAAAAAAAAACTAAAAACATTTTCGCACGGTGCGAAATGTTTGCATTTGAAAATTTTCCTATATATATATATATATATATATATATATATATATATATATATATATATATATATATATATATGATGTCTCTCTTTGTATCTCTATATTATATATATTGTGATCCTTTGTGTATTCATTGTGCAATTGTGTCTCTCTATGTGCTCTATTATATACATGATGAGATGTGAGATATTTTCTTCCTTTTAAAATGTTGATATTGGATTCTCGTTCCTTTAGTCAACTAAAAATTTCTTTTGTTGATGAGTATTTGGTATTATCATTTGTGATGCACCTTCGTGATTTTCTTGATTTTATTGTGGTATCACATTAAATATATATCCCATTCTTTAGACTCTCATGATTGTTTTAGTACTTATTTAGTACTATTGTTGTTGTTTTTCTACCACCCCTTTTGGATAATGCCATAGGGAGAGAGAAATAAACAAATCATAATGGTTTGCTAAGAAAATTCTAAACATGAATCTTAGATTGAAGTTGCCTTAGATTCAGGGGGAGTAAGATATAATGAACTTGGATTATGAAATCCTAAATTTCATGTAATAAAATCATTTCATTCATGCATGCCTTTCATGTTTACTTCAATTGATCAATAGATGCCCTTTATTTAATATGCTAACTTGATTGGCATCAATGTAGGGGGAGTAAGTATTAATTAAGCACAGTTTTTTATCTTTTTGTTTATGTTTATTTGTCATCATCAAAAAGGGGGAGAATGTTGTGTTGGATATGGAAACGTTTGTACACCCTTGTGGGGGATGTACGAGGGAATACGGACCTCGAACGTCGCGTACACGAAGTCGTGTGCAAAGGGAATCTGTTCCCTTGCGGAGAGGATCTCTGGATGAGTAGGAAAGTCGCATTATATATGCATAAGTGCATGCGACATATGGCTAATAAAGGGGGAATATCTTAAGCTTATGTTGTCCATGCATATGGTACAACTTAAGCTTATAATGTGCCATGTATCATGGTACACCTTAGTTAAATTGTTCCAAAGGAACAATTTACCCTAAAATAACTACCTTGGGGGCTATAAATAAGACCCAAGGGTAAGCCATTTCTTACACTTTTGCATGGCATTCTTGCATGCATTTTCATTCTAGCGAAGCTCTGCCGAAATACTTCCTCTCCCTCTATCCAAGTTCTTAATCTAAAGTAGAGATTTAGATTGTGGATTTAGTAGCCTTACTCTGTTCGTGAGAAGACTCGATCCGTCGTGGCGAATCCGAAGGCAAAGTTCCGAGACTACCGTGCCGCATACGCAAGCGTAAGTCTCAACTTTATTTATCGATCCTAACTCTGTTTTGGCAGGATCCTACATTGGTATCAGAGCCATACGGGTTCGCCCCGGTCAAACCGCCGTCCCGTCGAAACTATGAACGTGTCGTTGTCTTTTTCACGAATGGGTATCATACCATTACGGATATGGTAGGAACGCTTCGTGACGGAGAGAACGCAGCGGTTGTTCTTTTCACGTTAGGGTCTCCTATCATTACGGATATGGTAGGAACTCTCCGTGACGGGAAGAACCGACCGTTCACGTAGTATGTTATTTTTCATTTTTGGCACACGGCCATTAGAAAATAACTAATTTCTCGACGAACGGGTGCTTCATCGACGAACGGGTGCTTCATCGAAGAAGAAGGTGGTAATTATTTCCATCGGGGAAGATGAAATTTGGTGCATGTGCACCATGGCCAAATGGGCTATGAAGGCCATGCACCCCCCCTCCCCATGCGGAGGGGGTTGGCTACGGCCAATAACCACCAGCGACCACCCCATCAAGGGGGAGGAGTGCATGCGGCCACCCCATGAAAGGGGGGAGACCGGCCCTGGCCCCCGGCCAGGGCCAAGCCGCCCTGGCCGCCCTGCCCGAGGCCAGGGCAGCGCCCTGGCCTCAGGCCAGGGCCTGGCCGAGGCCAGGGGCCAGGCCGCCCTGGCAGGGGCCAGGGCAGCGCCCTGGCCTCAGGCCAGGGCCTGGCCGAGGCCAGGGCAGGGGCCCTGGCCCCGGCCAGGGGCTTGGCCACCCTGGCAGGGGCCAGGGCAGCGCCTTGGCCTCAGGCCAGGGCTTGGCCGCCCTGGCCGAGGCCAGGGCAGGGGCCCTGGCCGCCGGCTAGGGCCTGGCCGGCCCCGGCCCTGGCAGAGGCCAGGGCCTGGCCGCTGCCAGTGCCACGGTCGGCTCTGGCAGCGGTTGTTCTTTGGCCAAGGCCAGGTCTGATCGGCACTGGCCGAGAGTGATGAAGACAAATTTTTGGTCGACCAATTTGGGTGTTTTGGTCGACCAATCCGGCGAAAGGTCTAGGTCGATCACGAATTTGCCGACTAGCCCATACTGGGTGTCAAAAGGCCTTGGTCAAACACGAATGTGCCGATTAGCCCATACGGGGCTAACATTTTATGAAGTTTTTTTTAACTTGGGCTCTACTCCTTGAAGACTAGCCATAGTGCTCTACTTCATGCGAGATTAGCCAAGTCATTGTGCTCTACTCTACGGAGATTAGCCAATGTACTTATGAAATTGTGCTCTACTCCTTGAAGATTAGCCGTAATGCTCTACTTCATGCGAGATTAGCCATGTCATTGTGCTCTACTCTACGGAGATTAGCCAATGAACTTATAAACGTTGTGCTCTACTCTACGGAGATTAGCCAATGTATTTTCAAATTTTTGAAAGGCGTTTTCAAATAGGTTATGTCACGTCCTTAATCGGGATAGCGCAATTTAGAATTCCAAGTCCTACCACGATCCGGCCATGGTTATCTAACCCATGGGTGTGTAGAACAGGTCTCGTGGCTTGGCAATTGTTGCGCTAAAATTCTTTGCGCAAACTCTCACCTATTCCATTTTGAAAGATATGTTTTTCAAAAGTATTTTTCCGCTGCCGGTACCATACGGGTATCATTTCTGATTTCTTTTTACTTGAGATAAGTAAAAGGGATACTTTGAAAGTTACTTCTAGATGGTAGTTGGGAACATAGTGAACTTCTCGATTCTAGAGTAACATTTCAACGCATCCAAGGAACTTATCAAGTGTTTAAAGAATCGAAACTTTATGCATAGAATTTTGATCGTGTTTTTCATCTTCTTTGCTGTTTTTTGAATCGAATATGTCTACCGCTTCTAAGAACATTGTCGCAGAGCTTAACAAAAGTGAAAAGCTCAACGGCGACAATTATAAACTTTGGTCAATAAAAATCCAATATGTTTTGGAGGAGCAAGATGTGCTTGAAACACTCCAAAACATAATGGAAGAACCTGAGTTGGGCAATACGGCCCAACACAAGAGGGACCGGGAAGCTTATGAGACTTGGACTCGAAAGAACAAAATAGCACGTATTACGTTACTGTCCGCAATGGACAATGACATAATGCGTCTATTTCGGGAATTCGACCTAGCCAAAGACATATGGTCTGAGCTAGAAATAAAGTTTGGTGGAACTTCGGTTACCAAACTCCGCTCCTTAAATATTCAATTTGATTCGTACAAGATGCGGCGAGATCATTCTATGAAAAAGCATCTCCGCCACATGGCGAATCTCATAGCTGAATTGAAGGATGCGGGTCTTACGCTGTCTGACGAACAGCAGATCCAAGCAGTCATTCGTTCACTCCCAGATAGCTTGGATAACATGAAAATGCACCTCACTCATAATGAGTGCATTAAAACTTTAAGCGATGTATCTAAACACCTCGAACTCGAGGAAGAGCGGATTCAAGCCGCAAAACCTAGTGCAGAAGTGCACATGGCCGCTAGTTCCTCACATGGAGGAAATAAGCGGAATAATAAACGCTTAAGGTTTGTGAACGAAAGAAAGCAAGAACCGGAAACCTCAAAGAAGACTAAGTGGCAAAAGAATGTGCACTCAAAGAAGAAAAACTTGAAGAAGATCAAGTGCTTTAAGTGCAACAAGTACGGTCACTTCGCCCGTACGTGTACGGATGGAAGTGATAAGGTAACTTGTAGGGCTAGATACATATGTGTTTCTAGTTCCATGTTTCTTGCTGAATCTAACTATTTTTGGTTGATTGATTCAAGGGCCACAGACCACGTAGCGAAGGACAGAAGGTTCTTCGTAGAGTATCAAAGGATAACTCAAGGAACAAAGTGGATATACGTCGGCAACAACACTCGTGTTGAAGTCAAGGGTGTCGGAACATGCAAGCTTGTTCTCAACAACGGCCGGACTCTATTATTGCACGACTTCCTATTTGCTCCAGATATTCGAAGGAATATCGTATCCGTGGTCATGTTAATGTCTTTAAGTTATGAATGGAGGTTCTATAAACAAAATGTTGACCTTGTTTGTAATAGTTCTTTAGTTGGGTCGGGTAATGTTTGTAATGGATTGATTGTTTTAAACACTATGTGTGATGATTCTTCTTCTATTAATGAAAGTTTCCATTTGACAAATGCTTCTAAACTCTGAATCTGAGATCATTTGTTAGCATGCAAGACTTGGTCACATTGGACCAACTAGAATGGATAGACTTGCCAAAAGTGGCTTGCTATCTAATGTTTCAAAAGTTGAAATGTCAACTTGCGAACATTGTCTTGTAGGGAAAACTTGTCGCAAGCCATTTGGAACTGGCACAAGGGCCGAAGTTCCATTACAGCTTATCCATTCGGACATTTGCGGTCCAATGAATGTTAAGACAAGACACGGGAAGTCCTATTTCATCACCTTCATTGATGACTTCACCCGTTTCGGTCACATTTATTTGATTTCCCACAAACATGAAGCTTTAACTTGCTTCAAAAACTATATGAGTTTAGTGGAAAATCAACTAAATCGCAAGATAAAGGTCTTGCGAACCGATCGGGGTGGAGAATATCAATCAACGAGTTTTAAGGAACTCTGTGATGAAAAAGGCATAGTTCATCAAATAACTATGCCTTATACTCCGCAACAAAACGGTGTTGCGGAAAGAAGAAATAGGACATTGATGGAAATGATCCGATCAATGATGTCTCAGGCAAATTTACCTATCACCTTTGGGGGTGATGCATTATTGACGTCAACATTCATCTTAAACCGTGTACCCTCGAAGTCGGTAAGTTCTACTCCTTATGAGTTGTGGAACAATAGAACTCCAGACTTAAGCATTCTAAAACCTTGGGGTTGTGCCTCTTATGCACATTTATCCTCTCACAAATATGGCAAACTTGGGCCACGTGGGAGGAAGTGTATCTTCATCCGATACACTGAAAACTCCAAAGGATATGTTTTCGTCGGTCAAGAGGACAATGGGGTCTTATAGAATTCGAATCGAGGGATGTTGTCTTCTTAGAAAACGAGTTTCCATGACAGGGTGAGATAAGTCAAGACTTATCCTTGTTTGAGACTTGGGATCAAGAAGGATCGGAACGTTCGAGTGGGAGAATTCTTGGTGAAAAAGAAAATACGTTTCAAACTTCACCTATGAATGATACGAACGATACCAATCCTATTCCGAGTGGGAGTGATGTTATTCCAAGTGGGAGTGATATCATTCCAAGTGGGAGTGATCAAACTCAAGCAAGACGTAGTAATCGAACGAGGCTAACACCTCTGATTTGAGGATGAATTTTCCTCAAACATTCATGACATTACTACAAGATGATGACGAACCTGCAAATTTCAAACAGGCCATCACATGCCCTGCTAAAGATAAATGGATAGCGGCGATGGAAGAAGAATTTCAATCCATGAAAACAAACCAAGTCTGGGACTTGGTTGATTTACCTAAGGGACGTAGAGCCATTGGGAACAAGTGGGTTCTCAAAATCAAGCATAAGGCTGATGGCTCCATCGAGAAATATAAAGCTCGCCTTGTTGCGAAAGGTTTCACGCAACAGGAAGGAATAAACTACGAAGAGATTTTTCTCTCCTGTCGTGCGTTTTACCTCCAAAGGCGAGGGTCTATGTTTGGAAATGTGTCCCAAAGATCCAAAAGAAAGCTATGGAAAAGGTTCCATACTCCAGTGCTGTCAGGAGTCTGATGTACGCCATGATGTGTACCAGACCGGACATTTGCTATGCTGTTGGTATGGTAAGCCGTCACCAATCCAACTCAGGACAGGGACACTGGAAAGCGGTGAAGAGGATATTAAGGTACCTCAAAGGGACTGCGGACTATGCATTATGCTATTTGTAGCATTCGGCATGGCGGTCCAAGAAGCTGTTTGGCTTAGGAAATTCTTAGACAGGCTGACGGATGCCACTGACTCAAGCACTGCTCCTATATATAGTGATAGTCAAGCTTCGATTGCCCATGTCAAAGATCCTAAAATTTCATTATAAGACCAAACACATTGATATTCGATTCAAGTTTACGAAGAACTATGACAAACGGAAGGAAGTAGACATAGGATACATATCCACGCATAAGATGATAGCGGATCCCCTTACTAAGGCGATCCCCAGAGATGTGTTTTTTCAAACATTTATCATCTATGGGAATGCGTAGGTGCTGAGCTGTATCATATAATATTTCCCATGTCTATAGAAGATCAAAGTTTAATTTGCATACAAGTTTCTTACAAATGATTTTATGTACATTTGTGTTCAAGTCTCAGCTATTTTATTGTGTGTATGTCGGACAGATTAAGGTTGGCTCTCTCACATGAGCAACCGCCTTATTTTATCAGATGGATAAGATAGAGATGAGACTAGTTTAAAGTCAAAATCATTAAATGATTTAGAGTCGTGACTTAAACAAGATAGTCGAATGAAAGATCTGCATCATATGGATGCTTACAAAAGATCTGAGATCTATATCACAAGGATATTTGAAAGAGATCTCATAAGATTTTTTAAATCCTATCTGTCTTATGCAGGATGAGAGTCCGGGAATATTTCATGAGTAGTAAGGGGACTCAAAAGATAGGCACTGTGGTGTCTGATCTTTCATCCGTACAACATCATTAAGACATACTCTCCCTGGGAAAGGAGTGATGTTGTAATACGTGTTCATACCACGTATGCATTTCGACCACTGAGTTAGTAGCAATAGTGTTTGCTATTATGTGAGACTCAAAGGCCATACGGGTCTTAACTCTTACACTCAAGGACTCCAATTGGTTCCTTTAGATTTGACGAGATGATCGCTATCTTAGCGTGTTGCTAATGGGCTATGATAATTCGGCTCGACGGGGCACGTTAGAAAAGCGAATCAAGTCAAGATCAGAAGGTTCGCAAGAAGAGGAAGATTGATTTCATATTCACATTTGGACTTTAAATGATTCAAAGCTGGCCGGCCAATTGTAATCCAGATGGGATTCAATTGTTGAATATAAAGTATGAGAAATGTGAAGAAATAATCTAGGGTAAAGCATGCGTTGAACTACTCAACTTTGCACCTTCGAGGTCGTTGTGTATCTCTAACAAGTGCACAACAACCACTACTACAAAAAGGACCTTTAATAGCACACCTTTAATAGCGCTTGCCAATTATAAGCGCTGTTAATTATACGCGCATGACGGTCGCACGGTCTATTTCTCGGTATGATAGATGAAAGAACTAAGAGAAAGATGTTCTCTTACAATCCCCTCAAGTGTGAGTGGGAGATGTTGGATATGGAAGACGTTTGTACACCCTTGTGGGGGATGTACGAGGGAATACGGACCTCGAACGTCGCGTACACGAAGTCGTGTGCAAAGGGAATCTGTTCCCTTGCGGAGAGGATCTCTGGATGAGTAGGAAAGTCGCATTATATATGCATAAGTGCATGCGACATATGGCTAATAAAGGGGGAATATCTTAAGCTTATGTTGTACCATGCATATGGTACAACTTAAGCTTATAATGTGCCATGTATCATGGTACACCTTAGTTAAATTGTTCCAAAGGAACAATTTACCCTAAAATAACTACCTTGGGGGATATAAATAAGACCCAAGGATACGCCATTTCTTACACTTTTGCATGGCATTCTTGCATGCATTTTCATTCTAGCGAAGCTCTGCCGAAATACTTCCTCTCCATCTATCCAAGTTCTTAATCTAAAGTAGAGATTTAGATTGTGGATTTAGTAGCCTTACTCCGTTCGTGAGAAGACTCGATCCGTCGTGGCGAATCCGAAGGCAAAGTTCCGAGACTACCGTGCCGCATACGCAAGCGTAAGTCTCAACTTTATTTATCGATCCTAACTCTGTCTTGGCAGGATCCTACATGTTGAGTATTGAACTTCTCCTTACTTGGTAATGATGATGAGTCAATAATTACTTGTGACCCCCTACTTGCAGTTAATGCATTGCCTAAGCATATCATGAAGATCAATTAGCAATGATATGTCACTCAAGGATCAATCAAAGCATGAAAAGTGGATTGGATGATCAAAGATGATGAATAAAGCTCCTAGAAGACTTCAAGCTCATTCTATGGAAAGAAGATAGGCTTATACAAGATATAATCTATTTATTCTCTTCTAGTACGTCGCTTAGAAGTAGAACTATGTTGGAGCGCACATACACATCTTTATTTCTGTCCTAGGAATTCATTAGATCACATTTCCTTGGCCTCTAATTCATTATTCTCAAGCATATGCATTTTGGATTTCAACAGGCGAATGCTAAATGTTTTACAGGTGCATGTCTCTAAACAGTCGCATGTGATTTGTTCTACAGTCGTCTATTTTGCACATACTTTATCATTTGGTTTTTGGGCTTTCTGCTATAACTTTCATCAGGCGACTGCTGTACAAAGTACATGTGCATGTCCAAGTTACAGGCGCATGTGACTTGTTAGTTAGTCGCATATCTCTTTCTTGTGCAAAGATCATTAACTTGGCTTCTTTCGGCCAGATGACTGGTGTCGGTTTCACAGTCGCCTTTCCATGGCAAATGCGCCCGTGAATTCTTCTTTAGTTTCATGTCGATCCGTGTCTTAACACTTGGTGTTTGACAAGATCTGCACGTTTCGGCCAGACGACTGATGTTGGTTTCATAGTTGCCTGTTCATGGCACAGGCGCATGTGGATACCACTTCAGTTGCATGTCCCTTCTTACCAACACGTGCAGAATTTCTTAACTCACTCATGCTTCGCTCAGTCGCCTGTAGATGGTTTATTAGTCTCCTGTTAGGTTTACAGGCGCCTGTCAGACCTTCATCAGTCGACTGTCCTTTATGGTAAGTTACCGTTTGACTTCTCACCTACCCTCTGACACAGTGCAGCAGTCGACTGTTGGTTCTTCATCAGTCGATTGTTGAGGGTGTAAATTCTATCTGTTGGCTGTTTCTTCATGAATTTCAAATGGGGTTTTGGAGATTCTGATTGGCTGTTTCTTCATCAGTCTCCAATAAAGAGAGTTTTTACTGTTCCATTGAGGGGTTACTCTTCTACTTGATCATCTCTTGAAAACCCTAAGCTTTTATCCTCAAGTTTTCAAAGCTCTCAAATCCAAAAGCCCTAGATTTCCAATCTCATTCTCTCTTGTTCTCCAACCTAGAACCAAATATTATCCTTTAGGCAATTGGTGGTGACAAGATAAATGGCTTTCTCTCTTCTTGGAAGAGACTTCTACATACAACACACTTGCTCCTTCAAGTTCTACTTCAAGGAATATGTGATTGTAAGTGTTGTTATTTCATTATTTCAAATCTTTCGATATTTATTTTACTCTCGGTTTGTGAGAGTGGTTTGCTTGATACCAAGTTGTAGGACTCAAGGACATCGATTGTGTTTCGATTTCACTTGTAGGGTTGCTATAAGTGGTTTTAAATGGAACCTCAAGTTAGGGTTCTAACTTGGGTATCCGGAGGTATCCGGGTGGAAGGGACGTAGGATTACCGGGAAAAAGTCGGGAGTTGACTTGGGTAATCCGAACACTTGAAACATACTTCGTGTTAGCATTGTTTCAGTTTGGGTGTACTTATAATTCTGTATTTATTGTTGGTTAGGAATTTAAATTGGTATAAATATCGTTTAAATTTTATAAACACTATTCAACTCCACTTCTAATGTTTTCCTCATTGCCAGGGTCCTTACACTCATTTGGACTCTTATTTACCCAAAATGCTTGCAAAATCCATGTGAGTCACAGAAATCGTTAACTGTGGCAATTGCTTGTGTATTAAACCTGGGAGTGGATTCATATAGTTTTCCTTGGAAAGTGATGGTGATGCACTATCGATGTCATTGGAGCCAAGATTTTGGTCGGTTGGTGTGCCCGGATTGGCCGATAGCTGGGGCTGCAAGTAATAGTAAAATTCCTCATCCCTGTTATTTGTAGTAACCGTGTGGTCATAATAATCAAAATCTCATGGGAAGTCAAGAAAACTACCTCATCTTCATATAGAAACCACGGACGGCATTTGGCCTCTTATTTCGCCAATAACGACTAGGAAATCCTTGTGAGTCTTCAAAATTGTTAACCATGGCAATTACTTGTGTATTGAACCCGTGAGTGGATTATTACAGTTTAATCCTGGAAAGCGAGGGTGATGCACTATCGATGTCGTAGGAGCCAAGATTTCGTTCGTTTGATGCTTGGATTGGCCTGGATTGGCCGATAGTTAGCACGGCCAGAAATAGTAACCGTGTGGTCAGATCAATCGAAATCTCATGGAAAGTCATGGAAACTACCTTCTCTTCACAAAGAAACCACGGATGCTCCGCATTTGGACTCTTATTTACCCAAAATGCCTGCAAAATCCGAGCGAGTCCCTGAAATCGTTAACCCTGGCAATTGCTTGTGCATTGAACCTATTACGACCTCAAGATCGGCCCAGTCGATCTAGACCCGCATGTTCAAAGTCCAAGTCATGGCCTGTCAAGTCTCCACAATGAGACTTAGTTCGCTGAAGCATGTAGAAGCTCACCGAGTCTCAGAGAAGCTTGCCTACGTAGAGCGGCAAGCTCATCATCCGAATCAAAGAAAAGAGCCCTCTAGCTGATCGCACATGTTCTATGCTAGCTCGCCCCCAAGGCAGGTCACCTACCTCTCCGCCCCAAAGCAGTCCGCCCCAGGAGGGAGGAAACCCTCCACAAATATCACTGCCAGTTTCAATACAGACAAAGTCTGACAAAAGAACACTTGGCTGCTTCGCCACATGACAACCTGCCAAAAAAGCACATAGCCGCTTCACCGCCTGACCGATTGTCGAAAGCGTCCCTAGCTGTTTTGCCCCTAGACAGCCTGACAAAAGCGCGCCTGACACTTACGACTCTGACGGCCTGACAAAAGCGTGCCTGACACTTTCGGCCCTGACATCAACGGCCAAATCCCTGACACCCTGACACCGCCAGCTCAGCAAAAGCAACCGACTCCAACATCCTATAAATACCCCCTCTCCTCCAAGAGAGAGAGGGGTTGGTTGGTTGATTAATCTGTAAGAAATCCTAACACATCTACTTATATTCAAGGTCAAATTTCTTCCACATATTTAGGCCTTCCGCACTAGTTCGCCATGCAAGCGTAGATCTGCCTCTAAGGTCGTCTTGCGTGTCCAACATTCTCCAAATAGTCATCAGCTACTTAAGCATCGAAGTTGCTGTGGGCGGACAGCCGGCCCAGCCTTTCTAACAAGTTGCTCTTCTTGCAGGAAGTTTGCCCCATCTATTAGCGGACGAGCGATCTATGGCGACCTTCGCCATTTGACGAGCGACCTTCGCCAATTAACGAGCGACCTTCTCCGATTGTCGGGCGACCTTAATATCCTCATCTATAAATCGTCCTTAAATTATGATTAGCCTCGTCATCAACCCAACACTTGTAATCATTGTGCCTTTGATTCCCCCACTTCAATACAAATTCATTGTGAGTGGATTTTACCCCGCAACAATTGGAGCCGTCTGTGGGATCTTAGGGTCATACCCAAGTCTAATCTCATATGGTTCAATCCCAGTCCAAACCATGGTAAACATCCTATGGAGGACGAGCCTCGTCCCTTATGAAGGACCTCCTTGGCAGATGTACCCCCTTAGGGGACGACAGAGGCTATTCATGCCTCGGCCCGTGCTGTCCACCAAGGCTTTGAAGTATTTACAAAGATGATGAATGATTGGGGTGCGGGTGGGACCGAAATGTCCACTGTCCCCACTCAACCCCAAAACGTAAGGCGCAGCCTTCACCCCCCATATCGAAGAAGAAGCAGTCGCCTGACAGAGGGGGCTCAACAAAGAGATAGCAGCCCAGTAAAGGTGTCTCGATGCAGAGATGGAGGTCGCTCATCAGAGGCACTTCGAGGAAGAAGCTACTATTTAACTGAGGCAGCTTGACGAAGAGGTGGAGGCTGTCACTAAACAAATACGGGTAGATGAAGAAATCACACGTCAACAGTTGTGATTCATCATCGTCGCAAGAGAGAGACTCTGGGAGGAGAGCTGTAGGATCCGGGAGGCATAGACCCTAAATCAATGTCACCCACAGAGCCTGTCGCCGATGGACATCTTGTCGCTCGAAGGGAGCACCTATAGGTCGACCCACTAATCTCTTAGGCGTGATGATTATCGACGATGAAGCCTCGATCGAAGCAGGACTCCTCCGAGGTAGAGAAGGGACACTGCTGAGCGTCGAGGTGGTTCATCCGATGATTCTAATGATTGGAGAGGCAGTCGAGGTGGCTATATCGCCCTCCAAAGATCACCTGCGTGCCCTCATGGGTCTCCTGTGTGACCCCCTACCCAGAAGAAGCTAACCCACTGGCCAGACAGGTGACCGCGGCCGCAATACCTCGTAGGTTCAAGCTTCCTCAGCTTGAACTGTCTGACGGTGCGTGTGATCCCCTCGAACATGTGAAGCGATATAGAGAGGCAATGGAGATTCAAGGCACATATGATCCACTCATATGCCGAGTCTTCTCAATGACTCTGAAAAGTCGGCATTAGAGTGGTACAACGGCATGCTGACCCGCTCCGTCAAATTCTTCGATGATCTATCCTACAAGTTTGGCCAACAATTCAGGGCGGGGCGGAGAAGGAAGAAACCTGCTGACTATCTATTTTCGATAGTCCAGAAAGAAGGGGAAATGATCCGAAAGTTTTTGCTTCGTTTCCAGGAGGAAACGCTTAGTGTGGTGTGCTGCGGAGACGAGCTCGCCATGGCGGCCTTCAAAAAAGGGCTGACCAACCGGAGCCTGCACAAGTCGCTCCTCCAAGATTTGCCCACCGATCTGGATACACTCTTCGTCCAGGAGGAGATGTTCATGTTGAGCGAGGATGCTCTGGGAGTAAAGAAGGTGGCCGCCCCATTTGGGACATCCAGCGTCAAGCGGCAGCCTGATGTTCGATCAAGGCAAGAAGACCACCCTAGAGGGCACGACCAAGGAGGCCATCGACCACAAGATCGCCCCAGACTAGCACGATAGTTTGCCGCATCTAGAGAGCCCCGTCGACGGTCGACAGGTCCGAAGGATAGCAGCAGGCCCTATACATGCAGTCAATGCCCCCTTGATTGAAGTGTTTACCGTAGCGGCGAGAGCCGGACTTCTCCGAGACCTGCCTCAGGAGATGAGGACGAACCCAGCCACGAGAAATCCACAAAAGTCCTGTTGGTATCACCGTGATCACAGTCATGATACCGACGAATGCTTCACTCTAAAGAGGGATATCGAACGGTTGATTCAGGAGGGCCGTCTCCAAGGGTTCGTCGATGGGAGAAGACTTGTTCACGATGAAAGAGCGCCCCTGGGAGCGCAGCGGCTGAACCAGCCCCAGAACACTGAGCAAAACGCCTCTTACCAGCCTAGAGTGGTCATGCACATAGATGTGATATGCGGTGGGCCATCCTCGGGTGGCACATCGTCGTCAGCTAGAAAGGCATACGCCCGACAAGTGATGTCGATGGGTGTGGGTGACAAAGTAAAGAGACGGAGAGTAGCCCGTCCCCCATCAAATTCTCGGACGGTGACTTGGAGGGGGCCGGTCTACCACATGATGACATCATCGTCATCGAGGCCCAAATTGGAATGGCCATAGTAAGCCGCCTCTTGATCGACATCGGGAGCTCATGCGACATTCTTTTTATGTCAACGATCGAGAAGATGGTGCTGAAACAAGCAGATCTGGGGCCATGTACGGGTCTGATTGTCGGCTTCACCGGCCACACAGTTTCCATCGTCGGAGTTATTACCCTGCCAATGTCTTTGGGGGAAGAGCAAAGAATTGTCACACAGATGACGCAATTTGTTGTCATGGACATCGCATCAGTATACAACGGGATCATAGGGCAGCCATACATGACCACATCGAAGCTCTCCCATCACTCCTGCATCAGATGATCAAGTTCCAGACTCCGCAGAGGGTTGGACAAGCGCGAGGGAGCCAGAGACTATCCCGAAGCTGCTATGTCGGCTCCACCAAACACAAAAAGCCCGAGCAGGCCTAGCTGGTTGAAATCGTCAATGATCGGGAGAACTTTAGCGACCAACCAGGGAGAGCGCCAAGCTATCCCGTCATCGGAATGATGAGCATTTACTCAGATATGGTCAATAGCTTTGTAAATATAACTATCATTTTCGGTGCATACACCCAAATATTGTCATCTTCATTTGAAAATTTCAGTTCCCCTCAAATATTCTCAAACTCTGGGGAAAGCTTACGAGCTTCGTCCTCGATAGGTCGCCGTTGAGTTAAGGACCGGGCAATGGCTAGCACCCTCCCCTCCCTCAACTCTGGGGCAAACTGACGAGCTTCGCCCTTGATAGGTCGTCAGTTGGCAAAGGACTGGGCTACGGCTTGCACCCTCCCCTCCCTCAACTCCGTGAAAAGCTTACGAGCTCCCCCTCGATAGGTCACCGGTGGTTTAAGGACCGGGCTACAGCTCGCACCCTCCCCTCCCTAAACTCCGTGGCTAGTTTACGAGCTTCGCCCTTGAAAGGTTGATGGTGGTTTGAGGACCAGGCTATGGGTCACACCCACCCTTTCCTCAACTCCAGGACAAGCATACGAGCTTCGCCCTCGATAGGTCACCGATGGGTTAAGGACCGAGCTACGGCACACACCCTGCCCTCCCACAACTTCGGGATAGGCTTACAAGCTTCGGCCTTAATAGGTCACCGGTGGGTTAAGGACCGAGCTACGGCTCGCACCCTCTCCTCCCTAAACTCCGGAGAAAGCTTATGAGCTTCCCCCTCGATAGGTCACAGGTGGATTAAGGACCGGGCTACAGCTCACACCCTCTCCTCTCTCAACTCCGGGACAAGCTTATAAGCTTCGCCCTCGATAGATCGCCGGTGGGTTAAGAAACAGGCCACAGCTCGCACCCTCCCCTCCCTCAACTCTGGGGCAAGCTTTTGAGCTTCGCCCTTAATAGGTCGTCGGTGGGTTAATGACCGGGCTACGGATCACACCCTCCCTCCCTCAAATCTGTGGCTAGCTTACTAGCTTGTCCTCGATAGGTCGCCGGTGTTTTAAGGACCGGGATACGGCTCACACCCTCCCCTCCCTTAAGTCCGGGGCAAGCTTATGAGCTTTGCCCTCGATAGGTCACCGATGGTTTACGGAACGGGCTACGGCTCGCACCCACCCTCCCTCAACTCCGGGGAAAGCTTACGACTTTCTCCCTCGATAGGTCGCTTGTGGGTTAAGGACATAGCTACGGCTCACACCCTCCCCTCCCTCAACTCCGGGCAAGTTACGAGCTTCGCCCTCGATATGTCACCAGTGGGTTAAGGACTGAGCTACGGCTTGCACCCTCCCCACCCTTAACTCTGGGGCCAACTTACGAGCTTCGCCCTAGATAGGTCGTTGGTGGGTTAAGAACCAAGCTACGGCACGCACCCTCCCCTCCCTCAACTCCAGGGAAAGCTTAAGAGCTTCGACCTTGATAGGTCACCGATGGGTTAAGGACCGAGCTACCGCTCGCACACTTCACTCTCTCAACTCCGGGGCAAGCTTACGAGCTTCGTCCTCAATTGGTCACTGGTGGGTTAAGGACCGGGCTAGGGCTCACACCCTTTCCTTCCTCAACTCTGGGGCAAGCTTACGAGCTTCGACCTTAAGATGTCACCGGCGGGTTAAGGACCAAGCTACGTCACGCACCCTCCCCTCCCTCAACTCCGGAGCAAGCTTACAAGGTTTGCCCTTGATAGGTCACTGGTGGGTTAAGGACTGGGCTACGGCTTGCACCCTCCCCTCCCTCAACTCCGTGAAAAATTTACGAGCTCCCCCTCGATAGGTCGCATGTGGTTTAAGGACCGAGCTACAGCTCGCAACCTCCCCTCCCTCAACTCTGTGGGTAGCTTAGGAGCTTCACCCTGGATAGGTCATCGGTGGTTTAAGGACCGGGCTACGGCTCGCACCCCATCCCTTCCTCAACTCCGGAGCAAGCATACGAGCTTCGCTCTCGATATGTCGCTGGTGGGTTAAGGACCGGGCTATGGCTCTCACCCTCCCCTCCCTCAACTCCATGAAAAGCTTACGAGGTCCCCCTCGATAGGTCACCGGTGGTTTAAGGACCGAGCTACAGCTCGCACCCTCCCCTCCCTCAACTCCATGTCTAGCTTACGAGCTTCACCCTCGATAGGTCGCCGGTGGTATAAGGACCGGGCTATGGCTCGCACCCACCCCTTCCTCAACTCCGGAGCAAGCATACGAGCTTCGGCCTCGATAGGTCACTGGTGGGTTAAGGAACAAGCTACGACACGCACCCTCCCCTCCCTAAACTTTGGGACAGTCTTATAAGCTTCGGCCTCGATAGGTCACCGGTGGGTTAAGGACCGAGCTACGGCTCGCACCCAACCCTCCCTAAACTCTGGAGAAAGCTTACGAGCTTCGCCCTCGATAGGTCACAGGTGGATTAAGGACCAGGCTACGGCTCGCACTCTCTCCTCCCTCAAATCCGGTACAAGCTTATAAGCTTTGTCCTTGATAGATCGTCGGTGGGTTAAGAAACAGGCTACAGCTCGCACCCTCCCCTCCCTCAACTCTGGGACAAGCTTTCGAGCTTCGCCATCAATAGGTTGTCGGTGGGTTAAGGACCGGTCTACAGATCGCACCCTCCCCTCCCTCTGTAGGATCTAAAAGAGGCCTAGAGAGGGGGGTGAATAGGCCAATGACCAATTATCGCTTGATAAAATTTAGTTTATATAAAACTTAAAAAACTTCAGGCAGATAAATGTGCAGAAAATAAAGAGCAGAAGCAATCACAAAGTACACACAGTATTTATCATGGTTCGGTCCCTCCAAGACTTACATCCAGCCTTTAAAGTATCCACTAGATTTATAGTAGCCAGTAGTACAGACACACGAACTCAATGCACCGACACTGATTCTCAAGCATATACCCTAGCTCAACAAAGCTCAAATACTACGACACTAGCAGTACTTTCCTGTCTAACTTACCCTTCACAAGTTAAGACTCCAACAAACTCAGAGTAGAAAGAATTACGTTACAAACCGATCAACAATACCGCAAATCACACAATATAAATAAGGAGTAAGAGTTTAGAAAGCTCATTTGTGGATTTTGGCTCTGTCCTTGTAGATCAGCACAGAAAGAGCTCTGCAACGCTTCTGACGGATCTTCGTTTGGACCTCTGTGCTGAAAGATAGCTTTGTCTCTTCACCGGTAGGCGTATGGACTCCTTGGTTGACGTGCAGAGAAAATTTTCTCTAGGGAAGGCTTCTTTTTAGGTTCATGATATAGTACTCATCGATACGAACCCAACGCCGCAAACGGCTCTCAATTTCGATCTCTAGAACTCAACTTATGGATGATTTAGTGAAGAGGTTTATATGTGTATTTATATGGTAAAAGGCTGCGGGTTTGGTACTGTGTGATGGATCCAATAGGACGGCACCGAACCCGGGGGTCAAAACCACGTACAATCTGCAATCCGTAACCGCGGCGCCGCATACGGAACAGTACCGTATGTGTATTTTTCTGAGTATTTTCACTGTATTCTTGAGTATTTGGCCTCCAAATAATTCCATAAAATTCTGAAAAATTTCTCAAAAATCCCAGAAATATTTACATGGTAGAATTGTTTCACCTCATTTCACCACTTGTTGAAAAAATTTCTTCTTTGTATACTCACGTTTCCTTTGTATTCGTTCGTATTTGGGCTTCAAATAATTTCCATAAATCCTGAAAAAATTTCCATGATGTTTATAGCATATGATTTACTCTAAGGTAGAGTTTCATAGCTATACTTCACTGTTTGCTCTGCTTTCGTAATTGCAAATGCATTTTTATCGTTGTATTTCAACGTACTTGAGTACGTACATGCTTATACTGACCAAGCATGACTGTCATACTATATAGGGACCTGTTAGAACCTGAGACATACTTAACAAACATATTAGAACAGTTCAGTAGGGTTTGTGAACTTCAAACATGCATGAAGTAGTTGTTTCCAACATTCTCCCCCTTTTGATGAGACCAAACCAAACATTAAGATTACACCAAAAAACTGTGAAGTGTATGAAGTGTTAAGCATGAAGTGTGGGCATGAATGATAAAAAGATTAAGTGCAGGCAAGCACGGCAATGAAAAAAATATGATCCCCCTATTATCATGCTCCCCATATCTCTGATACTCCCAAACAACATAACCGCAATCCCATTCCCAATCTTAATACATTCTCTCCCCCTTTGTTTTCATCAAAAACGCATAAGAGAGTAAACAACATATGGCTAGTGGAAAAGTAAACATTATAAAGCAGAACACAAAGCATACATTGATGACCACCACGAACAATTAAGCAATATGCACTAATCTATAACTAGCATAATTCATCTTCGTGCTCAAGTGTGATGATCAAAAGTTTAGTACATATGGAGATGTAATAAGGAATACAGCCTGTCATATCCAACTTTTCAACTAAATATATGTACTTCAAAGATTGAGTTTCCCCTTCTCATGTAATATGAGTTCAAGGTACCAATTCCAAACATAACCTATAAGGAATTTTAAATGTGAAATGGCAGTGCTTGACGGACTTAATGCCAACGCTAAGAAAATGCCTTTTATAGCATAAGTTGGATGTCCGAGGATAGTATCAAGGACATGGATCATATCCATTTTTCATACGAAGCTCTCTGTATATATATATATTTTAAGAAACTTGTCTTTGTTATTCTTTTTATATACGTGTGTGTGTGTGTGTGTGTATATATATATATATATATATATATATATATATATATATATATATATAGGTAAACTGTGCCTGTGCACAGCCGCAGGCATCGTTCCTGTGGCGTTTTGCGACTCAGCCGTCCGATTCAATCGGACGGCTGAAAAATTAATCGGATGCTATGGGCATCGCGGTCGCTTCTCCCACATTATCCGCATTGATCTCTCGCAAAAAAAGTAAACCCAAGCAGCAGCACGATCTCCTCTCCCCCATTATCGCCCTCATGTGCTCTCCTCTCCCCCAACCTACGATCAATCGACGTTGTTCTCTCGTCTCCCCCAGCTAGTGATATTTTCTCGCCCTAGCTGCTGGGCGATCTCGCGATCTCCTCTCGCCCTATCTGCAGCCCTAGATCGCGATCTCCTCTGATCTCCTCCTCCGATCTCCTCACCCCCCCTCTCAGCCCCCGTATTACAGGGATCTCCCAGCGCACTCAGCTCTTCTCCTCACTTCTTCTCAATCTCCCAAAGTTGATGGTAAAATTTTAATTTATCTTGGTTTTAAAAACAATTTACTTTGCTTCATGTAGGTGTGTGTTTTTGATACGTTGGAAATCATAGATTTAGGTTTTCAACTGAATTGGTTTGCTTAGGGCTTGAAACTTCCATTTGTGAGATTCTTTTGAAATTTCTTAGCGGCTTATGGTGTTTTTAATCTCGCCAATTTTATTGGTCTTTTTGCATCTTCATATATGCATTTGTTGTTTTCTCAATTCTTTGAGCTATCCTCGTCATACTGCGTAATTTGGAAACATCCAGAAAAAAGAACCCAACTGATGTTCATACCTCGCATTACAAGTAATCTTCTCGACTTACAGTTGTTTGATGTCAAGGTAAAGAGAAAGTGGATCTTACATTATGAAAGTTTCCTTAACAACTTTGAGCAATGCTACCACCTATGTTGCCCCTTTCCCTCTCCTTCCCTCCAGTTCTTTGTATCATGAGACCCATCCTGTCTTCATAAACCTATCAGGATATCCAAAACACCATTAAAACATGCACACTTCCCATCTTTGTCCATGATCATGTCTAACCACCATTGTCAACAAAACTGATGGGATTTTTCTCCTTATTCCACTTCTGTTTGTTAATGCCAACAATAAGTCATTCCACAACGTGGGAAATATGGTTTACAGTTAATGGTTATGTATCAGAAGCATAACAACTTACACCTTAGCCAATTACTATTTCCAGCATATAAATTTTGTAAGCAACTTGTTATTGATACCAGGCACATATGAGTCTTAAACTTTAATGGCCCCATACACTTACACAAATAATTTGCATAAGGACACTGACCTTCTTTACCATTCAACTGCATGTAGGACTTCACTCTGAACTTTCAGACAGAATTCTGAGTCCACTTCCCAGTGCCGTTTGCTGCCCAATTATTGTACCCATGATAGTTGCTGCATTAAACTAATAAGATGGAGAGTCAAAGTTTTGATGGTTATATTATGTAAACTTTGCACACCATCTCACATAATCCTTCTTCAGACACTTTCTATGCTGATTTTTTTTTCTTTTTTTAACAAAGGCCTAGCCCAGACTTGAACATATGACCTTCCATTTCCCAACACAACACATTTGCTAGTGAACCAAGCCTCCCAGGCTTCTGAGGCTGACTTAGCGTTGAGATTTTCAGCTACAAATAAAATCTCTCAATAGGAGCAATGCGAGCATGCCCCAGTGCAGATTTTTATTCTAGCATTATCAATGAATACGAGATAATTATTTTTTTATTCATCGGAAAAAATTTGATATTGTTTACATAACCATAACTCAAATTTGATTCATTTCTTAAATCACATCACTTGAATATATAACCATATTCTAGCATTCCTTCCTTTTATGTTACTCTTCTTTAAGTAATAAATACGCCTTGATGCCACAAGGAAGCTTCCTGCGGCTGGGCACATGCACAGTTTTATCGATATATATCGGCATATCATGTTCTTCATATTGCTAGAGATCCTCTATCTGGCGTATAAGGATGACATGATTGTGTCTTGAAGTGAATTCTACAGTTATTATCACAGAGGAAGATTACTATATGTATATATGATTCCTTAGCTTTGAGTATAATGAAGCGATGATGATTTGCCCTGATTACCGAGTCATCCTAGGATATGGCATGGCAAGGCAACTTGGGGGGTATGCAAATATTTGCTGGCAACCGTTGCAGCCGTTTGCATATTTAGGATTCTTAGTTGCAAAATTATATGTTTATGATGAGGAAAGGGCTTGTCTGAGTGGAAGATTAAATCTAGCTTCATAAATTTGCTTGATTACATCTAGTTCATAAAAATGTTTCAGGATTTGTGTTGGAACTTTTTTTATTCTCTTTCGGTTTGAATAACCAAATTTGATTTTGTTTGGGTGTGATAGAATATTTCCTATAACAGTTCACTTATGTCAAGAAACACTTTTGCTATGTTAATACATTGCACCATCCTTCATTCTAATGCTGGTGGTTACTGCTATGAAGATTCAAACCCAACCAGTATTCTGGATTACAGAAATGAAGCAAATGATACACGTTTGTACATTGTGACCATGGCTTCTATAATTCATGTGTTTTGTTTGATAACTTGGCATGATGATCACTGATGTGCCCTTTAGTCTATGTTAAGATACAAAGTATCAATACTATATAATTTCAATTTTTGTGTAATGGTTGATTGCATAATTTGGCTTATATACATGATGCCACTACTTGAACGAAGGCCTAAAACACCCAAAAACAGTTTGCATAAGTACACTTCAAATAAAGTTATCCATGATCAAATGACAAGAAAATTTAGATCAATTGACTTTGTTGTAAATTGGGGATACTGTTTATATGGTGGCAGCTCATTTAGCCAAATTGTGTGGCTTCACCCTTGTGACCCCCTAATATTAGCGGGGACAAAACACAGTCGCCGGTGAGAGGACAACACATTTAGCTAAATGAGTTAACATCTCATACCCATTTTCCCTTTTAAGTTCCATTGTTTCATTAGAATATTTGATTCAAGCTACAGTGATGACAAGTTGTTGATTTGTATTCATAAAAATTAAATATCTCACTTAGAATCATATACTTGATATCATTTCGATTTAAAGAACTGACTATTAAAGCATCTCGAATGTCAGTTACTCAGATTCAAGTTAACATGCATTCGTTAAATTCTTTATTGTTCCATTTAGTTTTCCTTTCCTACTTCAATTTTTTTTCAACTGTTGGTATACATGATCAGTTTACATATTTACCTACAGGTATAATTATAAGAAAATATGGATTTTTCTGACAAATCATAGCCTACTGTGTCTCAATTACATTTCTCGATGTCCCTCGTAAAGTTGTACTAGACTATGCTATATTTTGATTCTTAATTGGCATTTTTTTCATCTCATGGCTAGAAACTCCGATGAAATGTTTCGTATACTGATACGAGAGCGTGTTATCTGTCCAATTAGTTTGTTGCTTACGTATTGTTTTGCTCCAACTGTTCAAAATTTCCCAGAAAAATTGTACTCACTTCTGTTGATTCCAGCTGATCCTATTTCTGGCATCCAAGTTCTCCAGCGTCTGAAGACTGAGGGAACTGATGCTGCATACATATGGTCAAATATTTGTTTATACGTTGATTTCAAAGTAGTTAAGAATGGGTGCAGTATTGCGACTTTTGGGCAAAATGAGCTGGTCTTTCTACTGGATATGCTTTGTACTGTATTAAGCTGGATCTTGATACTCCATAATATAAAAGTTGGATTATGTTTCATTATTATACTGGCAGCTAATTTCCTCGCCTTTTATGTTCACTTTTACAGATGGCTTAGAGTTTGATCTGATGGAACTAGGTGACTTGGGAATGTTGCTGGTTATATTTGAGATGTGCAGTACGAAAAGCAGTAGTCATGGATATATGATGTTTCCTGTATTGTAATCCTGTAGTGTATTCATGTACATTAATGTTTACAATTTACAAGTTAGGAATATTGTAATGCTACTTCTGGATTTTAAGAGAATGTGTAAAAATGTTGTATTACTGATGTGCTATAAACTGATGTATTGCTGTTGTGCTATAAACTTTGCTATAAAATGTGTTTACTTGATTTTAAGAGAATGTGCTATGAAATGATGTATTGCTGATTAGTTCAAATTAATCTCCCTACCATCTTGAACCGAAGTTCCATTACACATTGATCAAGAGGCACTGATCAAATAATTTCAATTTGCTACAGGTCTTGAGTTTCGTTCTTTTCACGTTTATGGCAGATTTTTGTGTCTTTTGACTCGTATCACAAGTGACATGTACCAACTTCTCTCAATATCAGCGTACATATACAAAAATATTCATTCTAATTGCCATAACAGACTGTAGAATTGCTCAACACATGATTCGTCCAAATAGAATACATCACACTCAATTCTCTCATCCTCCTCATGCCTAACAAATTCAGCTCCATCCATGTACCAAGCTTCCATCTCATTAGCCTCCCCTAGCAGCCTAGCGGTACATCGTGGAAGAACGTGGTTATCGAGCCTCCCCAACCATGTCATCAATCCGGCAATCTTCACATTGAGAATGGCAAAGACTAATTAAATGATAATCTTCGAGCTCAACATGGTCAATGTCACTAGTCTCTTCAAGCAGCTCCATCAAAAGACCACCATCAACAACCTCTGGCACCTCAAGAGTAACATCATAGCTAGCACTGACATGTTGAACTGAAGAAAGAAGCAAACAGCAAGACGGAATGAAGAAGATAGCAACAACTTACAAGTTACAACTCTCAAGGCACAGAACCTATTGTTTACACACTCTCTTAAAATCAAATTTGTTTACACAATCTGCCAATGAGTATCTGATTGAAGTTAAATCAAAATTACAAGTAGTTTATGAACTAGAATGAAGTAAAATGTAGCAGATCAACTATGCCTCTTCAGAACTATGAAACAATGTACTTGTACATATTCCTTGCAACATCTTGAGCGATTTAAACTTGGATAATACTGGGAAAAAGAACGAATCAGAATTCAACTCAATACTCAATGATAAAACAATTTTATCCTTCAATCAGAATCCGCCAAGAAATTTCAAAAGAATCTCACAAATGGAAGTTTCAAGCCCTAAGCAAACCTATTCAGTTGAAAACCAAAATCTGTGGTTGCCGATGTATCAAAAACCCACACCTACATAAAGCAAAGTAAATTGAATTTAAAACCAAGGAAAATTAAAATTTTTCCATCAAATTTGGTAGATTGAGAAGAAGGGAGGAGAAGAGCTGAGTGCGCTAGGAGATCCGTGTGATGCGGGGGCGGGGAGGAGGGGGTGAGGATATCGGAGGAGGAGATCAGGGGAGATCGTGAGCTAGGGCCACCGATAAGGCAATAGGAGATCGCGAGATCGGCCAGCAGCTAGGGCGAGAGGAGATCGCGAGCTGGGGGAGACGAGAGCACAGCGTCGATTGATCACAGGGAGAGGGAGAGGAGGGCACAGGAGGACGATAATGGGGGAGAGGAGATCACACTGCTGCTTGGGTTTACTTTTTCAGCGAGAGATTAATTTTTCAGCCGTCCGATTCAGTCGGACGGCTGAGTCGCAAAACGCCACAGGAATGATGCCTGCGGCTGTGCACAGGCACAGTTTACCCTATATATATATATATATATATATATATATACATACATACATACATATATATACATACATACATATATATATATACATACATACATATATATATATATATATATAGAAAGGTAAGTTAGTAGCTATATTGATAAAAATGAAGTTACAAGGTGGTTGATCACAGAATACCATGCGCAATGACTATGGGAGAGGACACAAGCGTCGTCACCCCAGAACATATTACTTAGTATCAATGATCAGAGCCAAAGTACAAAAATAATACAGGAACAAATACATACATTTGGTATACAACCCCACAAAACCAAACCCGAAATAGAATTTATGCAGCAGCACGGGCAAGGGAACCCAGGCCACATGAAGGTGAAACACGTTGCACCAATTAGAGATAGGGCCTGTAGAAGAAACACAACACGGCCTGTAGCAGCAAACAAACGCACAAAGGCTGAATGGCTTGAACAAGGCATGATCATTGTTACCAAATAAAATGCAAAGCAAATACTGCTTGAACACGGCCTGTAGCAGCAAGGACGTTGCCTGAATCAAAAAGCAACTGCACAAAAGCTGAATAAAAATGCCTGTAGCAGAGCACAAGCGACCTTGAGCCAAAAACCAGAATGGACCAAACTGCTTGCACATCCCAGTATCAAAAGATTTAACCTGTGTCAAATGGCCGAATGTCCCAAATCATTGCTGCTACAGAGGCCTCATCCTCCACCTCCCCAATGTTTCGAAGAGCCAAACGAACGTATGCAGATATGTCCTCAAACAGTAAAGTCTTGGGCTTCTTAATCTTTTCAAAAACACGCCTGTTGCGCACCCGCCACAGGTGATATACCACCGCAGAAAGTATAACTCGAGCAAGCAAACCAAGAACCCCCTTTCTCACATATTTTTCCAAGTAATAGCTCCCAATTATCGGCAGAGAGAGGGCCGTTGGACCTTTTGCTCCCAGTTTGAGAAAGGCTCTGTGCATTAGATAGTTGGAATAAGGGCACTCAAAAAATAGATGAGAAGCAGTTTCCGGGGCGTCATCCGAACATAGCTCACAAACATTAGAGTTGAGCTCACACCATTTTTCCATGCGGACTTTTGTAAGTAGTTTGTCTTTAAATGCACGTAGCAAAGTAATGGACATTTTTGGAATGGACTTACTAAACCAAATCAGTTTAGAGAAAGGGTACGTGGTACCTTTATCACGCACAACGTCCCAAGCGTCTTTGAATTTGAAAGAAGAATCCCGCTTCCATACCCAAGTATCAACGCCTAATGTCAAAGAGATATGCTGGAGGAGTGGTTTAAGGGCTAAGATTTCAGGATTATCCATCTAAGATGTACCCTCCCAATAGTCGCTGACAAGTCTCCTACTAGCACCATCAGGAATGCTGTATAGATTTTTCAAGGGACCACATCGAAGCCAATTGTCGTGCCAGAAGAGAGTGTCTTTCCCATCTCGTACCTTTCTAAAAATAATACGTTGAGATAGGTTCCTGCAATGAAGAAGGAACTTCCACGTACCCGATTGAGAAACATCACCGTTTGCAGCATAAAACCTGGGAGAATCCTTATATTTGGTACACATGTGCTCAGCCCATAAGCCTCTGCCCTGTAAGAATCTCCATGTTAGCTTAATCCCAGATGCAAGATTCAAATCAGTAAGTAATCTTAAACCAACACCCCCTTCCTCCTTAGGTCTGCAAGAGTCTTTCCAGGCCCAAGAATTTGTAGACCCCCAGATAAATTTCCTACACATGGTGGTCAGGGTTCGCAGAACCGATGTAGGCACTTTATAAACCTGCACCCAGAAGGCTATCATTCCATAAATCACACTTCTTACCAACTCGATGCGGCCAGAGATAGATAATAGGGAAGACGTCCACCCACTTAGTCGTTTCCTACACTTATCGATCAGACGACTATACATATGTGTTTTGGGATATTTGGAAGAGAGAGGGAGCCCGAGGTAAGTAGTAATAGTGCTAGCCCGCTTAGCACCCAGTAAATCTGCGAGTTCTCCAGGGTTCTTAACTCCCTTGCTGAATATGGATAGACTCTTCTCCCAGTTGATCTAAGTCCCGTGAAGTTCCTGAAATTCTCCAGCAAATTTGTAAGGCCCCGTAGTGATTTTACTGTTGCATGGCAGAAAACCAATAGGTCATTAGCAAATAACAAATGAGATATAGATCCAGCTCGTCTCATAGGTTGGACACTTCCTTTAGCAATAGCCTCAGCCAGAAGGAGGGAGAAAGTTTCCATGATAATAACGAATAGGAAGGGGGATAGAGGATCACCTTGTCTTAACCCTCTATTCCCCCCAAAGAAGCCCACAGGGGAACCATTAACCATAACAGAGAAAGATGCTGAAGAGATGCATTCCCTAATCCAGCCGATAAACTTATTCCCAAATCCCATTTGATGCAAGATATAATACACAAACTCTCTGTTTACGCTGTCAAAGGCCTTTCTGAGGTCCAATTTCAGGCACGTCCTGGACCCCATAGGGTTGCTAAAATCCCTGATCTGCTCATGAGCTAGCAAAGTACAATCAGATAACAATCTCCCATTAATAAAAGCCGATTGGTTTGGGGAAACCAAATCGCTAATTATTCTCTTGAGCCTGTTGCAAATCACTTTGCTAATGATTTTGTAAATGATATTGCAGCATGCAATAGGCCTGTAATCACCCAGGGAAGAAGCATTAGCATTTTTAGGTACCAAGGTAAGGAAAGTGTGATTCACCTGTTTTAGCAACGAGGAAGATTTGAAGAAAGATTGTACAGCTACAACTACATCATGTCCAATAAGCTGCCAATTGTGCTGGAAAAAGAAACCATTAAACCCATCAGGCCCAGGGGATTTAGAAGGTCCAATCTGAAAAGCCGCCTCCTTAATTTCTTCTGCAGTGACCATTCTTTCCATCCACCTAGCCGTTTCAACCTTAAGTTTCTTTTAGGGACAATGTTGGGGAAAACATTCCAATAATTGGTCTGGGTGTATAGGTTCTCATAGTATTGAACCGCCTCAGCCTTAATGTCAGCATAAGTTTTGCTTTGTACACCATTCACATCCACAAGATGACTAAGATTGTTGGTGCTTTGTCTTGTCTTCATAACATTATAGAAGAAGCTAGTATTTCTATCACCCAAGTCCAACCAATCCTGTCTACTCTTCTGACGGTGCATTTCTTCATCCATGTCAAGTAAATTTGCAAGCTCAGTTGAAAGTTTGCGTTCTTTCTCCTGTAGGCCAAGGTTATAATGAAGGCCAATCCGACTTCTAACAGCTTCAAGATTACTTTTGCAAACGATGATCCCTGGCCCATCCTCTAAGCATATATTTTAACTGCCGCAATTTTCGTACCAGACAGAACATAGGAGTACCCCCATAATTTGTAGGCCAATGTGTGTGGAGGATATCATGGAATCCTGGCAAATGAATCCAATGATTGAAAAATTTGAAGGGTTTTGGTTCAGCAGATACCTTAGAATGAAGACTGATGAACATTGGGGAGTGGTCGCTGGTGTTAGGATCCAAATATTCCAAGTAAGAGTCTGGCAGCTTGTCAAGCCATTCAACATTGCAAAGAACCCGATCCAATTGTGCCGCAATTCGGCCCGATCCCATACGGTTATTGCACCAACTTAGGCGATTCCCAGTGCATTTGAGATTACCCAATCTACAATCAGAAATTGAGTTGTTGAAGTCAGAGAGTTTGCTAGCTTCCACCCTGCGGCCGCCAATTTTGTCTTTAGCATATAGGATACAATTAAAATCTCCTCCCACTAACCAGGCCATAGAGTTAATAGCCGCGGCATCCCCCTTAAGGTTCTCCCATAAATGCCTTCTTTCAGTGAAAGAGTTGCTGCCATACACTGCCGTAAAGGCGAATTCAAAACCCCCGGTATTTAAACATCTAACTGTGATGTGCTGCATCGAACATGAGATGACGCCAGTCTGCCACACAAGTGGATCAAATCCGGTTAGAATACGCCCTCCAGGATGAGTATGAAAATTATCAATAATGTTCCATCCCTTAGGGATGCAAGACTTGGTCATCGCGGTCGTAGAATTCAATTTAGTCTCCAATAGTACAATGACAGATGGCTTTAGCTTCTTGATCCTATCCTTGAGGTCCCTATGCCTCACAGAGTTATTTAGACCCCTTGTGTTCCAAATCAGGATACTCATTGACAAGATGGGTATATGAGTAAGGGCAGACACCTACTTCAGTCTGCTACTACGCCGGGTAGCAGTAGCCATAACTTGATTCTTACGCTTGGCTGATTCAATAATTTCAGCATGTGCAGCGGCCCATTCTGGGTTGTCATAGAGAGGTACTTCTGGAAGGGAATCATTCTGAATAGGGGCTTCAGGCTGTATATCAGGGGGAAGGCCGAGTGGAACAACATTGGCCGGCTGCGAAACAGGTGGGGTAGATTTGGAATCCACACCAGAGGTGATAAACCTCTGCTTCAAGCTTTGAACAAGCATCACAAGCTTTACAAGCCTTTTGAAATTGGAACGCAGCATCAAAGCAACAGGTCCCAAACAGACCTCCCGGCACACACAATCCTCAATAAACGTTGATGTAGAAATAGGCTCAGCATTGAGACAAATCTCAACATCAGGTGTGTGGCCTTGCGCATTTCCAGGGCTAGGGTCTAGTACAGTAGGACAAGGATCATTACCAGGACAAGGAGCATTGCCAGAACAAGTGACTCCCTGCATCATCCCCTGAGCAGCAGACTCATGCCTCGAAGAGGTTGCAATAATAGAAACATCTCCCTGCATCATCCTCTGAATAGGATCAGCAGATTGCGGCAAGGCAGCTGCCACAGACCACGCAGGTGCAAGCGAAGACCCCTCCCCAGGAGGTTGCATAGACCCTTCCATGGCAGTACTAGGCACCCCAATCACTTCCTGCTGCGGCACGCAATGTGCATTTGAGGACTGACCCGGATCCATGGAGTGAACATGATTCGCATTATAGTCAATACCCTTTCCCTTTTCTCAAGAAAAAGGGCATTGCGATGTCAAGTGGCCGAAACAAATACATTTGCTGCAGCGTGGGGGTTCCGCTTCATACTTGGCATCAATGATCAATATAGAGCCGTCATCAAGTTCCGCTTCAACATGAGCCGGAAGGGCCTTCTTAGCATCAACCTCAACCAGACAACGGGCGTAGGCAATTCTTTCCATTTTGGCAGTGGCTCGATCCAAGCACATAGGGTTCCCTACAACCGAGGCTAGGATATTGAGAACCTCTCTATTCCACATGTTAACAGGGAGGCCATGCATTTGTACCCAAATAGGAACCGATGTGAGGATGTCGCGATCATGGAGAAGGGAAGAGGTCCATAATTTAAGAACAACCAATCGCCCATCAAACAGCCAAGGGCCCCCTTGAAGTATTCTCTCACATTCCTCCACAGATTCGAATCGAAAAGTAGAAAAATCCGTTGTCTTTGCTATAGCGATGCACCTTCTTTCTGGGCTTCCAGAGTCTCTCCATCCAAGCCTGCATCTGACCAAACATTGGTGCCTCACCAAGTACGTATCCCACCAAGGTTGATTTCCAGAATTCAGATCCCTTCTCCAAAAGGGAGTTCGTTACGCGTGCAACACAGGAGCCATCTAGTCGGATCTTAGGAGGAACGAAGCTCATTCCGACTACATCCCCATAGGTTCTCTTATTAGCACAGATTTCAGACCAGCTCCGCTTGGGCCCCGACAGAATTGGAGTGGTAGAATGAGTCGGGGGTCTCATTGGCATACCCACAAACACCTTGTCGGCAGTCCTACCAACATGGATATCAAATCGCCCAGTTTTGACACGCGGAGGGTGCTTAGCCTGAGCAGGAACCCGAGGGTATGGACCACGAACGCGAGATCCAGAACCCCCCACACGAGGTAGATGAATACCACACGAGCGAGAATCCCTCCCCTGAGAAACCCTCCCCTGCGCATGCCGGAGCTGATGAACAGGAGGCCGACGCCTGTGGACAGCCTGCCACTCTCCATCGTTGCTGTCGTCTGCAGTGGAGGAGACGCCGCCGCCAATAGTCGGTGGAGAAGCCCTAGGGAAGCCGCCAGGATCGCCATCCGCTCCTCTCCGATTTTCACTCTCCATTTTTTATATGTGTGTGTGTATATATATATATATATATATATATATATATATATATATATATATATATATATATATATATATATATATATATACTTTGATGGGAGATTTTCTTTTTATCCATGCCTTGAAACATCATATCCCATTAGTTGAACATGATTTATTCCACCAACAACCACTTCTCTTATTCAAGATTACAAAGCCATATCAAAAACATTTTGATCTGTGTAAGTATGATTTGAAGATGAAAAACTTTAGTTACACATTAATGAATATGACCTAATTAAGCATGAAGTCTTTGAATGCAAGCATTGTTAAGAATATAATATCTAAAATCCATAAGACATATGTTTTGCATCAAAGACGATTCTAATGAAAAGTGCAAAATGAGGAGATAGACATTATATTTCCCGCTTTTTTATATATTTATCTTTTTCATTCATTTTTTTTATTTTTTTTATTTTTTATAGCACACCACACACAAAAATAAAAGCACACCAAAAAAATATTTTGACTCTAAATATGATCAATAATGCCCAGTTCTAGACATAGACGACAAAAGCGATCTTCTGGCAAAGATTTTGTAAAAATATCTGCCAACTGAGAATCAGTAGAAATATATTCAATGGATACATCCTCTTTTGCCAAATGATCTCTAAGGAAATGATGTCTTACGTCTATGTGTTTTGTTCGAGAGTGATGAATATGATTGTTAGAAAGATCTATAGCACTCTTACTATCACATCTTAATGGAAATTTTCTAAAAACCAAACCGTAGTCAGACAAGGTTTGTATCATCCAAAGTACTTGGGCACAACAACTGCCAATGGTAATATACTCAGCTTCAGTAGTGGATAAAGCAACACTATTCTGTTTACGACTAGACCAAGAAGCTAATGAATATCCTAGCATAAAACATGTTCCACTAGTGCTCTTTCTATCAATCATATTACCAGCATAATCAGCGGCAGCAAATCCAATTAAATCAAATAATCCACATGAAGGATACCAAAGGCCTAAAGAAGGTGTGTGAATCAAATACCTACAGATCCTTTTTATGACAATTAAGTGTGACTCTTTTGGACAAGCTTGAAAACGTGCACATAAACAAACAGCAAACATTATATCTGGCCTAGACGCTGTTAAAAAAAGGAGATAGCCAATCATACCTCGATAAAGCTTTTGATCCATGTCAATTCCTTTTTCATATTTTTCCAGCTTCGTCGTGGGACTCATGGGAGTTCCAATTCCTTTCGCCCTCGCCTTCTCCATCCCAAACTTTTTCAATAGTTCCCTGATGTACTTGGTTTGCGATAGGAAGATGCCTTCTTCAGTTTGCTTGACTTGGAGTCCCAAAAAGTACTTCAGTCCTCCAACAAGGCTCATCTTAAATTGCTCATGCATGACCTTCTCAAACTTTTGACATAAAAGATCATCAGTAGCACCATAAATAATATCATCAACATATATTTTTACGATTAGAAACTGATTATAATCATGCAAAATAAAAAGTGTGTTGTCTGCACTACCCTTTTTAAAATCATTTTCCAAAAGATAAGCACTAAGACGATCATATCAAGCTCTAGGAGCTTGCTTAAGACCATATAACGCTTTTTCAAGTTTAAAAACATGATGTGGAAAATCTGACTTTCAAAACCAGGGGGTTGTTCAACAAACACATCTTCGTTCAGGTACCCATTCAAGAATGCACTTTTAATATCCATCTGTTTAAGCTTGAGTTTCTTATAACTTGCAAAGGCTAATAAAATTCATATAGCGTCCAATCTAGCAAATGGTGCAAAAGTTTCATCAACATCTATGCCTTCAATTTGATTATAACCTTTAGCAACCAATCTTGCCTTATTCCTGATTACTCTTCCAGATTCATCAAGCTTGTTTTTATATATCCATTTGGTATCTACAACAGGATAATCTATGGGTTGTGGCACTAAATTCCAAACATTATTTCGATCAAATTCATTCAATTCATCATGCATAGCCATTACCCAACTTTCCTCAATCAAAGACGATTCAGTACTCTTTGGATTTTCGGATATAAAATCCACATGAATGCATAAAAGCACAAAGATTACTAAACGAGGAACAAGTTCGTATACCTGCCGTGGGTGCTCCAAAGATTAGTTATGGTGGATTGTTTGGATTGTATCTTAGCACTCCTCTGTCCAGTGGTTCTTCCTCTTGGTTCTTTTCTTTTTCAGCAGGTTCTTGTGCTTGACTTGGTTTAGCAATGTCTCTTGAACCGCTATCATTCTCTGCAATTGCATCACCTTCAGTTTCCCTGTAATTCAAAGAATTATTCTCAGTTTCATCAAATTTAACATTAATTGATTCAACAGTGGTCAAAGTGCGTTTATTATAAATCCTGTAAGCTTTGCTTCTTGACGAATATCCTATATGCACTCCTTCATCTGATTTGGATTCAAATGTACCAAGTTGATCTCCAGTGTTAATATGAAACATCTGCATCCAAATACTCTAAAATATGAAATATTAGGAGTTTTTCCATGCCAAAGTTCATAAGTAGTTTTCTTTGCTATTGGTCTTAGCATGACTCTATTACAAACATAACAAGCAGTATTTATTGCCTCGGCCCAAAAAGACAGGCAAATCGTACTCATTCAGCATATTTCTAGTCATTTCTTTTAAAGTCCTATTTTTTCTTTGAATAACTCCATTTTGTTGCGGTGTTCTAGGAGAAGAAAATTCATGCAGAATTCCTTTTTCTAAACAAAATTTTTCAAAGATTGTATTTTCAAATTCTCCTTCATGATCACTTTTAATTTTTACAATTGAAAGATTTTTCCCATTTGAAACTTGATTGCAAAAGTTTTGAAAGTTTTCAAAAGAGTCTAACTTTTTTGCTAAGAAATAAACACATGTAAATCTTGAAAAATCATCGACCAATACTAAGCAAAACTTCTTTCCATTTAAACTAGCAACAACAGTTGGTCCAAATAAATCCATGTGAATTAATTCTAAGATGCGTGTAGTTGCTATTTCTCTAATTCCAGTAAAGGTAGATCGAGTTTGCTTACCTTTCGTGCATGCCACGCACAACTTACTATTCTCGTATTTCTGATGTGGCAGTCCTCTCACTAGATTTCTGTTCTCCAGTTTCTGCAACAACTTCTTTCCAGCATGTGCTAATCTTCTGTGCCACAGTGTTGCCTCGTCTTCCCTGCCAATCAAACATTTAGCTATTATTAGTTCTTCAAAAATAAGTGTATAAACATTATTTTTCCTATTAGCCGTAATCAAAACATTACCTGTGAAAGTATCAATGATTTTACAAAATTTTGCATCAAATACTACGTTCATACCTTTGTCACAGAGCTGGCTAATAGAGATGAGGTTGTGTTTAAGATTTTCAACCCATAGGACATCCTTTATTTGAAAAGTGTTGTTACCTACAACACCCTTTCCAATTACCTTGCATTTTCCGTTGTCCCCAAGTGTAACACTTCCTCCTTCTTGTTTTACGAGGCTAAGGAACTTGTCGTAACTTCCTGTCATGTGTCTTGAACAGCCAGAATCCAAATACCACTCACACTTTTGTTCCTTAGCCAAGCTGTGCACCTATACATAAGAAAAACAGAACATGTGTGACCTAGGCAACCAAATAGGTCCACGATGGTTAGTAATAGTGCCTTTAGGAACCCATACTTGTTTTAATTTGATTTTCTTGTTTCCTACAAGCAGTTCCTATATGCATGACCAACAGAACCACAAGTATAACATTTAGCATGAGCTTTGTTTCTTTTAACAACTCCATTGTGAACAATCTTCTTTTCAGCATATTGATTTCCATATCCAAGACCTTGTCTATTGTTTCCATGCGATTGATAACCAAGAATGATGTCGAGAGATTTCTTCCCTACACCAAATTTCTTAATACTCAATTCTAAGTCAGAGATCTTGGATTTTAGGTAGAAGTTTTCATTCACAAGCATTATACTTTTACTTATAAAACCCTTCTATTTTCATCTTCATTTTTCTAAAGATTTTATCTTTTCAAGACACAAAATCTTTTCTTTGGACTTGCTATCTTCTAGTTTTAGCATGACACAAGTTTCACATTTAAGAGTTTCATGCAAACTAGTTTTTCCTTTCAGTTTTGAAATTGTAGCTTTAAATTCTCTATTTCAGATTTCATTTTATCTTCATTCTATGAAAAATGATAATTATCCTGCTGTAATTCAAAGTTGACTTCTTTTAAATATTTTACAGATGATTCTAGATTATTAATTTCTAAGTTCATATTTTCACAAATATTCATAAGTTCTAGTAGAGAGAATTCATGTACCTCTGATTTTATCGAATTAATGTCTCCAATCAGACATAAGGATGAGTGAGCAACTTTCTCTTCGGGTTCATTCTCGTCATCGTCATCCCATGTCACAGCAAGTGATCTTCCGTTTGATTCTGACGGGACATCCTTCAAAGTTTAATAATTCTTCATAAAGTGTCCTTGTTTCCTGCATTTGAAACACTGTACAGACTTAGTAGTATTCTGTTCAGAAGAAAAGTTTGAAGGATGAAACTTATTAAAGCGATTAAACCTTTTTGACATTTCAGACTTTCCCTATGGTGTCTTGATGTATCTTCTGAAGCCTCTGACCATCAGGACTTGCTCATCATCAAGATCATCGTCGCTTTCTTCAGCTTTGAATGCTATGGACTTAGCAGCTTTGGCTTCTTCCTTTTCCCGTGACTCGATGGTTTTCAGCTCTAGCTCATGGGACATCAGGTTCCCAATCAAATCATCCAAGTTCAATTTGGAGAGATCTCGAGCTTTTTGAATTGCAGTAACCTTTGGACAGAAAGTACTTGGCAAGGCTCGAAGGATTTTCCTTACCAGTTCCACGCTTGGGTACGTCTTTCCAAGTGCCTTTGAGTTGTAGACGATGTCTGTAAATCTTGCATACATGTCCTTGATTGTCTCTGCATGTTTCATGTGGAAGCCATCGTATTCGGTGCTGAGAAGCGCTAGTCTGGATTCCTTGACTTGAGACGTTCCCTCGTGTGTTACTTCCAGAGTTTGCCAACTTTCCTGTGTAGTTAAACCGTGTGAAACACGATTAAATTCAGTCTTATCAAGTGCACAAATTATTGCATTCATTGCTTTTCCATTTAATGAAAACAATTTTTATCATTCTCATCCCATTTATCCTCGGGTTTTTGGGATTGCAATATTCTCAATAGTTAAGACAGGTGATGAATATCCATTAGCAACAATTTTACAGACGTCATAATCAGCAGATACTAAATAAATTTTCATTCTAGCTTTCTAGTAGGCAAAATCAGTTCCATTGAATTTTGGGGGTCTAACAGTGGATTGTCCTTCAGCAAATGCTGAATCATAAAGCCTCATTGTAAACTAGACTTAAATGGTCAAGCCTGGTGCCCCGATACCAATTGTAGGATCTAAAATAGGCCTAGAGGGGGGGTTAAATAGGTCAATGACCAATTATCGATTGATAAAATCTAGTCTAGATAAAACTTAAAAAAATTTCAGGCAGATAAATGTGCAGAAAATAAACAACAGAAGCAATCACAAAGTACAGACAGTATTTATCCTGGTTCGGTCCCTCCAAGACCAACATCCAGCCTTCAAAGTATCCACTAGATTTATAGTAGCCAATAATACAGACACACAAACTCAGTGCACCGACACTGATTCTCAAGCCGATACCCTAGCTCACCAAAGCTCAAATACTACAACACTAGCAGTACTTCCCTGTCTAACTTGCCTTTCATAAGTTAAGACTCCAACAAACTCATAGTAGAAAGAATTACATTACAAACCGATCAACAATACAGCAAATCACACAATATAAATAAGGAGTAAGAGTTTAGAAAGCTCATTTGTGGATTTTGGCTCTATCCACATAGATCAGCACTGAAAGAGCTCTGCAACGCTTCTGACGGATCTTCGTTTGGACCTCTGTGCTGAAAGATGGCTTTGTCCCTTCAGCGGTAGGCGTACAGCCTCCTCGGTTGACGTGAAGATGGATCTGAAAATTTTCTATATGGAAGGCTTATTTTTTGGGCTCATGATATAGTACTCGTCGATATGAACCCAACGTCGCAAACGGCTCTCAATTTCGATATCTAGAACTCAACTTATGGATGATTTAGTGAAGAGGTATACATGAGTATTTATAGGGTAAAAGGCTGCGGGTTTGGTACTGTGTGAACGGATCCAATAGGGCGGTGCCGAACCCGCGGGTCAAAACCGCGTACAATCCGCAACCTGCAATCACGGCGCCGCATACAGAACAGTACCGTATGTGTATTTTTTGAGTATTTTCACTGTATTCTTGAGTATTTGGCCTCCAAATAATTCCATAATATTCTGAAAAAATTCTCAAAAATCCCAGAGCCCCATATTTACATGGTAGAATTGGTTTACCTCATTTCACCACTTGTAGAAAAATTTTCTTATTTGTATACTCATGTTTTCTTCGTATTCTTCCGTATTTGAGCTTCAAATAATTTCCATAAATCCAGAAAAAAATTTCATGATGCTTATAGCCTATGATTTACTGTAAGATAGAGTTTCTTAGCTATACTTCACTGTTTGCTCTGCTTTCGTAATTCCAAATGCAGTTTTATCGTTGTATTTCAACGTACTTGAGTACGTACATGCTTATATTGACCAAGCATGACTGTCATACTGCATAGTGTAGGATCCCATCATGCGATGATGGAGGATCGAAAGAGAACATACGTTAGCATACGCTGCGCTGTAGTCTCTGAACTTTGCCCTTGGATTCGCCACAACGGTCGGTACTTCGTCACAGAGGATCGAAGCAGCGTTTCACCGTCTAAATCTCTACTTGGATGAAGAACTTTAATGGAAGGGAGAAGAAGAAAGAAGGTTTCCTTATGCAAACTTATGGCATGAAGGATTAGCCTTAAAAGCCTTACCCTTGGGTCCTATTTATAGGCCTAAGGGGTAGTTATTGTAGAAAATAACCATATATAAGCTTATTAGCCTATATTAGCACATTTCCTTATCCTCTTCATTATGCACTTATCAAGTGCCTTTATGCACTTATAAAGTGACTTTTTCCACTTATCGAGTAGTCCTTTTCACACATGAAAAGGTTCCATTCGCACATGCTTTCATGCACGCGACATCCGAGGTCCGTATACTCTCACACATCCCCTCATGGGTGTATACATGTCGTCCATATCCAACATCTCCCACTCACACTTGAGGGGATTGTAAGAAAACATCTTTTCCTTTAGTTCTTCAATTTATCATACTGAGAAATAGACCGTGTGACCGTCATGCGCATAGAGTCTGTTGTTGTGCACTTGTTAGAGATACACAACACTCTTTGGTGTGCAAAGTTGAGTAGATCAACGCATGTTTTACCCTAGATTATTTCTTCACATTTCTTATACTTTATATTCAACAATTGAATCCCATCTGGATTACAATTGGCTGGCCAACTTTGAATCTCTAAAGTCCAAATGTGAATATAAAATTAATCTTCCTCTTCTTGCGATCCTTTCGATCTTGACTTGACTCGCTTTTCTAACATGCCCCGCCGGCCCGAATTGACCATAGTCCATAAGCAACATGCTAAGATAGCGATCACCCAGTCAAATCTAAAGGAACCAATTAGAGTCTATAAGGGTAAGTAGTTAAGACCCATGTGGTCTTTGGGTCTCACATAATAGTAAACACAATAACTATTCTAACCCAATGGTCAAATGCATACGTAGTATGAATACGTATTACAACATCACTCCTTTTCCAGGGAGTGTATGTCTTTATTGATGTTGTAAGGATGATGATCAGACACCACAATGTCTGACTTTGAGTCCCTTTTTCTACTCAGTAATTTTCTAGACCCACATCCCGCATAAGACAGATAAGATTTCAAAAATCTTCCTAGATCTTTTGTAAGCATCCATATGATGCAGATCTTTTATACGACCATTTTATTCAAGTCATGACTCTAAATCATCCGTCTGATGATTTTGACTTTAAACAGGTCTCATCTTTATCTTATCCGTCTGATAGAATAAAGGCGGTTGCTCATGTGAGAGAGCCAACCTTAATTTGTTCGACATACTAAAAAATCCAGCAGAGATTTAAAAGAAATGTACACAAACATTTTCAATAAACTCATATGCAATGTCGAAAAAGAACTTATTCTTTTATTAAATTTGATCTTTCATAGACATGGGAATACATTGATACAACTCAGCTCTTACGCAATCCTTGAGATGATAAGTGTTTGTAAAACACATCTCTGGGGATCGCCTTCGTATGCGGATCCGCTATCATCTCATGCGTAGATATGTACCTTATGTCTATCTTCTTGTTCTTATCATAGTCTTTTGCAAATTTGTAGCGGATATCAATGTGTTTGGTCTTACAATGGAATTTTGGATCTTTGACATAGGCTATAGATGCTTGACTGTCACTGTATATTGGTACATCACCTGAGTCACTTGCATCAATTAGCTTGTCTAAGAATCTCCTAAGCCAAACATCTTCTTGGACCTCCATGGTAAATGCTACAAACTCGGTGTTTCAGCTATTTTTCGCAGAACACATTAATAGTATGGAGGGTGCGTGGTCAACGCGGTCAAAGAGGGGACGCGCGGGACCCCCAAGTTGTTGTGGCTGTCGCTCGAGACGGAGATGACCGGTGGGTCGACCGACGGCGCGTTTGCTCGAGCGGAAAGGCGCGGCTCCGTTCTTCGGCGGGCCGAGGGGTAGCCTCGGCGAGATGACGGCCTCCGGGATCGGTTGAAGGCAGAGTCGCTCGCAGCGGGGCGCGCGGATCCTCGCGTCGGCTCGGCGAGGGGTAGCCTCGGCAGAGCGACGTCCTCGTGACGGAGGAGACGAACGAGGTCGGGGACGAGGGCGCTCGGCTCCGGCTGGAAGGATGCCGAGGGGTAGCCTCGGCGTCGCTGGAACTCCTGGACCTGAATAGACGAGAGAGCTCGTCAGGGGGGTCGGACCTTGGTTCAGACCGAAGCCCCTCCGATGCCAAAGTCAGATCTGGCCTGATAAGTGCTCGGCGGGATCGAGTATGGCTCGCGGAGAGACCGATACTCGAGTCCTCGGGCCGAGCTTTGGAGGAGAAATATTCAAGGCGGAAGAAGGTGTAAGATGGGAGTATGAGGTACCTCCGTTGTAGGTGGTGAATATCCGGCCCCTTTCCAATGACGCCCGCCCCCTCCTCATATAGACGAACCGCGCTCATCATGTGCCATGACGTGACATTATGGCCGCCATTCATGGGGTCGTGCCAATGGGGAAGTGTTGACCCCCTCTAATTGCACCCACTTGATGACGCCATGAAGGTGGAGTCATGGCCATCAGTGATTGCCATAATTGGCGGGCCATGAAGGCTGGAGTAATGGGCATTGCAGTTGCCATAACTGGCGGGCCATAATGGCGGGGGAGTGATGGCCGTTAAGTCTGGCCATGAAGATGGTTGCCATGTCTGGCGGATCATGATGGCACGAGGCGGCTGCCATATTTGGCGAAGGCTTCCTCGATTTGGGCCCCGATTTCCTCCACTACAGAAGTGGGCAATCTCTTGGGCCCTCGTCGCGGGTGGAGAAACGTGACCCGCCCGTAAGATCCTTGGGCCGGAGCCCGAGGCCGTAGTTTGGCATGTTGACTGGTCGTGGCTGACTTGGCTCCTCCGGACCCGGTCAAAATAGTCGTATCAATTGCCCCCATCTTCTGAGCTCTACCATTGTTGAGGTGGAGGTCGGGAGATGTAGTATAATGGGGAAGAAGTTGCTCTTTCTGCAAAATTTGGTCCGTCCGGCAGAGTTGGCTAATGACGATAGATCGTCAGTCCGAGATCCGTTCGGTTGCGAGGTGAGTCGCCCCTCGACTTACGGCTGACGAAGGAGATCCGTTCGGTGGCGAGGGGAGTTGCCACTCGGCTTACGGCCGACGAAGGAGATCCGTTCGGTGGCGAGGGGAGTTGCCCCTCGGCTTACGGCCGACGAAGGAGATCCGTTCGGTGGCGAGGGGAGTTGCCCCTCGGCTTACGGCCGACGAAGGAGATCCGTTCGGTGGCGAGGGGAGTTGCCCCTCGGCTTACGGCCGACGAAGGAGATCCGTTCGGTGGCGAGGGGAGTTGCCCCTCGGATTACGGCCGACGAAGGAGTGCTCGGCCTACTGGGGGGGTTGCCCCCAGCTCTTTGACCGATCCGTTCGTTCGGTTGCGAGGGGAGTTGCCCCTCGGCTTACGGCCGACGAAGGAGATACGCTCGATGGCGAGGGGAGTTGCCCCTCGGCTTACGGCCGACGAAGATCCGCTCGGTGGCGAGGTGAGTTGCCCCTCGGCTTATGGCCGGCAAAGGAGATCCGCCCGGTGACGAGGGGAGTTGCCCCTCGGCTTACGGCCGACGAAGGAGATCCGCTCGGTGGCGAGGTGAGTTGCCCCTCGGCTTACGGCCGGCAAAGGAGATCCGCCCGGTGGCGTGGGGAGTTGCCCCTCGGCTTACGGCCGACGAAGGAGATCCGCTCGGTGGCGAGGTGAGTTGCCCCTCGGCTTACGGCCGGCAAAGGAGATCCGCCCGGTGGCGAGGGGAGTTGCCCCTCGGCTTACGGCCGGCGAAAAGGGTGAGGACCTTGTGAAGCCTTTCGAAGATTTCATGGTGGCGCTCTGCCATTGCTTCGTCCAGATCGGTGGATGCAGGAGTTGTTCGATAAGAGGGGACCCAGCAGCACGGTCGGAGGAGCGATCTGGGTGCTTGAACTCGGACGGGGGTGCTTCTGCCAGATCGGCTTGGCCAGGATGAGGATGACTTTGAGACAAGGTGGCTCGGAGGCTTGGAAGGGTGTTCTGACTCGTCTGGACCGGTCGGCCTCCTCTGTGGTCGGCCTCAGTTTCGGCCTGAATTGGTCGGCCTCGATCGGAGGAGCTGCTTGGTTGCTCGAACTCAGACGGTGGTGCTTCGGTCAAACGGCTCGGCCACGGTCGGAGGGGCGGCCTGGATGCTCGACTGGTTCAACAGCTCCGTCGCAGTGGGGATAACTTTGTAAGCTCGACGAGGTGGCTTGGCGTTGAAACTCAGATACTTGGCAAGGCGGTCGGACTTGTCTGGTCGGCCTCCTCCTGGGTCGGTTGAACTGGTGTGGTCGGCCTCCTCTTGGATGGGTCGGCCTTGTCTAGACACAGCTCTAGTTCTATTTCCAAATTCAGCTCCAGGTCCAGCTATAGCTTTTGTCTGGACCGCATCTCCCGCTCCGGCTCCAGCTTTGTCTGGATCCTAGCTTCTGCTCCAGTTCCAGCTCCAGCTATAGCTTTTGTCTGGACCGCATCTCCCGCTCCGGCTCCTGCTCTCGCTCCGGCTCCCGCTTTCGCTCCGGCTCCCGCTTTTGTCTGTTTGGCGGTATGACCAAGGTAGCTCGGCAAAGGCGGCACAGTGATGGGAGCTCAGCCCATATGTTTGGCGATGGCAGCACGGTGTTGGTATGGCGGACGTCGAGACAATGGCCAGAGATGGTGGTAGGGCCATCGATGAAGGCCAAGTCGGGGCTAAGCCCGACGCCTGCGAGGGTCGTCGGTGTTGTCCGGATATTTTTCGGCTATTTTTCGCAGAACACATTAATAGTATGGAGGGTGCGTGGTCAACGCGGTCAAAGAGGGGACGCGCGGGACCCCCGAGTTGTTGTGGCTGTCGCTCGAGACGGAGATGACCGGTGGGTCGACCGACGGCGCGTTCGCTCGAGCGGAAAGGCGCGGCTTCGTTCTTCGGCGGGCCGAGGGGTAGCCTCGGCGAGATGACGGCCTCTGGGATCGGTTGAAGGCAGAGTCGCTCGCAGTGGGGCGCGCGGATCCTCGCGTCGGCTCGGCGAGGGGTAGCCTCGGCAGAGCGACGTCCTCGTGACGGAGGAGACGAACGAGGTCGGGGACGAGGGCGCTCGGCTCCGGCTGGAAGGATGCCGAGGGGTAGCCTCGGCGTCGCTGGAACTCCTGGACCTGAATAGACGAGAGAGCTCGTCAGGGGGGTCGGACCTTGGTTCCGACCGAAGCCCCTCCGATGCCAAAGTCAGATCTGGCCTGATAAGTGCTCGGCGGGATCGAGTATGGCTCGCGGAGAGACCGATACTCGAGTCCTCGGGCCGAGCTTTGGAGGAGAAATATTCAAGGCGGAAGAAGGTGTAAGATGGGAGTATGAGGTACCTCCGTTGTAGGTGGTGAATATCCGGCCCCTTTCCAATGACGCCCGCCCCCTCCTCATATAGACGAACCGCGCTCATCATGTGCCATGACGTGACATTATGGCCGCCATTCATGGGGTCGTGCCAATGGGGAAGTGTTGACCCCCTCTAATTGCACCCACTTGATGACGCCATGAAGGTGGAGTCATGGCCATCAGTGATTGCCATAATTGGCGGGCCATGAAGGCTGGAGTAATGTGCATTGCAGTTGCCATAACTGGCGGGCCATAATGGCGGGGGAGTGATGGCCGTTAAGTCTGGCCATGAAGATGGTAGCCATGTCTGGCGGATCATGATGGCACGAGGCGGCTGCCATATTTGGCGAAGGCTTCCTCGATTTGGGCCCCGATTTCCTCCACTACAGAAGTGGGCAATCTCTTGGGCCCTCGTCGCGGGTGGAGAAACGTGACCCGCCCATAAGATCCTTGGGCCGGAGCCCGAGGCCGTAGTTTGGCATGTTGACTGGTCGTGGCTGACTTGGCTCCTCCGGACCCGGTCAAAATAGTCGTATCACTCGGCTTCCATAGTTGAAAGTGCGATGCAGGATTGCTTTTTTCTATTCCAGGATATTGCACCATATCCGAGTAGAAAAACATGTCCTGAGGTCGATCGTCGCTCATCGAGATCACCCGCCCAATCAGCATCAGTGTAGCCTTCGAGCTTCAAGGCATTTCCTTGATAGCATAAAGCATAGTCCGCAGTCCCTTTAAGATACCACATTATCCTCTTAACCTCTTTCTAGTGTTTTTACCCTGGATTGGATTGGTAACGACTTACCATTCCAACGGCAAAACAGATGTCCGGTCTTGTACACATCATAGCGTACATAAGACTACCAACCGCACTGGAATATGGAACTTTTTCCATAATTTCCTTTTCCTTTTGGTTCTTAGGACACATCTTCAGACATAAATTATCGCATTTGCTTATTGGAGTATCAATGGACTTACAGTCCTGCATATTAAAACGTTCTAGAACCTTCTTTATATAAGTCTCTTGTGAAGGAGAAAGAAGTTTCTTCGAACGATTCCTTGAAATCTTAACTCCAAGGATATATGCGGCTTCTCCCATGTCTTTCATCTCAAATACTGATGAAAGCCAAGCCTTGATATCCATCACAAAGCCCTTGTCATTTCCGGCTATTAAAATGTCATCTACATATAGAGACATAATAACATACTTGCTTTTGATCCTCTTGATATATACACAGTTATCCTCATCAAGCATGGTAAAACCATTTGATAAGACAACTTCTTGAAATCGTATATACCATTGCCTCGAGGATTGTTTATGACCATATATGGACTTACGAAGTTTACAAACCTTATGTTCGTTTCCTTCTTTAACAAACCCTGTTGGTTGTTCCATATAGATCTCCTCGTCCAATTCTCCATTGAGAAAGGCAGTCTTTACATCCATTTGATGTAATTCGAGGTCTAAGCAAGCTACCAAAGCCAGAATCATGCGAATCGAGGTAAAACGAACATCAGGTGAGAAGGTCTCTTCGTAGTCTCTCCCTTCCTGTTGCGTAAAACCTTTCGCGACAAGGCGAGTTGTATATCTGTCTATAGAACCATCAGTCTTATGCTTAATCTTGAGAACCCATTTGTTCCCAATAGCTCTACGTCCTTTGGGTAAGTTAACCAAGTCCCAGACTCGGTTAATTTTCATGGATTTTAATTCCTCCTTCATCGCTTCCATCCATTTGTCTTTGCAGGGCAAGATACAGCCTGTTTGAAAGTAGCAGGCTCGTCATCTTCTTGCAGTAAAGTCATAAAGGTTTGTGGAAATTCATCCTCAAATCTTAGAGGAGCTAACCTTGTATGACTACTACGTCGTATTTGAGATTCTTCAAGTCCTTGGTGACTCGAATTTTGACCAATTCTAATATCACTCCCACTGGGAATGTGGTTAGAATTGCTCCCACTTGGATCATTATTCTCATATGGAATAAGATTCGCATCATTCGTATCATCCATTGGTGAAGGTTGAAACGTATTTTCGTCTTCACCAAGAATTCTCCCACTCGAATGAGGTAATCCTTCTTGATCATAAATCTCAAATAGAGATAAGTCGTGACTTATCTCGCCCTGTCTTGGAAACTCATTTTCCAAGAAAGTAACATCACTCGACTCAAATTCAATCAGTCCTCCATTGGCTTCCTGACCAATGAAAACATAACCTTTGGAGTTTTCTACGTATCGTATAAAGATACATTTCCTCCCCCTTGGCCCAAGTTTGCCATACTTATGGGAGAAAATATGTGCGTAGGATGCACACCCCCAAGGTTTTAAAATGCTTAAGTCAGGAGACCTTTGGTTCCACAACTCATAAGGAGTGGAGCTAACTGATTTCGAGGGTACGCGGTTCAAGATGAAAGTAGCCGTCAATAATGCATCACCCCAAAAGGTGATTGGCAAGTTAGCTTGCGCCATCATTGAACGGACCATTTCCATTAAAGTCCTATTCCTCCTTTCAGCAACACCATTTTGTTGAGGAGTATAAGGCATAGTTACCTGATGAACTATGCCCTTTTCATTACAAAGTTCTTTAAAACTTGTTGATTGATATTCACTGCCTCTATCGGTTTGCAAGACCTTAATCTTGCGATCTAATTGATTTTCCACTAAACTCATATAGTTTTTAAAGTAGGTTAATGCTTCACTTTTGTGGGATATCAAATAGATATGTCTGAATCGGGTGAAGTCATCAATAAAAGTGATGAAGTAGGACTTTCTGCGTCTTGTCTTGACATTCATCGGACCACATATGTCCGAATGAATGACCTATAATGGAACCTCGGCCCTTGTGCCGGTTCCAAATGGCTTGCGACAAGATTTCCCTACAAGGCAATATTCGCAAGTCGACATTTCGACCTTTGAAACATTGGATAGAAGGCCATGTTTGGCAAGTCTATCCATACATGTTGGTCCAATGTGACCAAGCCTTGCGTGCCAACAAATTACATCAGATTCATAAATCGAAGAATTTGTAACAAGGAAATTTTCATAAAAATTCGAGGAATCGTACATCGTATTTAATACAATGAATCCTTTAAAAACATACACAGAACCAATTACAGAATTATTACAAGACAAATCCACATTACAATTATGAAAGAACCAACTATAACCAAGACCCATTAAGACGACCACAGATATTATATTCCTTCGAATATCCGGAGCGAAGAGAACATCATGTAGTAAGATAGTACGGCCGTTGTCCAAGACGAGCTTGCACGTCCCAACGCCTTTCACTTCAACACGTGTGTTGTTTCCTACATATATCCACTTCGTTCCTTGGGGTATCCGATGAAACTCCACGAAGGACCGTCTGTCCCTTGCTATGTGGTCGGTGGCACCTGAATCAATTATCCAAAATGGATTAGATTCTATAAGAAATATTGAACTAGAAACACATATGTAACTAGCATTATTACAAGTTACATTGTCACCTCCATCTGTACAAGAACATGCATAGTGACATAACTTGTTGCACTTGAAGCACTTGATCCTCTTCAAGTCTTTCTTCTTGTGCCATTTCTTGTTCCCACCCTTCTGTTTGGGTTTCTTGGTAGATACTGGTTGCTTTTGCTGGTCATTAGAAAACTTCGAGTGATGTTTACGTTTCTTTCCCCCGTGTGAGGAACTAGCAACTTGCACTTCTGCACTTGGCTTGGCGGCCGCAAGCCGCTCTTCCTCTAACTCGAGGTGCTTAGAAACATCGCTGCAATTCTTGATGCTCTCATTATGAGTGAGATGCATCTTCATTTGTTCCCATTCGATTGGTAGGGAACGTATGATCGCTTGGATTTGTTGCTCATCAGTGAGCACATGACCTGCATCCTTTAACTCTGAAATAAGATTCGCCATGTGTCGTAGATGCATTCCGATGGAATGATCTCGACGCTTTTTGTACGAATCGAATCTTATAGTTAAACAGCGAAGTTTGGTCACCGAAGTGCCAACAAACTTCTCCTCTAGCTTGGACCATATGTCCATAGCTAGGTCATGTTCTCGGAAGATTCACATTATGTCGTCTGCCATACTTGACAGCAACGTAATGCGAGCGATCTTGTTCTTCCGAGACTAAGCATCAAAAGCTTCCTTGTCTCTTCTGTGTTGGGCCGTAATGCCTAACTCAGGTCCAATCATTATGTTCTTTAGAGTTTCGAGCACGTCTTACTCCTCTAGAACATATTGTATCTTCATGGACCATAGTTTGTAATTATCGCCGTTGAGTTTTTCACCTTTGTTTAACTCAGCGATGATGTTCTTAGCAGAGGAAGACATTTTAGTTTTAAAATACTGCAAAAGACATAAAACAAGTTTGATCAAAACATTGCATAAAGTTTTCATTTGATAAGTTACTTTCGAAAAATATTGAAGATGTTGCTCTAGAATCGGAAAGGTTTCTACGATTCCAATCACCATCCAGAACAACTTTCAATATTTCCCCATCACTTTATCAAACAATAGTACTCTTATAGTTCTTGCAGCGGAAAAGTGTTTTTGAAAACGTATTTTGAAAACGTATTTTGCAGACGTGTTTTGCAGCGGGAGGCAGTGGCCTGCCCCGGCCATTGCCGGGATCGAGCCGTGGCCGTGCCAAGGCCGGATTCCCCCAAGTAGGGGGTTTTGCCGTATGCAACTGCCGTTGGTCCCGTATGGGCCGGCCATGCAGGTCCCCTCACCCCCTTTGGAGTCGAGGCCGGCCTCGGCCAGGCCCTGGCCCTGGCCCTGGCCACAGCCAGGGCCGGCCAGGGCCTGGCCGAGACCAGGGCCGGCCTGGCCTGGCCCTGGCCTCTGCCAAGGCCGGCCTTGGCCCTGGCCGAGGCCAGGGCCGGCCGGAGGCCCTGGCCCCTTGGCCAGGGCCTCTGCCCTGGCCGAGGCCAGAGGCCAGGGCCGGCCCTGGCCCTGGCCGAGGCCCTGGCCGGCCAGGGTGGCCGGCTGGCCGGCCTCCTTGGAGTCCGGCCGCACACCCCCCCCTATGGGGTGGTTGTCTTGGTTGTCATTGGCCGAAGCCAACCCCTTCCCCTTTGGGGAGGGGGTGCATAGCCACCATTACCTGCATGGCCATGGTGATCATGCACCAAAGATATCTTCTTCTCCGATGAGAAGTTTTATAACCACCATCTTCTCCGATGAGACACCCGTTCATCGAGAAAGTAGTTATTCTTTAATGGCCGTGTACCAAAAAAATAACACACCTTCAAGGCCGCAAACTTCACGCTCTACATGAAGAGAGTTCACATTCCCTATTAAATGGAGACTCAGCATCCATGAGGGGTGCGAGTTTGGCGAGATGAACGGTCAGTTCTGTAATGCCCTGCTAAGCTACTGCACAAGTACTAGAGGGGGGGGAATAGTACTTTAAAATAATTAAGAGACTAATTCCTAATTACTTGCAAACTCTACCAAACAATGCGGAAAATGCGGAAATGTAAATGTTAGACAACAAAGAAACGATCGCAAACAACGATATTACTGGGTTCGGATCCTCCCAAGTCTCCCCGACTTGTTCCCGGTGATCCTACGTCCCAACCACCCGGATCCCCTCTGGATACTTGAGTTAGAAACCCTAACTCAAGATATCCACTATGAAATACTTGTGAAAAACCTTCACAAGTCAAATCATACACAAAGTAATTTGTGACTCCCACAACCCGGGATCACAACCACACTCTCACAACCGAGAGTGAAACTTACAATATGAAATTGAAATGAAATAAGAACTTCTTACCGACAAAATACCTATGCCTTGAGTAATGCTTACGAATTAGGGCAAAGATGATTTTGAGGAAGAAGAAGAGGCACCAAACCCTAGCTCCAAGATGTAGATCAGCGATGGAGAGCTATGGGGATGTTGGTGACCTAGAATCAAGCACTTGGCTTGGAAGGCTTCACACTCAATGAATCTCTCTTTGGAAGTAAGAGTGGGGAGAGATTATTGAATGGAATGAAAGAGCTTTGAAAGAGCTTGGAATGATTTCTCTTGATATCTAAACTTGCAATAATATCAGCCTTGAGTGCAATGAATGCAGCTCATCAAGTATATATAGGATAGAGGAGAGAGAGAAAGAAATTCGAGTCATTAAATGCTCCAACGGCTCTTTTCTGAACTCAACTAGTCGGTCAAAGAACAACCACCGACCGACTAGTTCATCAACTAGTCAGTCGGTCATTTAACGTAGACCAACTAATGGAATAACAGCCAAAAGGTCGAAGCACAAACAAAAGGAACTAGTCGGTCCAAGAAGAGTAGCTGACCTACTAGTTTCACAACTAGTCGGTCGGTTACTTAACTGAGACCGACTAAGAGATAAAACTGAAGTCTAAGCACAAATTGATTTAGTCGGTCCAAGAACAAATGTTGACCGACTAGTTCATCAACTAGTCGGTCGCCAAATGTGCATAGACCGACTAACGATAAACAGTAAGTTAAGTGAAAATTAGCATGTACAGTAAAGCTAAACTAGTCGGTCCAAGAAGGAAAGTTGACCGACTAGTTCATCAACTAGTCGGTCGATCAATGAACACAGACCGACTAAAGATAAACAGTAGCTCAGGCTTAAATGTGCATGTACAGGGAAAGCTCAACTAGTCGGTCACAGTAGCATCACTGACCGACTAGTTCACAAACTAGTCGGTCGGTGAGTCAACGTAGACCGACTAACTGTAAACAGTAAAGAGCTTGGAAATGACTGACAGAAACTAGTCGGTCCAAGAAGCTTTGCCGACCGACTAGATCACCATCTAGTCGGTCAGTTCTTCTTCTTGAACCAACTAACATGCACAAGAAGTCGCGAATCGAAGCGCGAAGCTTTGGGAAAGTTTGTATGGACTTCTACTAAGATCCTAGAGCTAAGATATGAGCGTTATGAAGATTTAAACCGTAAGACCTACTCAAGGCTTAACATTCTACGAAAGAAGCTTAAAGACTATAAATAAAACTTGACGATACCATCTTCAATAGCTTCAATCGAATCTTCATGACTTCTAAAATGGTCTATAAGCTTCAACGAAGCTTTAGGCATACGATCACGTGCTTTGAGAAGTCTCGAGATGTCGCTTTGGATGTTCATATGAATTTGGCGACGATCTCCATAACTGCGCTCACAAATTGTTAGTTCACGATATATTTATGTTTGTTCATCATCTAAAACCAAATCCGGGGAGTCCAATATCCAACATTCTCCCCCTTTTTGGTGATGACAAACCAACATAAATAATAATTAAGAATAATAATTCAAATGAAATTTACTTACTCCCCCTGCATTGATGACACGTTAATTACAAATTAAACAATAATAGTACGCATCAAGCAGACGAGTAAAGTATTTAAATGAGAATCGACTATTGAAATATCGAATAACAAATGTTGGTTATTGAAATATCGGATTGGAAAATCCATTTATATATCTTAACTCCCCCTGAATCTAACATATCAAATTAGATTCTTGGAAAAATGCTTTCAATTATCATTTAGCACATCGTTATTATTATATCTTTCCCCCTTTGGCATTAGCAAAAAGAGAGGGAGGAGATCAACGACAACAACAATGGCTTCCAATAAAAGCACAGGAGGTGTAGAATACGACCATGGTTCAAGTGACACCAAGGAAAAATACGAAATAAATCAAGGCGTGTCAATGAGACCAAAGTCAAAAATCGATAAATAAAATCATCAAAACTCAAATCAATTTTACGGATTGAGTTATGGAATATACTCTCCAATATCAACATTCTTGGTTAATTTAGTGCATGGAAAACAATTCTATGTTTTCATAGAAGAAATTTCTATTTAACCAAGTTATTATCGTCGAGCGACGAAATCAAACATCAGAGACATAAAAAACAAATATATAATGTGCACAAGAGAATGAGATGTCAATACCGATGTGTGTGTGTGTATATATATATATATATATATCTATATTATAAAACAGGGATGTTATCATGGGTTATTGGATAAGAGAAATTGGATAAGAGATATTGGTTATGTGTATTGTTGTATGTGGATATGTGTATTGTTGTATAAGAGATTTTGGTTAAGAGATAATGGATAAGAGATAATGGATAAGAGAATTTGGTTTTGACTATGTGCAATTGGGTGTGATGTTTATATAGATTGTATTTAGGGTATGAGAAATTGAGATATGAGATATTGGATATAAGAAATAAAATCACATCACATTGATCACATCACCTAAAATTCAAATCAGGGTTTTTAAATTTTGAAATCAAAAACTATGTTTACTCTCCTCTCATCTATATTTTGATCACATCACAAATGGAGGGAAAAAAATTTTGATCTCTTCTCGCCATCGCAAAAGGAGGGAATAATTTACGTTTACGTTTACGCTTCCATCACAAAATTTTGATCACATCCCGCCAAGCTCAAGCAGATCAAAGGGAGAGCACGAAGAGCAAGGGAGAGCTCACGTTCCTCCTCCCCATCTTCTTCTACCTCCAGCTCAAGAAGAGCAAGGGAGAGCACACGTTCCTCCTCGCCATCTTCTTCTACCTCCAGCTCAACAACGAAGAGCAAGGGAGAGCACGAAGAGCAAGCACATCAAGCAGAGCACCCTCATCTTCTTCCTCGGTTAGCTCTTCCTCTTCTCCTCAATTTTTTTCTTTTACTTTATTTCACCCTCATCAAGAAGAGCACCCCCATTTCAGTGCTTTGAGCTTCATCATGGCCTCAGCAACTCAACCCTTGGTGAGCTTTGTGAATTTGCTAGCTTCATCACGTCCTCTACACCTCAACCCTTGGTGAGTTTTTGCACCTCAACCCTTCATGCACCTGTCAGTCATGTGGTTTTGCAAGTTGAATGTTGAGAGAATTGAGTTTGAATGTTGAATGTTGATGTGCTTTCAGTTTGAATGTTGAATGTTTCAAACTGTGGTTTTTGAGATAATTTTTTGTTACTTTGACTGTCCTGTTGAATGTTGAATGTTATGAACTGTTGATATAATTTTTTGTGAGTTTACTTTGAGTTTCAAACTGTGGTTATGTGTAAACTCTATTTTTTGTTAATTTGATTCTATGCCATGACATTTGATGATATAAGAAAAATGTTGAACTGTTGATATAATTTTGAACTGTCGAAATTGAATTTAATTTTGAAATTTAATTTTTCTCATGCCCAAATTTAAGTTATTGCATGCAGTATACTCTTCTGAAATTTGAATTATTGAATTTTGAAATTGAAATTTAATTGATTGAGAAATGTGTGTCAAGTATCAACATTATGTGTGTAAAATTTGAAATTAATTGAGAAATGTGTGTCAATTGATTGAGAAATGTGTATACACTCAAATTTGAAATACTGTGAAATTTTACAGTGTCAAGTAATTAATGTTATTACTTCAAGTATAATTGATTAATTTAATTGATTGAAATTTCATTGATTGAACTATGGTCTCAAATTTGAAATGCTGTCATTATATGTCAAGTATCAACATTACATTGTCAATTTCAATATATTTTGAAATTTAATTGATTGAAATTTTACAGTGTCAAGTATCAACATTAATGTTATGAACTATGGTTATGTGTAAACTCCCTTGCTGTATCTCATTTGGGTGTTTTTGAGAGAATGAACTATGTTGAATGCAGTATACAGGACATTTGAAAAATTGGGTGTGTAAACTTTGGTGTAAACTATGTGTAAACTATGGTTGAGAATGAACTATGTTGAGAAAACTATGTGAGAGAATAGACTATGTTGAGAATGAACTATGGTTGAGAATGAACTATAGTTCATTCTCTCTCTTCTCTCTCAAAAACACTCAATTTTTCAAATGAACTATGTGTAAACTATGGTTATGTGTAAACTCACTTGCTGTATCTCACTCTTCTCTCAAATGTCCTGTAAACACTCAATTAATGTTGATATAATGTTGATATAATTTTTGAGAGAAAAATGAACTATGTTGATATAATTTTTCTCTCTATACACATATCCATATCAAATGTCCTGTTGAAATTCTCTCAAATGTCATGTTGAAATTCAATTTAATTTTGAAATTGAATTTTTCTCATTCATTTCTCTTATCCAATGCAGTATACAGAGAAATTGTATACTGAAATTTGAGTTATTGAATTTTGAAATTGAATTTTGATACTTTCAAATGCAGTATGAGAGAATACTTGAATTTTTTGATATGGTTATGTTCAAGTATTATCCAATGCAGTAACCAGATCAACATGAATACTTGAACATAACCATATCAAAATTTCAGAAGAGCTTGAATTTTGAAAATGAACTAAGAGAAAATTTGTATACAGAGAGCTTGATTCAGAAGATACTTTCAAGTTTAGAAGAGCTTGAATTTTGAAATTGAATATGGTTATGTTCATTTTGAAATTCAAGCTCTCTTGAATTTTGATACTTTCAATTGAATATGGTTATGTTCATTTCAGAAGAGCTTGAATTTTGAAAATGAAACATACTGCATTGGAGAATACTTGAACATAACCATATCAAAATTCAAGCTTTCAAATGAACATAACCATATCAACATGAATATAATGACAGCATTCATGTTTGAGGAAGATCAAAATTGGGCATTCATGTTTTATGTGTAATTCAAATGTTGATATAATGTTGATATAATTGAGAAACACCCAAATGTTGATATAATGAATGTATCAACATGTATCAAGCATAAATACATGACAGCATGTATCAACATTTCGGTGTTTCTCAATACATGACAGAATTCAATTTTGAACTACCCAATTTGAGAGGAAAATATTGATACATGCTCAAAATTGGGTGTTTCAGTTTGAGAGAAAAATGTTGATATAATGAAAAATGTTGAGAGAAAAATGTTTCAGTTTTCATTTTACACATAAAACATGACAGAATTATATCAACATTTGAGGGATATATTCACAAGGAGGGATAAATACTTGATGTTAAATGAACTATGTTGAGATGTTATGTTTGATTCTATGCCAACTCAAAACTCAATTCTCTCAAAATTCAAAATTCTGTCAACAGGACACTCAATTCTCTCAACATTCTGTCATTGCAAATTTGAGTTTGTGTTATTGAACTATGTATTTTGAGTTATGTTGAGAGAATTGAATTTGATTTTGAGTTTGCAATGTTATTTCAAAATGTGAAGAGTATACAATGTTATTTCAAAATTTCAAATGGCAAAATTTGAGTTATTAAAATTTCCCTTGCTCTTCACTGTTGAAATTTGAGTTTGAGTTTGAGTTTGAGTTTGCAACGTTATTTCAAAATTTCACTGTTTACAATGTTGAAAATTGAGTTATTTCAAAATTTCAAACTGCAGGAAAAATTTGAGTTTGAGTTTGCAAATTTGAGTTTCATTGCAAACTCAATTCATAACATTGTATACTCTTCTGAAATTTGTGTTATTGAATTTTGAAATTGAAATTTAATTGATTGAGAAATGTGTATACAGAGAAAAATTCTCTCAAATGTCCTGTTGAAAATGAGAAAAATTATACACAACCATATCAACATGAAAGTATGAAATTTATACTGGATTGGTGAGTTTTGAGCTGTTTGCAAAATTAGAATATGATATTATCCATATTCCTAAAGATTGAGCTTCACTCATTTTTTCTTGCTTATGAAATTTAGGGTGCTGAAGAGTACAAAGTTGGAGTAATATGTGCTTCACTCATTTGAATTGCTCAATCTTCACTCATTTTTATTCATATGCATTGCTAAAGAATTTAGTCCAATTGTTTGCATGTGTAAATTCTAACAATTGGACTAAATTCTAATATTCATATGAATTGCTAAAGATTTAGCTGAAGAGTACAAAGTCCAATTGTTTGCATATATGGGTTATGAGAAAAATGAGTGAAATTTGAGATCAATTTTATATTCCTAAAGATTGAGCTTGCTGAAAAATTAGATAATTGCTGAAAAATGGTTTATCACTTAATTTCAGTCCATTTGTTTGCAATACATATGAATTGCTAATGAATAGTGGTACTGGATATGTGCAAAATTGAAAATTTGAAAACTTTAGGTGTAAACAATTTATACTGGATTTCAATGAAATGGAATACTGGATTTCAAATATATCCAAGCTTGAATACTTGAATACTTGAATACTTGCAATACTTGCAGTATATCAAACTGCAAGTATAGCAAATGAGCAAACTGCAAGGATAAATGTATTTATTTGCTATCAAAGTACTGCTTGAATTAAAATTGCATATTTTTTGCAAAAACTGTAACATTTCATTGCTTGAATACTGCTTGAATTAAAAATTCCTTTAGTGTAATTATAAATGGCAGGATTGGTCCACAGAAACCATTTTAGTTTTCTCAATCAATGGAACATTATTTGCTAATGTTTTGAATGTATATGATTGAGCATATGATCATGTTTTTAGTTTTTAGTTTTTCTTATTTCTCATTTCCTCATTTTTACAGGCCAAAAAAATTCCCAAGCCTTTTTAATCATTATGTTTTCCAATATTAAACCAAGCATTTTTACAGGACATTTAGCAGGTTTAGTTTCTCATTAAATTGCAATTTAGTTTTAATCATTTTGTTTTCCAATACTAAACCTTCTTTCATTCTATTTCCAACACAAGCACATGTATAATATATTCTTAGCCTAAGTGGGTTGTTAACTAAACATATTTTCTTTTTCTAAAATTATGAAATGGATTTTCATAGTTAATCATTGTTGATAATGATTTCTTCATAAACCTTTGCCAAAGATGGCTTGCAGATTCAGGCTTAGTGTTGTTGCCTTGAGTTGCGGCATGATTAGTATGGGGAGATCATCTATAGGGGATGAAACAAGTTAAGATCGCTATATTGTCCAGGTGTTTCATGAATGAGGATGTGCATGCCTCCCATGGAATCAAGAAGCTTAAATGACATGTATTGGGATGTGCCTTCATTTTTTCTGAAATCATGAGGAGGATCGGAAAATAGAATTTATCATTTAATCCTTTATTCAAATCGAGTAGTGTCTGCTGTATATATTGCATTTCTGCTTTCATTGGCATCATGTTTCCATCATGAATTTCCTATTACTCATGTCATCGGCTTTCCTTCATGTACAAAGAAGCATAGAAGCCATGGCCTGAACATGTGTCGTCATCGTATATGGCCCACAGGGATTGCCTATAATGCCAGTTTCCAGGCTCAGATTCATCACATGCTTCAGATCTCAAAATGAACAACTCTCTCAGGTCAGTAATTCAAAAAAAATCCCAAGTTCTCCATCTCACTAGGAACCAATTACTGACATATGGGTAAGGATTCCAGTCAAATTTGTTTAATTTGGAGGAAACTAATGGATTCTGGCAAACTGAATAAATTAGGTGTGTTTATATTTTTTGCAATTTCCAGAAATTTTCTTGGAAAAGTTAGGTTTTTGTTAGGTTTTAATTATGTGATCATGTTCTCTGTCAAAATTTGAATGCCGTAGATGTTTCTGAAGGCATGTGCTATCAGTGGCAAGTCCAGGCCCATACTTGACCTACTAGCAAAGCTTACCTACTACAACATGCCCAGGTTTGTGTTATACTACAACATGCCCAGGTTTGTAAATAGAAAAGAGTATATCAAAAATCTATTAGGTTTTAAAATGTATCATGTCTATCAAAAGCCTGATACATTTTGATACTCCAGGGATTTTGAATTCTGTCTTATCAGGTTTAAAAATGTATCAAGAATTTTGATACAATAATTATGTATTTGAGAATTTTTAAACTTGATACTCCAAGAATTTTTATACCTAATAAGCATATTTAGAGTTCCCATGTTCCACGAATTTAGTTAATTATCATATGCTGTTCGATGCATATGGGTTTAGATTCCATGAGTTGTGATAAATAAATTTGTTCCATGTCAACAAATAAAGCAATAAACTGCAAATGCAGTAACAAACAATGGCATTGCATTTTCATTTTCATTTTCATGTACATGCATTTGCACAATAGTATATATTTTTCCCTTTTTCAAAATTATTAAAATCTTTTTATTTTCATACATGTGCATTTTCACTTGCGAGAAAACTAGGAGCATGAAAATCAATAAGGGTTGTTTACTAATTTGTACATTTTGTAATCTGATACAATTTGTTAACTAATTAGCTTTTCATTTTCATTAGATCAGCATTTTTGTTAACTAATTTTGGTTACTTATGGAACTTAGATAGTTATGTGTATCTGAAATGTGTGTTAACGGGACATTTGCTTTGTGTTCACTCCTTTGCAAACATGCAAAGTTCAGTTTGCTTCCCAATCAACATGCTGGAGATGAAGATCTCTCAACATATTCTTGGAATGGGAACACATGAGCAAATTTTTCCAGAGAAGCACAAGAAACAGAAAACTACATGAGCGGTAAGAAATAGCTTTGGGTATAAGAAGAGCATGTACTTATAATATTATGGACGTGTCCTTGTAATTTTTGGCAATAAAGGAGTAAGAGAGGGGGCCTAAGAAGAGATTATCAACAAAAGTGATGAGTAAGTGTCCCCTCACCATGCCAGGAGATCGAAATTAATGCATTTGTGATTCAATTTGTAGCACAAATGCACCATTGCTCTGGGAAGCTCACACAAAGAAGCAAGGAATAAAAGAAGGCATACCAAAGATGATTGAAAGCCTTATACATAAAAAGCTTAAGAAGGATGAAGTAAGGAAGGATCAATTTAACTAATGAAGAAGAATTTGTTCAACACTTTTGTACATGATGTTATACTGGCTGATTTGCCAAAATTCACTAACGAAATTGGTATCGAGCCTCATTGAGACTAGCATAATGATAGTGTGATTCTATTCTATATGAAGATGGAAAATAAAGTAGCAGCAGATCGCATAAGAGACATCATCTATGATGTTATTTCAATGGCCTTAAAAAATTTAGCGAAGAATCCATTAATTACTAATACTTTTCCATCTGACAACACATGAATCGTGATGACAATTGTGATTATTGATAAAGGGTAAGGAGGGAAGGAGACACATCGAGGGAAACATAAGTATTAATACAATTTGGAATTAGGCATGTTGCATGTTTGAATTGGTAGATAATGAGTTCCAATTAGTGAAAACATGATTGAAGAAAGCCTACAGGATCTGAGAAGTGGAAGAAACCAAAGAGCTATTGGGTTGTTTGATGAGTGAAGTGGATTACTTTTTATGAGAATGGACTAACCAATGGATGAAAGCCATATTATGTACTTGACATGTGCATGGTCATGAAAGATGCTGTCCACTTTTTATTATTTGTTTATGGTAATAGACCTGAATGCATTATTGTTGTGATTTTAGAGGGGGGTTTTTCCTTGACGTTGTATAAAAAGTGTGAATCATATGTTAGAGTGCATTGAGATGATGGCTACTTTGGAAGTCCTATTGCATGCTTTCTATTTTGCATGCTAATATTATTTTGAGAAGACCTGTAGCTTCTTTTCCGGTGTTTAGTTCCTTTACATGCTATTTTGTAAAATTTCAGATGATTCAAACAAAAAACACTACAGAAACATTATTGTTGGGGTTAAGGTACCTATGAGAGACATCTGAACATGCACAAGCAACTGTTATGAAGACCTGGAAATTGGTAGTTGGCACATTTCTCCCTTTAGTTCTTATAAATGTTTTATATACATGAAGTTTTGAATTTGGCACATTATGAATTTGGTAGTTGGCACAAGTTTTGAATTTGGCACATTTCTCCAAAAACTGGAGTGAATTGCAGTTATGTCTTTCATGCATTCATGCTTAATACAATTATGTGGGTGATGTCTTCATGAGAAAATTCATTTGGACTTTATTATTGCCTTTGATACAGGATGCCAAGCTTAGAGACATAGAGAACATACTGATATTGTCTGGGGATCATCTATACAAGATGGATTACATGGAATTTGTTCAGTTTTGATTTTAGTTTTCTAACATAGTTCCAACATTAATTAGCATCTTTCTTTATTCTGAAAATTATTTGTCTTATTTTACATTTGCACAGAAGCACATGGACTCTGGTGCTGATATATCCGTCTCATGTGTGCCCGTGGTGACATGTTACTGTATTTAACATTGAACAAAAATTCTACCTCTGACATTTCTTCAAGTTTTTTCTTATTTTGTTTGTACATGTACATACTACATACACATGTCAAAGTCAAGCAATTTTAAGTTATGTTGTAATATAATAACTAGGCATTGGTGCATTGCATAATATCTCTTTCTGTTTGTTATCAGAGGAAGATATGAAGCAGGGATACATGTAGTGCAACCCCCAGCCTAATAAGCAGAAACATCAATGATTTATAATATATGTAGAAGACGACTTTTGTAATAATCAAAATGTTAAGTAGAAATTCACCAATCCAAGATGTAGTGGATTTCTTTGGAGAGGTAGTGCAGGGTCTCAAACTCAAAAACTCTAACATATTCGTGATAAATAAACAAATAGTAGAATCATGAATTATCACCAGTACCGCAAAGAAGAGTACAAACGAAGATGCATTGAATATTTTTTGATCCTTTAGCATTCAGTATCACTGACATCAATATAATTAGTAGTTATAGCAATCATTTCCTTACCTATTTTCTGTTGTATCACTTATACAGTTTTTGGAGGCAATTCTGAAATTCTTAAACGAGCACACCTGATGGGAAGATGGGGAAGCCCACCATCAGCTCATACTTCGGAGGCAGGCAGAAATTGAAAGACTTCGGAGGCATCACAATTTTAACATGTTGGCATCTTTGTCCATTATAAATTTAGTTTTCACTTAAAATTTCAGTTTGAGGGATCTAACAGCAACAGCTAAAAATAGCTATTATGAACTTAGTTGTTTGCTCTTTTCTGTGTGTAATTTTGATGTGTTAGCATCTTTGGCCATTATAACTTTCATTTTCACTTAAAATTTCAGCTTGCACTTTGACATGTTGTTTGGATTAATAAATTTTGTTGTTTGCTTTTTTCTTTGCATATGCATTTTGTCGTATATGCATTTTGTTGACAGGTTGCAGTGTATATGCATTTTGTTGTTTGGATTACAATGGTGTCAGGTATGTGCATTTTTTTCTTCTTTTAACACTGAAATAATCTTCCCATGTATATGTTTACCCATGTCATTATTTTTCAGGCGTACACTCCATGTTGGAAGACTATTTGTTATCAAAAGGTTTTACCATTTTTAGAGTTCAACCTTGAAGCTGGCGAAATTTGGTCAAAATTTTCTGATTATCAATATCCTGGAAGCTAGAGATAATGTGCATCCTGTAAGCTAGAGATAACATTGAAGCTGAAGATAATATGCATCCTGTAAGCTGGAGATAACATTGAAGATGAAGATAATGTGCATTTTGTATTTGTGTATGTGTATGTGTATCAGGTATGTGTTTGAAAGTTAGAGCATTTTCTTGCACTAGATGTATACTGGAAGTAATCAAGACATCTAATATTTGGTGTAATTGAAGCATGAAGCATGAGGCATGAGGAAACCTAGATACTTGACTATAATTGGAATTTGTTGTCATTGTAACAACCTGAAGCTTGAAGCAACTTAGATTCTTTGACTATTGTGGGAACCTGGAAGCTTGAAGCAACCTGTAGCAACCTGGAAGCTTGAAGCAACTTGTAGCAACCTGGAAGCTGGGCTATATTGAGAATTTGTTCTTGGATACTGGGCTATAATGGGAAGCTTAAAGCAACTTGGATAATTGGTGACATTGAAGCTTCACCTAATATGTTGAAGAATTTGTCATGTTTGATATTGGGAATTTTCTGAAAAACCTGTTGTATATGTTGAACAATTTTGTAAGAGTTTGTTTAAGAATCTATAGAGTAATCTATAGTAGAATTAGTTTGGAATCTATACATATTCTGTTTGGATTGTGTATTTTTTGTTTGCAACAATCAGATCTTATAATAGATATATATGAAACTACAGCTTGACATATATACATCTTGATACAAGTCATTAGAACCACTTGGCAGCAACATAACATGTGTATTCATCTAGATAGATAGACAATGCTATCAGACAGATAGCATTGCTTCCAGCTTCCAGCTTCCATACAAACATTGCTATCAGATAGACAGTGCTTCCAACTTCCATACACAAAAGCGTACAATGTATTACTTCCAACATTTGCTCTATATCAGTCCCACACTAAATTTTGATAAGAATTAATTTTTTTGGGGAAAACCAAATTCTCTAGGAGGAACTAAATTTTGGGGAAGTAAAATTATTGGGGGGGGGCAAATAATAATTATTGCATTTTAATTTGTTGTTCATTTAAAATTAGGGGTTTCAAGATTTGAGGGATAAATATTTTTAATGAACTGTGCACTTAAGGCAGGGCCTGCGTAGAATTTTTTGCTCCGTGTCGAAGGCGCCTGCGACGATTTTTTACGCTATTTTGTTGTTCCACGCCGAAGGCGCCCGTGCCGAATTTGTTGTTCTACGCCGAATTTGTTGTTCCGCACCGAAGGTGCCCACGCTGAATTTGTTGTTTTGTGTCGAATGCGCCTATGCTGAATTTGTTGTTTCGCGCCGAAGGTGCCCACTCCAAAGGCACCTACGCCGCTAAATATTTTTACGCAAATTTGTTGTTCTTTTAATTTTTTGCTGTGGAACTAATTTTTTACGAAAAAAAGATTTCGCGAGGGAAAATATTAAATGAACCGTGCCCTCGGGTACGGGTTATATACTATATATATATATATATTAAAACACAAATTTTTTTGAATTCTAGGGCTGACTAGGACAAAAGGGTTGATAGAAGAACGACTGAGATTTAATCTTGAGGAATGAATGGTTGAGATGAGATTTTGTGGAAAGTTTTGGAGGGAAAAACATTTCTTGGGAAATTAAAGTTTATGGAGAAATGAAAGTTTGTGGGAAAATGAAACTTTTTGGGGAATGAAAGTTTCTGGGAAATAGCAGAGTGTAATTAATGCATTTGGGGAAAAAACTTTAACTTGCACTTAATACTGCAAATTGAATGATCTCTGTCTCAACGCAGGGCCCGCTGTCTCTTTGACGCATGTGGCAACAAGATGAAAATAATTTCCCGTGTCGAATGCACCCGCTTTTACGCTAAGTTGTTGTTTCACGCCGAATTTGTTGTTTTGCACCGAATGCGCCAGTGTCGCTAAATATTTTTATGCCAATTTATTGTCCTTTTAAATTTTAGCTGTGAAAATAATTTTTTGGGGAACTAAAATTTCGCGGGGGGAAATATTAAATGAACCGTGCCCGCGGGCACGGGTTATGACTAGTATATATATAAACCATGATACAACAAAATCATACATCGTCAACATACAAAACATCGATCCAACGATCGGGGCACAAAATACAACATCATATCTCATAGATATCAGAGTGACACAAAACATACAACATCATCAAAAATGCATCAAGATACATCATCAAAATGATCCAAAAAAATAGCCACCCTCACTATCCTACCCAATCTCTCTCACAACTAGATATGTCATCCAATGTGCATCGGAGAGTCCTCAAAGAAGCTCAAGAGGAAGCGGCAGGATCTGCAGCAGCAACAGGCTCTGCAGGAGCGGAGGTGGTCACTGGATCAGCTGGAAAGTCAATGGGAGCGACAGAAGTGGCAATCTCTGGAGCAGCAACAGCAGTGGCCTCGGGAGCACCAGTCGGAGCATCCACCGCAGGAGCAGTGGCAACAGGTGTGCTCTCGGGGGCACCAGCAGACGAAGCAGCAGCATCAACAGAAGTGCCCTCGGGGGCACGAGTAGAAGCACGCACAAGCTCCTCAATGTCCTCATCATCCAACTCATCCTCGTCAGAGAAAGACAGAGGGATCTCAATATCAAGACGTCGAGCGATACGACAGAGAATCTCCTCAGAACGAGCCTGACGAGACTCTAAACAAAAGATCGAACGAACGACATCGGCAAGAGTGGAAGAGGGAGCAGCTGAGGCAGAAGCAGAGGCTGACGCTGAAGGTGTCGTCCTCTGAACGTGACGGAGCGCCGCAAGAGACTTCTTGACGGCCGTCGTGTTCAGGGGAGGACCAAGTGGACGCTCATCGTCAGGAGGCAATGTGACACGGAAGTGACGAAATACCAGAGTCAACAAGCACGGGAAGGGGATATGAGCCGACTTTATGGACTTGTGAATACACTCGAAAGAGTCCATCTTATCGAGTATAATGCGAGCCCAGTTAATCGAGCTCCCCATGAAAATAGCATAGATCAACTTCAAGAAGGGCTGGGACGGTAGAGATGAGGAGCCGTACTTGGGAAGCAAGCACGACTTCCGAATCAAATTTAGGACCCAGGCGTTAGGCTTGAAGGATTTGGAGGGTACGCCAATCATGGCGGGGGGAATCTCATGGAAAATCTGAGAGAGGATGACCGGATCAAGAGAGGTGATATCATCAACAGAAATGTCTGAGGGGAGGAGGCCAGACGAGGAGATACCCAAAATCTCTCCTAAGATTTCTGCTGTGAGGACTATAGGAGTCCCCAAAACAGTCGTCTCAACAGAGTGGGTCGCATCGTACTGACCCCGGATCCTATTGGCATAGAAAAGTTTTACTAGGCGAGGGTAGGGGTGAGGGTTTGCCTTCGGGTCATATCGAAGGTAATCGAGAAGACCGGAGGACAAAAGAAGATCGGCGAGGCCTAGGAAGTCACTAAACTGGACGAAATGCTCCAGAAGCAGTGGGCAGTGTTCGATACGGTTGTAAGCCGCGAGACACAAAGGGTCGTCGTGACACAACGAGATATCGACACCGCCTACCGGCATCGGAGCCTTTCCCTTAGGCTTACGGGTAGATGTACGTGGTCGGGAGCTAGACTCAGGATGGGTAGGAGGAGTGGGTTACCTATGAGTCTCAGTCTCGGGTATGAACTCGGTATCGGAATCCATAGGACTATGGAAAGAAGAGCGAGATGCAAGTTCCTTGGGCATGGACTTAGGTTTGGGTTGGGTCCTAGGTGGAGCACGGGGCTTCGCTTTCATCGTCCTCTTACGCTTAAGAGGAGGTGAAGATGAAGAGGGTTTTGTAGGCTTCGAACGGCGTTTCGGAGGTGGAGGGTCCGAGGGTGGCGAATCGACGGTCAAGGGCGAAGGGCCAGAGGGAGTGATCGGGATACGTGTACGAGCCATAAGCGTGGCACGACACGACACAAGAGATCGAATCGAAGAAACCCTAATCACAAACCCTAGAAATCGAAACCAACTAGGAACCCTAACCCTAAGATCTAGAAACTGAACCCTAGAGCTAGGAGAGGGAGGAGAGATCACCTAGGAGGAGAGGGCGACGGTCGGCGACGGAGGAGATGGTCGGAATCAGGTCGGACACAACGGAGAGGGAGGAGGGAAGTCGAAGGGTCGGGGGAAAATTTCGAGTTGGAGTGAGAGAGAGAGAGAGACTGACTAATCGCGGAAGAAGTCGGATAGATGGGGTTTTAATCGATCGGAAGTCGAAAAGACGATTCAGTCCCCGTCACAACTAGTCGGTCACAATTCAAGCACTAACCGACTAGATCATGATCTAGTCGATCGGTCAATAAGCTTGAACCGACTAGTTGTAAACAGTAACTGAAGGCAAATTTCCTGACAAGATTTAGTCGGTCTAAGCTCATTCACTGACCGACTAGAACTGAATCTAGTCGGTCGGCCAATGAACTTGGACCGACTAAGAGAGTTCAAAAATTGTAAAACTTTGAAATTTGATTTCTCTCCTAATCACACTTGGATGAAACATCAAAATACTCTCATTAATCATTATACTACCCCATTAAACATCGAAAATCTGAAATTTGACGATTAGGGACAAATCGAGCGAAAATTCCGAAAATTCAACAAAAATCCAGAAAATTTCAATACTTCAAGCATGAACACATATTAACGAATAGAATATCATGCAAGAATATTGAATAAAAATGAATCCTATATCTCGGATTCACCCATAATCCCCAATTCTCGACGTAACCGCACAAAGGAGTCCTCCTTTAGGGGTTTCGTGAAAATATCGGCGATTTGCTTCTGGGTTTCAACGTACACTAATATGATGTCCTTTTTAGCAACATGATCATCTAAGAAAGGGTGTCGGACATCTATGTGTTTCGAACGGGAATGGTGTATCAGGTTCTTGGAAAGACATATTGCACTTTGGTTGTCAACCATGATAGTGCAAGTATCACAGTTTATACCAAAGTCTTTAAGTGTGTGTCTCATCCAAAGAACTTGAGCACACGCGGCACCGGCGGCAATATATTCCGCCTCGGTGGTTGAAAGTGATACAGAATTTTGCTTCTTGGAAAACCAAGAGACAAGGGAATTTCCAATAAAATGGCAAGTGCCACTAGTACTTTTCCTGTCGGATTTGCATCCCGCATAATCGGCATCACGATATGAGATTAACTCGTACGTGCTAGATTTTGGATAAAGTAATCCAAAATCAAGTGTATAACTTAAGTAACGGAAAATACGCTTTACCGCTACTAAGTGAGACTCCTTAGGTTGAGACTGATAACGAGCACATACGCATACGGCAAACATAATATCGGGCCTACTTGCGGTAAGATAAAGTAAACTACCTATCATACCTCGATATAGACGAATGTCTACATCCTTACCGCCCGTATCCTTATCAAGATGCGTAGTCATGCTCATTGGAGTCTTTTTCCCGGAGGCATTCTCCATTCCAAATCGCTTAAGCAACTCCACCGTATACTTCGTTTGGTGGATGAAGATTGCATCGTCCATTTGGCGAATTTGGAGACCTAAGAAATATTTGAGCTCACCCATGTGGCTCATCTCAAATTGATCCTTCATCACATTAGAAAACTCTTCGCAAAGAGCAAAGTTAGTAGCACCGAAAATGATATCATCAACATATATTTGAACTAAAATTATATCATTATTCGAATACTTAACAAATAATGTGGAATCAACTTCTCCCATTTTAAATCCTAAATCCAAAAGAAAATTCTTTAGACGGTCATACCAAGCTCGAGGAGCTTGTCTCAAACCGTAAAGAGCTTTCTTAAGTTTAAAAACATTATTTGGAAATTTTTCATTTATAAAACCCGGAAGTTGAGAAACATAAACTTCCTCAACAACATCTCCGTTTAAAAATTTACTTTTTACATCCATTTGAAATAATTTAAAATCCTTATGGCATGCAAAAGATAATAGTAATCTAATTGATTCTAATCTAGCTACCGGAGCAAAGGATTCTTCGAAATCGATACCTTCCTCTTGCCGATAGCCTTGAGCAACTAACTGAGCTTTGTTCCGGACGACGACTTGGTTTTCGTCGGTTTTGTTCTTGAAGATCCACTTTGTCCCTATGACGGTGTGGTTCTTCGATGGCAATGGAACAAGCTCCCAAACCTCATTCCTCTCGAATTGAATGAGTTCCTCCTCCATGGCTAAGATCCAAGCACTATCTTCGCACGCTTCATTAACATTCTTTGGCTCTATCGAGGAGGCAAAGGCACAATGAGCGAAGTAGTTCACTTGCGATCTCGTCTTGACACTATCATGGATATTGCCAATGACTTGCTCATGAGGATGGTCACGAACGGTATGAAGCCGTTTGGGAATACCTTGATCACTAGGAACATTCTCAACAACTTCATTAGTTGGGTTAGTCTCAATAGAATCAATAGAATTATTAGAATTAGAATTACCAATTAATCACATAGGACATCCATAGAGTCATCATCATGAGTAATTCTAGTTGGAACAAATCCTTCATTAAATGAAACATGAAGAGATTCCTCGATCGTTGAGGTTCGTTTGTTGAATATCCGGTAGGCTTTGCTACGTGAGGAATACCCACCAAAAATCCCCTCATCGGATCTTGGATCGAATTTCTCCAAACTACCATACGTGTTCTTAATAAAACATTTTGAACCAAAAACACGAAAATGTTTAACTTGAGGCAACCTACCAAACGACAATTCATAACAAGTTTGTTTAGTGCCGGGCCTCAAAAGTATTCTATTAAACACATAGCAAGCGGTGTGTACCGCTTCCGCCCAAAATTGATGGCCAAGTTGGCTATCATCAAGCATAGTGCGAGCACATTCCACTAGCGTCCTATTCTTTCTCTCAACAACACCATTTTGAGGAGGTGCGCGATGGAATGAAAAGGTGTGTGTAATACCAACTTCATCACAAAATGTCTCAAAAGACTCATTCTCAAATTCACCTCCATGATCACTACGAATAGTGACAATGGTGGTTCCTAAGAGATTTTGTACTTCCTTAACAAAAATTGTGAAGTTTTCAAAAGCTTCATTTTTATTACATAATGAAAATACCCAAGTAAACCTAGAAAAGTCATCAACGATGACAAGTCCATATCTAGCATTGCCTAATGAAGCAACTCTAGTTGGCCCAAATAAATCTAGATGTAATAGCTCTAGAGGCCGCTTAGAGGAAATGCTTTTCTTAGGTTTAAATGAAGATTTTGGAAGCTTGCCTCGTTGACACGAGTCACAAAAGCTTATCTTTTGAAAGACAAGCTTAGGAAAGCCTCTAATAGAATTTAACTTGGAAAGCTTAAAAAGTGTTCCAAAGTTCACATGACCAAAACGTCGATGCCATAAGTGTTGTTCACTTGTGTTGGCAATAAGACATTGTTCATGCGATCTTGGAAGATCTAGGATGTATATATCCTTATGGCGTGTGCCGGAAAACAATAATTCATTATTATATTTTCTTAAAATATGGCACATTTCTTTCGCAAAGTTAACTTTGTAACATTTGTCACAAAGTTGACTTATTGAAATGAGATTGTGGTTTAATCCTTTAAAAAGGTAAACATCACATATAAGGGGTTTAGAAGGATTACCCACTTTACCAACACCTATGATGGTTCCACTCTCGTTGCCTCCAAATACGACGCGGTTTCCATTTGCAATGGGAACCACTCCGGAGAGCAATTGAGCGTCACCCGTCATATGTTTTGAACACCCGCTATCAAGTATCCAATTCCCCATGGAGCTAAATTTAAATTTGTTGCTCCTTTTCTTTTTCTTTTCTTTGAGTACATAAAGATAGAAAATTTCATATCATGGTACCCAAGGTCATTGGGTCCAAAAGATTAGACCTTTGGAAGCCAAGTTCAATTGGACTTAGACGTGTAATGCCCTACCAGCTACTGCACAAGTACTAGAGGGGGGGTGAATAGTACTTTAAAATAATAAGGAGTATAATTCCAAATTAAATTGCAATCAACTACCAAATTAATTTGCGGAAGCTTAAATTGAATGACGACAACGAAATTAACAATGCTAACAAACGATGTTAATGGGTTCGGATCCACCCAAGTCTCCCCGACTTGTTTCCGGTGATCCTACGTCCCAACCACCCGGATCCCCTCCGGATACTTGAGTTAGAAACCCTAACTCAAGATTTCCACTATGAATATCTTGTGAAAAACCTTCACAAGATCAAATCATACATGCAAAGGCAAAGTGAATCCCACAACCCGGGATCACAAACTTCTCTCACAACCGAGAGAGCCAATAAGCAATATAAAAGAGTTTAGATGAAATAAATACTCTTACCACAAAATCCTATACCTTGAGTTTTTCTTACCCAAATGGTGGAATGAAGGATTTGAGGAAGATGAAGTCACCAAGCCCTAGCACCAAGGAAATGAGCAGCAATGGGTGCCTAGGGAAGAGTTGGAGACTTGGATCAAGCAATAGCTTGAAGAGCTCACCAAGAACAAGCTTCTCTCTAGATCTAGAAATGAGAGAGAATGGGTTTCTTGTGAGGAAGAGAGCTTTAGATTTGAGGGAGAATAGCTATCTCTTTAGAACTCAATGAATCTCTTAATGGCAGCTCTCTCTTGTGAGGAAGAGAGCTTTAGATTTGAGGGAGAATAGCTATCTCTTTAGAACTCAATGAATCTCTTAATGGCAGCTCTATGTTTGATAGAAATGACCTAGGATCGTATTTATAGGGTCCCATAAAAACAAGTTAGGTCATTCTCCAACGGAAAGAAATCTGTGAGAATTAGTCGGTCAAAGAACAATCACTGACCGACTAGTTCATCAACTAGTCGGTCAGCCAAACAACGTGGACCGACTAAGAGTAGATCTGAGAACAAAGAGAATTTCAGACCTAGAAATCTAGTCGGTCCAAGAACACTGTCTGACCGACTAGTTTCACAACTAGTCGGTCATCCAATGAACGTAGACCGACTAAGAGGCAAAATAACTTAGTCTGAAGGCAAGTTGACTTAGTCGGTCCAAGAACAAACGTTGACCGACTAGATTGTCAACTAGTCGGTCATCAAACGTTCTTAGACCGACTAACGGTAAACAGTAGCTTAGGAGAAATATAGCATGAACAGTAAGTCACAACTAGTCGGTCACAGAAGCATTACTGACCGACTAGTTCACAAACTAGTCGGTCGGTGAGTCAACGTAGACCGACTAACTGTAAACAGTAAAGTCCAAGAAATTAAGGAATCAAACTAGTCGGTCCAAGAACAGTTGCCGACCGACTAGATCACCATCTAGTCGGTCTGTACTTGTTCTTGTACCAACTAACATGCACAACAAAGTCCGAATCGAAGCGCGACGCTTCGAGGAAGTTAGAATGAACTTGTGCAAGGATCCTAGAGCTACGAAATGAGCGTAATGAAGATAGAAACGTAAGATATACTCAAGGCTTAACATTCTATCAATCGAAACTAAAAGACTATAAATAAAACCTTAATAAACGGTCTTTGAGAGCTTCGATTGAATCTTCATAACTTCCAAAGCGTTGCAGGAGCTTCAACGAAGCTTTAGGCTTGAATACGAGCTTTTGGAAGTGTTGAGATGTCACATTGAATATTCTCGTGAAATTGGCGACGATCTCCAATACTGCGCTCACAAATTGTTAGTTCATGAATTATTTATGTTTGCTCATCATCCAAAACCAAATCCGGGGAGTCCAATATTCAACATTCTCCCCCTTTTTGGTGATGACAAACCAACATAAATAATAATCAAAAATAGTAATTCAAATGAAAAATACTTACTCCCCCTGCATTGATGACACGTTAATTCCAAATTGAATATAAATGAATTGCATCAAGCAGACGAGTAAGATAAATAAAGTGAATTGATTTTTGAAATATCGGATTTTGAAAATCCTTATATGTATCTTAACTCCCCCTTAATCTAACATATAAAATTAGATTCTTGGAAATTGAGTTAAATTTTCATTTGCGCTATTTATTATCATTATCTCTCCCCCTTTGGCATTAGCCCAAAATGGGGGGCATACAATGACAACAATTAGGAAATGTAAAATCCAACATCGGGAGTCGTAGACAAAGACAATGGACCAACTTGACACCAAGGAAAAAAATGTGGAAATCAAATCAAGGTGTGCCAAAATGTCCAATATATAAAAAAAATCAAAATCATCAAAAACACCAAATAATTATTCATTTCTTGAATAAAGAAACATACTCTTCAATATTCAATATTCTTGGTTAATTTTGTGCATGGAAAACAATTCTATACAATTATAGAATTTAAATCTATTTAACCAAGTTTTTATGCGTCGAGCGACGGAATCACATTTCAAATGTATTCAACGAATATTAAAATTTGCACGACGAATAAAAGACAAAGAGAACGATGATGAACATATATATAGAGACAACATGAGTACATCCAAAAAGATATCACATCGAATATATGAGGTACATCATATGAAGTGAGACACATCATCTATATAAACAATAAAAAGTACATCATCATCATCAATATCGTCATATCATAAAATCCAAAACCGACATCCAGAAAGCAAAAAAAAAATACATCAAAGCATCTCTCAACCCCATCCTAACCCAAAACACTCTCACTAAAATATATCATCCAGAATGCAGTGGAGAGTCCTCGGAACAGACGATCACGAGGAGGAGGCTGGATCTGCAGCGTCCGTGGGTCCAGTCGACAGAGTGGACTCAGGCTCTGCAGGGAGAAGAGGTGTCTCAACAGATGGAATCGTCGGGGCAGGAGTCGAGATCTCAGCAACAGGCTCTACAGCAGCATGAGTCTCGACAGAAGCAGCAGCAGCAGATACATGAGCAGGCTCAGAAACTGGGTCAGCAGCAGGCTCAGAAGGCTGAAGAGCTGCAGCAGATGGCTCTGGAACACCGGAAGTGGTGCCATCTCCAGGAGCAGAAGTAGAAGTACCAGCAGCAGCAGCAGTGGCCTCATCGCCACGGGCAAAAGAAGTGACAAGCTCGTCAATCTCCTCATCGTCCATCTCCTCGGCCTCAGAAACTGAAGGAGGAAGATCGATCCCCATCAGACGAGCCATACGACAAACGACCTCCTCGGTACGAGCCAAACGTGACTCGTGCCGACGAAGAAGGCGTACGACATCGTCCAATGTAGCAGGACGAGAGGGGGCTGCAGCAGCTGACGGAGAAGCCTGAGAAGCAGATGCGGTAGACCTCTGCACGTGACGAAGAGCCGCTAGAGATTTCTTCACGGCCGTCGCGTTCAGAGGCGTACCCAAGGGACGCTCATCGTCAGGAGGGAGGGGGACTCGAAAATGACGAAATACGAGAGTCAACAAGCAGGGGTATGGAATGTGCGCAGACTTATTGGTCTTGCGTATACACTCGAAAGAATCCATCTTATCGAGTATCACGCGAGCCCAATTTATCTCGCACCCCAAGAAAAGAGCGTATATGAGCTTCAAAAACGGCTGAGAGGGAAGTGAAGAGGAACCATACTTAGGGAGGAGACACGACTTCAAAATTAGGTTAAGAACCCACGCATTTGGCTTAAAGGATTTCGAAGGAACACCAATGAATGCGGAGGGGATAACCTGGAAAATCTCAGAAAGAACAGTCTGATCCAAGGAAGAGATATCGTCTACGGAAATGTCCGAAGGGAGGAGACCACACGATGAACAACCAAGGATCTCCCCCAAGATTTCTGCCGTGAGAACTATAGGAGTTCCCAAGACAGTCGTCTCAATGGAGTGGCTGGCATCGTACTGGCCTCGAACGCGATTGGCATAGAACAATTTCACGAGGCGAGGATACGGTTTGGGATTGGCTTGGGGTCGTATCGGAGATAATGTAGATGTAATAGCTCTAGTGGCCTTTTAGTAGAGATGCTTTTCTTAGGTTTAAATGAAGATTTAGGAAGCTTGCCGCGTTGACAACAATCACAAAAACTTTTCTTTTCAAAAACAAGCTTCGGAAAACCTTTAATAGAATTCAATTTTGAAAGCTTATATAGTGTTCCAAAGTTCACATGTCCAAAGCGTCGATGCCATAAGTGTTGTTCACTTGTGTTGGCAACGAGACATTGTTCATATGACTTAGGAAGATCCAAAATATAAATGTCTTTACGACGAGTTCCGGAAAATAATAATTTTTCATTATCCTTTCTTAAAATATGACACAATCCTTTCGCAAAGCTAACTTTGTAACCTTTGTCACAAAGTTGACTTATTGAAATAAGATTATGATTTAAACCACTAACAAGATAAACATCACTAATTAATGGTTTAGAAGGGTTACCGACTTTACCAACACCTATGATGGTTCCGCTCTCGTTGCCTCCAAATACGACGCGGTTTCCATTCGCAATGGGAACCACTCCGGAGAGCAATCGAGCGTCACCCTTCATGTGTTTTGAACACCCGCTATCGAGTATCCAATTCCCTTTGGAGCTAAATTTAAATTTGTTGCTCCTTTTCTTTTTCTTTTCCTTGAGTACCTAAAGATAGAGACTTTCATATCATGGTACCCAAGGTCATTGGGTCCAAGGGATTAGACCTTTGGAAGCCAAGTCCAAGTGGACTTAGACTTCCCCACATAATTCTTACTATGTACAACATCCGAAAAATAAGCATTCATGTACATTTGTTTTTCGTCCATGCTTGTGTCCTTTGGGCTCCAAATAGTGAATATTTTGGGAGCCATCATCCTATTGGGTGCATGCATGCGACGTTGATTTCTACGTGATGCATGTTGTGGATAGGCATACGGGACATGATGGAATGGTGCACGAAAAGAATTATTCATATGATGCGGTGGGTGAACATATGCATGTGTGGGAACACGTGCGTGAGGATGTCTCACATGGTGTGCACGTGCCCGAGAATGTGTTGCATAAAAATCATCATATGTGTGAGTCGGTGGAGTAGAACGTGTGTTCCTACGTGGCATGTTATTGGTGTACATGTAGGCATGCCCCTTCTTTGGAGGTCCACCCGAAGTGGGTTTCTTTCCAAAAGAGGGCGTGGACGAGGTGGAAGCACCATTGGTAGATGAACTACCAATAGAGTGTTTGCTCCCACTCGTAGAGTCACCGGAAGTTGGCCTAACAAAAGTAGTGGCCGCTTTGGATGGACATCCCATCGTGTACCCCAAACCAATGTGGTGATTGGCCGGAAGTAAGTCACTTAGGATTTTATCCAAATGGTCCTTACCTTTGTTGAATCTAGTGATTCGGCCTAATGTGTTCTCATATTTCTCTTTGAGAGAACGCATAGAAGTATCCAAATTGGACACTTGCGATGTGAGCACAAAAACACGAGATTTAAGATTCTCGTTCTCAATACTCAAAGTCAAGTTTTGAGAAGTTAAATCTGCTATCCTATGTTCTTCCGGATCCTCGATGCTAACATGTTCAAGTTTAGATTTGAGATTAACAATCTCATTTCTTAACTCTTCAACAACAGTGTCGTTGTTGGTGATGATAGTCTTAGGCGATGTTTGAATGCTAGCTAGGTCATCTTTTACCTTAGTATATCTATTTACTAACTTAGTGTATTTTGACCAAAGTTGAGAGTTAGCATTTCTAAGATCATCCATCGTTACCTCATCGCTTTCGTCATTACTATCATCAGAAGAGGAGGATCCTTGATCGTTCTCCTCTCTTGCCATGAAGCACATATGTGCTTGCTCCACTTTCTCATCATCCGACTCTCCGCTTGAGGAATCCTCGGAGTCGGTGAATGTTGCTCCGACAAGTCCTTTCTTGTACCCCTTTTTGTATTTCTTGGACTTATCGAATTTTGGCGCCTTCCACTTCTCCTTTTGTTTGTTGAGAGGACACTCCGCTTTCATGTGTCCTGGCTTATTGCACTTGAAACACAAAGGAGAGGAAGAGGCGTTAGAAGAACCAAATTTACCTTTGGTCTTGAAGTTACCTTTCCGGAAGAAACGGTTGAACTTCTTGGCCATGAGTGCCATGGACTCCAAGTCCAACTCGTTTTCCGAGTCTTCATCATCGGAAGATGTGGATGAAGCCGCCTTGAATGCAATCGCCTTTTTCTTAGGCGCATCTAGGTTCAAATATGACTTCATCTTTTCTTGTAGCTTCACCTTGCTATCTTTGCGTACCTCGTATGACATCAAAGTACCCATTAGTTGAACTACGGTATATTTGTTCATGTCATTACCTTCCTCGATGGCGAAGGTACGTTTTTCCCAAGAAGAGGGAAGTCCTTCAATAAGCTTTAAGCACTTCTCCTTTTGAGTGTAGATCTTGCCGAGGGCCTCTAACTCGTTTATTATGTCAACGAAGCGAGCGTAATATTCTTTCATCTTCTCGCCCTGTTGCATATGAAACATTTCGTAATCTTTGGTTACGACTACGAGTTTAGAGTCTCTTACCCGACTCGTCCCTTCATGTAGTATGAGGAGAGAGTTCCAAATTTGATATGCACTCTTACATGTGCATATCTTATTGAAGTCCTCGGGCTCCAATGCGCATTGCAAGGCGTTCATTGCCTTGGCATTGCTTACCTCCGTGGCGACCTCCGCGGTAGTCCATTTCTCAAAATCTTCTTCTTCGGGCTCGATGTACTCCTTCATTGTAGTCCTCCATAAAGATGCACTTCGGAGGAAGGTTTCCATCCGACATTTCCAGTACCCGTAGTTGGTACCGTTGAAGAATGGAGGCCTTGTAGAGGAATGTCCTTTCATCACCGATGACGCTCCTTCACGGTTCCTGAAGGTGTCATAGTTGGAAGGTGGAGGCACGGTCTTGTTGTCGTTGGCAGACATAGCTGTGTATCTGGCTCTGATACCAAATGTAATGCCCTACCAGCTACTGCACAAGTACTAGAGGGGGGGTGAATAGTACTTTAAAATAATAAGGAGTATAATTCCAAATTAAATTGCAATCAACTACCAAATCAATTTGCGGAAGCTTAAATTGAATGACGACAACGAAATTAACAATGCTAACAAACGATGTTAATGGGTTCGGATCCACCCAAGTCTCCCCGACTTGTTCCCGGTGATCCTACGTCCCAACCACCCGGATCCCCTCCGGATACTTGAGTTAGAAACCCTAACTCAAGATTTCCACTATGAATATCTTGTGAAAAACCTTCACAAGATCAAATCATACATGCAAAGGCAAAGTGAATCCCACAACCCGGGATCACAAACTTCTCTCACAACCGAGAGAGCCAATAAGCAATATAAAAGAGTTTAGATGAAATAAATACTCTTACCACAAAATCCTATACCTTGGGTTTTTCTTACCCAAATGGTGGAATGAAGGATTTGAGGAAGATGAAGTCACCAAGCCCTAGCACCAAGGAAATGAGCAGCAATGGGTGCCTAGGGAAGAGTTGGAGACTTGGATCAAGCAATAGCTTGAAGAGCTCACCAAGAACAAGCTTCTCTCTAGATCTAGAAATGAGAGAGAATGGGTTTCTTGTGAGGAAGAGAGCTTTAGATTTGAGGGAGAATAGCTATCTCTTTAGAACTCAATGAATCTCTTAATGGCAGCTCTCTCTTGTGAGGAAGAGAGCTTTAGATTTGAGGGAGAATAGCTATCTCTTTAGAACTCAATGAATCTCTTAATGGCAGCTCTATGTTTGATAGAAATGACCTAGGATCGTATTTATAGGGTCCCATAAAAACAAGTTAGGTCATTCTCCAACGGAAAGAAATCTGTGAGAATTAGTCGGTCAAAGAACAATCACTGACCGACTAGTTCATCAACTAGTCGGTCAGCCAAACAACGTGGACCCACTAAGAGTAGATCTGAGAACAAAGAGAATTTCGGACCTAGAAATCTAGTCGGTCCAAGAACACTGTCTGACCGACTAGTTTCACAACTAGTCGGTCATCCAATGAACGTAGACCGACTAAGAGGCAAAATAACTTAGTCTGAAGGCAAGTTGACTTAGTCGGTCCAAGAACAAACGTTGACCGACTAGATTATCAACTAGTCGGTCATCAAACGTTCTTAGACCGACTAACGGTAAACAGTAGCTTAGGAGAAATATAGCATGAACAGTAAGTCACAACTAGTCAGTCATAGAAGCATTACTGACCGACTAGTTCACAAACTAGTCGGTCGGTGAGTCAACGTAGACCGACTAACTGTAAACAGTAAAGTCCAAGAAATTAAGGAATCAAACTAGTCGGTCCAAGAACAGTTGCCGACCGACTAGATCACCATCTAGTCGGTCAGTACTTGTTCTTGTACCAACTAACATGCACAACAAAGTCCGAATCGAAGCGCGACGCTTCGAGGAAGTTAGAATGAACTTGTGCAAGGATCCTAGAGCTACGAAATGAGCGTAATGAAGATAGAAACGTAAGATATACTCAAGGCTTAACATTCTATCAATCGAAACTAAAAGACTATAAATAAAACCTTAATAAACGGTCTTTGAGAGCTTCGATTGAATCTTCATAACTTCCAAAGCGTTACAGGAGCTTCAACGAAGCTTTAGGCTTGAATACGAGCTTTTGGAAGTGTTGAGATGTCGCTTTGAATATTCTCGTGAAATTGGCGACGATCTCCAATACTGCGCTCACAAATTGTTAGTTCATGAATTATTTATGTTTGCTCATCATCCAAAACCAAATCCGGGGAGTCCAATATTCAACAAGACGTCCCCACATAATTTTTACTATGCACAACATCCGAAAAATAAGCATTCATGTAAACTTGTTTTTCATCCATGCTTGTGTCCTTTGGGCTCCAAATTGTGAATATTTTGGGAGCCGTCATCCTATTTGGTGCATGCATGCGTTGTTGATTTCTACGTGATGCATGATGTGGATAGGCATAAGGAACATGATGGAATGGTGCATTATGATAATTATTCATACGATGATGTGGGTGTACATATGCATGTGGAGGAACACGTGCATGAGGGTGTCTCACATTGTGTGCACGTGCCCGTGAATGTGTAGCATAGAAATCATCATATGTGTGAGCCGGTGGAGTAGGATGTGTGTTCCTACGTGGCATAATATTGGTGTACATGTAGGCATGACCCTTCTTTGGAGGTCCACCCAAAGTGGGTTTCTTTTCGAAAGAGGGTGTGGACGAGGTGGACGCACCATTGGTAGATGAACTACCAATAGAGTGTTTGCTACCACTCGTTGAGTCACCGGAAGTTGGCCTAACAAAAGTAGTGGCCGATTTAGATGAACTTCCCATCGTATACCCCAAGCCAATGTGGTGATTGGCCGGAAGTAAGTCACTTAGGATTTTATCCAAATGGTCCTTACCCTTATTGAATTTATTAATTCGGCCTAATGTGTTCTCATATTTCTCGGTGAGAGAACGCATAGAAGCATCCAAAGTGGATACTTGCGATGTGAGCACATAAACACGAGATTTAAGATTCTCATTCTCAATACTCAAAGTTGAGTTTTGAGAAGTCAAATCTGCTATCTTGTGTTCCTCCGGATCTTCAATGCTAACATGTTCAAGTTGAGTCTTGAGATTAACTATCTCATTCTTCAACCCTTCAACAACGGTGTCGTTGTTGGTGATGATAGTTTTAGGCGAGGTTTGAATGCTAGCTAAGTCATCTTTTACTTTAGTATACCTATTTACTAATTTAGTATACTTAGACCACAATTGAGAATTAGCATTCCTAAGGTCATCCATGGTTACCTCATCGCCTTCGTTGTCGCTATCATCGGAAGAGGAGGATCCTTGATCATGCTCATCTCTTGCCATGAAGCACATGTGTGATTGCTCCACTTTCTCATCGTCCGACTCTCCGCTTGAGGAATCCTCGGAGTCTGTGAATGTTGCCCCGACAAGCCCCTTTTTGTACCCCTTTTTGTACTTCTTGGACTTGTCGAATTTAGGCGCCTTCCACTTCTCCTTTTGCATGTTTAGAGGACACTCCGCTTTCATGTGTCCTGGCTTGTTGCATTTGAAACACAAAGGAGAGGAGGCGTTAGATGAATTGAACTTCGATTTGTTTTTGAAGTTACCTTTCCGGAAGAACCGGTTGAACTTCTTGGCCATAGTGCCATGGACTCCAAGTCCAACTCGTCTTCCGAGTTTTCATCATCGATTGATGTGGATGTGGATGGAGCGGCCTTGAAAGCAATAGCCTTCTTCTTTGGCTCGTTTTGCTTTAGGTAGGACTTCATCTTTTCTTGCAACTTCAACTTGCTATCCTTGCGTACCTCGTATGACATTAAAGTACCCATTAGTTGAACAACGGTATACTTGGTCATATCATTACCTTCCTCGATGGCGAAGGTATGTTTTTCCCAACTCGAAGGAAGTCCTTCTATAAGCTTCGAACATTTCTCCTTTTGGGTGTAGGATTTGCCGAGAGCCTCTAACTCGTTTATGATGTCAACGAAGCGAGCATAATACTCCTTCATCTTCTCACCCTATTGCATATGAAACATCTCGTAATCTTTATTAATAACAACGAGTTTAGAGTCTCTTACCCTACTCGTCCCTTCATGTAATATGAGGAGGGAGTTCCATATTTGATATGCACTCTTACATGTGCATATCTTGTTGAAATCCTCGGGCTCCAAAGCACATTGCAAGGCGTTCATTGCCTTGGCATTGCTTATCTCCGCGGCGACCTCCGCGGGAGTCCATTTCTCGAAATCTTCTTCGGTGGGCTCGACGTATTCCTTCATCGTGGTCCTCCATAGTGAAGCACTCCGGAGGAACGTTTCTATCCGGCATTTCCAGTACCCGTAGTTGGTACCGTTGAAGAATGGAGGCCTCGTTGAGGAATGTCCTTCCATTACCGAAGACGCTCCTTCACGGTTCTTGAAGGTGCTATAGTCGGAGGGTGGACGAACGGTCTTGTTGTCCTTGGCAGACATAGCTAAAGACTTGGCTTTGATACCAAATGTAATGCCCTGCTAAGCTACTGCACAAGTACTAGAAGGGGGGGAATAGTACTTTAAAATAATTAAGAGACTAATTCCTAATTACTTGCAAACTCTACCAAACAATGCGGAAAATGCGGAAATGTAAATGTTAGACAACAAAGAAACGATCGCAAACAATGATATTACTGGGTTCGGATCCTCCCAAGTCTCCCCGACTTGTTCCCGGTGATCCTACGTCCCAACCACCCGGATCCCCTCTGGATACTTGAGTTAGAAACCCTAACTCAAGATTTCCACTATGAAATACTTGTGAAAAACCTTCACAAGTCAAATCATACACAAAGTAATTTGTGACTCCCACAACCCGGGATCACAACCACACTCTCACAACCGAGAGTGAAACTTACAATATGAAATTGAAATGAAATAAGAACTTCTTACCGACAAAATACCTATGCCTTGAGTAATGCTTACGAATTAGGGCAAAGATGATTTTGAGGAAGAAGAAGAGGCACCAAACCCTAGCTCCAAGATGTAGATCAGCGATGGAGAGCTATGGGGATGTTGGTGACCTAGAATCAAGCACTTGGCTTGGAAGGCTTCACACTCAATGAATCTCTCTTTGGAAGTAAGAGTGGGGAGAGATTATTGAATGGAATGAAAGAGCTTTGAAAGAGCTTGGAATGATTTCTCTTGATCTCTAAACTTGCAATAATATCAGCCTTGAGTGCAATGAATGCAGCTCATCAAGTATATATAGGATAGAGGAGAGAGAGAAAGAAATTCGAGTCATTAAATGCTCCAACGGCTCTTTTCTGAACTCAACTAGTCGGTCAAAGAACAACCACCGACCGACTAGTTCATCAACTAGTCGGTCGGTCATTTAACGTAGACCAACTAATGGAATAACAGCCAAAAGGTCGAAGCACAAACAAAAGGAACTAGTCGGTCCAAGAAGAGTAGCTGACCTACTAGTTTCACAACTAGTCGGTCGGTTACTTAACTGAGACCGACTAAGAGATAAAACTGAAGTCTGAGCACAAATTGATTTAGTCGGTCCAAGAACAAATGTTGACCGACTAGTTCATCAACTAGTCGGTCGCCAAATGTGCATAGACCGACTAACGATAAACAGTAAGTTAGGTGAAAATTAGCATGTACAGTAAAGCTAAACTAGTTGGTCCAAGAAGGAAAGTTGACCGACTAGTTCATCAACTAGTCGGTCGATCAATGAACACAGACCGACTAATGATAAATAGTAGCTCAGGTTCAAATGTGCATGTACATGGAAATCTCAACTAGTCGGTCACAGTAGCATCACTGACCGACTAGTTCACAAACTAGTCGATCGGTGAGTCAACGTAGACCGACTAACTGTAAACAGTAAAGAGCTTGGAAATGACTGACAGAAACTAGTCGGTCCAAGAAGCTTTGCCGACCGACTAGATCACCATCTAGTCGGTCAGTTCTTCTTCTTGAACCAACTAAAATGCACAAGAAGTCGCGAATCGAAGCGCGAAGCTTTGGGAAAGTTTGTATGGACTTCTACTAAGATCCTAGAGCTAAGATATGAGCGTTATGAAGATTTAAACCATAAGACCTACTCAAGGCTTAACATTCTACGAAAGAAGTTTAAAGACTATAAATAAAACTTGACGATACCGTCTTCAATAGCTTCAATCGAATCTTTATGACTTCTAAAATGGTCCATAAGATTCAACAAAGCTTTAGGCATACGATCACGTGCTTTGAGAAGTCTCGAGATGTCGCTTTGGATGTTCATATGAATTTGGCGACGATCTCCATAACTGCGCTCACAAATTGTTAGTTCACGATATATTTATATTTGTTCATCATCCAAAACCAAATCCGGGGAGTCCAATATCCAACAAGTTCTTCCCGTCACGGAGAGTTCTTGCCATATCCGTAATGACAAAAGACCCTAACGGGAAAAGAACAACTTTTGGCGTTCTCTCCGTCACGATGCGCTCCTACCATATCCATAATGGAAGGAAACTCATTCGTGAAAGAGACAACGCGTCATTCATCGGTGAGACCGGAGCGAACCCGTATGGCTCTGATACCAATGTAGGATCCCATCATGCGATGATGGAGGATCAAAAGAGAACTTACATTAGCGTACGCTGCGTTGTAGTCTCTGAACTTTGCCTTTGGATTCGTCACAACGGTCGGTACTTCGTCATAGAGGATCGAAGCAGCGTTTCACCGTCTAAATCTCTACTTGGATGAAGAACTTTAATGGAAGGGAGAAGAAGAAAGAAGGTTGCCTTATGCAAACTTATGGCAGAAGGATTAGCCTTAAAAGCCTTACCCTTGGGTCCTATTTATAGGCCTAAGGGGTAGTTATTGTAGGAAATAACCATATATAAGCTTATTAGCCTATATTAGCACATTTTCTTATCCTCTTTCTTATGCACTTATCAAGTGCCTTTATGCACTTATAAAGTGACTTTTTCCACTTATCGAGTGGTCCTTTTCACACATGAAAAGGTTCCCTTCACACATGCTTTCATGCACGTGACATCTGAGGTCTGTATACTCTCATACATCCCCTTATGGGTGTATACATGTCATCCATATCCAACACATAGGGACCTATTAGAACCTGATACACACTTAACGAACATATTACAATACTTCAGTAGGGTTTGTGAACATCAAACAAGCATGAAGTAGTTGTTTACAACACCCTCAACTCCGTGGCTAGCTTACGAGCTCGTCCTCGATAGGTCGCCAGTAGTTTAAGGACCAGGATACGGCTCGCACCCTCCCATCCCTTAACTCCGGGGCAGTCTTACGAGCTTTGCCCTCGATAGGTCGTCGGTGGTTCACGAACTGGTCTACGGTTCGCACCCACCCCTCCCTCAACTTCGGGGCAAGCTTACGAATTTGGCCCTCGATAGGTCGCTTATGGGTTAAGGACAGAGCTACGTCTCACACCCTCCCCACCCTCAACTCCGGGGCAAGCTACGAGCTTCACCCTCGATATGTCACTAGTGGATTAAGGACCGAGCTATGGCTTGCACTCTCCCCTCCCTCAACTCCGGGGCAAACTTACGAGCTTCGCCCTTGATAGGTCGCCGGTGGGTTAAGAACCAAGCTACGGTGCACACCCTCCCCTCCCTCAACTCCGGGGAAAGCTTAAGAGCTTCGACCTCGATAGGTCACCGATGGGTTAAGGACCGAGCTACGGCACTCACCCTCCCCTCCCTCAAATCCAGGGCAAGCTTACGAGCTTCGGTATCGATATGTCGTCGGTGGGTTAAGGACCGAGCTACCACTCGCACCCTTCCCTCCCTCAACTCTGGGGCAAGCTTACGAGCTTCGCCCTCGATAGGTCACCGATGGGTTAAGGACCGGGCTAGGGTTTGCACCCTTCCCTCCCTTAACTCCGGGACAAGCTTACGAGCTTCTACCTCAAGAGGTCATCGACGGGTTAAGGACCATGCTACGGCACGCACCCTCCCCTCCCTCAAATCCGGAGCAAGCTTATGAGCTTCGCCCTTGATAGGTCATTGGTGGGTTAAGGACCAGGCTACGGCTCGCACCCTCTACTCCCTTAGCTCCGTAGCTAGCTTACGAGCTCGCCCTCGATAGGTCATCGATGGTTTAAGGACCGGTCTACGGCTCGCACCCTCCCCTCCCTCAACTCCGAGGAAAGCTTACGAGATTTTCCCTCGATAGGTCACCGATGGTTTAAGGACAGGGCTACGGCTCTCATCCACCAATTCCTCAACTCTGGGACAAGCTTACGAGCTTTGCTCTCGATAAGTCGTCGGTGGGTTAAGGACCGCGCTACGGCTCGCACCCACCCCTCTCTCAACTCCTGGGCAATCTTATGAGTTTCGCCCTCGATAGGTCGATGGTGGGTTAAGGACCGAGCTACGTCTTGCACCCTCCCCTCCCTCAATTCCGGGGAAAGCTTACAAGCTTCGCCCTCGTTAGGTCGCCAGTGGGTAAAGGATCGAGCTACGGCTCACACCCTCCACTGCCTCAACTCTGGGGCAAGCTTACGAGCTTCGGCCTCGATAGATTGCCAGTGGGTTAAGGACCGAGTTGTGGCTTGCACCCTCCCATCCCTCAACTCCAGAGCAAGATTACGAGCTTCAGCCTCGATAGGTCGCCGATGTGTTAAGGACCGAGCTGCGGCTTGCACCCTCCCCTCCCTCATCTCCGGGGCAAGCTTACGAGCTTCACCCATAATAGGTCACTGGTGGGTTAAGGACCAAGCTACGGCATGCACCCTTTCCTCCCTCAACTCCAGGGTAAGCTTACGAGCTTCGCCCTCGATAGGTCGTCGGTGGGTTAAGGACCGAGCTACGGCTTACACCCTCCCCAACCTAAATCCGGGGCAAGATTATGAGCTTCGCCCTCGATAGGTCGCCGGTGGGTTAAGAACGAGCTACGACACGTACCCTCCCCTCCCTCAACACCGGGGCAAGCTTACGAGCTTCGCCTTCGATATGTCGCCGATGGGTTAAGGACTGAGCTATGGCACGCACCCTCCCCTCCCCCAACTCTGGGCCAAGCTTACAAGCTTCGGCCTCGATATGACGCCGGTGGGTTAAGGACCGAGCTACGGCACACACCCTCCCCTCCCTCAACTTCGGGGTAAGCTTACGAGCTTCGACCTCGATTGGTCACCGGTGGGTTAAGGACCGAGTTATGGCTTGCACCCTCCCCTCTCTAAACTCTGGGGAAAGCTTACGAGCTTTGCCCTCGATAGGTCGCAGGTGGATTAAGGACTGGGCTATGTCTCACATCCTCTCCACACTCAACTCCAGGACAAGCTTACGAGCTTTGCCCTCGATAGGTCGCCGGTGGGTTAAGAAACGGGCTACGGCTCACACCCTTCCCTCCCTCAACTCCGGGCCAAGCTTTCGAGCTTTGCCCGCGATAGGTCGCTGGTGGGTAAAGGATCGGGCTATAGATCGCACCCACCACTCCCTCAAATCCGTGGCTAGCTTACGAGCTCGCCCTCCATAGGTCGTCAGTGGGTTAAGGACCGGGGTATGGCTCACACTCTCCCCTCCCTCAACTTCGGGCCAAGCTCACGAGCTTTGTCCTCGATAGGTAACCGGTGGTTTAAGGACCGGGCTACGGCTTGCACCCACCCCTCCATTAACTCCGGGGTAAGCGTACAACCTTCACCATCGATAGGTCGCTTGTGGGTTAAGGATAGATCTACGGCTCCCACCCTCCCCACCCTCCCCACCCTCAACACCAAGAAAAGCTTACGAGCTTCACCCTCAATAGGTCACCAGTAGGTTAAGGACCGAGCTACGGCTCGCACCCTCCCCTCCCTCAACTACAGGGAAAGGTTAGGAGCGTCTCCCTCGATAGGTTTTCAGTGGTTTAAGAACCGAGCTACTGCACGCACCATCCCCTCCCTCAACTCCAGGGAAAGCTTATGAGCTTCGACCTCGATAGGTCACCGGTGGATGAAGGACCAAGCTACGGCATGCACCCTCCCCTCTCTCAACTCCAGGGCAAGCTTACGAGCTTCGGTATCGATATGTCATCGGTGGGTTAAGGGTCAAGCTACCGCTCACACCCACCCCTCACTCAACCTCAGGGCAAGCTTACAAGCTTCACCGGCGATAGGTCACTGGTGGGTTAAGGACCGGGCTAGGGCTCGTACCCTCCCTTCCCTCAACTCCGGGGCAAGCTTACGAGCTTCGCCCTCCATAGGTCGCCGGTGGGTTAAGGACCATGCTACGACGGACACCCTCCCCTCCCTCAACTCTGGAGCAAGCTTACGAGCTTCGCCCTCGATAGGTCGATGGTCCGTGGCTAGCTTACGAGCTCGTACTCGAAAGGTCATCGGTGATTTAAGAATCAGGCTACGGCTCGTACCCTCCCCTCCCTTAACTCAGGTAAAAGCTTACGAGCTTTGCCCTCGATAGGTCTTGGTGGTTTATAGACTGGGCTACGGCTCGCACCCACCCCTCCTTTAACTCTGGGACAAGCTTACAAGCTTCGCCCTCGATAGGTCGCCGGTAGGTTAAGGATCATGCTACGGCTCGCATCCACCCCTTCCTCAACTCCGGGACAATCTTATGAGCTTCGCCCTCGATAGGTCGACGGTGGGTTAAGGATAGTGCTACGGCTCGTACCCACCCATCCCTCATCTCCGTGGCAAGCTTACGACCTTTGCCTTCGATAGGTCGACGGTGGGTTAAGGACAGATCTACGGATCACACCTTCCCCTCCCTCAATTCCAGGGCAATCTTACAAGTTTCGGCCTCGATTGGTTGCCAGTGTGTAAAGGATCGAGCTACGGCTCGCACCCTCCCCTCCCTCAACATATGTGCAAGCTTACGAGCTTCGGCCTCGATATGTCGTCGGTGCGTTAAGGGCCGAGCTGTGGATCGAACCATCCCCTTCCTCAACTCCAGAGCAAGCTTACGAGTTTCTACCTCGATAGGTCGCCGGTGGGTTAAGGACCGAGCTGCGACTCGCACCCTCCCCTCCCTCAACTCCGGGGTAAGCTTAAAGCTTCGCCCTCGATAGGTCGTCGATGGGTTAAAGACCAATCTACGGCACGCACCCACCCATCCCTCAACTCCGGAGAAAGCTTACGAACTTTGCCCTAGATAGGACGTCGATGGGGTAAGGCCAGAGCTATGGCTCGCACCCTCTCCTCCGTCAACTCTGGGGCAAGCTTTTGAGCTTTGCCCTCGATAGGTCGTCGGTGGGCTAAGGAACGAGCTATGGCTCACATCCTCTCCTCCCTCAAATACAGTGCAATCTTAAGAGATTTGCCCTCGATAGGTCGCTGGTAGGTTAAGGACCGAGCTACGGTATGCACCCTTCCCTCCCTCAACTCCGAGGCAAGCTTACGAGCTTTGCCCTTGATAGGTCACCGGTGGGTTAAGGATAGAGATACGGCATGCACCCTCCCCTCCCTCAACTCTGGGGCAAGCTTACAAGCTTTGCCTCGATAGGTCCCTGGTGGGGTAAGGACCCAGCTACGGCTTGCACACCCCGTCCCTCAACTCTGGGGCAAGCTTACGAGCTTTGCCCTCGATAGGTTGCTGGTGGTTTAAGGACAGGGCTAGGGCTCGTGCCCTCTGCTCCCTCAACTCTGAGGCAAGCTTACGAGCTTCACCCTCGATAGGTCGTCGGTGGCTTAAGGACCTAGCTACGACTCGTACCCTCCCATCCCTCAACTCAGGGGCAAGCTTACAAACTTCTCCCTCAATAGGTTGTCGGTGGGTTAAGGACTGAGCTATGGCTCGTACCGTCCACTCCCTCAACTTCGGGACAAGCTTACGACCTTCGCCCTCGATAAGGTGTCGGTGGGTTAAGGATAGAGCTACGGCTTGCACCCTCCCCTCCCTCAACTCCGGGCCAAGCTTACGAGCTTCCCGCTCGATAGGTTGTCGGTGGGCTAAGGACCAAGCTACAGCTCACACCCTCCACTCTCTCAAATCCGAGGCAAGCTTACGAGCTTCGCCATTGATAGGTCATCGGTGGGTTAAGGACCGAGCTACGGCATACATCCTCCCCTCCCCCACCTCCGGGGCAACCTTACGAGCTTCGCCCTCGATAGGTCACCGTGGGTTAAGGACCAAGCTATGGCACACATCCTCCCCTCACTCAACTCTATGGCAAGCTTATGAGCTTTGCCCTCGATAGGTCCCCGATGGGTTAAGGACGGAGATACGGCTCGCCCCCTCCCTTCCCTCAACTCCGGGGCAAGCTTACGAGCTTCGCCATCGATAAGTCGCCGGTGGGTTAATGACTGGGCTACGGCTCGCTCGCACCCTCCCCTCCATCTACTCCTGGGCAAACTTACGAGCTTTGCCCTCGATAGGTCGCCGGTGGTTTAAGGACCGGGCTACGGCTTGCACCCACCCCTCCTTAACCAATAGGGCAAGCATACGAGCTTCACCCTTGATAGGTCACCGATGGGTTAAGGACCGCGTTACGGCTTGCACCCATCCCTCCCTCAACTACGGGACAAGCTTACAAGCTTCTCCCTCGATAGGTTGCCGGTGGGTTAAGGACTGAGCTATGGCTCGTACCGTCCACTCCCTCAACTTCGGGACAAGCTTACGACCTTCGCCCTCGATAAGGTGTCGGTGGGTTAAGGATAGAGCTACGGCTTGCACCCTCCCCTCCCTCAACTCCGGGCCAAGCTTACGAGCTTCCCGCTCGATAGGTTGTCGGTGGGCTAAGGACCAAGCTACAGCTCACACCCTCCACTCTCTCAAATCCGAGGCAAGCTTACGAGCTTCGCCATTGATAGGTCATCGGTGGGTTAAGGACCGAGCTACGGCATACATCCTCCCCTCCCCCACCTCCGGGGCAACCTTACGAGCTTCGCCCTCGATAGGTCACCGTGGGTTAAGGACCAAGCTATGGCACACATCCTCCCCTTACTCAACTCTATGGCAAGCTTATGAGCTTTGCCCTTGATAGGTCCCCGATGGGTTAAGTACGGAGATACGGCTCGCCCCCTCCCTTCCCTCAACTCCGGGGCAAGCTTACGAGCTTCGCCATCGATAAGTCGCCGGTGGGTTAATGACCGGGCTACGGCTCGCACCCTCTCCTCCTAAACTCTGGGGAAAGCTTACGAGCTCGCCCTCGATAGGTCGTCGGTGGTTTAAGAACCGGGCTACGGCTCGCACCCTCCCCTCCATCTACTCCTGGGCAAACTTACAAGCTTTGCCCTCGATAGGTCGCCGGTGGTTTAAGGACCGGGCTACGGCTTGCACCCACCCCTCCTTAACCAATAGGGCAAGCATACGAGCTTCACCCTTGATAGGTCGCCGATGGGTTAAGGACCGCGTTACGGCTTGCACCCATCCCTCCCTCAACTACGGGACAAGCTTACAAGCTTCTCCCTCGATAGGTTGCCGGTGGGTTAAGGATCGCGCTACGGCTCGCACCCACCACTCCCTCAACTCCTGGGAAATCTTATGAGCTTTGCCATCGATAGGTCACCAGTGTGTTAAGGACCGAGCTACTCCATGCGCCCTCCCCTCCCTCAATTCCGAGGGAAGCTTACGAGCTTCGCTCTCGATAGGTCCCTGGTGAGTTAACGTCTGAGCTACGGCACGCACCCTGCCCTCCCTTAACTCCGGGGAATGCTTATGATCTTCGGCCTAGATAGGTCGCTGGTGGGTTAAGGACCGAGCTGTGACTCGCACCCGCGGCTCCCTCAACTCCAGGGCAAGATTACGAGATTCGGCCTTGTTACGTCGCCAGTGGGTTAAGGACCAAGCTGCAGCTCGTACCCTCTCCTCCCTCAACTCTGTGGCAAGCTTCCGAGCTTCGTTCTTGATAGGTCACCGGTGGGTTAAGGACAGAGCTGCGGCTTGCACCCTCAACTCCAGGGCAAGCTTAGAGCTTCTCCCTCGATCGGTTGTAGGTGGGTTAAAGACCGGGCTAGGGCTCGCACCCTCCCCTCTCTCAACTCTGGGGCAAGTTTAAGAGCTTCACCCTCGATAGGTCACCGGAGGGATAAGGACCAAGATACGGCTCGCACCTACTCATCCCTCAACTCCGGGGCAAGCTAACGAACTTCTCCCTCGATTGGTCGCCGGTGGGTTAATAACCGAGCTACGGCTCGCATCCTCCCCTCCCTCAACACTGGGGTAAGCTTACAAACTTTGCCCTCGATAGGTCGCCGGTGGGTTAAGGACAGAGCTACGGCTTGCACCCTCCCCTCCCTCAACTCCGGGGCAAGCGTACGAGCTTCGCCCTTGATAGGTCGTCAGTGGGATAAGGACCGAGCTACGGCTCATACGCTCCCCTCCCTCAACTCCGGGGCAAGCTTACGAACTCCGCCCTCGATAGGTCGCCGGTGGGTTAAGGACCAAACTACGGAATGCACCTCCCTTCCCTCAACTTTGGGGCATGCTTACGAGCTTCGCCCTCGATAGGTCGCCGGTGGGTTAAGTACCGACCTACGGCATGCATTCTCCCCTCCCTAAACTCCGGGTCAAGCTTACGAGATTTTCCCTCGATAGGTCATCGGTGGTTTAAGGACCGAGCTACGGCTCGCACCCTCCCCTACCTCAACTATGTCGCAAGCTTACGAGCTTCGCCCTCGGTTGGTCACCGGTGGGTTAAGGACCGGGCTAGGGCTCACATTCTCACCTCACTCAACTCTGGGGCAAGCTTAGGATCGTCGCCCACGATAGGTCACCGATGAGTTAAGAACCAAGCAACGGCTCGCACCCTCCCATCCCTCAACTCCGGGGCAAGCTTATGAGCCTCGCCCTCGATTGGTCATCGGTGGGTTAAGAACCAAGCTACGGCTTGCACCCTCCCCTCCCTCAACTCCTGGGCAAGCTTACGACCTTCTCCCTTGATAGGTCACTGGTGGGTTAAGGATAGAGCTATGGCTCGCATGGCTCGCACCCTCCCTTCCCTCAACTCCGGGGCAAGCTAACGAGCTTTGCCCTTGATAGTTTACTGTGGGCTAAGGACCGAGCTACAGCTTGCAACCTCTCCTTTCTCAACTCCGAGGAAATCTTACGAGCTTCGTTCTTGATAGGTCACCGGTGGGTTAAGGACCGAGCTACGGCATGCGCCCTCCCCTCCCTAACCTCCAGGGCAAGCTTACGTTCTTCGCCTTGATAGGTTATCGTGGGTGAAGGACTGAGCTACGGTGTGCACTCTCCCCTCTCTCAACTCCGGGGAAAGCTTACGAGATTTGCCATTTCTAGGTCACCGATGGGTTAAGGACCGAGCTACGGCTCGCACCCTCCCATCTCTCAACTCCGGGACAAGCTTACGAGCTTCGCCCTCGATAGGTCGTCGATGGGTTAAGGACCGGGTTACGGCTCACATCCTGTCCTTCCTCAACTCGGGGGCTAGCTTACGAGCTCGCCCTCGATAGGTCGCCGGTGGTTTAAGGATTGGACTACGGCTCGCACACTCCCCTCCCTCAACTCTGGGGCAAGCTTACGAGCTTCGCCCTCGATATGTCACCGGTGGTTTAAGGACCGGAGTACAGCTCGCACCCACCCCTCCCTCAACTTCAGGACAAGATTACCAGCTTCATCCTTGATAGGTCGTCTGTAGGTTAAGGACCGTGCTACGGGTCGCACCCACCCCACCCTCAACTTGGGGGATTTTGACGTGCGTTTATATTTCATATATTCACGCACGTTTTCTTTTGTGTTTCTCCGTGTTTTCCGCCGTCTTTTATTCGTTTTCTCGTATTTTCTCGTTTTCTTTCATTTTTCTTTGTTTCTCCATGTTTGCAGGAGATTGACCACGTAGGGGACGTTTAACGATGATATCTAAAGTCCCCGGAGCAACGGGAGGAGTCACGCGTGATCCAGGGGGTCAAACGTCAAAGAATACATCTTTCAGCCCCTCATCCGGTCGGTTGGTATTCTCCAACCGATCGGGTGATGCATGCGTGCACCACCCGGTCTCAGCCGGAGCTCAAGTGAAAGTCACCCGACCGGTTCACAGGCCAGTTCAGCGGGGGCCTGTTCTCTGTCTTTTCGAGCAAAATTCCAACCGATCGGGTGACTCTCACCCGATCGGTTCATCTGTAGCTGATGTTGAAGAGCTGAAGACATAGGCGCCCAACCGATCGCTTCACCCGATGGCGCCAAGATCCAACCGGTTACTCCAAGAACTCACTCGACCGGTTCATATGACCGGGTGAAAGCTCGCCGTTTTCTGTTATTATTTTGTAACGGATCAACCGATCGGTTGACTTGTCAACCGATCGGGTGATGCGAGAGTCTATAAATAGAACCCCTAGGGTTCCAGAAACGGGGGGGGGGGGGGGGGGGGGCTGCTAGTTTTTACTGTTTTCTCCCATTGTGACGGCTGTAATTACTGTTCTTTTGTAAGTTTTCGGATCTTTCTCAAATTTTAGTATTGTCTTAACTACTCTATTACTTCCGCATTCCAATCGTCTGATTATGATTCCAACGGTTAATTTTCGTTTAGATCGCTTTTTAATGAATTTTTGTGAGTAGTTCCCAAATCTGGGATTTTGGTGGAAACCCCTTCGGGGGCTCTTCGCGATGCGTCCATAGGGTTAGGAAATCGATAGGGATTAGGAATCTAACAGTTACGCAGGGTGTTTCATTGTCATCGGTGGGAAAAAGACCGCCTTTGACCGTTGGGCCAAGGGGGAATAAACTTGGCGGTTGACTCCCTAGCCATAGCTCACGCCCTTAGCGTAGACGTCGAATCCTAGCACGCGGGTGCGGCAGGATGAGACGTTGGGAGTTATCGTTGCGAGCTTAGTGCTCCTGGAATCGATCAGTGTTAATGGACATGGGAGTGCCCACTGATCGAATCCGGGAAGTCCGGTGTATCATCCTGGGCACCGACCGGAATATCGGGTCCATGGGATGCCGGTACCACTTTCAGAGGCAACGTCCCACCATTAGACCCTAATTCCGATCGCTATCCACACCCGTAGGCCGTATCGGCGAGAGTCACTCGTCAGAGTGGAAACCAAAGTCCCGGGTTTATTTTCTTATTGTTCATATCCTTCATTCCTTTCCGTGACAACCATTTACCGATTTGGGCTAGCTCGCCTTCGGGGTGATTTTGGTCCTCCTTGACTCAAGCATATCCTAGCCTCCCTGTGTTCGACCCCCAAGCCACACTACAACACCGTGCGCTTGCGGTTACAAATTTCTAAACCCCCACGCAGGTCCCCCGGCCATTTGCGGATAGCAAGCCGGGGTGCACGTCAAGTTTATGGCGCCGTTGCTGGGGAGGCAACGTGCTTGTTATTTTAGGATCTCTTGAACCCTAGTGTCTAGCTCTCATCCCTACCTCGCGATAATTTTCGCATTCTCCTTTTTCCTTTTTATTTTCTTTTTTTTTCTTATCTTATCTGTTTCTTTCCCACTTGTCGCTTCACGGGTGTTTGTTGTTTTTCATGCGCAGGAGTTCAAGAAGTCTCGACGACTTGATTCCCCTCGATCCACAGATTAACGCCACCCATAGGCGTTTGGCCGTCGAGAAGCGAAGAAGAGAGGATCCCGAATCCATGGAGGAGAACACCCCTCCTCACAAGTCCCTGTTGGAGTACTCGATGCCATCTATTGAGTCCACTTCCGCCATCCGTTCTCCAGCTATTGCGGCCCAAAGCTTTGAGCTAAAGCCGTCTTTAGTGACATGGATCCAGCAGGACCAGTTTGCGGGTGCACCCATGGAGAGCCCGATCGAGCATCTAGACTCCTTCTTGGAGAAATGTGACACCTTCCGGATTAATGGTGTCACGACTGAGGCTATCCGTCTGAAGCTATTCCCCTTCTCTTTGCGAGACAAAGCCAAGCAATGGCTAAGGGGGAAGGACCCCAACACTTTCAATACCTGGGAGAAGCTCTCCAACGCTTTTCTGACGAAGTTCTTTCCTCCGGGGAAGACCATGAAGTTGAGGAGTGAGATCTCCTCCTTCTCCCAGGCCAGCCACGAGTCCTTGCAAGAAGCTTGGACGAGGTACAAGGAGATGCAAAGAAGATGCCCTCACCATGAGCTTCCGAAGTGGCAGATTATTAATCTGTTCTACAATGGGTTGAGGGATGACCTGAAATCTTCTATGGACGCCGCGGCTGGGGGTTCCTTCATGTCAAGGAGCGAGGAAGATGCCGGACATATTCTGGAGAATATGGCATCCAATAATGAGCGGTGGTGTGATGAGAGAGCCACACCCAGGTCTGGGGGTATACACAGAGTCGAGGACGTCGACAAACTTTCAAGCAAGTTCGACTTGCTTTCGACCAAGATCTCCGCACTAATGGTAGGAGCCGGTGGGGCCGGTACACAGCAAATTTCAGCGGTAGAATCCGAATTCTTTGGGGAATTCGACGGTGGTGACATCTCACCACCGTTGGATCAGGCAAGCGCACTATTTTACAACCCCACGGGAAATGCGCCGTATCCGCCAAGGACCAATTCCAACCCGGCCTACTCTCCAAACAACCGGAACCACCCAAACTTCAGTTACCGGCCACCATTCCAGCCCTCGCCGCCTCAGCAGCCGCAGCAACAAACATATCAGCCGGCTAGGCCACAGCAGAGTCAGATTCAGCAGCAACAATATCAGCAGCAACCTCAGCAACAATTTTATGCCCCCAGGAATCAACAGCCAATCCAGCAGCAGCAGCAGTATGGCCAACAAAGGGGCGTCTCTCCGGTTGAGTCTCTCTTGACTCAATATATAACCAACCAGGAGAAGATCAATCAAAAGATGGAAATGGGTCAGCGGACCCTCACGGACCAAGTAACCCAGCTGGGGTTACAAGTGGCGAACCTTTCAAGGTCACAAAACCAATTGCCGCCACAACCGGAGGTGAACCCGAGGGGAGCAACCCAAACATCGGCACTCGTGCACGAGCACGCAAATGTGTCCGCTATCGTTCTGAGAAGCGGGACACAAATCCCTACTAGAGTGCCCCCTAAAAGATCGGAAGCACCATTAGTCGTTGAGCGACCAATCGAAAAATCAAACGACGCCGGTGCTTCGTCATCAAATCCTACGACTCCAGAGGGAGTCTCTGAAGAAGAGAAGAAGAAGAACGAGGAAGGGAGCCCCAAAGTGTTCAAACCCGTTGTGACATTTCCACAACGGTTAGCTTAGGCCAAAATCGACGAGAAATATGGCAAGTTCTTCGCCATGGTCAAGGACCTGAGCTTGCAAATCCCCTTCCTAGAAGCAATCGAAACAATCCCCTCCTATGCAAAATTCCTGAAGGATTTGGTGACGAGAGGGTCTAGAAAGGAGAAAGTAGTGCTGATGGCGGAGTGTAGCGCTCTCATCCAGAGGGCAAATCCGCCGAAACTCAAAGACCCGGGGAGCTTCTCAATTCCTTGCACGATCGGGGGCAGTAAAGATTCATCGTGCACTCGTCGATCTCGGAGCGAGTGTAAGTTTGATGCCCTTGTCGATGTATAAAAGGATAGGAATTGGTGATTTGGAGCCCACCGGTATGACCCTACAACTAGCTGACCGGTCGGTCAAATATCCGATGGGAATTGTGGATGACCTCCCCGTTAATGTAAAAGGGGTGCATGTGCCAGTGGACTTCGTAGTCATGGACATGCCTGAAGACGCACACACTCCCATCATCCTGGGACGGCCTTTCATGGCCACTGCTGGCGTTATGATTGATGTGAAGAACGGAAAACTTTCTCTAAACGTCAGCGGAGAAAAAGTTGAATTTGATCTGGGGTTGTCCATGAAGTATCCCGATCCCCCAGATGACCCTCGGTGTAATTTGCTTGAGGTAGAAGAAGAAAAAGTTGCTGAAGAGAGCTCCTGGGAGATTCTCTTAAGAAACCCCCCCGATGACTTGGGGAATTCAGAAGACCAAGACGGCCCCAAGAATGATGATGCTGCTGGGAAAGCGAGTGCAGCGAGAACGATCCCTCCCGGTTTCCCCAAGGCTCCTCCTGCGAGGAGAACGGGGAAAGAGCACATGGACCTCACCAAGGATGAGGTCCGGATCCTTAAGAAGATGGCGGTAAGCGCCAATACGAAAGAGAAGTCCCCGGATCCCAAAGACAAGAAGAGGGTGGTCGAGCAAATCTTTCTCCAGCCGCTGACTGCTCCAAAGGCCTCAAGCTCCGATGAAGTAGAGATGCCGAACTTCGGGCATCACCCGTATCAACCACCATGAACATCTCGTGCGGGCGTCGAGCCAACGACGTTAAACAAGTGCGCTTCATGGGAGGCAACCCATGTTCTAAACTTTTTCCCCACTTTTTAGTGTTACTTTTTACTTTATTTTATCTATTTTTATAAATAAAATCAGCCGCGAGAACATCTGTTCAGGGACTTAGACAAATCTGTTGGTTTTTGCAGGGAACAAAGCCCTAACCGATCGGTTGATGACTCAACCGATCGGTTGGGATGTATCAGATACATGCCGAGATCTGTCCCCAAATGAACCGATCGGTTGAGGAATGAAGAGACCGGGTGACAGACCGGGTGTGCTGGGGAGAATTCTCGGGAAATTTTTGGGAAATAGCAACTGATCGGTTGAGTTAGAGCACGATCGGTTGAGGCGACCGGGTGAGCAGCCCTCAATTCTCGGGAAAATGAGTGGAGCGGCCAACCGATCGGTTGAAAAGTCAACCGACCGGTTCACCTGTAGCAATTCTTCGGCAAGAAATTTCGACCTAACCATCAACCGATCGGGTGACAAGTCACCCGATCGGTTCGACTTAAAACCCTATATAAACCCCCGACCACCCGCTCGTTTTCACCCTCGCTCGATCGCCAAAATCGCCGTCGTTTCGCCTGCCTCTCCTCCCCAACGGCCGATTCTCACTCCCCCACGTCCTCCACTCCTCCAATTCTCTTTCTCCCCACCTCCTCCATCAATCCCTCCATCATCTTCACTCTCTCTCCCCTTTCATCTCGAGTTTTGACCTAATTTCCCCCCAAACCACGCCCATTTCAAAAATTCTTGCTGAAAGAAGTCGCTGCAGCTCCACGCTACTCTTATTGCACAGTGTTGGGACATCTTCGAGCAAGCTTCGCCATTTCGCTTGGGTACACTCGCTCCTACGCTCATATTTCTACTTTTGCCCTATAAATTGTGCTTGCTCATTTTGCTTGTGTTAGTGTGAATTCATCGCTTTTGCACTCATTCATACACGCACACTCACGCATGGCTAAGGATAAGGACAAGGGGAAGGGAATCATGCGGGAAGAGGAACCGTCTCGGAAGAGACGAAAACAAACACGTCCCCCTTCCCACACACGAGCACTTACACTTGGCCCTCCCCCGCCTGTTATCCCCCCTGTGAACCCAATGTTGGGTCCGCATGGGTTTATCTTTAGGAACCAGGAACACAAGGACTTTTATCGTCGGCTCGATGCTCGGGGGCATCTATCCACTAAGTTCCTGCACACACAAGCACTGATCGATCTCGGTGTATTCACCGAGGTCGAATCTCTTTTCGCTAACTTAGGATGGTTGGCCTTTCTTAATGCATCTGCCATATCCTACCCGGCACTCACCCTCGAATTTCTCTCTACACTTGTTTGGGAGTCCGGGTCGATCATTAAATTCCGGGTGCGTAACCGTAGTGTCACCACAAATCTGAACACAATTAACGACATATTTGGGTTCCCCAATCTTGGGGATGACTCCATCCGGCACTACGGGTACATGCCCGAATTTAACGTCGATCAATTCTTGTTCCGCCTCACACTGCTCCGTGATTATCCCCGAGGAAGGGCCAAGGCCTCCTCCATCATTCATCCCGTGTTTCGTTTGGCCCACAGGATCATATCATCCGCTTTTTTTTTCCCAGGGACGAGTCCGGCACCGTGACTATCCCTGACCTTTTTATCCTCTGGGCCATGACTTTCCCTTTTGTCTGGGACGATGATGGAATTAGCTTCAGGGCCCCTACCGTCCCCATCCATGGCGGCGATTGGCTTGTTTACAAGCTTCTCGAGATCAGCCGGGCAGGTAAGGGGAAGTTTTGTTGTGGGGGCATCATTACTATCATTTGCTCTTACCCCCAATTCAACATTCCCATTCCCAATAATCTTCCCGCTGCCGCAGGACCCTCACAACTAGACATTGAGGTCATGCTGCATATTCACATGATCAAACCCCACTCCGATGGCCGCTTCATCTTCAATTATGGCAACCCCCAGCCCCTTACACCATTCTCCCCAACCCCGCTCGCATGACCATTGCTCTTGTGGGAGATTGGACCTTCCCACCTGATCCCAACTTCCTAGCAGGGTTGAACCTTCCTTTCCTTCCCGCGGGCGCACGCAGATCACCGTCCCCTGCCGCCCACTTAGGCGAGCAGGATATCCCTGCGTCTCGCGGAGATTTGGGGGCTGGCCTGAGTCGTCCTGTCTTTGCTCCGGGGCCCATCACGTTTGAGCACCTCTTTGCGGCCATTTCTGGCCTTGTCTCCTGTGCCGGCATGACCACTGCCGCCGGCACCACTTCGACCTTACCTGCCGGCACCACTTTTGCCTCACGTCAGTCCACATCTTTTGGTCGCCGTTAGGTCTCTGCCCGTCTTGGTCTTGAGAGGGAGGTCGCTGCCCTTCGTGAGCTCGCCATGTCCTCTGCCTCCTCGGACCCATCACCGTCCTCTTTTCTCACTCACCCACGTTTCCTCGCACTTGAGAGGAACGTGGCCGCCATTCTTCTCCTTCTCACTCATATCCATGGACCACCTCCACCTTCACCACCTCGGCGATCTTCACCTCCACCTTCACCACCTCGGCGATCTTCTCCTCCACCCTCCCACACATCCCCACATCCATCACCCCCCTCACCACATTCTTCTCCTCCCTCTTCTAATCCCATCCCGGTATCCACTTCACCCCTCCCGACCACTTCCATCGCACCCACGCTACCTCCTCCCTCCTCCTCCATCACTGCATACGTGCGTCGGAGGAAATTACCGGTCCGCTCCAGATCTCTTCCACCACCACCCACCACCGTCACCACCGCATCTTCTTCCCCCATTTCTATTCCTCTCACCACCGCCTTGATCGCCTTCCTACCACCACCACCCACCTCCATCGACACTCCTCCCATAGTTCACACCACCGCTGCACCTATTCCTCCACCTCATTCCCCACTTCTCCGCACACCCCCAGCCTCCCCCGACCACCCAATCCCACCCTCTTCCGAGGAGGACGAGGACTCACCTTCTCCTGCTTACTGATTTCACCTTGTTTGTTTTTGACTCCCCCTTGCATATCTCTGCATTTCCTAATCATATCATTTTGCTAGCACTGTCAGGTCTAGCTTGGGGGACGTCTATTTTGGTGTGTTGTCGTGTTTTGTTGTTTTTCTCATTTTTGTGTGTGTGCTTGTTTTTCACTTTTTGAGTGTCGTGTCGTGTGGTTTTATTTCTATTTTTGTGTCGTTTGATTTTGATTTTGATCTTTCTTTATTTTCAGTTTCTTCCCTGTGTTTTCCTCATTTTCATTTCTTTTTGTGTCAGTGCGTATCCCCCCCCATCTTCATTGCCCTCCCGTACTCACTCATATTGCATTGAGGGCAATGCAAGCTTCATCTTGGGGGAGTCGTACTGTGTGCGTCATTTGAGTCTTTCTTTTTCGTTTTTGTGTCGTTTTCATTGTGTTTTTTATTTTTTCTTCTTTTTATCTCTTTCTCCTAGAAATGAACCCTATGATGAATCGCCACGAAATCACACACACCTAGCATGGTATCGATAATCACGCTCACTGACCCTAGGATTTCGAGTCCTCTTGCATTTCACGCATCGTGGGTCCACTTAGCTTTTTGTGAGTCGTGCGTCGTGCCTAGCTATTTGATGTGCTTCTACATAGTGATTTTGCTTTATATACCTGTCCAGGAATGACCCCTAGATTATCATGTTTCGATTTGAATATGCGGTATATGCTTCTACTATATGCATGCTATATTTATATCGTATAATTTCAATTCACATGTGTCGGGATTCCACAATTAAGGACTAGGATAACCCATTTAGCCTACGCTCTATTTAGCGAGAATAGTTTCCTATGCCCAAGTATTTAGATTTCGACTTCTTTTTTGTTTTACTTGGTGCAAATCCCCTCGTCGTGTACCGTTCTCCCACTTGGGAGAGTACACATGTGTATAGCCAAAAACCCGAAAATCAAAAAAAATAAAAGGAGAAAAGAAAAGAAAAACCCAAAAAGAAAAGAAAAGAAAAATTTTGTATAGCCAAAAAGCCAAAAAAATATACAAATACCCAAAACCAAAAAAAAATTCCCGTGTGAATATTTTCCTACTTGCCGAGAATAAAGGGAAGGCGCGAATTTGCACCGAGTGTTCTACTCCACATCATCTCAACCCCCACCGTTTTCGAAAACACTTGGCTTAGGAACTTTTTAGCTAGTATCTAGGCTATAGTGGCGTGATTTCCTTAACCCTAGTTGTGGAGTCCCCGATGCATGATACGCTTCTACTCTTATACTCTTCTCATGCATGCTTGAACTAATATTCACCACAATATCGAATTCGAATCGGTATTTGGGTCATTTCCTGGATTTGCGTATATGAGCTCATGGCACATTGTAGAAAGCGACACCATTTGCTAGCACACGACCGCACTCACTCGCGCTTCACCGCGTGGGCCCACGACACTTATTTGGACTCGTTTTCCTAGGTTGGGTGGTGTGATTTGACGTTTGCTTGCTTGGTGTGTCGTTTTTGATTTTGTTGGCTCTGACGGACGATCTAGGATATAGAATTTTCTTTTTCTCTTTTTCTCTCTATTTTTTCCCTCTGAGCTCCTACTCTCACTCGTCTTCCTCGAGGACGAGGAAGAGTTCAGCTTGGGGGATTTTGACGTGCGTTTATATTTCATATATTAACGCACGTTTTCTTTTGTGTTTCTCCGTGTTTTCCGTCGTCTTTTATTTGTTTTCTTGTATTTTCTCGTTTTCTTTCACTTTTCTTTGTTTCTCCATGTTTGCAAGAGATTGACCGCGTAGGGGACGTTTAACGACGATATCTCAAGTCCCCGGAGCAACGGGAAGAGTCACGCGTGATCCAGGGGGTCAAACGTCAAAGAATACATCTTTCAGCCCCTCAACCGGTCGGTTGGTATTCTCCAACCGATCGGGTGATGCACGCGTGCACCACCCGGTCTCAGCCGGAGCTCAAGTGAAAGTCACCCGACCGGTTCACAGGCCGGTTCAGCGGGGGCCTGTTCTCTGTCTTTTCGAGCAAAATTCCAACCGATCGGGTGACTCTCACCCGATCGGTTCATCTGTAGCTGATGTTGAAGAGCTGAAGACACGGACGCCCAACCGATCACTTCACCCGATGGCGCCAAGATCCAACCGGTCACTCCAAGAACTCACCCGACCGGTTCATATGACCGGGTGAAAGCTCGCCATTTTCTGTTATTATTTTGTAACGGATCAACCGATCGGTTGACTTGTCAACCGATCGGGTGATGCGAGAGTCTATAAATAGAACCCCTAGGGTTCCAGAAACGGGGGGGGGGGGGGGCTGCTAGTTTTTACTGTTTTCTCACATTGTGACGGCTGTAATTACTGTTCTTTTGTAAGTTTTCGGATCTTTCTCAAATTTTAGTATTGTCTTAACTACTCTATTACTTCCGCATTCCAATCGTCTGATTATGATTCCAACGGTTAATTTTCGTTTAGATCGCTTTTTAATGAATTTTTGTGAGTAGTTCCCAAATCTGGGATTTTGGTGGAAACCCCTTCGGGGGCTCTTCCCGATGCGTCCATAGGGTTAGGAAATCGATAGGGATTAGGAATCTAACGGTTACACGGGCTGTTTCATTGTCATCGGCGGGAAAAAGACCGCCTTTGACCGTTGGGCCAAGGGGGAATAAACTTGGCGGTTGACTCCCTAGCCATAGCTCACGCCCTTAGCGTAGACGCCGAATCCTAGCACGCGGGAGCGGCAGGATGAGACGTTGGGAGTTATCGTTGCGAGCTTAGTGCTCCCGGAATCGATCAGTGTTAATGGACACGGGAGTGCCCACTGATCGAATCCGGGAAGTCCGGTGTATCATCCTGGGCACCGATCGGAATATCGGGCCCATGGGATGCCGGTACCACTTTCAGAGGCAACGTCCCACCATTAGACCCTAATTTCGATCGCTATCCACACCCGTAGGCCGTATCGGCGAGAGTCACTCGTCGGAGTGGAAACCAAAGTCCCGGGTTTATTTTCTTATTGTTCATATCCTTCATTCCTTTCCGTGACAACCATTTACCGATTCGGGCTAGCTCGCCTTCGGGGTGATTTTGGTCCTCCTTGACTCAAGCACATCCTAGCCTCTCTGTGTTCGACCCCCAAGCCATACTACAACACCGTGCGCTTACGGTTACAAATTTCTAAACCCCCACGCGGGTACCCCGGCCATTTGCGGATAGCAAGCCGGGGTGCACGTCAACCATGCTATGGCTCGCACCCACCCCTCCCTCAACTCCGGGCAAGCTTACGAGCTTTCACCCTTGATAGGTCGTCGGTAGGTTAAGGACCGAGCTACGGCACACACCCTCCCATATCTCAACTCCGGGGCAAGCTTACAAGCATCACCCTCGATAGGTCGCCGGTGGGTTAAGGACCGAGCTACGGCTTGCACTATCCCCTCCCTCAAATCTGGGGCATGCTTACGAGCTTCGGCCTCGATAGGTCACCAATGGATTAAGGACCGAGCGGTGGCTCGCACCCGCTGCTCCCTCAATTCCAAGGAAAGCTTACGAAATTTGGTCTCAATAGGTGACTGGACCAAAATATTGCAGTTAAATTCACAAGTATAGGAAGTCAGTCAAGTAGTAAACTTAGTGAGTCCAGGGTCGTATTCCACAGGGACAAACTAATCTACAAGTTTTACAATCTGAAACTTGCTTTGGAATTATTTAGCGAAGTATGAACCACCCTTTGAAGGTGAATTTTGAGTTTTTGATTTATTGTAAATCGGGTAAGTGAAAAAATGATATGGTAAAATTGTGAGTGTATTGTGTTTTCGTTAGTGTTGTGGGGTCTCATGGTAATCATTCTTCATTGATGGCTCAATCCCGCATCCATGCCAAGGTAAGGGATCAGATGATTTAACTTTAAAAGAACGGTGATTTTTTGCAAAATTTCATTAACGTTGAATCAGTCGTTCTTGTGAACAATAACTTATAACTAGATGAACCTCGTAGTTCATCACCCTCCTTGGGCCCCTTTACGGGTTTGTACATGTAGGCGGTACCTTGCGTCATGTCATCCTAAGCAGATTCCTCACGGATAACGCGTAATTAATTAAGAAAGCGAAAACCAACATTTTCAACGTTTTAGATTATTACAAGTGCTATGAAGAAATGAAACATGAAATCCATCAATACTAACTACTACACAACACAATCAAATGCATTTCAGCTAGCCATGGTAAAAAACAACGATTTTTATTAATACAAACATCGTTTAATACAACTCTTAAAACAAATACAATAAAAACAAAGGAAAAGTGGAAGGAAATCACCCAAAACGATGCCAAAAGAGCCCCAAACTTCTTCTACAACTGCTCCAACTCCTTTGGAATTTGGGGGAGAAGCCCCCAAATCTTGTTTCACTCCAATCGGAGTCCGGATGAGAAAGTTATGAGCCAAATACACATATATATAGGATTTTAGGCTTATTCGGCTTGCGGGTCTGCAGGCTGCAAACCCGCAACCCAGTCAGCGGATCTGACGGGTCTAACTGGACTGGCGGGTGTCGCCCGCGTGGAAAACGCGGGCGGGTGCCCGCATGTTTGACCAGGCGGTCCCCCATTTAATTGCTTTTTTATTTTATTTATTATTTTTTACAATTCTCTTTTCAAATAGATTTACTGGACCTTTTAATTTACAGAAAATTGCTCCGATCTCTGAAAAATATGAAAAAATAGCCGTTGGATTCGGAAAATTGCAAGCTTTACCTGAAAAATAAAATGGAGACAAAATTAGGCCATAAAATTATATTTGCATATAAACAAGCGATAAACTCTTAAATTAAACGATCTTTCAATAATACACGTATTAGAGACCAAATAGGCATTAAATATACACAAAATACAATCAAATGAGGGGATAATAAACGCAATATTCTTCCAGAATCACACTCCCTAACTAGTTTTTTGCTAGTCTCTTAGCAAAATAAGCAAATATTCCCAAAATATGTTATACACACCAAAAATGAATTAAGAATAATATTACCCAACAAATTTTAATAACTATCATGGGTTCTCATGGACTAATGCAATAATATACAATTTTATCTCAATCCACACATATTCGGTATCGCACAAATGCAATTTTTTTAATCAATAGATAATCACGTGTCCTAGGATGTAAATTTCCTAGGATTAGGCCATCACAACATCCAAATCATGATCTTGAATCCACTCAAAATATCTCATCTCCTTTTGTATTTTTCTTCTTTCTTCTTTTTTTCTTCTTTTCTTCTTTTTAATACACTTTTTAGAGCAATCCTTGTAACGAGCGTTAGGTCAATGACTCCCAAACCAGATGGTCTTAGGGCATTAGGTTTTGAAACCCCACTCAGACTTAATAATTCGGAATGTCTAAAGATTATTATGCACTCCCCCATACTTCATTTTTTGGCGCGAATCCCCATGCTTCCTAAGGCACGAAAACCCGGCTACTAAAAGAAGCTGGAAGAATGGTGCATTTTTGTCACGCCCCGCTTCCCAAAACAACGGAGGCGAAGCGTGACTAGGCCCGCTTAGGCCAGAGCTACGAAGCCCTGACCCAATAAGCGTCTGTGTGGTACCAAGGCGAAAGTACAGGTCCCTGCATGTTAGTACAGAACAATAAAAGTACAAGAAGGAAAGAACATCACAAATTTTATTCCAACATATCAATAGTACCAAGTCTCAACGCCCGAAGGGCTACAACAGCAGAAAAGTAAATCTAATGGTGCAAGCACCCAACCTAAACGAAGAAACATAAAAGGTGCTACGCACCCAACAAAGATAATAACGCCTCTAGAATCTGCTACTAAAAGTCTTTAACTCTGATCCTCCTCGGGGTCGTACTCGGGATCGACGCCCTCTGGCTCCACGTCGGCAGTTAGGTCAGTCTCCTCCACGTACTCTGGCTCAATCCCTGACGTACAGCACCAAAAGAAGGAACTGTACGTCAGGCAAGGTCTACAAGAAAAGATTAGACCAAACTACAAGTGTACCAATTACTTACAACATTTTACTGGTTGATTAACATGCTGAGGTTTTTAACAACAGAAAGAAACACAACAGACAAGTAAACAAGACAAGTAGTAGTCATAGCGAGTGCTATAGACTACGGGACTAGCCTACAGGTGTCAAGACAAGACGGAACATGGAAGCCAGACACGACAAGACAAGACAAGACACGAAAGGGTTCACGCCTGTTCGGTTCGAGGGGGATCAGTCCCTCTTGCCGCTTGCACGCTCAACCCTACCCCATAACCCCAAGAATCGTGACAAGACATGGGATCACTTGCTCTAGCTTGGCAAGTGCCCAATTGCTCTCTGAGCTGTGTATCGGTACATGGGATCACCTGCTCTAGCTTGACAGGTGCCCAATTGCCCATCGGGCTGTGAACTAGTACAAGGGATCACTCGCTCTGGCTTGGCGAGTGCCCTATTGCCCAGCGGGCTGTGCAGACGGAAAGGAACAAGACACGACAAAACGGGAGGGGTTGTACTAGGGTGTCCACAACTCACGCACACGCATGTCAATCCTATGATGTCAGAAATTGTTGTTGTTGGACTCAGATTTCGTTGTCAAATCTGAGCCATCAAAGGAGTCCCGGACGCTATCATTTCACGTCCGGTCCTCAAGTTTCTAAATTAACAATCCTAACAAGATAAAGGCCCAAAATATGGCCAAGAAACGCAAGTGATACACTTGCATGTGGTGGCGAGCGCGTCGTCTCCCTGGTACGCCTCGTCCAATCGTCTCGTCGACGGAAAAGTGTCTGAAAATCGTGAGACGGCGACGGTGTCAGATCCCGATTCATTAATCCCTTTTAGGGTTGTGTCTAGGTTATCGGGACTATCCTAATCAATCCAAAAATCACATTTTTAATGAATTGACCTAATCGATGATCTATCCTATGTGTGCATGCATAATGTCCATTCGTCGATTTCTACGGTTTGTACAACGTTTTAAAGATCCACGGAAAATAAATTTAGTTTGATTAGGTTGCGACTTTTATTTAGGGTTTGATCATCTATTGTGGGGGTTACTACGAATTTAGGATACCAACCTGAAATTGACGATTGCACGAAGATCCGGCGTCGAATCTGGAAAGGTGGAAGCTTTGCGTCGTCCGGAAATTCCTAGGCCGCGGGTACCGCAGGGAGGAATGTTGATCGCCGGTGATGGTGAAGATCCCAGCGTCTTCCGACGTCGTTGTTGCTGGATCTGAGATGGGAACACCGTGCTAGGGCAAAAGGGAGATATGAGAGAAGAGGGGGAAAAGCTTTGGGGAAGATGGAGGGCACAAGGATGGAGGAACGAGCAAAAGGGGAGGACGTGGGAGGTAGGGAAATAGGTTTTGGGGAAGATGGAGACTGAAAATAATCAGGAGAAATGAAAGAGAAAGCCCTGTTTAAATAAGAAAATGAAACGGCGGCTAGCACAGAAATTAGGGTTTCGGGGTCAACTAGTCGGTCAGAGAAGGGCGGTCGACCGACTAGTTTGGGAACTAGTCGGTCGGTCGTATAACTGTGACCGACTAAAACCCAAACCGAGAACAGGGTTGATGTAAAATTTATAGAGTTAGTCGGTCTGTGAAGGCTCGTCGACCGACTAGTTTGCAACCTAGTCGGTCGGCCAGTGTTCATAGACCGACTAAAGGGTGAAAATGGTCGGTAAGATATTTTGAAGATTAGTCGGTCAGAGAAGGATACTTAACCGACTTGTTCGTCAACTAGTCGGTCAGTTTTCGTTCTTTGACCGACTAATGGTAAACAGTAACCTGATGCGAAAAATGATCTCTGTACTTAGTCGGTCTGCGAAGAAGTGTTGACCGACTAGTTCGATAACTAGTCGATCGGTGGTTGAACTTAGACCGACTAAGTGTAAACAGTAACTTAAGGGAAAAGCCTGACAAAAAATAGTCGGTCCATGAGTAGTTGTTGACCGACTAGATGGACATCTAGTCGGTCGGTTCCTCAACGTGAACCGGCTAACTTGCACAGAAAGTCGCAAAATGACGTGGGTAGCTTCGGGATGATTCTAATGAGTTCCAAGAGTGATCCTATACGAAGATGTGAGTGTGGAGAAGTAAAGAAAGAAGACGAACAATTGCATATATATATAAATAATATTCATCTTACAAAAACCAGCCGTTACATCCTACCCACCTTAAGAAAATTCCGCCCTCGGAATTTCTTTCAGAATAGGTGAGGGTAACGCTCTCTCATCTCTTCCTCAATCTCCCATGTGGACTCTCCAGGCGATCCGTGGCACCACATCACTCTCACCAGGTCGACTACCTTATTCCTCAACTGCTTCTGTCGACGGTCCGTAATCTGCACAGGTTGCTGGTCGTAGGTCAGGTCCGGACGGACCGTGATCTCCGAGAAATCCACCGTGTGCGACGGATCACTGACGTACCGACGTAACTGTGATACGTGGAATACGTCGTGAACCCCCACCAAAGATGGTGGCAGAGCAAGGCGGTAGGCCACTGCTCCCACACGTTCCAGCACATCAAAAGGTCCAATAAACCTCGGGCTTAGCTTCCCTTTCTTCCCAAAACAAATAACTCCGTGGTTCGGAGAAATCTTCAAGAAAACGTGATCTCCAGGCTGAAACTCCAACGGTCTCCTCTTGGCATCAGCCCAATGCTTAAAGCGATCCTGCGCAACTCTGAGCTTCTCCCTGATGTCTCTCACGACATCCACAGCTTCAACAATCATTTCTGGACCCAACAGCTCCCGATCTCCAACGTCATCCCAGCTCAGTGGCGATCGACATTTTCTCCCATATAAGGCAGCAAACTGCGCCATGCCAATGCTCGCCTGGTAGCTGTTGTTATAAGAAAACTCCACCAAATGGAGATGGTCCTCCCAAGATCCCTTCCAGTCGAGCGTGCAAGCTCGCAGCATATCCTCCAGAATCTGTATAGTCCTCTCGGACTGGCCGTCGGTCTGCGGGTGGTACGCCGTGCTGAAACTCAGACTCGTACCCAAATGCTCCTGCAGACTTCTCCAGAACTGAGATGTGAACCTCGTATCTCTGTCAGACACGATGCTCACGGGGACCCCATGTAAGCGTACAATCTCCTGCACATACACGGCCTATGTCACAACTAATCAAGAAGGAAAATTAAAGAGAAGTAGAAACGAAATTTTACCTCAAGATATTTCCTCGCCAAGGCTTCCGTAGACTGGCCTACTCAAAAAGGAATAAAATGCGCAGACTTGGTCAACCGATCTACGATCACCCAGACTGCGTCGTTTTGCCTCGGGGTCCGAGGTAAACCAGTCACGAAATCCATCGTAATGTGTTGCCACTTCCACTCCGGAATAGGAAGCGGTTGCAACAACCCAGCAGTACGATGATGCTCGGCCTTCACCTGTTGGCATACCAAACACTTGGCAACGCTCCATGCCACACTCCTCTTCATGCCAATCCACCAGTAATTCTGTCGGAGATCCTTACACATCTTGGTACCACAAGGATATATAGAATAAGGCGAGCTATGAGCCTCACTCAAAAGCTCCTCCCGAACATCACCTACAGGTACGCAGAGTCTGCTGCCGTACCGCAGCGAACCATCCTCATGAATCACGAACTCCGCACGCAGCCCAGCTTCAACCTGCCTCCTGATCCTCTGCAACTTCGGATCTCCCGCATGTGCTGCCTTGATCCGATCCACGATCATGGACTGAATCTGCAAATTCATGAAAGTATGAACCACACCAGGTAGGACAACCTCCAAATCCATCTCCTTCAGCTCCTGCTGAATCCTCCAGTCAGCAGTATACACCATAGCAGTGGGAAGTCTACTCAAAGCGTCCGGCACAACGTTCACCTTCCCCGGATGATACTGCAAATCTATCTCGTAGTCAGCCATGAGCTCCAACCATCGTCTCTGACGCATGTTGAGCTCCTTCTGGGTGAATATGTACTTCAAGCTCTTATGATCTGTAAAAATCTTCACACACTCACCCAGCAAGAAATGCCTCCAAATCTTCAGCGCAAAGATCACTGCTGCCAACTCCAGATCGTGCGTCGGGTAATTCTTCTCATGAGTCCTCAATTGACGAGAAGCATACGCGACCACGTGGCCATGCTGATGCAAAACGCATCCCAGGCCCTTCCCCGATGCATCACAATAAACTTCAAAGCCTCCGCTCCGATCCGGTACCGTCAAAACTGGTGCCGTGGTCAACCTTGCCTTCAAGATACTGAAAGCCTCCTCACAAGCATCAGACCACAGAAACTCCTCATCCTTCCTCGTCAGCTTCGTCATCGGCTCCGCAATCCTCGAGAAATCTTTGATGAACCGCCGATAATAGCCTGCTAGACCAAGAAAACTCTTGATGTCGGATGCTGACTGCGGAGTCGGCCAATCTCTGACTGCTCTGACCTTCTCCAGATCCACAGATATGCCATCACCAGACACCACGTGTCCCAGAACGCGACCCTGTCCAGCCAGAACTCACACTTGCTATACTTGGCATACAATTTGTGTCGCCTCAGCGTCTCCAGCACTGTCCTCAGATGACAGCTGTGCTCCTCCTCAGACTTCGAGTAAATAAGAATGTCGTCAATTAAAATAACGAAAAACTTATCCAGGAAGTCGTAGAAAATCAAGTTCATAAGATTCATGAACACAGCTGGAGCATTGGTCACGCTGAATGGCATCACCACAAACTCATAGTGCCCGTACTTCGTCCGGAAAGCTGTCTTCGGGATGTCATCCTTCTTGACTTTTAACTGATGGTAACCGCTCCTCAAGTCCAACTTCGAGAAAACCCTCGAACCTCCCAGCTGATCAAATATGTCATCGATGCGCGGCAGCGGATACTTATTCTTCAAGGTGACAGCATTCAATCCTCGATAGTCCACGCACATCCTGCGGGACCCATCCTTCTTCTTCACGAGTAACACAGGTGCACCCCACGGTGACACACTAGGGTGGATGAAACCCTTCTGTAACAACTCATCCAACTGCTTCCGCAGCTCCTCAAGCTCTGCGGGAGCCATCCGATACGGTGCCTTTGATATCGTCTGCGCACCCTGATCACTCCTTATTTTACACTTTTTTCCCGCATGTTTGCATGCCATTTAGATCGCCCAAATCCTGTTTTTCACGATATATCGACGATATTGCGATGCTTTTCACGATTTGTTGTTTTTGTCGCATTTCAGGTGATTTGGAGCAATTTGGAGTGATCTCAAGATACGCCCACTCTAGAGTGTCACCGACGACCTCCCCGAGGGGTATTTTGCTGTTGGAGAGGAGCGGAAGAAGAAAGAACGTCGCAGGAGCGACGAGGAGGCCAAAACAAGCTGTTTGGGCATTTTTGGTGTCCCACTCGGCCGAGTGAAGGAGTCACTCGGCCGACCAGCGAGACACCGCTCGGCCGACCAGATCGGATACGTTTCATACGTGCACTCGGTCGAGCATCGGAAGCCACATCGGTCGAGTGACGAGATCCCATCCGCCCGAGTGGCGCCCAGACGAAGCCATTCAAAAATCGCCAACTTACTGTTTTTCGTCTGCCTGAGCTTCAGAAGACCCACTCGGCCGAGTGGCAAATGCCGACCGCCCGAGTACCAAGAAGCCATCGGCCGAGTGACGACAACTCACTCGGCCGAGCCGCCCCCGAAGTGAAGACCCCTGAAGATCAAGACTTACTGGAAATTTACATGGTTTCTCACTCGGCCGAGCGACTTTTGTCACTCGGCCAAGTGCGACGCGCTGCCTGTAGCGAAAATTACGGATTTCAGGCTGCGCATGGACATTTTGGTCACAGTTTTTTGAACGATTTTGAGGGGTATTTAACCCCTGTTTTTACCCTAGTTTAGAGAGCTTTTCTCTTAGATTTTGGCAGCCTTTTAGATTAACTTTTTAGCTTTATTCTTGTGATTGGAGAGGAGACAAAAGTTGATTTTTGTTGAATTATCTGAAGAACTCCATTGGTTTGCGTCTCTCTCCTCTAAAAATACGATTTTTATTGCTTATCTCAATATTATGATGAATTCTCTTGTTAATTTCATTGATTATTTTTGTGATTGTGCTATGAATTGTGAGTAGTCTCCACGTCTTAGGGCGTGGGGATGAACCCTACGAGCCCAATTTCAGATTTGTGATAAATTGGTAGAAATATTGCTAGAATTTGCTATTAGGGATTAGATTGGGATCGATTTACTACGGATAGCTAGGTATTCATATCGATTGGGATTTGCAAGAGATTGGATCCCAATTCGGTAGGAAACCCTAGAAATCCGAATTGGGTTGGAATCGAATTTCCGTAGTATCGGTTTGCAAGAGATTGGACCGATACTAGGGTTTTCGGTTGCAATTCCATGCCGATACCCGTTTGCAAGAGATTGGACGGGTAGGAACTATCCCAACCTAGGTCGTGGCCCGAGTTTGCACGAGAGTGGGCTCGAGGCGCGATTGAACGATGATGTTGATCCTAATGCTAGCTTGCCTAGGCTAGGGTTTGCAAGAGATTGGACCCAAAACCTAGGATAGCTATAGACCGGCAACAGCGCGAGAGCGTGAGCAAGGTTCTACATTCAGTTGCAACTAGTTCATCCAAAATTTTATTCTAGCAATTTTGATACCAATGAACCACACTGACGAGATACGGTGAGTAGCGGGGATTCCCCATTCCCTAGGCGTCTTTATTTGATTTGATATCTTCATACTTTGTCTGACGATTGTGACAGGATCGCCAAAGGCAAATTCTATCTTTTCTATTCTTAAATAGCCAGGTTGATTGGAGCAAGCATGGTCATTCGTCCTCCCTGTGTTCGATAACCCGCTCGCTGCTATACCGTGCGCTTGCGGTAAAACTACAACCGTTCTTTGGGTTACATTCCGGAGCGATCAAGTTTTTGGCGCCGTTGCCGGGGAGGCGATTGCGTTTGATCTTACCACCCTAGCTATTTCTTTCTTTTTATTTTATTTCTTTATTTTTACCTAACCCTTCCATTGTGCTAATCACTTCTTTGAAACTTTGTTCTCCTGTGCATGTACACGAGATCCACTGCGGACCCTGAAGGTATATTATTTGATCCCGAGATTGAATGTATTGTGTGGAGAATCAGAGCGGAGAGGAGACAAGATCCGGAAGGAAGGTTTATGACCAACCCGGAAACTGCGGACCAATTAGCGGCAAGAATGGTGAGGATAATTTCTATTCGAGATAGGCTTCGGCCTAAGACCTCTTCTACGACCTCATCCATTGCCATGCCAGAGTTGGCGGCTGACAAGAACTTTGAGCTGAAAACTGGACTAGTGGTTTGATGCAGCAGGATCCATTTCATGGGAATGCCCACGAAAATCCCCACTACCACATCCAATTATTCTTGTCGAAGTGCGCCACATTTCAGATGACGGGGGTCTCCATCGATGCCATCAGACTGCGTCTCTTCCCCTTCACGCTAAAAGACAAGGCACTCTATTGGTTGAGGACGCAAGCTGAGGGAGTCTTTACCACTTGGGACGAGTTGGCGAGTGCGTTCATTGATAAGTTCTATCCGCCCTCCAAGACGGTGAAGATTCGGAGCGCTCTTATGTCCTTCAAGCAAGGACCCCAAGAGACGCTCTATGAGGCTTGGGAGCGTTTTAAAGATCTGCAGCATCAATGCCCGCACCATAGCATTGAAGATTGGGAGCTAGTTCATAGCTTCTACAATGGTCTCCAACCGGGGACCAAACAAATTATTGATGCCGCGGCGAATGGTGCTATCTTATCAAAGACTCCCGAAGAAGCTACAGCCCTAATTGAGGAGATGGCCTCTAACAATTGTAATGGCCTGTTTTCTAATTATATTTTGATTGTTGTGTGCCTGTATTTTACTTTACCGATTCTGTTATTTTCGTCCGAGTGGATTTTCGTCCGCGCATCGACGCGAGCGCGTCGTCGTTTTCTGTTTACCGTAGCGTAATTTTCATCTACAAATCGTAATTATTTTTAAGTAAATTATTAATTACTTTTCATTAATCCCTAATTAATAAATTACGGGTAAATATTTAAATCACTAATTACAAGTTAATCTATAATTAACTTATTCTTTTAAAACTAAATTATTTTTGCTTATTACTTTTTACTTTTCAAATATTACTTCTAACATCTACAAATTACCCTAACCCTAACCCTACAACATTAATCCCACCGTATTTGTTTGGTGATCCAACGACCGCCTTCAAGCCTCCCTCCACCTCCCAACTATCTCCTTAAACATGTCCCCTCTCCCCTCCCTTTCTTAAACCCCCTACAGGAAATCGTTGCAGCAACCAGCCACCACCACCCTCCACCAATAACACCATCTCCTCCACCATCACCTACAGCAACCCAGCAACACCATCAATCCCTTCCACCATACAAACAACAATCATCCATCCTCCCCGATCTCCATACAACCCAAAATCAAACCAAAACAGAGATTGAAACCACAAATCTGAACCCTAAATCATCCCAAAACAACCCCATCATCCATCATCTTCCCCGATCGTCGTTCGCACCGCCACGCTCAGATCAGCCGCCTCCGATCCGCACCCCCGGCCTTGGACCGTCGCCCAACTCCTCGAAATCGCCGCCACCGCCTTCCGGAAGATCGTGCGCCGCCGTACGTCGCCGTGAAACCCCGCCGCCACCGCCCCAGGCCCGCCGTACGCCGACTCGCCCGCAGCCGCCTCGATCGCGCCGCCCGTAGGCCGCTGCGCCTCCGATCAAACCCTCTCCACCGCCTTCCCCGCCGTCGCCGTCGCCGACCCGATTCGCCCCCCGCCGCCGCCGATCTCGCCCCCCCCGCCGCCGCCCGTTCTCGCCCCCGCCGCCGCCCGATCTCGCCGACCCGCACCGCCTGAAGCCGCCCAAGCCCGGAGCGCCATCTCCCCTTACCGATCGCCGCCGATCGCCCCTCCCCGATCGCCCCTGCGCACGGAAATAAAAAAAAAAGGAAAAAAAAAGAAGAAGAAGAAGAACAGGGAGAAACGAGAAGATCAGGGGGAGAAGAGAGAGAGGGGGGGTATCAATTTTAAGTAGGTGAGTATATTATTATTATTATTATTATTATTATTATTATTATTATTATTATTATCAGTTTTAAGTTTATAAAGTTATAAGTTATTTGAACTAAACCACTAATTAGTTCATCTTCAAGGCTAATCTGATTATTTTTATATAAGAGGGAGAGTACAAATTATAAGTTATTATTATAAGTTAATAATCAAGTTGAGTTAGTACTAAATTAAGGTTGGTCCCTTGAGTTAATGAAATATTTTAACTAGATGTCGATCATTAAACTGATACCACTAGTCTTTCCGTGCAGATAAAACGTACCTCGCGTCACCACCACCTAGACGCCCACACCCGCGTCAAGGCAAGTATTTTGAGTAAATGAACTGCAGCCCTGACCGTTGAAACTTATTGCTAAATTGTGGTGTTGGTCAAACTCTGGTAGTCAGATATCATATTCCACATTGCTTAATGTTTTTACTTAACTATACTGCCTCTACCATTCGCATGCTAACAAGATAAACAATTGGAAAAGATGGGTGTGTTACAAACACATATGAGATGACCATCGAATACAGATGGGGTGAAACCTAGTCGGGTACTAGACATACACTTTGGGTGGGGTTGGTTCTTGTAGTAGAGTCTGTAATTGTTGCTTGAACACCTTACGGCTACCTCCAAAACTACAATAACGGAGGCAAGCAGCTTGACCATATTCCAGGTTGGAATGGCAAGAAGCGTCACGGTAAGCCCCCGATGATAGGGTGTATCGAGAACATTACTTTCTCAGACATGGACTTATCACGAGCACAAATACTCAATTTACAACTACCTTACTTTTAAAACTGCAAAACTCATGCATACTTGTACTTTACTTTCTGCACTTATTATTCATAACTGTGTACTAACGCTTTTTGTCCCTTATAGTTGTTCTTCATTCATTGCTTTAAAATATCTTGCCGAGCTTATCGCTGACATATATTTCAACGTGTTTTGAAATATATGTTAGGTTTAGAGACAGAGTACCCAGAGGACACTATTCTTGAGGATCCCACCTTAGAGGTGGACCCCGCTGACCAGAGTTACGAGGACACTGAGATCATCCCCACGGAAGACTAGAGCGGGACTTTTATATTTAGTATTGTTGTATTTTATTTTCAGGTGTGTTTGCTTCAGCAGTTTGTACGGCCATGCTAGGCCTAAATTATCTGTGTGTTTGCTTTGGACGCTGGTGTTGTAATGTAATGAATAGTTGTGCTGCTTGTGAAGATTCGCGTGCAGGGACTTGCCTTCGCTAAAATCACGCTTAGTGTGCTTAAGTCAAGGAAGAAGAAAAAAAAGGTACCTCTTCTTTGCTTTAAGCACATGCGGACCCGCTCACGTCCTCACCCCAAGTATAATGGGAAGCGGGGCGTGACAACAATCAACAATGGGGCGATGAGCGAGGACACTCTACGTTCTCCTTGAAGCCAACTAGTATCTATGAGGCGAAGGCCGTAGCGGAGTTTACAAGCAAGTTTGATTCTCTCCACAAGGTAGTGGAGAGATTGGAGAAGTTTATCACGGAGCCCCAAGGAACCTCTTCCACCTCCGCACCAACAAACCAAATGTGCGATTGGCAAGACCAATCTCAAGCCATGCATTTGGGAGGAGAGCAAGGAGAAGGATCCTTGGAGCAAGTACAATATGTCGCGGGGAACCAAGGGTATTGGGCCAATCTGGCCACAAGAAATCATCCCGGTTTCTCTTATGCCAACAATGAAGGAGCTTTGAACCCGCCGCAACCACCTCAACAAGCTCGACCACCTCCACCCCAACAACAACACTATCCGCCGAGGGGGCCTCCACAACAAAATTTTCAACCGAAACAACAAGTTCCACCTTATAGGCCGCCCGGATACAATCAAGGGTGGAGAAATCAAAACCCCCCACAAGCTCAACAACGATCCGACTTCAAAGCTAGAGTGGAGGAGTTTATGGTCGAGCAAAAGAAGGTCAATGCTTCCTTGAAGGCGGGGCAAGACTCCCTTACAACCGTTGTAGCTCAAATCTCGGAGCAATTGGCGTTGCTCAATCGGAATACTCAACAATTGCCGGCGCAACCTGAGCAAAATCCACGGGGCAACACCGGCCACATCAATGCCGTAGTTGCCGTTACTACTAGAGGCGGGAAGGATACCGCCCCTGCCATGATTCCTACCGAGGAGCCCGTGGAAGAAAGTTTAGAGCCAATTGAGCCGGTAGTTGAAGTTGAGAAGGAGAAAGAGCCACAAGAGAAGGAGAAATCTAGAGCGGAGCAATTGATTGAGGAGAGGCGCTTCATGCCACCGGTCCCATTCCCCCAAAGGCTTGCTAGAGCGAAAATGGAGAAAAGGCTAGCAAAGTTTCTCGAGTATCTGAGAGGGGTTAGCCTCAACATTTCCTTCCTCGATGCCATCGTGGAAATCCCCACATATGCTAAATTTTTAAAGGATTTGATTTCGGGGAGAAAGAGGAAGGAGAAAATTATGCTAGCCGAGGAGGGCTCTTGGTTCACCAAGAGAGAGAAGGAGCCGGCCAAATTCAAAGATCTGTGGAGTTTTCGAATTCCTTGCACCTTGGGCGGCGTCCCTCTACAAAAGGCGTTGGTGGATTTAGGGGCTAGTGTTAGCCTCATGTCTCTCTCCATGTTCCTAAGGCTAAACACCGGGACGAAGTTGAAACCTACCGACATGCAGATACAATTAGCCGATGGACGGATAACAAGGCCGGTAGGAATTGCCGAGGACATCCCGCTACAAGTCCCGGGGGGAATATGCTTGCCATGTGACTTCGTGAGTATGGACGTTAAGGAGGAGGGAGATACGTCATTGATACTTGGACGCCCGTTCCTCGCCACCGCCAGAGTCATTGTCGACGTGCGAGAAGGTACCCTAACATTGAACGTCGGCAACATCGAGGTGGAGCTTCACATTCCTAATGTTATGAAACATATGCCTTACCACGAGGAGCTGGACTATATGGACCTCCTTGACGAGGTTATCGAAGAGGCGATCCCCCATTCAATTGGCGCCCTATTTAAAGAGGATTTCGAAGAAGGCCCGGATTTAGGCCAAGATGAGAAGATGAATGATTCCCCCGACTTCTCCGTTGAAATTGACGAAGGCGACGCTGATGTCGCAAGGATTCGAGAGCTCTGCAAGCTCTCGAAATTGAAGTCTCCGAAAAAAGCTCCGCCGATACGGAAATCGGCGTCACCGGTGAAGCCGAGGACCAGAGCAGACGCTAGCTTGGGGGAGCCTCCCCCCAACACTATTCGAGACAAGAGACCACCGAGGGAGAGCACGCCGCCGCAACTTCCGAATCCAAGCGTTCTCCCCGGAAAATTTGACGGGTGCATCTCATATGCACCAAACATCCCGCATTAATTGAAAATCATAGGGGGTCGAGCTCACGACCTTAAACGAGCGCTTGTCAGGAGGCAACCCGACGGTATTGCTTTATTTTTACTTTACTTTTATTTTTGTTTTAGAAATTTTAGTGTTTTGAGTCGTTCGCCCAAAAATTTTGTGATAACGGGTCTTATTTTTCTTGACAGGAGAGGAGATAGGGAAATCCATCATGAGGAGGATGAACGAGGCGACGAGGAGCGCCCCATGAAGGCGCTCGATGCTTAGGAGGAAGATGAAATCGACTGGAGGAAGAAAGATGGAGTTTAGAGCCCAAACGATGACAAACAGCAGAAAACAAGGCTCACTCGGCCGAGCATACTAGTCACTCGGCCGAGTACACAAGTTCGTCCGGCCGAGCCGCTCACGAACGAGGAAAGTCTGCTGTACCCAACTCTCTGTTTATTTTCCTAATTTCAGTATAACTGCTACTCGGCCGAGTATATATATTCACTCGGCCGAGTAAAACTGATACGCTCCTAGGGCGAGTCTTGCCGAGTAGCTTCAGCCACTCGGCCGAATGGACTTACTCCACTCGGCCGAGGGTGGCAAGGCCACTCGGCCGAAACGTAGCAGGGAGGAATTTTTCTTAAAAGTTCACTCGGCCGAGCGACCCAGTCACTCGGCCGAGTCGTAACTTTTGCTATAAATTGGGGCGGGGGAGGGCGCGTTTTTCGAAACGAAACAAATCACAGCGCCCCGACCCCTTGACTCCCCTCGCCCGAATGACTCCCCCACTCACCCGTTCCATCGACCCGCGCCGCCGCTCGGCCACCCATCGCCGGCCGAGCCGCCGCCGCTCCTCGCCCGAGTCGCCGCCGGCGGCCACTGCTCCGGCCGACTCCGGTAACCCCATTTTCGCCTGTTTTCTCCTCTTTTGTGTATTTTTCGAGGATCCATGTGCTTAACGAACCCCAAACCCAAATTAATTTCTATTTCTATCTATTATACCCCTAATGCTCCATACGTTTTGAATATTACTCGCTGATATCTCCATTTCATGCGCAGGTCATTTTTGGGAGCTTAGGGGAGTCCAGGGGAGCTTCCAGGGACTGATTTGAACTACGTGGAGGCGTCATCTTCGCACGCCTCCATAGCTTTGCACTCGCGGCGTGTCGTGGTACATTCTTTCCTTTATTTTACGCACGCCGCACTTTTCACACTTTTTGGTGAGCGCTCGGGGCCCATATGCCGCCCCGGACACGGCCGAGGTCGAGGAGAGCTTCCGCCAAGCGGAAGCGGTCGGATGATGCCGGCCCCTCCCACGAGGTGGAGGACTCTCCTCCTCCTTCTCCCACACACCCAGTCCACCCAGCACAGCCTGCAGGCCCCGCACACCCCGCACAGCCTGCAGAGCCCGCACAGCCACCCCCTGCCGCTCCACAGTCACCGCCTCCGGCTCCACTTATCGGGCCGCTGGGGATCACGTTCCGGAACGACGCACACCGTGTCGCTTTCGAGCGTATCTCCCAGCGTTCGATCGTACCCTCCAGGTTTGCACACCATGCAGACCTAGGACGCCTGGGGGTACTTGAGGGGATGCTCACGTTGTACGACAACGTGGGCTGGCTAGATTTCTTTCAGGTGTCGGCGGATACGTTTACCCGCCCGACACTTGAGATACTTAGTTTGATCGCCCGGACCGACGAGGGATGCTCATTTCGGTTCATGGACCGGGAGTGCCAGGTCACTCTCGGTATGATGAGAGCCTTTTTCCCGTGGCCCGATGTCCCCGGGGCCGACCGAGGTTACGCCCCCACCCATATCCCCCCACCTTCCTTCGACGCCGGTGCCTTCTGGGCCCGGATTACGGGTCTTCACGCTGCCTTTGACCCTAGTAGGGCCAAGGCCTCGGCCATTGTCCATCCCTGCCTCCGTATAGCTCAACGCCTTATGGCGACGACCTTTTTGGCCAGATATGAGCCGGGTACGATGTCCACGCCAGAGCTCTACATGCTCTACACGATGACACGGCCCAGAGCTCTATCTAGGGAGGGCGATGAGTTGGTCCCCGCCGTCGTGATTGATGTCGCGGCTTGGTTTTTGGACCGCATCATCGTATCGGTGGGCGCTCGCTCACCGATATGCTGCGGTGGCCTGATCACCTTGCTCGCCCTTATGACCGGCGAGGACTTTCCAGACGACCTACGACGAGCACCGGGCCCCACTTCCCTGTCGATTGATGTTATGGCCCGGATGAAGATGCTTCGTCCGCATGGTGAGCGACACTGGGTCTGGTTGCACGGCCCCTTCGGTGTCGATTACATGATTCTTCTGAGCCCAGCTCGGACTCAGATTGCACCTGCCCATGTGGACTGGCTCCCTGCGATGGATGTTCTGATCCCAACCGCCTACGTGCTCGAGGCCGAGGAGGCCGATCAGGCCCACGCTGCCCACGCTGCCCCCGCAGACCCTGTTGCACCTGTCGAGCCTGCTGCCTCTGTTGACCCCGTGGCCCCTCAGCCTGTCCCTGATGTTTCTGCTGCCCCCGACACCTCTGTCCACACCTCTGTCGGTGTCGGGAGTACCTTAGCTGAGCCCGCTTCCACTGCTTCCACGCCTGTCACCACCACCACTGGCCCTCTGTCTGCCGAGCCCGTTTCCTCTGCCCCACCCGAGCGCTCGCCGACTATAGTTGAGTGCGGCGAGCCCTCTTTTGCCACCGTTGTAGAGACCGTGGTCTCTGCCTCTGTCTCCACCGCTGCTGTATTTCCGAGAGTGTCGTGGCGTCTGTCCACACTTCTGTGCCACCGACCTCTCTGGTCGCCTCGTTGCCACTTTTGTACTCTTCTTTCGTTGCTGCTGCCTCCACTTCTCACCGTCCTGCCCCGCCTCGCACCGAGGCTAGGCCCCCACTTGCGAGCGCAGCCCCTTTCGTTCCCTTGCCTGCTGAGCCCGTCACCTACGCCACCCGAGTTCGCCAGCCCCGACCGGTGCGTCCCTCTGCACCACCTCCCCCTGACACTGTACTTCAGAGCATTCGTGCTCTCGAGGGGGCGGTGAGTGGCCTCAGAGGCGACCTTAGGACCCTGACCGCCACCGTCACTGCGATGGCTGGCCGCTTTGACCTGCTCCCGTAGATTCACTACTGTCTTACCCAGGTCCTGGAGCGTCTCCCCCGCGTACCCGCACCCACCCAGTAGGTTCCCACCCCCACTACCACACACACCCAGCCTGCTTCCACTCCCACACCCACACCCGCTCAGCAGCCTGTCCAGCCACTACCTCCGCCTCAGGACAGAGACGGCGCAGCACCACCTTCTTAGGCACCCTTGATGCCATCGATTCTTTTTGCCGTTGTGCTGCCCGTTTCTGCTGGGTCCTGATGCTTTTTGCTACCCCCCTCCCCTCACTTATTTTGGACTCACATTCTGATCATATCTTTATATATCTTTTTTTGGGAGAGAGGGGGAGTTTTTGGTGTCACTCCTTTATATCTGCATCACTCCTTTATTTGCATGCATCATGTCCGCATCATATTTTTCATTTCTTTATTTTCTTTTTTTTCCTCATGCATGCATCTTCACTTACCCCTCACATTACTTGTCTCTCGGTGTGCCACACTTTGCACATTGAGGACACTGTGCCATTTAGCTTGGGGGAGTGTGTTCTCACGTTCTTTTCGAATTGCCACCTTTATTTTTAGTTTTTCACTCCATTTTCCGCTTTTGCACTTATTTTCATCATTTTTTCTTTCATTTTACCATGCATTACGTTTTTCTTATTTTTCTGTGTGCTGCATTGTAAATAGTTTTATTTTCCCCTTTATCCTTATTTCTTTTTTTTCATCTCATGCTAGAGATGACTTTTCTATGATGATGATTACGTGGAGTTAACTTCCTTTTTATGCATGCTATATTTGTCATGTCTTAGATTCTATTTCTGATATCATATGCTATGACTTTCCTTGCATTTAGAGATAGTAACCCACACTTTTTCCACATGAAAATGGATGAAATTTTATTATTAGCTGAGTCTGAATATTCATATGTATGCTATCGCAGAAAACACACCAAGATTCACGCATTGAATGCTTATATCTGGAGTATCGTTTTCTTTTCCTATATCACTTCTATATGCATGATTTGTACATTTCACTTCAGGATGATTGAATGATGTTAGCTATGATAAATCTAGATTAGTTTAGCTTTTTTGTGATCGAAATTGAGTAGATTAGATTACCCTGCTGAAGTTGTCGTGCATGTCTTATAGAGTGAACCGAGAGATATATTTATTTCTTTCTCCACAAATCTTGAACATCATTTCTCTATTTTAAAATCATTGGTGAATCTCCCCTTAGCGATTCTATTATATGGCATTTCCCCCGCTATTAATTCCTAGCTCCAAATTTCCCAAAACCAAAGAAAGAAAAAAAAAATTTCTTGTATGCTCTTACTTCTCTTTGAGTTGGGATCATTGTGTATATATGCTATTTGAAAAAAAAAAGAAGAAAAAAAAGAAAAAAAAAGAAAAAGAAAAGGAAAAGAAAAGAGGAAAGAGCCTCAATAAAAGATCCCACCTCATGTTCTCTCTTTCTTCTCTCTTTTTGTATTTATTCTCATTGCTTTTTGAGCTTTATAAAAATGGGGAAGTAAATATTTTTTATGCCACCATGCTTATAGATAAGCTTGGGGGAGGGAATCCAATGGTGTGTGAGAGAGTGACTACTTGACGTTGCACGACAACCTAGGCTAAGTAATATTCTATACTCGGTGAGATTATTTTCAGCTTTACGAAGTCCAGAAATCTATGCCTAGCACTCATTTCATGAAATCCATGCTTATTTATTCTTTCTATTCTATTGTGTGATACTCTTATACTCCTCATAGAAAGCGTTCAATTGAAAAGTGTGCGATCTGCGATATTGTATACCGCTTTAAATGATTCAGACGATGCTAATTCTAAAATTATTCCGTTTTTCATGATTATATCGTTGTTCGTGGGTTTTCTATTTCTATTTGCACTATTATACTATGATATCGAAATAAAATTCTTTAACATGTGTTTTTCATTCGGTGCATGCTATATGAGTAAGTGAAACCCACGTCCTGAGAAAATGATCTAGCAGCTTCCCTCTTCGCTTCTTTCTTTCTTCTTTGTTTTTATTTCGTTTTTCGTTCTTCTTCGTTTTTCATTTTTCGTCTTTCGCCGTTTTCGTTTTCCGAATCCACCGGGTTCGCCTTTTACTTATCTTCCTCGAGGACGAGTAAGAGGTAAGCTTGGGGGATTTTGATCACTCCTTATTTTACACTTTTTTCCCGCATGTTTGCATGCCATTTAGATCGCCCAAATCCTGTTTTTCACGATATATCGACGATATTGCGATGCTTTTCACGATTTGTTGTTTTTGTCGCATTTCAGGTGATTTGGAGCGATTTGGAGTGATCTCGAGATACGCCCATCTAGAGTGTCACCGACGACCTCCCCGAGGGGTATTTTGCTGTTGGAGAGGAGCAGAAGAAGAAAGAACGTCGCAGGAGCGACGAGGAGGCCAAAACAAGCTGTTTGGGCATTTTTGGTGTCCCACTCGGCCGAGTGAAGGAGTCACTCGGCCGACCAGCGAGACACCGCTCGGCCGACCAGATCGGATACGTTTCATACGTGCACTCGGTCGAGCATCGGAAGCCACATCGGCCGAGTGACGAGATCCCATCCGCCCGAGTGGCGCCCAGACGAAGCCATTCAAAAATCGCCAACTTACTGTTTTTCGTCTGCCTGAGCTTCAGAAGACCCACTCGGCCAGTGGCAAATGCCGACCGCCCGAGTACCAAGAAGCCATCGGCCGAGTGACGACAACTCACTCGGCCGAGCCGCCCCCGAAGTGAAGACCCCTGAAGATCAAGACTTACTGGAAATTTACATGGTTTCTCACTCGGCCGAGCGACTTTTGTCACTCGGCCGAGTGGGACGCGCTGCCTGTAGCGAAAATTACGGATTTCAGGCTGCGCATGGACATTTTGGTCACAGTTTTTTGGACGATTTTGAGGGGTATTTAACCCCTGTTTTTACCCTAGTTTAGAGAGCTTTTCTCTTAGATTTTGGCAGCCTTTTAGATTAACTTTTTAGCTTTATTCTTGTGATTGGAGAGGAGACAAAAGTTGATTTTTGTTGAATTATCTGAAGAACTCCATTGGTTTGCGTCTCTCTCCTCTAAAAATATGATTTTTATTGCTTATCTCAATATTGTGATGAATTCTCTTGTTAATTTCATTGATTATTTTTGTGATTGTGCTATGAATTGTGAGTAGTCTCCACGTCTTGGGGCGTGGGGATGAACCCTACGAGCCCAATTTCAGATTTGTGATAAATTGGTAGAAATATTGCTAGAATTTGCTATTAGAGATTAGATTGGGATCGATTTACTATGGATAGCTAGGTATTCATATCGATTGGGATTTGCAAGAGATTGGATCCCAATTCGGTAGGAAACCCTAGAAATCCGAATTGGGTTGGAATCGAATTTCCGTAGTATCGATTTGCAAGAGATTGGACCGATACTAGGGTTTTCGGTTGCAATTCCATGCTGATACCCGTTTGCAAGAGATTGGACGGGTAGAACTATCCCAACCTAGGTCGTGGCCCGAGTTTGCACGAGAGTGGGCTCGGGGCGTGATTGAACGATGATGTTGATCCAAATGCTAGCTTGCCTAGGCTAGGGTTTGCAAGAGATTGTACCCAAAACCTAGGATAGCTATAGACCGGCAACAGCGCGAGAGCGTGAGCTAGGTTCTACATTCAGTTGCAACTAGTTCATCCAAAATTTTATTCTAGCAATTTTGATACCAATGAACCACACTGACGAGATACGGTGAGTAGCGGGGATTCCCCATTCCCTAGGCGTCTTTATTTGATTTGATATCTTCGTACTTTGTCTGACGATTGTGACAGGATCGCCAAAGGCAAATTCTATCTTTTCTATTCTTAAATAGCCAGATTGATTGGAGCAAGCACGGTCATTCGTCCTCCCTGTGTTCGATAACCCGCTCGCTGCTATACTGTGCGCTTGAGGTAAAACTACAACCGTTCTTTGGGTTACATTCCGGAGCGATCACACCTGGCATCAGATCGATACCGAACTCCAAAGCTCTGTCGGGTGGCAGACCCGAGATATCCTCCGGAAAGACGTCGTCAAAGTCTCTGACAACCGCTGGTCGGTCAATCTCCATCTCCATCTGCAACGCTGCTATCACCGGCACCTCCGGCTTGGCCCGAAATCTGATGGGCCCAAGCGACTCATCTCGGCTTCGGAACTCGAACTCCGGATGACCTGGAATCCAGAAAACCACTCTCTTACTGTGACAATCGATCGAAGCGTGGAAATCTCCCAACCAATCGATGCCGAGGATGACATCGAAATGTGGTAGATCGTGGACGATGAAATCTGCAAAGAGCTCGCGTCCACTAACCACTAAAGGAATCGACCGACATCCCAGATTCACCATCACCACTCCATTCCCAGTAGTGATGTCCCAACAATTAGGAAGTGTATGGGTAGGAATGGAGTGCTTGTTATGAACCTCTGGGATAAGATGCACATAGATGCACCGGAGTCAAACAAAGCCAAAGTGGGGTGAGAGAACACAAGAATGGTGCCTAAGAAACAGGGGTCTAAGGTCAAACACTACTCTAACAATCAAGAAAACAATCAACACTAACTAGACTAGCAATACAATATAATTATGAAATGAAAAGACTAGGTCAAGTTATTGCCTGCAATCACTCCATCCAGCTCCTCGGTGTCCACAGCAGTCATAGTATAGGCCGGCCTCGGGGGCTGCACTACTCGCTGGTATAGCTGCCTCTGTGGCACCAAGGGTGGTCCACGAGCGGCAGGTCCTCTCTGAACCGGAGCAGGGGCCCTCATCTGTAACGGTGCTGGCGCTCCAACAACAGCAGTGCGGGCTCTAGGACAGTCCTTCGCAGCATGCGAAGCATCACCACAAAGTAGGCACAGTCCCAGCTTCCTCCGACAGTTGGTCTGAACATGTCCGGGCTTGCCACAGAAATGGCACGGACCCTTGCTTTGCTGCTGCACTGGTGCTCCAGGCCTCTTAAATGGCACGGTCTGGACTGGCCTCATCACCGGCCTAGCAGGTGGCCGATACTGCTCTATGGGACGCTTCCCCTTATCAGCTGGAGGGTCAGGCAAAAGAGCTATGAGCTCATGATTCTTCGCAGCATCAAGCACCTCCCTCATAGTCGAGAAACTCGCCGAAGACATCGAAGCCTGAATCTTCGGACGCAGTCCCTGATGAAAGCGATCAGCTCGCTTCTCCTCCTTCTTCACCATGTGCGGGGCAAAACGGCTCAACATCTCAAACTCGGCTTCATACTCCTCGACGATCATATCCCCCTGCTTCAGATCTATAAACTTGCTCAGCAGCTCCCTCCTAGCAGACTTGATGAAATATTTGTCCTTGAACATCGATCTGAAGGTCCTCCACTCCACTGGTTTCTCCAGACGCCTCTCCTCAATGCGCCACCAGTTCCACGCATTCTCCGTCAGCTGCATCTTCGCTATCTCCACTCGGGTATCGTCAGGAATTTTCGCAGCAACTAATTTCTCCTCCGTGCTCTGGATCCACTCATCGGCACCCAGAGGTCCTTCCTTCCCAGAGAAAGTCTTCGGCTGCAGCTCGTTGAACTGCTTCACTCCTGGAGTAGCTCGCGGAGCAGGCGGAGGTGGAGGTGGTGCAACAGGTGGAGCCTGGGCAGCACGCTGAGACTGCTGAACCAGCTGATGCTGAAGATCCAGCATCTCCCTCATCACACCCAGAAACTGACGGAACTCTCCGCCCTGGTCCTCCGGAACTCCATCGCCTAAGTTTCCCGATCGGGTAACGCGTCGTCTGGCCTTCCTATTGACAGAAAGACGAGGTTAGACTCGTACAATGTTTGAATATCAAAAGTGAATGTCCTTACTCTTACTGTTCTGTACTTGCAGAAAGATGGGACGTGGACCTGCATGGGCCACCACTAAAACCTGTCACGCACCGCTTCCCAAAACAACAGAGGCAAAGCGTGACTAGGCCCGCTTAGGCCAGAGCTACGAAGCCCTGACCCAATAAGCATCTGTGTGGTACCAAGGCGAAGGTACAGGTCCCTGCATGTTAGTACAGAACAATAAAAGTACAAGAAGGAAAGAACATCACAAATTTTATTCCAACATATCAATAGTACCAAGTCTCAACGCCCGAAGGGCTACAACAGCAGAAAAGTAAATCTAATGGTGCAAGCACCCAACCTAAACGAAGAAACATAAAAGGTGCTACGCACCCAACAAAGATAATAACGCCTCTGGAATCTGCTACTAAAATTCTCTAACTCTGATCCTCCTTGGGGTCGTACTCGGGATCGACGCCCTCTGGCTCCACGTCGGCAGTCAGGTCAGTCTCCTCCACGTACTCTGGCTCAATCCCTGACGTACAGCACCAAAAGAAGGAACTGTACGTCAGGCAAGGTCTACAAGAAAAGATTAGACCAAACTACAAGTGTACCAATTACTTACAACATTTTACTGGTTGATTAACATGCTGAGGTTTTTAACAACAGAAAGAAACACAACAGACAAGTAAACAAGACAAGTAGTAGTCATAGCGAGTGCTATGGACTATGGGACTAGCCTACAGGTGTCAAGACAAGACGAAACATGGAAGCCAGACATGACAAGACAAGACACGACACGAAAGGGTTCACGCCTGTTCGGTTTAAGTGGGATCACTCCCTCTTGCCGCTTGCACGCTCAACCCTACCCCATAACCCCAAGAATCATGACAAGACATGGGATCACTTGCTCTAGCTTGGCAAGTGCCCAATTTCTCTCTGAGCTGTGTATCGGTACATGGGATCACCTGCTCTAGCTTGACAGGTGCCCAATTGCCCATCGGGCTGTGAACTAGTACAAGGGATCACTCGCTCTGGCTTGGCGAGTGCCATATTGCCCAGCGGGCTGTGCAGACGGAAAGGAACAAGACACGACAAAACGGGAGGGGTTGTACTCGGGTGTCCACAACTCACGCACACGCATGTCAATCCTATGATGTCAGAAATTGTTGTTGTTGGACTCAGATTTCGTTGTCAAATCTGAGCCATTAAAGGCGTCCCGGACGCTATCATTTCACGTCCGGTCCTCAAGTTTCTAAATTAACAATCCTAACAAGATAAAGGCCCAAAACATGGCCAAGAAACGCAAGTGATACACTTGCCTGTGGTGGCGAGCGAATCGTCTCCCTGGTACGCCTCGTCCAATCGTCTCGTCGGCGGAAAAGTGTCTGAAAATCGTGACACGGCGACGGTGTCAGATCCCGATTCATTAATCCCTATTAGGGTTGTGTCTAGGTTATCGGGACTATCCTAATCAATCCTAAAATCACATTTTTAATGAATTGACCTAATCGACGATCTATCCTATGTGTGCATGCATAATGTCCATTCGTCGATTTCAACAGTTTGTACAATGTTTTAAAGATCCACGGAAAATAAATTTAGTTTGATTAGGTTGCGACTTTTATTTAGGGTTTGATCATCTATTGTGGGGGTTACTACGAATTTAGGATACCAACCTGAAATTGACGATTGCACGAAGATCCGGCGTCGAATCTGGAAAGGTGGAAGCTTTGCGTTGTCCGGAAATTCCTAGGCCGCGGGTAGCGCAGCGAGGAATGTTGATCGCCGGTGATGGTGAAGATGCCAGCGTCTCCCGACGTTGTTGTTGTTGGATTTGAGATGGGAACACCGTGCTAGGGCAAAAGGGAGATACGAGAGAAGAGGGGGAAAAGCTTTGGGGAAGATGGAGGGCGCAAGGATGGAGGAACGAGCAAAAGGGGAGGACGTGGGGGTAGGGAAATAGGTTTTGGGGAAGATGGAGACTGAAAACAATCAGGAGAAATGAAAGAGAAAGCCCCGTTTAAATAAGAAAATGAAACGGCGGCTAGCACAGAAATTAGGGTTTCGGGGTCAACTAGTCGGTCAGAGAAGGGCGGTCGACCGACTAGTTTGGGAACTAGTCGGTCGGTCGTATAACTGTGACCGACTAAAACCCAAACCGAGAATAGGGTTGCTGTAAAATTTATAGAGTTAGTCGGTCTGTGAAGGCTCGTCGACCGACTAGTTTGCAACCTAGTCGGTCGGCCAGTGTTCATAGACTGACTAAAGGGTGAAAATGGTCGGTAAGATATTTTGAAGATTAGTCGGTCAGAGAAGGATACTTAACCGACTAGTTCGTCAACTAGTCGGTCGGTTTTCGTTCTTTGACCGACTAATGGTAAACAGTAACCTGATGCGAAAAATGATCTCTGTACTTAGTCGGTCTGCGAAGAAGTGTTGACCGACTAGTTCGATAACTAGTCGGTCGGTGGTTGAACTTAGACCGACTAAGTGTAAACAGTAACTTAAGGGAAAAGCCTGACAAAAACTAGTCGGTCCATGAGTAGTTGTTGACCGACTAGATGGACATCTAGTCGGTCGGTTCCTCAAAGTGAACCGGCTAACTTGCACAGGAAGTCGCAAAATGACGCGGGAAGCTTCGGGATGATTCTAATGAGTTCCAAGAGTGATCCTATACTAAGATGTGAGCGCAGAGAAGTAAAGAAAGAAGACGAACAATTGCATATATATATAAATAATATTCATCTTACAAAAACCAGCCGTTACAATTTTATTCATTTTTTTTTGCTTTTCTTTGTCTTTTTTTGACATGAGACAAGTTTGAGTAAAATTCTCCATCATCTACTAATCAGCAAGCTTGTGTATGTGGTTGGCCTTTATCCTGAGAATTTATAAACTTCTTCACATAATTACCAATTCATAAACACATACGTGATATGAAATTGCCTAAACCAAATAATAGTTTCATGATATAATTGCGGATACATGCACTAATTTTCATGAAAGGCATGATAATTTAGAATTCTACGCAGGGGTAAAACATTCTTAATCTATTTTACAATAACGAATATGGGTGTGCAATTTAAGATGATGGAATTTCCACTTCAAAAGGACATATAAAGATGGTTTTGGTGAAAAACACAACTCTTTTTTATTATACGAGCATATGAAAACGATAGATGCAATTTTTTTAATAACAACAAACTATATATAATATTTATGCAAACTTTTAAATTTCTACTACTTCCTTCCCCCAACTTAAAATGAACATTGTCCGCAATGTTTAAAGCGTGGTAGAATAAAATATGGAGATCAGAAAATGTAAATGCATACACAACCAGCTTTCCTTTCAAATATATATATAACGATGTAGAAGGTTAAAAAGGGAAGAGATCATCGTAGCCTCCTAAATGGATGATCACAGATATCCATCGGTGGAGGAATTTGTTCCAGAAGCTCCTCGTGTATATCCTCTGTCAGTGATCGAGATGGAGACGCCAAAGGCAAGTGTGTAAAGTTGACACCCAGTAAGTGTGAGGCATCATGTATGGTGAAGATATGGTCTCCATCACAAAAGGGGGATCCAAACTCTCTAGCAGAGGTGGCATCTACATGATCAGATCCGTGCGCTCCTCAGCCAACTGCTGCAAATCTAGACCTCCACCGGCCTTCTTGGATTCCAGCAATGCAACTCCCAAACGAGCTGCATCAATCCAAGCGTTAACCTCATGCCCTGTAACAAAAGTGTTCCAAAATGGGTCGTCAAAAGTAACTAAAGAATTTAAATTCAATTGACGACATTTTGAATCAAAAGTATATGGAATTAAAATTTGTGATTCAATAATATAGGGATCAATAATATAGTGCATGGAACTGTGGAAACTCCACTGGTGTGTGTCGCTAAGCTCGATCTGATGTTCTGCCTCATGAGGAGGAAGTGTCTGCGAAAGTGGATCTTTAGGATAAAACAATGCTGGCTCAACGTAGATCATCTCGTAATCGCCATCAATCTCATCATATGGTGAAGGAAGTGGAAACTGTTGCACTGAAATAGGAAGAATGTATGGATCGGGTTCCATCTCGGTCTGTAAGCTCGCTCCCTCGCTTATATCCTCCTCATCATCATCATAGTAGGTTCCCTCATCGTCAACACGCACCACATCATCCATCTCCTCTTGCTCCTCAAGTGGTGGTCGTTCATCCTCTTTCTTTGGCTCCAATGTCCCCACCAATATGCTCGTCAAGTTCTTCCAGAGTGTCACAATGGATTGAGCCCTCGGGCGGTATCGCAGGCTGACTGTCGATCTGTTGGAGTGCAAACTCGTACTCAGCAAGATCATTCAAGTACTAACATGCTTCCTCGGTCGAATAAACAAAGAATTCTCCATTGTAGTTTGTATGTATGAAATCTGGCACAGAAGGCAGTAGTCCCGTGTAGAAGATCTGTAGGAGATGATCTTCGTGGTAGCTGTGGTGTGGACATGCAAGCATCAAATCATTGAATCTCTGCCAAGCTTGATAGTATGCCTCCTTGTCAGTTTGAGCAAAACTCGCTATTTGGTGCTTCGTGTCCTGTCGCTCCTACACCTGCGAAAACAAAATAGGAAAAAATACTGGAAGAAATTCAGTCTGAAACGACAACCAATTAAAGTATGAGTCAAGAGGCAATGTTTCAAACCAATGCAAAGAAAAATCTCTTAAAGAATATGTAAAGTATCGAAAAAAATAAGTCATTAATGCGTGCATTCCCATCGAATAAAGTGCGACATATCGTTTCAAACTTTTGTAAATGTAAATGTGGGGTTTCCTCCTCCGTACCATGGAAAACTGGTAGGATTTGAATCAACCCCATAATAAATTCGGAAACTATAGCATCACAGTTAATATCAAAATCCATCTCTTTTTTTATTTAAATAAATAATTTTTTTTGGATTTTAGAAAGAAAAGTAAAATTTTAAAGAAAAGTAAAAGTAAAAAAGTAAAAGTAAACAAAGTAAAAATATAAAGACAACAAAATGACTTAAAAGTGTAAAATAAAGAAATTTTAAAGCACTCACTAAAGATCGAATACTCTAAACAAACATCCAAAACCAAAAACAACTAATAATAGAAGTCGTAACAAAAAAATGAATAGGAAGTGGATAATGCTCACCAAAAACAAACATCCAAAATTGAAAATACGGATATACAAAGAATATATACACAAAAAGTGGATAATTCTAACCAAAAGTTCCAAGCTAATTAGAAATTGTACAAAATATAGACCGTTTTCCCTGGCAACGGCGCCAAAAACTTGACTGGACCAAAATGTTGCAGTTAAATTTCCAAGTATAGGAAGTCGGTCAAGTAGTAAACCTGGTGAGTCCATGGTCGTATTCCACAGGGAGAAACTAATCTACGAGTTTTACATTCTGAAACTTGCTTTGGAATAATTTAAATAATTTAGCGAAGTATGAACCACCCTTTGAAGGTGAATTTTTGGTTGAGTTTTTGATTTATTGTAAAACGGGTACGTGAAAAAATGATAAGGTAAAAGTGTGAGTGTGTTGTATTTTCGTTAGTGTTGTAGGGTCTCATGGTAATCATTCTTCATTGATGACTCAATCCCTCATCCATGCCAAGGTATGGAGATCGGATGATTTAACTTTAAAAGAACGACGATTTTAGCAAAGTTTCATTAACGTTGAATCGGTCATTTTTCTGAATAATAACATATAACTAGATGAACCTCGCGGTTCATCACCCTCCTTGGACCCCTCTATGGGTTTGTGCATGTAGACGATGCCTCGCGGCATGTCATCCTAAGCAGATTCCTCACGGATAGCGCGTAATTAATTAAGAAAGCGAAAACCGACATTTTCAAAGTTTTAGATTATTACAAGTACTATGAAGAAATGAAACATGAAATCCATCAATACTAACTACTACACAACACAATCACATGAATTTCAGCTAGCCATGGTAATAAAAACAACGATTTTCATTAGCACAAACATCGTTTAATACAATACTTAATACAATTACAATAAAAATAAAGGAAAAGTGGAAGGAAATAACCCAAAACGATGCCAAAAGAGCCCCAAAATTCTTCTACAACTGCTCCAACTCCTCTGGAATTTGGAGGAGAAGCCCCCAAATCTTATTTCACTCCAATCGGAGTCCGGATGAGAAAGTTATGAGCCAAATACACATATATATATGATTTTAGGCTTATTGGTCTTGCGGGTCTACAGGCTGCAAACCCGCAACCCAGTCAGCGGATCTGACAGGTCAAACTGGACTGGCGGGTGCCGCCTGCATGGAAAGCGCGGGCGGACGCCCGCCTGTGTGAACAGGCGGGTGGGCGCCCGCCTGTTTTGAACAGGCGGGCGGGTCCCCCCTTTTAATTGCTTTATTTTATTTTATTTTATTTTATTTATTTATTTATTTTACAATTCTTTTTTCAAATAACTTTACTGGACCTTTTAATTTACAGAAAATTGCTCCGATCTCTGAAAAATATGGAAAAATAGCCGTTGGATTTGGAAAATTGCAAGATTTACCTGAAAAATAAAATGGAGACAAAATTAGGCCATAAAATAGTATTTTGCGTATAAACAAGCGATAAACTCTTAAATTAAATGATCTTTCAATAATACACTTATTAGAGACCAAATAGACATTAAAAATATGCAAAATACAATCAGCTGAGGGGATAATAAACGCAAAATTCTTCCAGAATCAATAGATCGCCAGTGGGTTAAGGGCCGAGCTGCGGCCCGTACCCTCCTCTCCCTCAATTTCGCGGCAAGCTTACGAGCTTCGCCCTCGATAGGTCGTCGGAGGGTTAAGGACCAAGCTGCGGCTCGCACCCTCCCCTCCCTCAACTCCGGGGTAAGCTTAGAGCTTTGCCATTGATAGGTCATTGGTGAGTTAAGAACCGAGCTACTGCTCGCACCCTCCCCTCCCCTTCATCAACTCCGGGGCAAGCTTACGAGCTTTGCCCACGATAGGTCGTCGGTGGGTTAATGACCGATCTAACACTTGCTCCCTCCCCTCCCTCAACTCCGGAGCAAGCTTACGAGGTTCGCCCTCAATAGGTCACCAGTGTGTTAAGGACCGGGCTAGGGTTTACACCCTCCCCTCTCTCAACTCCGGGGCAAACTTACGAGCTTCTCCCTCTATAGCTCACCGGTTGGTTAAGGACCAAGCTATGGCTCGAATCCTCCCCTCCTTCAACTCTGAGACAAGCTTACGAGATTTGCACTCGATAGGTCGTCGGAGGATTAAGGACCAAGCTACAGCTCGCACATACCCATCCCTCAACATCGGGGCAAGCTTATGAGCTTCGCCCTCGATACGTTACCGGTGGGTTAAGGACAGAGCTACAGATCGCACCCTCCCCTCCCTCAACTCCAGGCAAGCTTATGAGCTTCGCCCTCGATAGGTCATATGGGGGCTAAGGACCGAGCTATGGCTCATACCCTCCCCTCCCTCAACTGTAGTGCAAGCCTACGAGCTTCGCCCTTGATAGGTCATCGATGGGTTAAGGACTGAACTACGGCATGCACCCTCCCCTCCCTTAACTCTGGGGCAAGCTTATGAGCTTCCCCCTCGATAGGTCGCCAGTGGGTTAAGGACTGAGCTAAAGCTTGCACCCTCCCCTCGCTCAACTACGGGGCAAGCTTACAAGCTTCTCCCCCGATAGGTCACCGCGGAGTTAACGACCGACCTACAGCTCGCTCCTTCCCCTCTCTCAACTCCGGGGCAAGCTTACGAGCTTCACCCTCAATAGGTCACCGGTGGGTTAAGGACCAGGCTAGGGCTTACACACTAACCTCCCTCAACTCCAGGGCAAGCTTAGGAGCTTTGCCCTCTATAGGTCGTCGGTGGTTAAGGACCAAGCTATGGCTCGCACCCTCTCATCCCTCAACTCCGGGGTAAGCTTATGAGCTTCACCCTTGATAGGTCGTCGGTGGGTTATGGACCAAGCTACAGCTCGCACCCTCCCATCCCTCAACTCCGGGGCAAGCTTACTATCTTCACCCTCGTTAGGTCGTCGATGGGTTATGGACAGAGCTTCGGCTTGCACCCTTCCCTCCCTCAAATCTAGGGCAAGCTTACGAGCTTTTCACTCGATAGGTCACCGGTGGGGTAAGTACCGAGCTACGTCATGTACCCTCCCCTCCCTCAAATCCGGGGCAAGCTTACAAGCTTCGCCTTCGATAGGTCTCTGATGGGTTAAGGGTCGAGCTATGGTATGCTGCCCCCTCCCTCAACTCCAGGCAAACTTACGAGCTTCCCCCTCGATAGGTCACTGGTGTGTTAAGGAATGAGCTATGGCTCGCTCCCTCCCCACCCGCAACTCCGGGGGCAAGCTTACGTGATTCCCCTTCGATATGTCATCATGGGTGAAGGACTGAGCTACGGCACACACCCTTCACACCCTCAACTCCGGGGAAAGCTTACGATCTTCGCCTTTGCTAGGTCACCAGTAGGTTAAGGACCAAGATACGACTAGCACCCTTCCCTCCCTCACTACGGGGCAAGCATACAAGCTTCCCAATCGATAGGTCACTGATGGGTTAAGGACCGGGCTACGGCTCACACCCTCTCCTCCCTCAACTCCATGGCTAGCTTACGAGCTCGCCCTCGATAGGTCACCGTTGGTTTAAGGACTGGGCTACGGCTCGCACACTCTTCCCCCTCAACTTAAGGGCAAGCTTACGAGCTTTGCCCTCGAAAGGTTGTCGGTGGTTTAAGGACCGGGTGACGGCTCGCACCCACCCATCCCTCAACTCCAAGGAAAACTTACGAGCTTCTCCCTCGATGGGTCGCCAGTGGGTTAAGGACCGCGCAACAGCTCGCACCCACCCCACCCTCAACTCCGGGGCAAGATTACGAGTTTCGACCTCGATAGGTCACCGCTAGATTAAGAACCACGCTATTGCTCGCACCCACCACTCCCTCAACTCCAGGGCAAGCTTACAAGCTTCGCCCTCGATAGGTCGTCGGTGTGTTAAGGACCGAGCTTCGGCACGCACCCTTCCCTCCCTCAACTTCGGGGCAAGCTTATGAGCTTCACACTCGATAGGTCACCGATGGGTTAAGGACCGAGCAACGGCTTGCACCCTTCCCTCCCTCAACTCGGGGGCATGCTTACGGGCTTCGGCCTCGATAGGTCGCCAGTGGGTTAAGGACCGGCTGTGGCTTGCACCCTCTGCTCCCTCAACTCCAGGGCATGCTTACGATATTTGGCCTCGATAGGTTGACGATGGGTTAAGGACCGAACTGTGGCTTGCACCCTCCCCTCCCTCAATTCCGGGGTAAGCTTACGAGCTTCGCCCTCGATATGTCGCTGGAGGGTTAAGGACCAAGCTGCGGCTCGCACCCTCCCCTCCCTCAACTTCGGGACAAGCTTAGCGCTTCGCCTTTGGTAGGTCGTCAGTGGGTTAAGGACCAAGCTACAGCTCACACCCTCCCATCCCCTCGCTCAACTCCGGGACAAGATTACGTGTTTCGCCCTCGATAGGTCGCTGCTGGGTTAAGGTCCGAGCTCCAGCTCGCTCCCTCCCCTACCTCAACTCCAAGGCAAGCTTACGAGCTTCGTCCTCAATAGGTCACTAATGGGTTAAGGACCAGGCTAGGGCTTACACACTCCCCTCCCTCAACTCCGGGGCAACCTTACGAGCTTCGCCCTCTATAGGTCGCATGTGGGTTAAGGACCAAGCTAGGCCACGCACCCACCCATCTCTTAACTCTGGGGCAAGCTTACAACCTTCGCCCTCGTTAGGTTATCGGGGGGTTAAGGACCGAGCTACGGCTCGCACCCTCCCGTCCCTCAAATTCGGGGGAAGCTTACGAGCTTCGCCCTCCTTAGTTTGCCAGTGGATTAAGGACAGAGCTACGGGTCGCACCCTCCCCTCCCTAAACTTTGGGGCAAGCTTACGAGCTTGACCTCTATAGGCCACCGATGGGCTAAGTACCGAGCTACGGCATGCACCATCCCCTCCCTCAATTCCAGGACAAGCTTACAAACTTCGCCTTTGATACGTCGCCGATGTGTTAAGGGCCGAGCTATGGCACACACCCTCCCCTCCTTCAACTCCAGGGCAAGCTTACGAGATTTGCCCTCGATAGGTCGGTGGTGTGTTAAGGACCAAGCTACGGCTCACACCATCCCCTCTCTCAACTCCGGGGCTAGCGAATGAGCTTCACCCTAGATTTTTCGTCGGTGGGTTAAGGACCGAGCTACGGCATGCACCCTACCATCCCGCAACTCTGGGGAAACCTTACGTGCTTCGCCCTCGATAGGTCGTCGTGGGTGAAGGACCGAGCTACGGCACGTACCCTCCGCTCCTTCAACTTCGGTGCAAGCTTTTGAGCTTTGCCATTGCTAGGCCATCGGTGAGTTAAGGACCGAACTACAGCTAGCACCCTCCCCTCCCTCAACTCCGGGGAAAGCTTACGAGCTTCGCCCTCGATAGGTCATCGATGGGTTTAAGGACCGGGCTACGACTAGAACCATCTCCTCCCTCAACTCCATGGCTAGATTACGAGCTCGCCCTCGATAAGTCGCCGGTGGTTTAAGGAACGGGCTACGACACACACCCTTCCCTCCCTCAACTACAAGGAAAGCTTTCGATCTTCGCCCTCGATAGGTCATCGGTGGGTTAAAGACCGAGCTACGGCTTGCACCCTCCCCTCCCTCAACTCTGGGGCATGCTTACAGGCTTCGGCCTCGATATGTCACCAGGGGGGTTAAGGACCGGCTATGGCTCGCACCCTCCGCTCCCTCAACTCCAGGGCATGCTTACGAGATTTGGCCTCGATAGGTCACCGGTGGGCTAAGGACCGGGCTGCAGCTCGCATCCTCCCCTCCCTCAATTCCGAGGCAAGCTTACAAGCTTTGCCCTCGATAGGTTGTCAGTGGGTTAAGGACCAAGTTACGACTCGCACCCTCTCATCCCTCAACTCCGGGGCAAGCTTACGAGCTTCACCCTCGATATGTCGTCGGTGGGTTAATAACCGAGCTACGGCTTGCACCCTTCCTTCCCTCAACTCCTGGGAAAGCTTACGACCTTAGCCCTTGATAAGTCGTCAGAGGGTTAAGGATAGATCTACGGCTTGCAACCTTCCTTCCCTCAACTGTAGGGTAAGCTTACAAGCTTTGCCCTCGATAAGTCGTCGTGGGCTAAGGACCGAGCTATAGCTTGCACCCTCTCCTTCCTCAACTCTGCGGCAAGCTTACGAGCTTTGCCTTGGATAGGTCGTCGGTGGGTTAAGGAACGAGCTACGACATGCCCCCTCCCCTCCATCAACTCTGGGGCAAGCCTACATGCTTTGCCATCGATAGGTCGTCGTGGGTGAAGGACCGAGCTACGGCATGCACCCTTCGCTCCCTCAACTCCAAGGCAAGCTAACGAGCTTCACCATTGCTAGGTCACCGGTGCGTTAAGGACCGAGCTATGGCTAGCACCCTCCCCTCCCTCAACTCCAGGGTAAGTTTACGAGCTTCATCCTCGATAGGTCGCCAATGGATTAAGGACCGGGCTACGGCTCACACCCTCTCCTCCCTCAACTCCATGGCTAGCTTACGAGCTCCCCCTCGATAGGTCCTCGTTGGTTTAAGGACCGAGCTACGGCTCGCACCCTCTCCTCACTCTACTCCAGAGCAAGCTTTCGAGCTTTGCCCTCGAAAGGTCGCCGGGGGTTTAAGGACCAGGTTATGACTCACACCCACCCATCCCTCAACTCCAAGGCAAGCTTACGAGCTTCTCCCTCGATAGGTCACCGGTGGGTTAAGGACCGCGCTACGGCTTGCACCCACCCCACCCTCAACTCTGGGGAAAGCTACGGAGCTTCACCCCCAATAGGTAGTCAGTGGATTAAGGGCCACGCTACGGGTCGCACCCACCCCTTCGTCAACTTCGGGGCAAGCTTACTAGCTTCACACTTGATAGGTCACCGGTGGGTTAAGTACCGAGCAACGACTTGCACCCTCCCCTCCTTCCACTCTGGGGAATGCTTACGGGCTTCGGTCTCGATAGGTCACCAGTGGGTTAAGGATTGGCTGTGGCTCGCATCCTCTGCACCCTCAACTGTAGGTCATGCTTACGAGATTTGGCCTCGATAGGTCGCAGGTGGATTAAGGACTAAGCTGTGGCTCGCACCCTCCCCTCCCTCAACTCTGTGGCAAGCTTACGAGCTTCGCCCTCTATTGGTCACCGGTGGGTTAAGGACCAAGCTAAGGCTCGCACCCTCCCTTCCCTCAAATCCGGGGCAAGCTTACGAGCATGGCCCTCGATAAGTCGTCGGTGGGTTAAGAACCGAGCTACGGCTCGAACCCTCCCATCCCTCAACTCCGATACAAGCTTATGAGCTTCGCCATCGTTAGGTCACCTGTGGGTTAAGGACAGAGCTACGGCTCGCACCCTCCCCGCTCTCAACTCCGGGGAAAGCATACGATCTTGGCCCTCGATAGGTCACCGGTGGGCTAAGTACCGAGCTACGGCACGTACCCTCCCCTCCCTCAACTCCAGGGCAAGCTTACGAGCTTCGCCTTCAATAGGTCGTCAATGGGTTAAGGGCCGAGCTACGGCATGCACCTTCCCCTCCTTCAACTTTGGGGCATGCTTAAGAGTTTCGCCCTCGATAGGTCGCTGGTGTGTTAAGGACCGAGCTACGGCTCGCACCCTCCCCTCCCTCAACTCCGGGGAAAGCTTATAAGCTTTGCCCTCAGTTGGTCGTCGGTGGGTTAAGGACCGAGCTACGGCATGCACCCTCCCCTCCCTCAACTCCAGGGCAAGCTTACGTGCTTCGCCCTCGATAGGTCGTCGTGGGTGAAGGACTGAGCTACTGCATGTACCCTCCACTCCCTCAACTCCATGGCAAGCTTACGAGCTTCGTCATTACTAGATCACCGGTGGGTTAAGGACCGAGCTACGGCTGGCATCCTCCCCTCCCTCAACTCCGGGGCAAGCTTACGAGCTTTCCCCTCGATAGGCCGTCAATGGGTTAAGGACCAGGCTACGGCTCGCACCCTGTCCTCCCTCAACCCCATGGCTAGATTACAAGCTCACCCTCGATAGGTCGTCGATGGTTTAAGGACCGGGCTATGGTTCGCATCCTCTCATCCCTCAACTCTGGGGAAAGCTTACGAGCTTTGCCCTCGAAAGGTTACCAGTGGTTTAAGGACCGGGTTATGGCTTGCACCCATCTATCCTTAAACTCCATGGAAAACTTACAAGCTTCATCCTCGATAGGTCGCTAGTGGATTAAGGACCGCGCTACGGCTCGTACCCACCCCACCCTCAACTTCGGGGCAAGATTACTAGTTTCGACCTCGATAGGTCGCTGGTGTATTAAGGACAGTGCTACGGCTCTCCCTCAACTGCGGGGCAAGCTTACGAGCTCCGTCCTCGATAGGTAGTCGGTGGGTTTAGGACCGAGCAACGGCATGCATCCTCCCTCCCCTCAACTTCAAAGCAAGCTTACGAGCTTCGCACTCGATAGGTCGTCAGTTGGTTAAGGACAGAGCAACAGCTTGCACCCTTTCCTCCCTCAACTCTGGGGCATGCTTACGGGCTTCGGCCTCGATAGGTCGCCAGTGGGTTAAGGACCGGCTGTGGCTCGCACCCTCTGCTCCCTCAACTCCAGGGCATGCTTACAAGATTTGGCCTCGATAGGTCGCCGATGGGTTAAGGACCGAGTAGCAGCTCGCATCCTTCCCTCCCTCAACTCTGGGGCAAGGTTACTAGTTTTGCCCTCGATAGGTCGTCGGAGGGTTAAGGACCAAGTTGCGGCTCGCACCCTACCCTCCCTCAACTCCGGCGCAAGCTTAGAGCTTCGTCCTTGATAGGTCGTCGGTGGGTTAAGGACCGAGTTAAAGCTCGCACCCTCGCCTCCCCTCGCTCAACTCCGGGGCGAGCTTACATGCTTCTCCATCGATAGGTCACCGCTGGGTTAAGGACCGAGATACCGCTCGCTCCCTCCCCTACCTCAACTCTGGGGCAAGCTTACGAGCTTCGCCCTCAATAGGTCACCGATGGGTTAAGGACCGGGCTAGGGCTTACACACTCCCCACCCTTAACTCCGGTGGAGGCTTACGAGCTTCGACCTCTTTAGGTCGCAGGTGGGTTAAGGACCAATCTATGGCTTGCCCCCTCCCATCCCTCAACTCCGGGGAAAACATACAAGCTTCACCCTTGTTAGGTCGTCAGTGGGTTATGGACCGAGCTACAGCTCGCACCCTCCCATCCCTCAAATCCGAGGCAAGCTTACGAGCTACGCCCTCCTTAGGTCGCTGGTGGGTTAAGGACAGAGCTCCGGCTTGCACCCTCCCCTCACTCAACTCCGGGGCAAGCTTTCGAGCTTTGCCCGCGATAGGTCACCGGTGGGCTATGTACCGAGCTACGGCATGCACCATCCCCTCCCTCAACTCTGGGGCAAGCTTACGAGCTTCGGCTTTGATAGGTCGCCGATGTGTTATGGGCCGAGCTACGGCACGCACCCTCCCCTCCCTCAACTCCAGGGCAAGCTTACAAGCTTCGCCCTCGATAGGTTATCGGTGTGTTAAGAACCGAGCTATGGCTCGCACCCTCACCTCACTCAACTCCGGGGCTAGCTTATGAGCTTCTCCCTCGATTGGTCGTTGGTGGGTTAAGGACCGAGCTACGGCATGCACCCTCCCCTCCCTCAACTCCCGGGCAACCTTACGTGCTTCGCCCTCGATAGGTCGTCGTGGGTGAAGGACCGAGCTACGGCATGCACCCTTCGCTCCCTCAACTCCAAGGCAAGCTAACGAGCTTCACCATTGCTAGGTCACCGGTGCGTTAAGGACCGAGCTATGGCTAGCACCCTCCCCTCCCTCAACTCCAGGGTAAGTTTACGAGCTTCATCCTCGATAGGTCGCCAATGGATTAAGGACCGGGCTACGGCTCACACCCTCTCCTCCCTCAACTCCATGGCTAGCTTACGAGCTCCCCCTCGATAGGTCCTCGTTGGTTTAAGGACCGAGCTACGGCTCGCACCCTCTCCTCACTCTACTCCAGAGCAAGCTTTCGAGCTTTGCCCTCGAAAGGTCGCCGGGGGTTTAAGGACCAGGTTATGACTCACACCCACCCATCCCTCAACTCCAAGGCAAGCTTACGAGCTTCTCCCTCGATAGGTCACCGGTGGGTTAAGGACCGCGCTACGGCTTGCACCCACCCCACCCTCAACTCTGGGGAAAGCTACGGAGCTTCGCCCCCAATAGGTAGTCAGTGGATTAAGGGCCACGCTACGGGTGCACCCCCCCCTTCGTCAACTTCGGGGCAAGCTTACTAGCTTCACACTTGATAGGTCACCGGTGGGTTAAGTACCGAGCAACGACTTGCACCCTCCCCTCCTTCCACTCTGGGGAATGCTTACGGGCTTCGGCCTCGATAGGTCACCAGTGGGTTAAGGATTGGCTGTGGCTCGCATCCTCTGCACCCTCAACTGTAGGTCATGCTTACGAGATTTGGCCTCGATAGGTCGCAGGTGGATTAAGGACTAAGCTGTGGCTCGCACCCTCCCCTCCCTCAACTCTGTGGCAAGCTTACGAGCTTCGCCCTCTATTGGTCACCGGTGGGTTAAGGACCAAGCTAAGGCTCGCACCCTCCCTTCCCTCAAATCCGGGGCAAGCTTACGAGCATGGCCCTCGATAAGTCGTCGGTGGGTTAAGAACCGAGCTACGGCTTGAACCCTCCCATCCCTCAACTCCGATACAAGCTTATGAGCTTCGCCATCGTTAGGTCACCTGTGGGTTAAGGACAGAGCTACGGCTCGCACCCTCCCCGCTCTCAACTCCGGGGAAAGCATACGATCTTGGCCCTCGATAGGTCACCGGTGGGCTAAGTACCGAGCTACGGCACGTACCCTCCCCTCCCTCAACTCCAGGGCAAGCTTACGAGCTTCGCCTTCAATAGGTCGTCAATGGGTTAAGGGCCGAGCTACGGCATGCACCTTCCCCTCCTTCAACTTTGGGGCAAGCTTAAGAGTTTCGCCCTCGATAGGTCGCTGGTGTGTTAAGGACCGAGCTACGGCTCGCACCCTCCCCTCCCTCAACTCCGGGGAAATCTTATAAGCTTTGCCCTCAGTTGGTCGTCGGTGGGTTAAGGACCGAGCTACGGCATGCACCCTCCCCTCCCTCAACTCCAGGGCAAGCTTACGTGCTTCGCCCTCGATAGGTCGTCGTGGGTGAAGGACTGAGCTACTGCATGTACCCTCCACTCCCTCAACTCCATGGCAAGCTTACGAGCTTCGTCATTACTAGATCACCGGTGGGTTAAGGACCGAGCTACGGCTGGCATCCTCCCCTCCCTCAACTCCGGGGCAAGCTTACGAGCTTCCCCCTCGATAGGCCGTCAATGGGTTAAGGACCAGGCTACGGCTCGCACCCTGTCCTCCCTCAACCCCATGGCTAGATTACAAGCTCACCCTCGATAGGTCGTCGATGGTTTAAGGACCGGGCTATGGTTCGCATCCTCTCATCCCTCAACTCTGGGGAAAGCTTACGAGCTTTGCCCTCGAAAGGTTACCAGTGGTTTAAGGACCGGGTTATGGCTTGCACCCATCTATCCTTAAACTCCATGGAAAACTTACAAGCTTCATCCTCGATAGGTCGCTAGTGGATTAAGGACCGCGCTACGGCTCGTACCCACCCCACCCTCAACTTCGGGGCAAGATTACTAGTTTCGACCTCGATAGGTCGCTGGTGTATTAAGGACAGTGCTACGGCTCTCCCTCAACTGCGGGGCAAGCTTACGAGCTCCGTCCTCGATAGGTAGTCGGTGGGTTTAGGACCGAGCAACGGCATGCATCCTCCCTCCCCTCAACTTCGAAGCAAGCTTACGAGCTTCGCACTCGATAGGTCGTCAGTTGGTTAAGGACAGAGCAACAGCTTGCACCCTTTCCTCCCTTAACTCTGGGGCATGCTTACGGGCTTCGGCCTCGATAGGTCGCCAGTGGGTTAAGGACCGGCTGTGGCTCGCACCCTCTGCTCCCTCAACTCCAGGGCATGCTTACAAGATTTGGCCTCGATAGGTCGCCGATGGGTTAAGGACCGAGTAGCAGCTCGCATCCTTCCCTCCCTCAACTCTGGGGCAAGGTTACTAGTTTTGCCCTCGATAGGTCGTCGGAGGGTTAAGGACCAAGTTACGGCTCGCACCCTACCCTCCCTCAACTCCGGCGCAAGCTTAGAGCTTCGTCCTTGATAGGTCGTCGGTGGGTTAAGGACCGAGTTAAAGCTCGCACCCTCCCCTCCCCTCGCTCAACTCCGGGGCGAGCTTACATGCTTCTCCATCGATAGGTCGCCGCTGGGTTAAGGACCGAGATACCGCTCGCTCCCTCCCCTACCTCAACTCTGGGGCAAGCTTACGAGCTTCGCCCTCAATAGGTCACCGATGGGTTAAGGACCGGGCTAGGGCTTACACACTCCCCACCCTTAACTCCGGTGGAGGCTTACGAGCTTCGACCTCTTTAGGTCGCAGGTGGGTTAAGGACCAATCTATGGCTTGCCCCCTCCCATCCCTCAACTCCGGGGAAAACATACAAGCTTCGCCCTTGTTAGGTCGTCAGTGGGTTATGGACCGAGCTACAGCTCGCACCCTCCCATCCCTCAAATCCGAGGCAAGCTTACGAGCTACGCCCTCCTTAGGTCGCTGGTGGGTTAAGGACAGAGCTCCGGCTTGCACCCTCCCCTCACTCAACTCCGGGGCAAGCTTTCGAGCTTTGCCCGCGATAGGTCACCGGTGGGCTATGTACCGAGCTACGGCATGCACCATCCCCTCCCTCAACTCTGGGGCAAGCTTACGAGCTTCGGCTTTGATAGGTCGCCGATGTCTTATGGGCCGAGCTACGGCACGCACCCTCCCCTCCCTCAACTCCAGGGCAAGCTTACAAGCTTCGCCCTCGATAGGTTATCGGTGTGTTAAGAACCGAGCTATGGCTCGCACCCTCACCTCACTCAACTCCGGGGCTAGCTTATGAGCTTCTCCCTCGATTGGTCGTTGGTGGGTTAAGGACCGAGCTACGGCATGCACCCTCCCCTCCCTCAACTCCCGGGCAACCTTACGTGCTTCGCCCTCGATAGGTCGTCGTGGGTGAAGGACCGAGCTACGGCATGCACCCTCCGCTCCCTCAACTCCGGGGCAAGCTTATGAGCTTTGCCATTGCTAGGTCACCGGTGGGTTAAGGACCGAGCTACAGCTAGCACCCTCCCCTCCCCTCCCTTAACTCCAGGGCAAGCTTACAAGCTTCACCCTCGATAGGTCACTGATGGGTTAAGGACCGGGCTACGGCTCGCACCCTCTCCACCCTCAACTCCATGGCTAGCTTACGAGCTCGCCATTGATAGGTCACCGGTGGTTTAAGGACCGGGCTACGACACACACCCTCCCCTCCCTCGAATCTGGGACAAGCTTATGAACTTCGTCCTCGATAGGTCGTCGGTGGATTAAGGACCGAGCTAAGGCTTGCACCCTCCCCTCCCTCAACTCTGGAGCATGATTACGAGCTTCGGCCTCGATATGTCGCCAGGGGGTTAAGGACCGACTATGGCTCGCACCCTTTGCTCCCTCAACTCCAGTGCATGCTTACGAGATTTGGCCTCGATAGGTCGCCAGTGGGCTAAGGACAGAGCTACGGCTCGCACCCTCCCCTCCCTCAACTCCGGGGCAAGCTTACGAGCTTCGTCCTCGATAGGTCACCGGTGGGTTAAGGACCAAGCTACGACTCGCACCCTTCCATTCATCAACTTCGGGGAAAGCTTACGAGCTTCACCCTTGATAGGTCATCGGTGGGTTAAGAATAGAGCTACAGCTCGCACCCTCCGTTCCCTTAACTCCGGGGCAAGCTTACGAGCTTCTCCCTCGATAGGTCAACGTGGGCTAAGGACCGAGCTACAGCTCGCACCCTCTCCTTCATTAACTCTGCGGTAATCTTACAAGCTTTGCCTTGGATAGGTTGTCGGTGGGTTAAGGACTGAGCTACGGCATGCACCCTCCCCTCCCTCAACTTCGAGGCAGGCTTACATGCTTTGCCAACGATAGGCCGTCGTGGGTTAATGACCGAGCTACGGCACACACCATTCGCTCCCTCAACTCCAGGGCAAGATTACGAGGTTCGCCATTGCTAGGTCACCGATGGGTTAAGGACCGAGCTATGGCTAGCACACTCGCCTCCTTCAACTCCGGGGCAAGTTTATGGGCTTTGCCCTCGATATGTCGCTGATGGGTTAAGGACCGGGCTACGGCTCACACCCTCTCCTCCCTCAACTCCATGGCAAGCTTACGAGCTCGTCCTCGATAGGTCGCCCGTGGTTTATGGACGGGGCTATGGCTCACACCCTCTCCTCCCCCAACTTTGGGGCAAGCTTTCGAGCTGTGTCCTCGAAAGGTAGCCGGTGGTTTAAGGACCGGGGTACGGCTTGCACTCACCCATCCCTCAACTCCAGGGCAAGCTTACGAGCTTCTCCCTCGATAGGTCACCGGTGGGTTACGGACCGCACTACGGCTCGCACCCACCCCACCCTCAACTACGGGGTAAGCTTATGAGCTTCTTCCGCGATAGGTCACCGGTGGATTAAGGATAGTGCGACGGCTCGCATCCACCCCTCCCTCAACTCCGGGGCAAGCTTACGAGATTCGCACTCGATAGGTCACCGGTGGGCTAAGGACCGAGCAACGGCTTGCACCATCCCCTCCTTCAACTCTGGGGCATGCTTACAGGCTTCGGCCTCGATAGGTTGCCAGTGGGTTAAGGATCTGCTGTGGCTCGCACCCTCTGCTCCTTCAACTACATGGCATGCTTACGAGATTTGGCCACGATAGGTCGTCGGTGGGTTAAGGACCGAGCAGCGGCTCGCACCCTCCCCTCCCTCAACTCCGGGGTTAGCTTACGAGCTTCACCCTCGATAGGTCACCGGTGGGTTAAGGACCAAGCTATGGCTCGCACCCTCCCATCCCTCAACTCTGGGGCAAGATTACGAGTTTTGCCCTCGATAAGTCGTCGGTGGATTAAGGACCAAGCTACGGCCCGCACACTCCCATCCCTTAACTCTGGGACAATCTTATGAACTTCGCCCTCGTTAGGTCACCGATGGGTTAAGGACAGAGCTACGACTCGTACCCTCCCCTCCCTCAACTCCGGGGTAAGCTTACAAGCTTCGCCCTCAATAGGTCGCCGGTGGGCTAAGTACCAAGCTATGGCACACACCCTCCCCTCCCTCAACTCCAGGCAAGCTTACGAGCTTCGCCTTCGATAGGTCACCGATGGGTTAAGGGCTGAGGTACGGCACGCACCCTCCCCTCCCTCAACTCTGAGGCAAGCTTTCAAGTTTCACCCTCGATTGGTTGCTGGTGTGTTAAGGACAGAGATACGGCTCGCATCCTTCACTCCCTCAACTCCGGGGCTAGCTTATGAGGTTCGCCCACGATTGGTCGTCGGTGGGTTAAGGACCGAGCTACGGCATGCACCCTCCCCTCCCTCAACTCCAGGGCAAGCTTACGTGCTTTGCCCTCGATAGGTTGTCGTTGGTGAAGGACCGAGCTACGGCACGTACCCTTCGCTCCCACAACTCAGGGGCAAGCTTATGAGCTTTGCCATTGCTAGGTCACCTGTTGGTTAAGGATCGAGCTACGGCTAGCACCCTCGCCTCCCTCAACTCTGGGGCAAGCTTACGAGCTTCGCCCCTGATAGGTCACCGATGGGTTAAGGACCGGGCCACAGCTTGTCCCTCTCCTCCCTCAATTCCATGGCTAGCTTACGAGCTCACCCTTGATAGATCACCGGTGGTTTACGGACCGGGCTATGGCTCGCACCCTCTCCTCTTTCAACTCCTGGGCAAGCTTACAAGCTTTGCCCTCGGTTGGTCGCCGATGGTTTAATGACCGGGGTACGGCTCGCACCCACCCATCCCTCAACTCCAAGGCCAGCTTACGAGCTTCCTCCTCGATAATTCGCCAGTGGGTTATGTGTTGGATATGGAAGACGTTTGTACACCCTTGTGGGGAATGTACGAGGGAATGCGGACCTCGAACGTCGCGTACACGAAGTCGTGCGCAAAGGGAATATGTTCCCTTGCAGAGAGGATCTCTAGATTGATGGGAAAGTCGCATTTATGTGCATAAGTGTATGTGACATATGGCTAATAAAGGGGTAATATCTTAAGCTTATATTGTACCATGCATATGGTACAACTTAAGCTTATAATATGCCATGTACGATGGTACACCTTAGTTAAATTGTTCCAAAGGAACAATTGATCCTAAAATAACTACCTTGGGGGCTATAAATAAGACCCAAGGGTTAGTCATTTCTTTACACTTTTGCATGGTATTCATGCATGCATCTTCATTCTAGCGAAGCTCTGCCGAAATAATTCCTCTCCCTCTATCCAAGTTCTTAATCTAAAGTAGAGATTTAGATTGTGGATTTAGTAGCCTTACTCCGTTCGTGAGAAGACTCGATCCATCGTGGCGAATCCGAAGGCAAAGTTCCGAGACTACCGTGCCGCATACGCAAGCGTAAGTCTCAACTTTATTTATCGATCCTAACTCTGTTTTGGCAGGATCCCACATTGGTATCAAAGCCATATGGGTTCGCCCCGGTCAAACCGCCGTCCCGTCGAAACTATGAACGAGTCGTTGTCTTTTTCACGAATGGGTCTCCTACCATTACGGATATGGTAGGAACGCTTCGTGACGGTGAGAACGCAGCGGTTGTTCTTTTCACGTTAGGGTCTCCTATCATTACGGATATGGTAGGAACTCTCCGTGACGGGAAGAACCGACCGTTCACGTAGTATGTTATTTTTCATTTTTGGCACACGGCCATTAGAAAATAACTAATTTCTCGACGAACGGATGCTTCATCGACGAACGGGTGCTTCATCGGGGAAGATGATGGTAGTTATCTCCATCGGAGAAGATGAAATTTTAGTGCATGTGCGCCATGGCCAAATGGGCTATGAAGGCCATGCACCCCCCTCCCCATGCGGAGGGGGTTGGCTACGGCCAATAACCACCGGTGACCACCCCATCAAGGGGGAGGAGTGCATGAGGCCACCCCATGAAAGGGGGAGACCAGCCATGGCTAAAGGGCCATGGCCGGTCAAGGCCAATAGGCCATGGCCGGGCCATGGCCGGCCGGCCATGGCCGGCCACGGCCAGGGCCAGGGAGCCCTGGCCGCGGCCAGGCCAGGCCAGGCCTGGCCGCCCTGGCCGGGGCCAGGGCAGGGGCCCTGGCCCTCGGCCAGGGCCAGGCCAGGGCCAGGGCAGGGGCCCTGGCCCTCGGCCAGGGCCAGGCCGCCCTGGCCGGGGCCAGGGCAGGGGCCCTGGCCCCAGCCAGGGGCCTGGCCGCCCTGGCAGAGGCCAGGGCAACGCCCTGGCCTCAGGCCAGTGCCTGGCCGAGGCCAGGGCAGTGGCCCTGGCCCCGGCCAGGGACCAGGGCAGGGGCCCTGGCCCCGGCCAGGGGCTTGGCCGCCCTGGCAGGGGCCAGGGCAGCGCCCTGGCCTCAGGCCAGGTCCTGGCCGCCCTGGCCGAGGCCAGGGCAGGGGCCCTGGCCGCCGGCCAGGGCCTGGCCGCTGCCAGTGCCACGATCGGCCCTGGCAGCGGTTGTTCTTTGGCCAAGGGCCGGTCTGATCGGCACTGGCCGAGAGTGATGAAGACCAATTTTTGGTCGACCAATTTGGGTGTTTTGGTCGACCAATCCGGCGAAAGGTCTAGGTCGATCACGAACTTGCCGACTAGCCCATACGGGGTGTTAAAAGGCCTTGGTCAAACACGAATGTGCCGATTAGCCCATACGGGGCTAACATTTTATGAAGTTTTTTTTAACTTGGGCTCTACTCCTTGAAGACTAGCCGTAATGCTCTACTTCATGCGAGATTAGCCATGTCATTGTGCTCTACTCTACGGAGATTAGCCAATGAACTTATAAACGTTGTGCTCTACTCTACGGAGATTAGCCAATATATTTTCAAATTTTTGAAAGGCGTTTTCAAATAGGTTATGTCCCGTCCTTAATCGGGATAGCGCAATTTAGAATTCCAAGTCCTACCACGATCCGGCCATGGTTATCTAACCCATGGGTGTGTTGAACAGGTCTCGTGGCTTGGCAATTGTTGCGCTAAAATTCTTTGCGCAAACTCTCACCTATTCCATTTTGAAAGATATGTTTTTCAAAAGTATTTTTCCGTTGTCGGTACCATACAGGTATCATTTCTGATTTCTTTTTACTTGAGATAAGTAAGAGGGATACTTTAAAAGTTACTTCTAGATGGTAGTTGGGAACGTAGTGAACTTCTCGATTTTAGAGTAACATTTCAACGCATCCAAGGAACTTATCAAGTGTTTAAAGAATCGAAACTTTATGCATAGAATTTTGATCGTGTTTATCATCTTCTTTGCAGTTTTTTGAATCGAATATGTCTACCGCTTCTAAGAACATTGTCGCAGAGCTTAACAAAGGTGAAAAGCTCAACGGTGACAATTATAAACTTTGGTCAATAAAAATCCAATATGTTTTGGAGGAGCAAGATGTGCTTGAAACACTCCAAAACATAATGGAAGAACCTGAGTTGGGCAATACGGCCCAACACAAGAGGGACCGGGAAGCTTATGAGACTTGGACTCGAAAGAACAAAATAGCACGTATTACGTTACTGTCCGCAATGGACAATGACATAATGCGTCTATTTCGGGAATTCGACCTAGCCAAAGACATATGGTCTGAGCAAGAAATAAAGTTTGGTGGAACTTCGGTTACCAAACTCCGCTCCTTAAATATTCAATTTGATTCGTACAAGATGCGGTGAGATCATTCTATGAAAAAGCATCTCCGCCACATGGCGAATCTCATAGCTGAATTGAAGGATGCGGGTCTTACGCTGTCTGACGAACAGTAGATCCAAGCAGTCATTCGTTCACTCCCAGATAGCTGGGATAACATGAAAATGCACCTCACTCATAATGAGTGCATTAAAACTTTAAGCGATGTATCTAAACACCTCGAACTCGAGGAAGAGCGGATTCAAGCCGCAAAACCTAGTGCAGAAGTGCACATGGCCGCTAGTTCCTCGCATGGAGGAAATAAGCGGAATAATAAACGCTTAAGGTTTATGAACGAACGAAAGCAAGAACCGGAAACCTCAAAGAAGACTAAGTGGCAAAAGAATGTGCACTCAAAGAAGTAAAACTTAAAGAAGATCAAGTGCTTTAAGTGCAACAAGTACGGTCACTTCGCCCGTACGTGTACGGATGGAAGTGATAAGGTAACTTGTAGGGCTAGATACATATGTGTTTCTAGTTCCATGTTTCTTGCTGAATCTAACTATTTTTTGATTCAGGGGCCACAGACCACGTAGCGAAGGACAGAAGGTTCTTCGTAGAGTATCAAAGGATAACTCAAGGAACAAAGTGGATATACGTCGGCAACAACACTCGTGTTGAAGTCAAGGGCGTCGGAACATGCAAGCTTGTTCTCGACAATGGCCGGACTCTATTATTGCACGACTTCCTCTTTGCTCCAGATATTCGAAGGAATATCGTATCCGTGGTCATGTTAATGTCTTTAAGTTATGAATGGAGGTTCTATAAACAAAATGTTGACCTTGTTTGTAATAGTTCTTTAGTTGGGTCGGGTAATGTTTGTAATGGATTGATTGTTTTAAACACTATGTGTGATGATTCTTCTTCTATTAATGAAAGTTTCCATTTGACAAATGCTTCTAAACTCTGAATCTGAGATCATTTGTTAGCATGCAAGACTTGGTCACATTGGACCAACTAGAATGGATAGACTTGCCAAAAGTGGCTTGCTATCTAATGTTTCAAAAGTTGAAATGTCAACTTGCGAACATTGTCTTGTAGGGAAAACTTGTCGCAAGCCAGTTGGAACTGGCACAAGGGCCGAAGTTCCATTACAGCTTATCCATTCGGACATTTGCGGTCCAATGAATGTTAAGACAAGACACGGGAAGTCCTATTTCATCACCTTCATTGATGACTTCACCCGTTTCGGTCACATTTATTTGATTTCCCACAAACATGAAGCTTTATCATGCTTCAAAAAAAACTATATGAGTTTAGTGGAAAATCAACTAGATCGCAAGATAAAGGTCTTGCGAACCGATCGGGGTGGAAAATATCAATCAACGAGTTTTAAGGAACTCTGTGATGAAAAAGGCATAGTTCATCAAAAAACTATGCCTTATACTCCGCAACAAAACGGTGTTGCGGAAAGAAGAAATAAGACATTGATGGAAATGGTCCGATCAATGATGTCTCAGGCAAATTTGCCCATCACCTTTTGGGGTGATGCATTATTGACGGCAGCATTCATCTTAAACCGTGTACCCTCGAAGTCGGTAAGTTCTACTCCTTATGAGTTGTGGAACAATAGAACTCCAGACTTAAGCATTCTAAAACATTGGGGTTGTGCCTCTTATGCACATTTATCCTCTCACAAATATGGCAAACTTGGGCCACGTGGGAGGAAGTGTATCTTCATCCGATACGCTAAAAACTCCAAAGGATATGTTTTCGTCGGTCAAGAGGACAATGGGGGTCTTATAGAATTCGAATCGAGGGATGTTGTCTTCTTGGAAAATGAGTTTCCAAGACAGGGTGAGATAAGTCAAGACTTATCCTTGTTTGAGACTTGGGATCAAGAAGGATCGGAACGTTCGAGTGGGAGAATTCTTGGTGAAGAAGAAAATACGTTTCAAACTTCACCAATGAATGATACGAACGATACCAATCCTATTCCGAGTGGGAGTGATGTTATTCCAAGTGGGAGTGATATCATTCCAAGTGGGAGTGATCAAACTCAAGCGAGACGTAGTAATCAAACGAGGCTAACACCTCTGAGATTTGAGGATGATTTTCCTCAAACATTCATGACATTACTACAAGATGATGACGAACCTGCAAATTTCAAACAGGCCGTCACATGCCCTGCTAAAGATAAATGGATAGCGGCGATGGAAGAAGAACTTCAATCGATGAAAACAAACCAAGTCTGGGACTTGGTTGATTTACCTAAGGGACGTAGAGCCATTGGGAACAAGTGGGTTCTCAAAATCAAGCATAAGGCTGATGGCTCCATCGAGAAATATAAAGCTCGCCTTGTTGCGAAAGGTTTCACGCAACAGGAAGGAATAAACTACGAAGAGATTTTTCTCTCCTGTCGTGCGTTTTACCTCCAAAGGCGAGGGTCTATGTTTGGAAATATGTCCCAAAGATCCAAAAGAAAGCTATGGAAAAGGTTCCATACTCCAGTGCTGTCAGGAGTCTGATGTACGCCATGATGTGTACCAGACCGGACATTTACTATGCTGTTGGTATGGTAAGCCGTTACCAATCCAACCCAGGACAGGCATACTGGAAAGCGGTGAAGAGGATATTAAGGTACCTCAAAGGGACTGCGGACTATGCATTATGCTATTTGTAGCATTCGGCATGGCGGTCCAAGAAGCTGTTTGGCTTAGGAAATTCTTAGACAGGCTGACGGATGCCACTGACTCAAGCACTGTTCCTATATACAGTGATAGTCAAGCTTCGATTGCCTATGTCAAAGATCCTAAAATTTCATTATAAGACCAAACACATTGATATTCGATTCAAGTTTGCGAAGAACTATGACAAACGGAAGGAAGTAGACATAGGATACATATCCACGCATAAGATGATAGCGGATCCCCTTACTAAGGCGATCCCCAGAGATGTGTTTTTTCAAACACTTATCATCTATGGGAATGTGTAGGTGCTGAGCTGTATCATCTAATATTTCCCATGTCTATAGAAGATCAAAGTTTAATTTGCATACAAGTTTCTTACAAATGATTTTATGTACATTTGTGTTTAAGTCTCAGCTATTTTATTGTGTGTATGTCGGACAGATTATGGTTGGCTCTCTCACATGAGCAACCGCCTTATCTTATCAGATGGATAAGATAGAGATGAGACTAGTTTAAAGTCAAAATCATTAAATGATTTAGAGTCGTGACTTAAACAAGATAGTCGAATAAAAGATCTGCATCATATGGATGCTTACAAAAGATCTGAGATCTATATCACAAGGATATTTGAAAGAGATCTCATAGGATTTTTTAAATCCTATCTGTCTTATGCAGGATGAGAGTCCGGGAATATTTCATGAGTAGTAAGGGGACTCAAAAGATAGGCACTGTGGTGTCTGATCTTTCATCCGTACAACATCATTAAGACATACTCTCCCTGGGAAAGGAGTGATGTTGTAATACGTGTTCATACCACGTATGCATTTCGACCACTGAGTTAGTAGCAATAGTGTTTGCTATTATGTGAGACTCAAAGGCCATACGGGTCTTAACTCTTACCCTCAAGGACTCCAATTGGTTCCTTTAGATTTGACGAGATGGTCGCTATCTTAGCGTGTTGCTAATGGGCTATGATAATTCGGCTCGGCGGGGCACGTTAGAAAAGCGAATCAAGTCAAGATCAGAAGGTTCGCAAGAAGAGGAAGATTGATTTCATATTCGCATTTGGACTTTAATGATTCAAAGCTGGCCAGCCAATTGTAATCCAGATGGGATTCAATTGTTGAATCTGAAGTATGAGAAATGTGAAGAAATAATCTAAGGTAAAGCATGCGTTGAACTACTCAACTTTGCACCTTCGAGGTCGTTGTGTATCTCTAACAAGTGCACAACAACAGACTCTACGTGCATGACGGTCGCACGGTCTATTTCTCGGTATGATAGATGAAAGAACTAAGAGAAAGACGTTCTCTTACAATCCCCTCAAGTGTGAGTGGGAGATGTTGGATATGGAAGACGTTTGTACACCCTTGTGGGGGATGTACGAGGGAATACGGACCTCGAACGTCGCGTACACGAAGTCGTGCGCAAAGGGAATATGTTCCCTTGCGGAGAGGATCTCTAGATTGATGGGAAAGTCACATTTATGTGCATAAGTGCATGCGACATATGGCTAATAAAGGGGTAATATCTTAAGCTTATATTGTACCATGCATATGGTACAACTTAAGCTTATAATATGCCATGTACGATGGTACACCTTAGTTAAATTGTTCCAAAGGAACAATTGATCCTAAAATAACTACCTTGGGGGAACTATAAATAAGACCCAAGGGTTAGCCATTTCTTTACACTTTTGCTTGGTATTCATGCATGCATCTTCATTCTAGCGAAGCTCTGCCGACATAATTCCTCTCCCTCTATCCAAGTTCTTAATCTAAAGTAGAGATTAAGATTGTGGATTTAGTAGCCTTACTCCGTTCATGAGAAGACTCGATCCGTCGTGGCGAATCCGAAGGCAAAGTTCCGAGACTACCGTACCGCATACGCAAGCGTAAGTCTCAACTTTATTTATCGATCCTAACTCTGTTTTGGCAGGATCCCACATTATGGACCGTGCAACGTCTCGCACCCACCCCACCCTCAACTCCGGGGCCAGCTAACTAGCTTCGCCCTCGATAGGTCACCGGTAGATTAAGGACCATGCTACGGCTCGCATCCACCCCTCCCTTAACTCCGGGGCAAGCTTAAGATATTTTCCCTCGATAGGTCGCCGGTTGGTTAAGGACCGAGCTATGGCACGCACCCTCCCCTCCCTCAACTTCAGGGCAAGCTTACGAACTTCACCCTTGATATGACGCTGGTGGGTTATGGACCGAGCTTTGGCTTGCACCCTTCCCTCCCTCAATTCTGAGGCATGCTTATGGGCTTCGGCCTCGATAGGCCGCAAAAGGGTTAAGGGCCGCCTGTGGCTTGCACCCTCCACTCCCTCAACTCCAGGGCATTCTTACGATATTTGGCCATGATAGGTCCCTGGTGGGTTAAGGACTGAGCTGCGGCTCGCACCCTAATCTCTCTCAACTCCGGGGCAAGCTTACGAGCTTCGCCCTCAATAGGTCACCGGTGGGTTAAGGTCCAAGCTACGATTCGCACCCTCTCATCCCTCAACTCCTGGGCAAGCTAACGAGCTTCACCCTCGATAGGTCACCGGTGGGTTAAGAACCGAGCTACGGCTCGCACCTTCCACTCACTCAACTCCGGGGAATGCTTACAACCTTAGCCCATGATAAGTCGCCGGTGGGTTAAGGATAGAGCTACGGTTCGTACCCTCCATTCCCTCAATTTCGGGGCAAGCTTACGAGCTTCGCCTTCGATAGGTCGTCGGTGGGCTAAGGACCGAGCTACCGCTCGCACCCTCTCCATCCTCAACTCTGAGGGAAGCTAACGAGCTTTGCCTTGGATAGGTTGTCGGTGGGTTAAGAACCGAGCTACGACATGCACCCACCCCTCCCTCAACTCTGGAGCAAGCTTACGTGCTTCGTCCTCGATAGGTCATCGTGGGTGAAAAACTGAGCTACGACACGCACCCTCTGCTCCCTTAACTCTGGGGCAAGCTTACGGGCTTCGCCATTGCTAGGTCACCGGTGGGTTAAGGACCGAGCTACGGCTAGCACCCTATCCTCCCTCAACTCCGGGGCAAGCTTACGAGCTTCGCCCTCGATAGGTCACCGATGGGATAAAGACCGGAATACGGCTCGCACCCTCTCCTCCCTCAACTACATGGCTAGCTTACGAGCTCGCCCTTGATAGGTCACCAGTGGTTTAAGGACCGGGCTATGGCTCGTACCCTCTCATCTCTCAACTCCGGGGCAAGCTTACGAGCTTTTCCCTCGAAAGGTCGTCGGTGGTTTAAGGACCGGGTTACGGCTCGCACCCACCCATCCCTCAACTCCAATGCAAGCTTTCAAGCTTCTCCCTCGATAGGTCACCGGTGGATTAAGGACCGCGCTATGGCTCGCACCCACCCCACCCTCAACTCCGGGGCAAGCTTAGGAGCTTCGTCCTTGATAGGTCACCGGTGGATTAAGGACCGTGCTACGGCTCACACCCACCCCTCCCCCAACTCCGGGGCAGGCTTACGAGCTTCGCCCTTCTTAGGTCGTTGATGGGTTAAGGACCAAGCTATGGCACGCACACTCCCCTCTCTCAACTCAGGGGCAAGCTTACGAGCTTCGCTCTCGATAGGTCGCTGGTGGGTTAAGTACCGAGCTACGGCTTACACCCTCCCCTCCCTCAACTCTGGGGCATGCTTACGGGCTTCGGCCTCGATAGGTCGCCAGTGGGTTATGGACCGGCTGTGGCTCGCACCATCCGCTCCCTCAACTCCAGGGCATGCTTACGAGATTTGGCCTCGATAGGTCGTCGGTGGGTTAAGGACCGTGCTATGGCTCGCACCTGCCCCTCCCTTAACTCTGGGACAAGATTACGAGCTTCTCCCTCGATAGGTCACCGGAGGGTTAAGGACCAAGCTATGGCTCCCTCCCTCCCCTCCCTCAACTCCGGGGTAAGCTTAGAGCTTTGCCCTTGATAGGTCGTTGGTATGTTAAGGACCGAGCTACAGATCACACCCTCCCCTCCCCTCGCCCAATTCCGGAGAAAGCTTACGAGCTTCGCCCTCGATATGTCGCCGTTGGGTTAAGGACCGAGCTACCGCTCGCTCCCTCCCCTCTCTCAACTCCGGGGCAAGCTTACGAGCTTTGCCCTCAATAGGTCACCGGTGGGTTAAGGCCCGGGCTAGGGCTTACTCACTCTCCTCCCTCAACTCTGGGGCAAGCTTACGAGCTTCGCCCTCTATAGGTCGTCGATGCATTAAGGACCAAGCTATGGCGAGCACCCTACCATCCCTTAACTCCGGGGCAAGCTTACAAGCTTCGCCCTCGATAGGTCGTCGGTGGGTTAAGGACTGAGCTAGGCTCGCACCCTCCCATCCCTAAACTCCAGGACAAGTTTACGTGCTTCGCCCTTGGTAGGTCATCAGTGGGTTAAGGACAGAGCTATGGCTCGCACCCTCCCCTCTCTCAACTCCGGGGCAAGCTTACGAGCTTCACCCTATATAGGTCGCCGGTGGGCTAACTACCGAGCTACGACATGCACCCTCTGATTTGGAGTGAAAAGTGTATATTTATACCCCCTAACTACCCCTTTTTGTGCTAAGAATAATACTTAATCTTGCTCTTTTTGGATATATTTTCACTTCATGTCATTTTTAGAGCTTACTCTCATTCTTGGCATAAAATATGAATTGTATCGTCTTTATTGGCTTACTGGTATTTTTCATATGCTCATGGTATTATTGTGATCATATTGTCAATTTTTGAGAATTATTTGAGCAATGGATTATTTTATATGAATTTTGGGAGGTCAATATTACTTTATAATAGTCATTATATTAATTTTTTTATCATATGGACTAATTTCTCCTTCTTCTTTTTTCCAGGTACTCCTAGGAGTCGTGGAGATTTTTCAGAATTTTCTGGGATTTTTCTGGAATTTCTGGATATTTTTTGAGATTTATTTGGAGCAAGAAGCATTTCTGGAATTTTAAAAAAGAGAAAAACAAAAAAATAATTGGTTTTGGGCCCATTTCCACGGCCCGCTCTTTGAGCGGGCCGCTGGGCCGCTGTTTCAGCTGTTTAAATGAAAAAATAAGAACGCAGCAGGCGAGCAATTTGGGCCGGCCCGCGGCAGTGGGCTGGGCACGCGCCCAGCGTGTGCCCCAGCCCGGATGCGGGTGCTCATCACCCGTGGGTCGGGCGTGACTCGCGCCCGACCCGCGTGACTATATGGGCCTGATTGCGTTTTTTGGCAGGGAGTTCGTTTTTGGACAGATTTTTGAGATTTTAGGGTTTTTTTGGGGCTCTTCTTATTCCCCAAAGCTAGGGATATGGTTAAAAGCCATGGGAGGATCATGGAAGCTTGGTGCAGGTGCTCAAGAGAGAGAGATGCTTAATCTTACAGAGATCTTGGGTGAAATCTCTCCTTTCCCTTGTGTATTTTTCATTTCTATCTTTTTATTAAACTTGTAATGAATTTGTTATGAATCTATCTTGTTTGGTATGATTGAGTAGTGTTGATTGGCTTAGGTTGTGATTCATCTAGATTGGTTGTTAATTATAGTTCTAATTGCCTCTTGCTTACTTTCATGCTAATGTTGGGTAATTATTAGGGCATATTTTAATTGGCTAAGACCCAAGTGGGCACTCCTTGAGAAGAGACCATGATCTTAATTTGATTAGTGCTAAGATGATATATCCATCCATATTGCGAATTATTGTGTTTTTAAATGCTAAATTCTCCGATTAAGTTTCCTTAGCCGGATGATCAATTGAGTTATATGCGGTAATTAGAGCTTGTTTAATACCAATCTTAGTGAACCCACAACCCATGCTTTCTCTCCTAGCTATCCTAACTCCACTTTTGGTTCTATAACCCTACCCACTTAGGATAGTTTTGCAATTTCACCATATGTTTCTCACACACTTTTCCACCATTAGCGAGGTGGTTGTAACACGCTTTATTTTTTTTATCAATCAAACTTGCGAATGTAGAACGACTTGTCCATGTGATCCGACCCGGTACTCACAGGTTATTTATAAATTTATTACATTGACACTCCTATGCTTGGGAGTGGAAGGCGTGCTTCTTGCGCGTCCTCCGGTTCAACCAATTGGCACCGTTGCCGGGGACAACGGTTTCTATTATTCGCATTTTTTGATTGATTTTGAAAGTTTTAGTGTGATACTTCTATCTCTTAGTGTGAGTCTTTTCGATTCTTTATCTTTCTTTTATTATCTTTCATCTTTATTTATTTTCCACTTTTTGAGTCTTTTTGATCATTTGTTTTTGTTTTTGTTTTTTTCCCTTCAAACATGCAAGTAATTCAAACTCTCTTGGGTTTGACATGCAGGTGACAAAATCACTACCGAGATTCCTTGGTAAGGATGCGGAGAGCCCCTACATACATATTAAGAAGTTTGAGAATGCTTGCAAGCTTCATTTTGATGGGAACACGTGTGATGAAAAGTTTTATCTTAAATTCTTTCCCTATTCGTTGGATGGTAGTGCATTAAATTGGTTTAAAGTTTATATCCCTCGTCGTAGTCCATCTTGGCATCTACTAAAGCACAAATTTTGTATGAAGTTTTTTTCCATCTTACATGACAAAAACATGGCAAGGAAGAATGGTGAACTTTGCTCAGCGCATCGGTGAGACATTTTTTCAGGCTTGGACGCGATTTTCAGAGTTAGTGTACGGTTATCCATAGCATGGATTTGACAGGGTGCATCTTCTTGGATTCTTCTTGGAAGGATTGCTTCCGGAGATGCATGATTTTGTGGATATGTTGGAAAACGGCCACTTTTTGGACACGGATGAGAATGCGGCTTGGTGTTATTTGGAGTCTTATAAGGAGGAAGATCACATATTGGTTGCGACTCCAAATAAGCCAAGCCATGTAGTTTTGGTCCACCAAGCCCCGAATGAAGAAGTTCTTATGGATCTCACCCCACCGGTAGTTGAAGAATTGATTGCCCCATGCCAAGTAGTAGTTGAGGAACTAAGTGTTGGCATGGAGGAGTTGGTTGAGCCGGTGGAGGAAATTATCATGACGGCTTCTCCTATTTCTACTGGGCCATGTCAATTAGTTGTTGACATGGTGGGGATAGAGGAGCCGATCGCACGTACACTTGGGAGTGAAGTGGGCAAGGTGGAGTGTTCTTTTGTTGATGAGCCCGAAGAAGAGGCAAGCGAGGGTGAGTCTATACCACATGCTATCATGGATCCCGAGCTTCCCTCTCCTTCGGTAGTTTCTATGGAGATAGCACTTCCTCCCCCGATTGATATTGAATGCCGCGAGGATGAGCTTCAAACCACATCATATTCAACCATCCATGGAGTTTTCTCACATATTCATCATACTTTTCATTCCGTATTTTATATTGATGATTATGTGTGGATGTCATTTTTTGGAAACGTGTCCCCATCTCTCTCTTACACAACCAGTCTCCTTCCTTATATCGGTACACACTTTGAGGAGATGCTTGGAGTTGTGTACATGGCCGCCATTGCCATGTTTGGTCGAGGAGCATTGGCAGAAGAAATAAAAGGAGCGTTGGAACAATTGCCACCTCCGATGGAAATTTTGGATCCGCCATTTGCTAATGTGTATTCTTTCCAATAGTGTAAATAAATAAATGTTTTATTTTAGTGCTTAAGTATGCTTTTCTTTTCTTTTCTTTGCTAGGATATTTTGTCGAGATCTAATACTCCCATGTTAGGTCGCCGGTGGGTTAAGGACCGAGCTACGGCTCGCACCCTCCCATCCCTCAAATCCGAGGCAAGCTTACGAGCTTCGCCCTCGTTAGGTCACCGGTGGTTTAAGGACATAGCCACGGCTCGCACCCTCCCCTCCTTCAACTCCGGGGCAAGCTTACGAGCCTTGTCCTCGATAGGTCGCCGGTGAGCTAAGTACCGAGCTACGGTATGCACCATCCCCTCCCTCAACTCCAGGGCAAGCTTGCAAGCTTTGCCTGTGATAGGTCACTGATGGGTTAAGGGCCGAGCTACGGAACGCACCCTCCCCTCCCTAAACTCCGAGGCAAGCTTACGAGCTTCGTCCTCGATTAGGTCATTTGTGTTTTAAGGACTGAGCTGCAGCTCGCACCCTCCCCTCCCTCAACTCCGGGACTATCTTATGAGATTCGTCCTCGATTGGTCGTCGGTGGGTTAAGGACTGAGTTACGGCATGCACCCTTCCCTCCCGTAACTCTGGGGCAAGCTTACGTGCCTCGCCCTCGATAGGTCGTCGTGGGTGAATGACCAATCTACGGCACATACCCTCCGCTCCCTCAACTCCTGGGCAAGCTTACGAGCTTCCACATTGCTAGGTCACCGATGGATTAAGGACTGAGCTACGGATATCACCCTCCCCTTCCTCAACTCTGAGGCAAGCTTACGAGCTTCTCCCTCAATAGGTCTCCGATGGGTTAAGGACCGGGCTATGGCTTGCACCATCTCCTCTCTCAACTCCATGGCTAGCTTTCGAGCTCGCCCTCGATAGGTCCCGGTGGTTTACGGACCGGGCTATGGCTCGCACCCTCTCCTCCCTCAACTCTGGGGCAAGCTTATGAGCTTTGCCCTCAAAAGGTCGTCGGTGGTTTAAGGACCAGGTTACGGCTCGCACCCACCCATCCCTCAACTCTATGGCAAGCTTACAAGCTTCTCCCTTAATAGGTCGCCAGTGGGTTAAGGACCGCGCTACGGCTTGCACCCACCCCACCCTCAACTCCGGGTCAAGCTTACAAGCTTCGCCCTAGATAGGTCACAAGTGGATTGAGGACCGCGCTACGGCTCGCTCCCACCCCTCCCTCAACTCATTCGTAAGCTTACGAGCTTCGCCCTCGATAGGTCGCTGTTGGGTTAAGGACCGAGCTACGACACACAGCCTCCCCTCCCTCAACTCTGAGGCAAGCTTACGAGCTTCGCCTTCGATAGGTCGCCGGTGGGTTAAGGTCAGAGCTACGGCACGCACCATTCCCTCCCTCAACTCCGGGGCAAGCTTACAAGATTCACCCTCAATAGGTCACCGGTGGGTTAAGGACCGAGATACGGCTAGCACCCTTCCCTTCCTCAACTCTGGGGCATGCTTACAGGCTTCGGCCTCGATAGGTCACCAGTGGGTTAAGGACCAGATGGGGCTCGCACCCTCTGCTCCCTCAACTCTAGTGCATGCTTACGAGATTTGGCCTCTATAGGTTGCCGGTGGGTTAAGGACCGAGCTACGGCTCGCACCCTCTCCTCCCTTAACTTCGGGGTAAGCTAATGAGCTTCGCCCTCGATAGGTCGCCGGAGGGTTAAGGAACAAACTGCGGCTCGCTCCCTCCCCTTCCTCAACTCCGGGTAAAGCTTAGAGCTTTGCCCTGGATAGGTCATCTGTGGGTTAAGGACCGAGATACAGCTCGCACCCTCCCCTCCCCTCGCTCAACTCCGGGGCAAGCTTACGAGCTTTGCCCTCGATAGGTCACCGCTGGGTTAAGGACCGAGCTACCGCTTGCTCCCTCCCCTCCCTCAACTTCGGGGCAATCTTACGTGCTTCTCCCTCGATTGGTCGTCGGTGGGTTAAGGACCACGCAATGGCTTGCACCCTCCCATCCCTAACCTCCGGGGCAAGCTTACGAGCTTTGCCCTCGATAGGTCACCGGTGGGTTGATGACCGAGCTATGGCTAGCACCCTCCTATCCCTCAGCTCCGGGGCAAGCTTACGAGCTTCGCCCTCGTTAGGTCATCGGTGGGTTCAGAACAGAGTTACGGCTCACACCCTCCCCTCCCTCAAATCTGGGCAAGCTTATGAGATTTGCCCTCGATAGGTCACTGGTTGGCTAAGTACTGAGGTACGGCATGCACCACCCCGTCCCTCAACTCCGGGGCAAGCTTGCGAGCTTTGCTTGCGATAGGTCGCCGATGGGTTAAGGGCCAAGCTACGGCACGGACCCTCTCATCCCTCAATTCCAGGGCAAGCTTACGAGCTTCACCCTGGATATGTCGTCGGTGTGTTATGGACCGAGCTACGTCTCGCACCCCCCTCCCATAACTCAGGGGAAAGCATATGAGCTTCGCCCTCGATTGGTTGTCGGTGGGTTAAGGACAGAGTTAGGGCATGCACCCTCCCCTCCCTTAACTCCGGGGCAATCTTACATGCTTCCCCCTCGATTGGTCGTCGTGGGGGAAATACCGAGCTACGGCACACACCCTCCGCTCCCTCAACTTCGTGGGAAGCTTACGAGCTTCCCCAATGCTAGGTCACCAATGGATTAAGAACTGAGCTACAGCTAGCACCTGCCCCTCCCTCAACTCCGAGGCAAGCTTATGAGCTTCGCCCTCGATAGGTCACCGATGGGTTATGGACCGACAATGGCTCGCACCCTCTCCTCCGTCAACTTCATGGCCATCTTACGAGCTCACCCGCGATAGGTCACCGGTGGTTTACGGACAGGGATACGGCTCACAGCCTCTCCTCCCTCAACTCCGGGGCAAGCTTACGAGCTTTGTCCTCGAAAGGTCGTCGGTGGTTTAAGGACCGGGTTATGGCTCGCACCCACCCATCCCTCAACTCCAAGGCAAGCTTACGAGCTTCTCCCTAGATAGGTCGCCGGTGGGTTAAGGACCGTACTACGGCTCGCACCCACCCACCCTCAACTCCGGGGCAAGCTTGCAAGCTTCACCCTCGATAGGTCACCAAGGGATTATGGACTGTGCTATAGTTCGTACCCACCCCTCCCTCAACTCTGGGGTAAGCTTACAAGCTTCGCCCTCGATAGGTCGCCGGTGGGTTAAGGTCCAAGCTATGGCACGCTCCCTCCCCTCCCTCAACTCCGGGACAAGCTTACGAGCTTCGCCTTCGTTAGGTCGTCGGTGGGTTAAGGTCAGAGCTACGGCACACACCCTCCCCTCCCTCAAATCCGGGGCAAGCTTACGAGCTTTGCCCTCAATAGCTCACCGATGGGTTAAGGACCAAGTTACAGCTTGCATCCTTCCCGTCCTTTACTCTGGGGCATGCTTACAGGCTTCGGCCTCAATAGGTTGCCAGTGGGTTAAGGATCGGCTGTGGCTCGTACCCTCTGCTCCCTCAACTCCAGGGCTTGCTTACGAGAGTTGGCCTCGATAGGTCGCCGGTGGGTTAAGGACCGAGCTGCGTCTTGCACCCTCTCATCCCTAAACTCCGGGGCAAGCTTACGAGCTTCGCCCTTGATAGGTCGCCGGAGGGTTAAGGACCAAGTTGTGGCTCGATCCCTCCCCTCCCTCGACTACGGGGCAAGCTTAGAGCTTCACCCGGGACATGTCATCTGTGGGTTAAGGACCGAGCTACAGCTCGCACCCTCCCCTCCCCTCGCTTAACTCCGGGGCAAGCTTACGAGCTGTTCCCTCGATAGGTCGCCGCTGGGTTAAGGACCGAGCAACCGCTTGCTCCCTCCCCTCGCTAAACTTCAGGGCAAGCTTATGAGCTTCGCCCTCAATAGGTCACCAGTGGGTTAAGCACCGGGTTAGGGCATAAACACTCTCCTCCCTCAACTCCGGGCCAAGCTTACGAGCTTTGCCCTCTATAGGTCACCGGTGGGTTAAGGACCACGCTATGGCTTGCACCCTCCCATCCCTCAACTACGGGGCAAGCTTACGTGCTTGGCGCCTTATAGGTCGCAAGTGGGTTAAGGACCGAGCTACGGCTTGCACCCTCCCATCCCTCAACTCTGGGGCAAGCTTACGAGCTTTGCCCTTGTTATCTCGTAGGTGGGTTAAGGAAAGAACTACGGCTTGCACCCTCCCCTCCCTCAATTCAGGGGCAAGCTTACGAGCTTCGCCCTCAATAGGTCACCGGTGGGTTAAGCACCAGGTTAGGGCATACACACTCCCCTCCCTCAACTCCAGGGCAAGCTTACAAGCTTCGCCCTCTATAGGTCACCGGTGGGTTAAGGACCACTGTATGGCTTGCACCCTCCCATCCCTCAACTCCGCGGTAAGCTTACGAGCTTGGCGCCTTATAGGTCGCCAGTGGGTTAAGGACCGAGCTACGGCTCACACCCTTCCATCCCTTAACTCCGAGGCAAGCTTATGAGCATCGCCCTTATTAGCTCGCCGGTGGGTTAAGGACAGAACTACGGCTCGCACCCTCCCCTTCCTCAACTCAAAAGCAAACTTACAAGCTTCTTCCTTGATAGGTCGCCAGTGGGCTAAGTATCGAGCTACAACATGCACCCTCCCCTCCCTCAACTCTGGGGCAAGCTTACGAGCTTTGCCTTCGATAGGTCGTCGATGGGTTAAGGGCCGAGCTACGGCACGCATCCTCCCCTCCCTCAACTCTGGGGCAAGCTTACGAGCTTCGCCCTCGATAGGTCGTCGGTGGATTAAGGACTGAGCTACGACTTGCACCCTCTCATCCGTCAACTCTGGGGCATGCTTACAGGCTTCGGCCTCGATGTGTCGCCAGTGGGTTATGGATTGGTTGTGGCTCGCACCCTCTGCTCCCTAAACTCTAGGGCATGCTTACGAGATTTGGCCTCGATAGGTCGTCGGTGGGTTAAGGACCAAGCTGCGGCTCGCACCTGCCCCTCCCTCAACTCCAGGGCAAGCTTACAAGCTTCGCCCTCGATAGGCTGCCGGAGGGTTAAGGACCAAGCCGTGGCTCGCTCCCTCCCTTCCCTTAACTCTGGGGTAAGCTTAGAGCTTCGCCCTTGATCGGTCGTAGGTGGGTTAAGGACCGAGTTATAGCTCGCACCCTCACATCCCCTCGCTCAATTCCAGGGAAAGCTTACGAGCTTCGCCCTCGATAGGTCGCCGCTGGGTTAAGGACCGAGCTACCGCTCGCTCGCTCCCCTCCCTCAACTCTGGGGCAAGCTTATGAGCTTTACCCTCAATAGGTCACCGGTGGGTTAAGGACTGGGCTAGGGCTTACACACTCCCCTCCCTCAACTCCGGGGCAAGATTACGAGCTTCGCCCTTATAGGTCGCTGGGGGGTTAAGGACCAAGCTATGGCTCGCACTCTACCAGCCTTCAACTCCAGGGCAAGCTTACGAGCTTCGCCCTCGATAGGTCGCCGGTGGGTTAAGGACCGAGCTACGGCTCGCACCCTCCCATCCCTCAACTCCGGGACAAGCTTATGAGCTTTGCCCTTGTTAGGTCATTGGTGGGTTAAGGACAGAGCTATGGCTCGCACCTGACACAGCTCAAAAGATACGCACTACTCCCAAGGATAGTAGGTCGTCAAGTAGTAATTCTTGGTGAGCCTAGGGTCGGATCACAGGGACAATTCATTTCACATTCACAATCTCAATTGCTTAAGGAATGCTAAAAGTGTTGGTACAACCAACTAAACTAACAAGTGTAGTGTGGAGTGTGGTGGTAAGACGGTTGAGCCAAACCCAAGGTAGGTAGGGTGGAAACCAAAGTAGGGAGCTAGTCAAGAAAGGAGAAGTGTGTGGAATGGGGTGTCACTAGGGTTGTGAGTTGATTAGCAAGGGGTTCACTCCAAATGAATCAACCCTCGCATCCATTTCAAGGTATGCAGGATTGTGCACGTAGGTAGTGCCCTTAAGGCGCATCGCCGTTCTACGGCCCCACCAAGGGTAATGCACGATTCATTCGTGTGTTGATTCGTTGGGTAGAATTCCTAACTTAAGCTCGTGAGTCAATCCTCGTATTCGTGTCAATCGGATGCAAGAATGGCGAACGTAGGTGTGACCCTTAGGGTACACCACCGTTCTGTGGCCCCGCCAAGAGTGGTGCACGACTCAATGAAATCTAGGGTACAACCCATCAATCAACACTACTAGCATCCATTTCATGGCATGACAATCCAATCAAATGCAAGGAATGAGCAATTAATAATCAATCTCACAAACCCTAGCCAATCCTACTTCCACACACTATTGGCTTTAGGCCATCATAATGAATAGCAAGATGATAAACATTAATGAGCATTCATTACAAGCCATCAATTGAATAACTATCAAAAGATTCTCACATTCATTCAATAATCATTCAAATATACATTCTATTCATTTAGAAACTAATAGCTACAAAAGAGGGAAAGAAATCACCAAGAGAAACCCTAGAAAACCAAGCTTTCCCATCTCTTGCTCCTCCTCCAAGCTTCCCTAGCCTTCATTGGCCTCCAAGCCCTTGTCCTAGCTCTTTGGGAAGAAGATGGGGGTCTCAAACCCCCAATAGAACAGTAAATCCCCCTGGCCAAAGTGTAGTGTTCCTGGAAATGCTACAGGAGCACAAAATAGCCCAAAATCAACTATCGGGTCTGAGTCGGGCATTGCAGGTGTGAGTTGTGCCGCCCGAAACCACCCGCAAGCGATCAGCGAGCACCTGCACAATGGAAAATGAGGCGGGGCCGGGTCGGAGACCCGGCCCCGATTCAGCCCACCCGCAGCAGCATGCGGGGCCTTGGCCCGCTTCTGTTTGCGGGCGGGCTTTTAAGCCCGCCCTTAAAACTAACGGGCTTTCCAGCCCGCTTAAAATCAGCAGGTTAGCGCCCGCTAAAGAATCAGTGGGGCACACACGAAGCACGTGCCCCGCAATTCCCCTTCCTTTGCAGGATTGGCGCCACGTGGCACTGTGAGATCATGCCACGTGACGCCCTTTAAAACCCTTTTATTGATTTTTAAAACCTCATTTCTCCTCCAATTAATTAGCCAAAAATACCTAGAAATCCCAGAAAAATCCCAGAAAATTCTGAAAAATCTCCAAGACACCCAGGAGTACCAAAAAAATAGGGGAGGGAGAAATTAGTCCATATAATGATGTTTTGTGCAAAGAATACAAATAAGCTCTTATATGCAACATAAAGTGAGATTATACCCAAAAGAGCAAGATTAAGCCTAATCCTTAGCACAAAATTGGGTAGTTAGGGGTATAAATATACACTTTTCACCACGAATCAGCACCCTCCCCTCCCTCAACTCTGGGGCAAGCTTACAAGCTTCACACTCGATAGGTCATCGGTGGGCTAAGTACCGAGCTACAACATGCACCCTCCTCTCCCTCAACTCCGGGGCAAGCTTACGAGCTTTGCCTTCGATAGGTCGTCGATGGGTTAAGGGCCGAGCTACGGCATGCACCCTCCCCTCCCTTAACTCCGGGGCAAGCTTACGAGCTTCGCCCTCAATAGGTCGTTGGTGTGTTAAGGACCGAGCTATGGCTCGCACCCTCCCCTCCCTCAACTCCGGGGCTAGCTTATGAGTTTTGCCCTCGATTGGTCATCTGTGGGTTAAGGACCGGGCTACGACATGCACCCTTCCCTCCCTCAACTCCGGGGCAAGCTTATGAGCTTCGCCTTCGATAGGTCACCGATGGTTTACGGATCAACCTACGGCACGCACCCTCCCCTCCCTCAACTCCAGGGCAAGCTTATGAGCTTCGCCCTCGATAGGTTGTCGGTGTGTTAAGGACCGGGTTACAGATCGCACCCTCTCCTCCCTCAACTCCATGGCTAGCTTACGAGCTTGCCCTTGATAGGTCGCCGGTGGTTTAAGGACTGGGCTACGGCTCACACCCTCTCCTCCATTAACATCGGGACAAGCTTACGAGCTTTGCCCTCGAAAAGTCACCAGTGGTTTAAGGACCAGTTACGGCTCGCACCAACCCATCCCTCAACTCCAATGCAAGCTTACGAGCTTCTCCCTCGATAAATCATCGGTGGGTTAAGGACAGAGCTACGGCTCGAACTCTCCCCTCCGTCAAATCCGGGACAAGCTTACGAGCTTCGTCCTCGATAGGTCACCGGTGGGCTAAGTACCGAGCTATGGCATGCACCTGTTGAGTATTGATTCCCCGGATTTGGTTTTGATAATGAACAAACATAAATATCGTGAACTAACTCATTGTGAGCGCAGTTATGGAGATCGTCGCCAAAATTCAATGTACATCAAAAGCAACGTCTCAAGACTCTCAAAGCACGTGATCATGTGCCTGAAGCTTCGTTGAAGCTCTAGGAGCATTATTGAAGTCAAGAGCTTCGGATTGAAGCTTTGAAGACGGTTTGTCTAGTTTATTTTATAGTCTACTAGCTTCTTTTCGTAGAATGTTAAGCCTTGAGAAGGTCTTACATTATAATCTTCATAACACTCATATCTTAGAGCTAGGATTATCGTAGAAGCCCATAGAAACTTTCCCGAAGCTTTACGCTTCATTTCACAGCTTCTAGTGCATCTTAGTTGGTTCAAGAAGAAGAACCAACCGACTAGATTGTCATCTAGTCGGTTAAGAATCCTTTTTGAACCGACTAGATCTCCTTGCTCAATTCAGCCTAGGCACTGTTGACCAATTAGTCGGTCCAAGAAAGTTCACCGACCGACTAGTTGTCAAACTAGTCGGTTGGGAATCCTTCTTAGACCGACAAGTTTTGCTTTTATTTCTCAGCCTAGTTACTGTTGACTAGTTAGTCGGTCCAAGAACATTCATCGACCGACTAGTTGTGAAACTAGTCGGTTGGAATTTGTTCGTAGACTGACTAGCTCTTCTTGTATTCAGCCTATTGTTTTTCAACTCTTAGTCGGTCAAAGAACACTCACCGACCGACTAGTTGTCAAACTAGTCGGCTGGCAAGTCTTCTTAGACCGACTAGTTCTATATCCTGAATTCTCCTTTCTTGGCTGTGAACCTTTTAGTCGGTCCAAGAAGAATCACCGACCGACTAGTTGCGAAACTAATCGGTCAGTGATCCTTCTTAGACCGATTAGACTGCTTAGAATAGAGCCGTTGGAGCATTAAATGCTACGAATTTTCCTTCTCTCTTCTCTCTATCCTATATATACTTGTGATGCTTCTTCCTAGCATTCAAGGCTGACATTTATTGTGATTTAGAGATTCAAAGAGAAACATTCAATTCCATTTCTAAAGCTTCCTCATTCTCACAAGAATCTCTCCAAACTCCTTGAGCCCAATTTACTCAAGGGAGATTCTCTTCATTGTGAGCCACTCAAGCCAAGAGCTTGATTCAAAGTCACCAACTCCATCCTAGCCTTCGATCGCTGTTCATCTTGGTGGAGTTAGGGTTTGGTGACATTCTCTCCTTCAAAATCCTCCTTGCCCTAAAATCTGTAAGTTTTACTCAAGGCATAGGATTTTGTTGGTAAGTGTTTATTGTTTCATTTACTTTGATATTGCAAGTTTATCTCTCGGTTTGTGAGAGAAGTTTGTGATCCCGGTTTGTGGGAGTCACATTTTGTTTTGTATTTGATTTGATCTTGTAGAGGTTTTCTACAAGAATTTCATAGTGCAAAACTTGGTTTAGAGGATTCTAACTCGAGTAGCCGAAGGGGATCCGGGTGTTTGGGACGTAGGATCACCGGGAACAAGTCGGGAAGACTTGGGTGGATCCGAACCCGTTACATCGCTTGTTTGCATTGTCGTTTATTGTTGTCAATATTTTCATTCTGCATTGTTGGTTGAGTTTGCACAATAATTAGGAATTATACTCTTGATTATTTTAAAGTACTATTACCCCCCCTTTAGTACTTATGCAGTAGCTTTCAGGGCATTACATTTGGTATCAGAGCCAAGTTCATATCTATGTCTACCAACGACAACAAGACCGTTCGTCCACCTTCAGACAATAGCACCTTCAGGAACCGTGAAGGAGCTTCTTCGGTGATGGAAGGACACTCCTCAACTAGGCCTCCCCACTTTAACGGTGCCAATTATGGGTACTGGAAATGCCGGATGGAAACGTTCCTCCGGAGCACTTCACTATGGAGAGCAACGTTGACGGAGTATGTCGAGCCCGCCGAACAAGACTTCGCTAAGTGGACTACCGCAGAGGTCGCCGCGGAGGTAAACAATGCCAAGGCAATGAATGCCTTGCAATGTGGTTTGGAGCCCGAAGACTTCAACAAGAAATGCACATGTAAGAGTGCATATCAAATCTGAAACTCACTCCTCATCTTGCAAGAAGGAACGAGTAGGGTAAGAGACTCCAAACTCACTGTTGTAAATAAAGAATTCGAATTATTTCACATGCAACATGGTGTGAAGATGAAGGAGTACTATGCTCTCTTCGTTGACATTACCAATGAGTTGGAGGCTCTTGGAAAGACTTACACCCAAAAGGAGAAAGTCTTAAAGATTATTGACGGACTTCCTTCTAGTTGGGAAAAGCATACCTTCGCCATCGAGGAAGGTAACGATATGAATAAGTATACTGTCGTACAACTAATGGGTACCTTGATGTCCTATGAGGTACGCAAGGATAGTAAAATAAAGATGCATGACAAGATGAAGTCGTACTTGAAGCAAGACGAGCCGAAGAAAAAGACGATTGCGTTCAAGGCCGCTCCATCTACATCTACCGATGATGAAGAATCAGAAGACGAGTTGGACTTTGAATCCATTGCCCTTATGGCAATGAAGTTCAACCGATTCTTCCAGAAAGGTAATTTCAAGAACAAATCTAAATTTAGTTCTACTAACGCCTCTGCTCCTTTGTGTTTTAAATGCAACAAGGCAGGACACATCAAAGCGGATTTTCCTCAAAACAAACAAAAGGAGAAATGTAAGGCGCCAAAGTTCGACAAGTCTCGAAAGTACAAGAAAGGGTACAAGAAAGGACTTGTCGGCACATTCACCGACTCCGACGAGGACTCCTCAAGTGGAGAGTCAGACGATGAACAAGTGGAGCAAGCACACATGTGCTTCATGGCAAGAGAGGAACATGATCAAGAGTCCTCCTCCGATGAAAGCGAGGATGAAGGCGATGAGGTAACGATGGATGACCTTAGATTAACTAACGAGCAAATTTGGTCTAAGTATTCTAAACTAGTAAATAGATATACAAAGATTAAAGATGAGCTAACTAGTCTCCAAACCTCACCTAAGCCTATCATCATCATCAACGACACCGTTGTTGAAGGTTTGAGAAATGAGATTGTAAATCTCAAATCTCAACTTGAGCATATTCATATTGAGGATTCGGATGAACGCGAGATAGCGGATTTAATTTCTCGAAACTCAACTTTGAGTATTGAGAATGAGAATCTCAAGTCTCGTGTTTGTGAACTCACTACTCAAGTGTCCACTTTGGATAATTCAATACTTTCTCTCACCGAGAAGTATGAGTCCACATTAGGCCGAATTAATAAATTCAATAAAGGTAAGGACCATTTGGATAATATCCTAAATGACTTACTTTCGGTCAATCATCGTATTGGCTTGGGGTATAAAATGGGAAATTCATCCAAATCTTCCACCACCTTTGTTAGGCCAACTTCCGATGCCACAACTAGTGGGAGTAAACACCCCATGGGTAATTCATCTATCAATGGTGCTTCCACTAGGTACACACCCCTGTTTGGAAAGAAACCCACTTTGGGTGGACCTCCAAAGAAGGGTCTTGCATTTATGTACACCAATACCATGCCACGTAGGAACACACCTCCTACTCCACATGTTCACACGTATGATGATTCTATGCTCCACATCCACGAGCACGTGCACACCAAGTGAGACACACTCATGCACGTGTTCCCCCACATGCATATGTTCATCCACATCACTATCATATGAACAATTACCATCATGCACCATATCATATGTCGCCACCACCATTTCATCATGTGCCATATGCTTATCCACGACATGCATTTCCTAGGCCACCTCCTCGTAGGCCACATGCATCACGTAGACATCAACAACGTATGCATGTTCCCAATAGGAATAGGGCTCCCAAGACATTCACTATTTGGGGCTCGAAGGATACTAGCATGCATGAAAAACAAGCTTACATAAATTCTTATTTCATGAATGTAGTGCACAATGATAATTATGTTGGGAAGTCTAAGTCCAATTGGACTTGGCTTCCAAAGGTCTAATCTTTTAGGACCCAATGACCTTGGGTACCATGGAATGATATTTTCATCTTTTGGTACTCAAGAAAAAGAAACGGAGCAACAAATCCAAATTTAGCTCCAAGGATGGGTAGATACTCGATAGCAGGTGTTCAAAACGCATGACGGGTGAAGCTCAATTGCTCTCCGGAGTGGTGCCCATTGAGAATGGGAATCGAGTAGTCTTTGGAGGAAACGAGAGCGGAACCATCATTGGTGTTGGTAAAGTTGGTAACCCATCTAAACCTCTAATAAGTGATGTTTACCTTGTTAAAGGCTTAAATCACAATCTTATTTCAATAAGCCAACTTTGTGACAAGGGTTAGATAGTTAGCTTTGTGAAAGGAATGTGTTATATTTTTAGTAAATATAATAATAATTTGTTATTTTCTGGCACACGCCATAAGGATATATATATCCTAGACCTCCCCAAGTCACATGAACAATGTCTCATTGCCAACAAAAGTGAACAACACTTATGGCATCGACGTTTTGGTCATGTGAACTTTGGAACACTTTTAAGCTATCCAAGTTAAATTCTATTAAAGGATTTCCTAAGCTTACTTTCCAAAAGAAAAGCTTTTGTGACTCGTGTCAACGAGGCAAACTTCCAAAATCGTCATTCAAACCTAAGAAAAGCATTTCATCTAAACGGCCTCTAGAGCTTTTACATCTAGATATTTTTGGGCCAACTAGAGTTACTTCATTAGGGAATGCTCGATATAGACTTGTCATCGTTGATGACTTTTCTAGATTTACTTGGGTATTTTCTTTAAGTAATAAAAATGATGCTTTTGAAAACTTCACAATATTTGTTAAGAAAGTACAAAATCTCATTAGAACCACCATTGTCACTATTCGTAGTGATCATGGAGGGGAATTTGAGAACGAGTCTTTCTCAAATTTTTGTGATGAAGTTGGTATTACTCATACCTTTTCTTTCCCTCGCGCACCCCCTCAAAATGGTGTTGTTGAGAGAAAGAATAGGACGCTAGTGGAATGTGCTCGCACTATGCTTGATGATAGCCAACTTGGCCATCGATTTTGGGCGGAAGCGGTACATACCGCTTCCTGTGTGTTTAATAGGATACTCTTGAGGCCCGACACCAAACAAACTTGTTATGAATTGTTGTTTGGTAGATTGCCTCAAGTTAACCATTTTCGAGTTTTTGGAGCAAAATGTTTTATTAAAAACATGTATGGTAGTTTGGACAAATTTGATCCAAGATCCGATGAGGGGATATTTGTTGGATATTTCTCCCGTAGCAAAGCCTACCTGATATACAACAAAAGAACCTCAACGATCGAGGAATCACTTCATGTTTCATTCAATGAAAATTTTGTCCCATCTAGAATTATCAATGATGATGACTCCATGGAAGTTATATGTGATTCTATTGGTAAGTCTAATTCTAATGATTCTATTGATACTAACCCGACTGATGACTCTTTTGAGAATGTTCCTAGTGATCAGGGAATTCGCAAACGGCTTCATACAGTTCGTGACCATCCTCATGAGCAAGTCATTGGCAACATACTTGATCGTGTCAAGACGAGATCTCAAGTCAACTACTTCGCTCATTGTGCCTTTGCCTCTTCAGTAGAGCCAAAGAATATTAACGAAACGTGCAAAGATAGTGATTGGATCCTAGCCATGGAGGAGGAACTCATTCAGTTTGAGAGGAATGAGGTTTGGGAGCTAGTTCCATTGCCTTTGAAGAACCACACTGTTATAGGAACGAAGTGGATCTTCAAGAATAAGACCGACGAGAACCAAAACGTCGTCCGGAACAAAGCTCGGTTAGTAGCTCAAGGCTACAGGCAAGAGGAATGTATAGATTTCGAAGAATCCTTTACTCCTGTAGCTAGATTAGAATCTATTAGGTTATTGTTATCTTTTGCATGCCATAAATATTTTAAACTCTTTCAAATGGATGTAAAAAGTGCGTTTTTAAACGGAGATGTCGTTGAGGAAGTTTATGTTTCTCAACCTCTGGGTTTTATAAATGAAAAATTTCCAAATCACGTTTTCAAACTTAAGAAAGCACTTTATGGTTTGAGACAAGCTCCTAGAGCTTGGTATGACCGCCTAAAGAACTTTCTTTTGGATTTGGGTTTTAAAATGGGTGAAGTTGATTCTACACTTCTTGTTAAGTATGCGAATCATGATATTATTTTAGTTCAAATTTATGTTGATGATATCATTTTCGGTGCTAATAACTTCACTCTTTGCGAAGAGTTTTCTAATGTCAAGAAGGACCAATTTGAGATGAGCCACATGGGTGAGCTCAAATATTTCTTAGGTATCCAAATTCGCCAAATGAACGATGCAATCTTCATCCACCAAACCAACTACACAGTGGAGTTGCTAAAGCGATTTGGAATGGAGAATGCTTCTGGCAAGAAGACTCCAATGAGCACTACTACACATCTTGATAAAGATTCGGGCGGCAAAGATGTAGACATTCGTCTATATCGAGATATGATAGGTAGTTTATTATACCTTACTGCCAGTCGGCCTGATATTATGTTTGCTGTATGTGTATGTGCTTGTTATCAATCTCAACCTAAGGAATCTCACTTAGTTGCGGTTAAACGTTGTAATGACCGGTTTTGTAATGACTATTTTATATTAATAATATTGGATGTTTCCTTCTTTGTGTGTTTTCTCGTTAGAAATCTCTACGATTAACTTCATAGTGTCTTAATCTTAGAGTTAGAGTGATCCTAGAGGCCATAGGATTCTTCCCGAAGCTTCGCGCTTTGTTTTGGCACTTTTGGTGCATCTTAGTCGGTACGTGAAGGAGAGCCAACCGACAAGATCGCAATCTAGTCGGTTAGCAATCCTTCTCTGACCGGCTAGTTCTTGTCAGTAAAATTCGGCTTAGTTACTGTTTATGTTTAGTCGGTCTAAGCTCATTCTTCGACCGACTAGTTCCCAAACTAGTCGGTCAGGACTTGTACTCGGACCGATTAATTTTGAGTCCTACTGTACTGTCTGAGTTACTGTTTATGGTTAGTCAGTCAAAGAACAATTACCGACCGACTAGTTCTTGAACTAGTCGTTTAAGATTCCTTCCTTGACCGACTAATTCGCAGTGCTTAATGTCTACCCAATTTTCCTCTTAGTCGGTCTATGAACGATCAGCGACCGACTAGATCCTAGACTAGTCGGTCGACGTGCCTTCTCAAACCGACTAAATCTGTCTATCGGTACCAACCATGTTCACGACTTGGCTTTTAGTCGGTCTAAGTTAGACGACCGACCGACTAGATCCTAAACTAATCAATCGACCACCCTTCTCTGACCGACTAATTAGCCCAGTAAACCTAGGTTAAGTCGCAGCCGTCGTTTCGTTTTCTATTTAATCCCTTCGATTCTTTCATTCTTCCTTCATTCTTTCTGAGCCAAAATCTTCCCCAAATCATCCCCAACATCCCTCAAGCCATTTCCTTCCTCCTTGAAGCTTCCCTCTTGTCGATTCTTGCACCGGCCACCTTCCCTAGGCCACCGGATCTCGATTTCAGCCGTAGATTCCCAGGATCAGTCTTCCGTCGTCGAAGCCAGATCTGTTTTGCGTCTTTCACTCGCTACTCTTACGGTTAGTGGATCTATCCCTTAATCTCTTTTAACCCACACCGTAATTAGAAAACCTAATTAAAAACGACTCATTAGACGATATAGGATTCTATTCTGAAATCTGATTTGGTGATCGTTCTAATGTTGTCTTGCCGAAACAGCGAACCCATTTCCATAGGACACTGATCTCGTGACTCACGTCGAACAACAACTTCGGTACCAGGCAAGTGAAACTTGCTAACCCTACTTTAGGCCATGCTTCTTAGGCCATTACCTTGCTTAGCGTGAAAGAGACTAGACCGTAAAATGATAGCGGTCTAGGCGCAATTTCAATTCTAGCTTGACAACGAAGCTAGAATTTCCCTTGTCATGCCATGTCACAAAAATTACCTGTCATGTTTGATTTTCTTTAACGGTACGCAATTGCATTCTAATATTGTCATGTGCATCCATTCTACATATCATGTTGCAAGTTGCATCGTAGCACACGCTACAAATCCTTGAATAAATCTGTGTTTCCGTGTTACCGGCTAGGCACCCGTTATGCGGGCATAACCCTACGCCATACGTGTTAAAAAAACTTCCTGGCTCGTGATCCAGAAGTGAGCATTACGTGTTCGGGGGTAATGCCCTGGCTCGACACACATGGAGGGGTAGGGATAAACGGTCACTTGAGCGTAAGAGTTGGCCCGTACAACCACTCTAGCCAAAGGGCAGAATCTCTGTGCACGACGTGCTTACAAATTCTTGTACTTGTCATGTAATTGTTTACTTGCCATGCCATGTTACCTGCCATGCTATAATGATGCCATAACATAAACTGCTATTCTTCTATTTGCATAATACGCCATGTCATACTTTACTTTAGAACTGTTAGGTTGTTACCACTTCCCTTTGTTTCCTTGCACAAGTCTTGTAGACTTGCTGACATGTGCCCCTTCTCTTTGGGTGACGCATGTTAGTTGCTGAGCCAGAGGTTGCAGTTGAGGGTGACGAGTTTGTGGAGTTCGTGCCCGATCCCGTTGCTGACGTTGAGTACGGGGACACCAGTGACCAGTCCTAGTGCTCCTTCGTTCTTCTTTTGTTGGCTGTGTTGTTGTCGGTGAGTAGCACCGTTGTTGTTAGTTTCCTTTGTTGGCCATGCTAGGCCTTTTTCTTTTGGACTCTCTTTTGTTTGCATGGTGGCATTTCTGGTTGTTGACTTATATCTGGACTCTGAGTTGAATAATTTTATATTATTTGTCTCTTTTCTATTATTGTTATTGTTGTTTCCGAGTCACATTACAGGGACCTGCTACTTCGTATTATTAGACGCTTATCAGACTTGCGGCTTTGTAGCTTCAAGTCTGAGCGGACCTTCTCACGCTTCGCCTCCACGCTTTTGGGAAGCGGGGCGTGACAGGTTTCTTTGGTGGCCCATGCAGGTCCTATTTTCTGTAACTGAGACTTAATCGGGAACAACGATAAGAATGGTAGAATGTCCAATAAATAATTTCAACACCGGGTCATAAGGCTGAGAGTCTGATTTTGTTTCGTTTTCCTGTGTGAATAGATGGCTGGAAGACGGAATACCTGTGCTGGTGGTGGTGTGCCCCCTCGTGTTGAGGAGCCGGATCGGGAGCCCACCAATGGGGAGATCATGCGGATGATGCATCAGATGATGCAGTTGCAGCATGGGATGCTGCAGAATGCCCGGAATGTTCCACCTACTCGAGCAGCACAGCCTGTTCAAAATGTCCCTTGCTTCGAGCCCGGAGCGAAGCAGTTTCGGGAGCTAGGTCCCGCTTACTTTGATGGGACCGAAGGACCTCTGGCTGCGGATGAATGGACCAGGAACATGGAGGACAACTTGAAGATATCAAAGGTCGACCCTACTGGATGGGTTGACTTGGCGAAGAGACAGCTTAAGGATAATGCACGGAACTGGTGGGATGCCGAGGAGGAGTTGCTGGAGGAGCCGATATCTTGGGCTACCTTCAAGTCCAGATTTGATGAGGAATATTTTCCGAAGGCTGCCAGGAGGGAGATGGCACATCGCTTCATTGACCTGAAGCAGGGGAGCTTGACGGTGGACCAGTACTACCAGGAGTTCACCCGACTGAGTCGTTTCGCACTAAAGATGGTGCAGGATGCTGATGAGAGAACTCAGAGGTTTCTGCGGGGGCTTTATTTGGACCTTCAGAGCTATGTGACTTCTTCTGATGTGGAGTCCTATCAGAAGGTTTTGATTACGGCAAAGAGGCAGGAGCGGATCGTGAACCAGAAGAGGGGACAGATTTCTGGAGTTGGGAAGAGGCCTGTGGAGCAGGCCAGAGCAGTGATGAGACCAGGGTTCGGGCCCAATCAGACGGTGCAGTTCAAGAGGCCCGGAGGACCTCCTACTCTGAAGACTTGCCATTTCTGTGGCAAGACGGGGCATGTCAAGGATCAGTGCCGGAAGATGTTGGGACAGTGCTTGGTTTGTGGTGATCCTGCGCATACCATGAGGGACTGTCCGAAGTCCAAATAGCCATGGAAGGGACCTGTTGCATCTCAGCCGTTGCAGCAGAAGGCACATGTTCCTGCTGGACGTGGAGCGTCTCTCGTTCCGTAGAGGCAGGCTTTCCAGCAGGCCGTTCAGCCGAGGCGACATGCGTTTCTGATGACTGCTGTTGAGACCGAGGCAGTGGACGAGGTTATTGCAGGTAACCCTCAATCTAGATGTTTCTTTCCTTAGTTAGTTTTAATTTATTAGATTATGATTGGGGTGTTTGCATATGTTTGTCTGCTTGAATAGAATTTGATTGTTAGACTGTCTGTTAGGCGTGATCTTGGTGTGCACATTCCCTGCACGAGTCCTCTTTGACCCAGGTGCATCGATGTGCATTATTCCCGGAGCTTCGTGGAGAAGCATTCCTTTTCGACTTCCCCTATTCCCAAGAGTTATGATATCGTTACAGGGAATGGCATGGTCACGGTGCATTGTGGTTGCAACTCTTGCCCTTTGGTGGTCTGTGGACATGAGCTCTACGCAGATTTTATTGTCCACGACATCATCAACTATGATGCTGTCCTCAGGATGGACTGGCTAGGGAGTTTCTACGCCATGATTGATTGTCTGAGGAAGAGTGTGGTGTTCGAGATCCCTGGACATCCGGTGTTCGAGTTCAGCCGGGGTAGCAGTTCGCTTGGTCCGGTCAGATTTCGAGCCAGACCAGTAGAGATTATGGCTATGCAGATGGAGCAGTGTCGGCCTGCGGTAATGCGTGACTTCGACGACGTCTTCCCCGAGGAGATGTCTGGACTGCCACCTGATCGAGCTCTGGAATTTTCTATTGATCTTATTCCGGGAGCGCAACCGATTTCGAAGGTGCCATATCGTATGGCACCTGCTGAGTTAGAGGAATTGCGGAAGCAGCTTGATGAGCTTTTGCAGAAGGGTTATATCAATCCTAGTGTGTCTCCGTGGGGAGCGCCGGTCTTGCTGTTGAAGAAGAAGGACGGTTCGCGTCGCATGTGTATGGACTACCGGGAGTTGAATGCAGTGACCGTGAAGAATCGATATCCATTGCCTCGCATCGATGATATTTTTGATCAGCTGGGAGGATCGAGGGTATTCTCTAAGCTGGACCTGAGGAGTGGTTATCATCAGCTGAAGGTGAGGAAGGAAGATGTTCCGAAGACAGCATTCAGGACGAAATACGGACACTACGAGTTCGTGGTTATGCCTTTCGGTGTAACCAACGCACCCGCGGTATTTATGAATCTGATGAATCTGATCTTCTATGAATTTTTGGATAAGTTTGTCGTTATCTTCATTGACGACATTCTGATCTACTCGAAGTCAGAGGAGGAGCATGCGTCGCACTTGAGGACGGTATTGGAGATTTTGAGGAAGCATCGGTTGTATGCTAAGTTTTCGGAGTGCGAGTTTTGGCTGGACAGAGTTGCTTTTCTCGGGCATGTGGTGACTGGTGATGGTATTTCGGTGGACCCTGAGAAGATTAAGGCTATCAGGGAGTGGCCTGTCCCGCAGTCTGCGTCTGAGATCCGGAGTTTCCTTGGACTTGCAGGTTACTACCGGCGATTCATCAAGGATTTCTCCCGTATTGCCGAGCCGATGACCAGATTGACGCGGAAGGATGTATCTTTTGTTTGGTCTGAGGACTGTGAGAGAGCTTTTGGTGTTCTGAAGGAGAGATTGACGTCTGCCCATGTTCTTGCTGTGCCCGATCGGAGTGGAGGATTCGAGATCTTTTGTGATGCTTTTGGCAAGGGTCTCAGTTGCGTATTGCATCAGCATGGGCACGTGGTCGTGTATGCTTCTCGTCAGCTTAAGGCTCATGAGAAGAACTACCTGACACACGATTTGGAGTTGGCCGATGTCGTGTTTGCGCAGAAGATTTGGAGGCACTTCCTGCTGAGTGAGAAGGTGAAGATCTTCACCAATCACAAGAGCTTGAAGTACATTTTCACTCAGAAGGAGCTCAACATGCGACAGCATCGATGGTTGGAGCTCATGGCGGATTATGAGATTGATTTGCAGTATCACCCTGACAAGGTGAATGTGGTTCCAGATGCGCTGAGTAGGCTTCCAGTGGTGATGTTGTTGACTTCACAGTGGAGATTGCAGCAGGATTTTTGTGAGTCCAGTATTGAGATTGTTCTGCCTGGTGAGGTCTCTTCGTTGATGTGTATGCAGATACAGTCGACGATTGTGGATAGAATCAAGGCTGGGCAGGCTGGAGACCCGAAGTTGGTGAAGATTCAAGAATTGGTGGAAGCCGGTCTGCGGACTGACTTCTTGATTCATAAGGATGGCTCGTTGAGATTTGGAGCCAGGTTGTGTGTGCCAGCAGGAGACATCAGAGAGGAGCTGTTGGCGGAGGCACACAGTTCGCCGTATTCTGTGCATCCTGGTGGGACCAAGATGTACAAGGATCTTTGCCTGAATATTTGGTGGCATGGTATGAAGAGGAGTGTGGCTCGGAGTGTAGCCAAGTGCTTGGTTTGCCAGCAGGTTAAGGCGGAGCATCAGCGAACGGCGGGGTTGCTACAATCGCTTTCGATTCCGGAGTGAAAGTGGCAGCACATCACTATGGACTTCGTGACTAGACTACCTCGGAGTCCGAAGCAGAATGACACGATTTGGGTGATAGTAGACCGATTGACCAAATCCGCGCACTTTATTCCTTTCCGAGTAGGACAGTCCACTGAGGCGCTAGCGAGGAGATATATGGAGGTAAACCTTTTACTCTCCGTTTTAATTTCCTTTTCCTAGTTTAGACAGTGATGTAACGTGAATCATGCAGGTGATCGTACGACTTCACAGAGTCCCTATGAGTATCATGTCGGACAGAGACACGAGATTCACATCTCAGTTCTGGCAGAGTCTGCAGAAGAGTTTGGGTACGAGTCTGAGTTTCAGCACGGCGTACCATCCGCAGACGGATGGCCAGTCCGAGAGGACGATCCAGATCTTGGAGGACATGTTGAGGGCGTGTATGTTGGATTTCAAGGGTTCTTGGGAGGATCATCTCCACCTCGTGGAGTTTGCCTACAATAATAGCTACCAGGCGAGTATTGGCATGGCACCTTTTACCGCGCTTTATGGGAAGAAATTTCGATTGCCACTGAGCTGGTATGACGTTGGGGATCGGGAGCTGTTAGGACCCGAGATGATCGTGGAGGCTGTGGATGTTGTCAGGAACATACGGGAAAGGCTGAGGATTGCTCAGGACCGTTTCAAGCATTGGGCTGATGCTAAACGGCGTCCGTTGGAATTTCGGCCAGGTGACCATGTGTTCCTGAAGATTTCCCCGAATCGTGGAGTGATTCGCTTTGGGAAACAGGGAAAACTGAGCCCGAGATACATTGGACCATTTGACATTCTGGAGAGAGTTGGCGAGGTAGCCTACCGCTTAGCCTTGCCGCCATCATTGGAAGGAGTTCACGATGTTTTCCATGTGTCGCAGCTTCGTCGGTACATCAGCGATCCATCTCATGCTGTAGATTTCTCAGAGATCACCGTTCGCCCTGATCTGACGTATGACCAGCAGCCCGTGCAGATTTTGGACAGGCGTCAGAAGTCACTTCGGAACAAGACAGTCGATCTTGTTAGGGTGATGTGGCGACACGGCTCGCCAGGAGAGTCCACTTGGGAGAGAGAAGATGAGATGCGTGAGCGCTACCCACTTTTGTTCCCTGACACGTGAGTGTTGGGAAATTCCGAGGGCGGAATTTTTCTTAAGGTGGGGAGGATGTAACGACCGGTTTTGTAATGACTATTTTATATTACTAATATTGGATGTTTCCTTCCTTGTGTGTTTTCTCGTTAGAAATCTCTACGATTAACTTCATAGTGTCTTAATCTTAGAGTTAGAGTGATCCTAGAGGCCATAGGATTCTTCCCGAAGCTTCACGCTTCGTTTCGGCACTTTTGGTGCATCTTAGTCGGTATGTGAAGGAGAGCCAACCGACTAGATCGCAATCTAGTCGGTCAGTAATCCTTCTCTGACCGGCTAGTTCTTGTCAGTAAAATTCAGCTTAGTTACTGTCTACGTTTAGTCGGTCTAAGCTCATTCTTCGACCGACTAGTTCCTAAACTAGTCGGTCAGGACTTGTACTCGGACCGACTAATTCTAAGTCCTACTGTACTGTCTGAGTTACTGTTTATGGTTAGTCGGTCAAAGAACAATTCCGACCGACTAGTTCTTGAACTAGTCGGTTAAGATTCCTTCCTTGACCGACTAATTCTCAGTGCTTAATGTCTACCTAATTTTCCTCTTAGTCGGTCTATGAACGATCAGTGACCGACTAGATCCTATACTAGTCGGTCGATGCGCCTTCTCAGACCAACTAAATCTGTCTATCTGTACCAACCCTGTTCACGACTTGGCTTTTAGTCGGTCTAAGTTAGACGACCGATCGACTAGATCGTAAACTAGTCGGTCGACCACCCTTCTCTGACCGACTAATTAGCCCAGTAAACCTAGGTTAAGTCACAGCCGCCGTTTCGTTTTCTATTTAATCCCTTCGATTCTTTCATTCTTCCTTCATTCTTTCTGAGCCAAAATCTTCCCCAAATCATCCCCAACATCCCTCAAGCCATTTCCTTCCTCCTTGAAGCTTCCCTCTCGTCGATTCTTGCGCCGGCCACCTTCCCTAGGCCACCGAATCTCGATTTCAGCCGTAGCTTCCCAGGATCAGTCTTCCGTCGCCGAAGCCAGATCTGTTTTGGCGTCTTTCGCTCGCTACTCTTACGGTTAGTGGATCTATCCCTTAATCTCTTTTAACCCACACCGTAATTAGAAAACCTAATTAAAAACGACTCATTAGACGATATAGGATTCTATTCTGAAATCTGATTTGGTGATCGTTCTAATGTTGTCTTGCCGAAACAGCGAACCCATTTCCGTAGGACACCGATCTCGTGACTCACGTCGAACAACAACTTCGGTACCAGGCAAGTGAAACTTGCTAACCCTACTTTAGGCCATGCTTCTTAGGACATTACCTTGATTAGCGTGAAAGAGACTAGACCGTGAAATGATAGCGGTCTAGGCGCAATTTCAATTCTAGCTTGACAACGAAGCTAGAATTTCCCTTGTCATGCCATGTCATAAAAATTTCCTGTCATGTTTGATTTTCTTTAACGGTACGCAATTGCATTCTAATATTGTCATGTGCATCCATTCTACATATCATGTTGCAAGTTGCATCGTAGCACACGCTACAAATCCTTGAATAAATCCGTGTTTCCGTGTTACCGGCTAGGCACCCGTTATGCGGGCATAACCCTACGCCATACGTGTTAAAAACAATTCCTGGCTCGTGATCCAGAAGCGAGCATTACGTGTTCGGGGGTAATGCCCTGGCTCGACACACGTGGAGGGGTAGGGATAAACGGTCACTTGAGCATAAGAGTTGGCCCGTACAGCCACTCTAGCCAAAGGGCGGAATCTCTGTACACGACGTGCTTACAAATTCTTGTACTTGTCATGTAATTGTTTACTTGCCATGCCATGTTACCTGCCATGCTATAATCATGCCATAACATAAACTTTTGTTCTTCTATTTGCATAATACGCCATGTCATACTTTACTTTAGAACTGTTAGGTTGTTACCACTTCCCTTTGTTTCCTTGCACAAGTCTTGTAGACTTGCTGACATGTGCCCCTTCTCTTTGGGTAACGCATGTTAGTTGCTGAGCCAGAGGTTGCAGTTGAGGGTGACGAGTTTGTGGAGTTCGTGCCCGCTCCCGTTGCTGACGTTGAGTACAAGGACACCGGTGACCAGTCCTAGTGCTCCTTCTTTTATTGGTTGTGTTGTTGTCGGTGAGTAGCACCGTTGTTGTTAGTTTTCTTTGTTGGCCATGCTAGGCCTTTTTCTTTTGGACTCTCTTTTGTTTGCCTGGTGGCATTTCTGGTTGTTGACTTATATCTGGACTCTGAGTTGAATAATTTTATATTATTTGTCTCTTTTCTATATTGTTATTGTTGTTTCCGAGTCACATTACAGGGACATGCTACTTCGTATTATTAGACGCTTATCGGACTTGCGGATTTGTAGCTTCAAGTCTGAGCGGACCTTCTCACGCTTCACCTCCATGCTTTTGGGACGCGGGGCGTTACAAACGTATTTTCCGTTATTTAAGTTACACACTCGACTACGGATTATTTTATCCCAAGTCTAGCACATATGAGTTAATCTCATATAGTGACGCAGATTATGCTGGATGCAAATCCGACAGGAAAAGTACTAGTGGCACTTGCCATTTTATAGGAAATTCTCTTGTCTCTTGGTTTTCCAAGAAGAAGAATTCTATATCACTTTCAACCACAGAGGCAGAATATATTGCCGCCAGTGCTGCGTGTGCTCAGGTTCTTTGGAAGAGACACACTCTTAAATACTTCGGTATAAACTGTGATACTTTCCCTATCATGATGGACAACCAAAGTGCAATATGTCTCTCTAAGAATCCGATACATCATTCCCGTTCCAAACATATAGATGTCCGTCACCATTTCCTAGATGATCATGTTGCTAAAAAGGACATCATTTTAGTGTACGTTGAAACCCAGAAGAAAATCACCGATATTTTCACGAAACCACTCAAGGAAGATTCCATTGTGCGGTTACGTCGAGAATTGGGGATTATGGGTGAATCCAAGATTTAGGATTCATATTTTCAATAATCTTGCATGATAATAATTCTTTCTATATGCTCATGCTAGATTTGTTGGGATTTTCTGGATTTGTGATTGGATTTTCGATTTGCGCGTCGTATTTATGATTTTCTATGTTTTATGGGGTAGAATAATGATGTTTGAGAGTGATTTCGATGTTTCGTCCAAGTGTGCTTCGGAGAGAAATCAAAATTTCAAATTTTCAAATTTTTGGACTCTTTTAGTCGGTCCCAATCATCCATCGACCGACTAGTTTTAGTTCTAGTCGGTTAGTGATTGAACTCAGACCGACTAATTCATGCTCTAAATTTGACTTCAGTTACTGTTTGCAGTTAGTCGGTCTAAGATCATTGGCCGACCGACTAGATTGTATTCCAGTCGGTCAGCGCTTTAACTGAGACCGACTAAATGCGTTAGGGCACTTTGGTCTTTTCACTCCTTCAGTCGATTAATAGCCTCTTGCACCGATTAGAGTTCATTCTAATCGGTGCGATATTTCCTTCATAAACCCTAACCCTCGTCCGTTCGTCTCCCTCCGCCGTATGCCGCCATTTCCGGCCACCGTCAGCCATCGCTGACCATCGCCGATCACTCTCCTCCTCCTGTCGACCTAGGGTATATCTTCTCTCAGCTTTTTAGGTCTCTTTTCCGTTCAGATTTCGTTCGTATTAGGGTTTCGACCTAGTTTTCTATTTCAGTCGATTTCATTCGTTTGTGTTGTCTAGTCTCTATATCATGGTGAGAACACGAATCCCTATCCGTCCTACCACTCCGTCTCCCATGACCGTCGAGTCTCCTCCTACCGGCCCTCCTCAAACCAAACGTCGCGCCAAAACCACTAGTATGCCTGCCTCTCCTTCCTCTTCCTCGCCTCCCCTCAAGAAGAAGAGGACTGCCAAGCCAAAACCCACATCTCAATCTCATCCTCAATCTCAACCTAAGCCCTGGACCAAGGCCAAAGAAAAGATTTTAACTCCAGGATCATTCCGTGCTCCCTCACCACCTGACTCAGACGATGACTATATTCCAGAGTCTGGGCCTACCGAGAAGGCTCCTACTCCTCCTCCTCGTACTTCGTCTCGTCCGTCTAAGGGGAAGGCTCCCATGCCTTTTGGGTGGTGTCGATATCTCGTTGTGTCGCAATGACCCGTTGTGTCATGCAGCATACAATCGTATTGAGCACTGTCCGTTGATCCTAGAGCACTTCGTCCAGTTTTCTGACTTTCCTCATCTCACAGATCTCCTCTCTTATAGCGGCCTATTAGATTATCTTCGCCATGATCCCAAGGCAAATCCTCATCCATATCCCAGACTCGTCAAATTGTTCTATGCCAATCGAGTCTGGGGTGAGTATGATGACACTCACTGCATTGAGACCACTATCTTGGGGACACCTATTGTCCTCGCGACAGAGATCTTAGGACAGTTGATTGGTGTCTCATCCTCTGGCATGCTCCCTTCTGATATCTCCATGGATAATATCCACGATCTTGACCAGACCATGCTTGCAGAGATGTTCCATGTCATTCCTCCCGTCATGATTGGCGTTCCATCGAAATCTTTCAAGCCTAATGCGTGGGTCATAAACTTGATTCTGAAGTCGTGTCTTCTACCAAAGTACGGCTCTTCTAGCTTGCCCTCTCAGCCATTTCTCAAGCTTATCTACGCTCCTTTTATAGGGAGCGAGATAAATTGGGCCCGCATTATCTTAGATAAGATGGACTCCTTTGAATGCATCCGAAAGTCCACAAAGTCAGCTCATATTCCTTATCCCTGCCTGCTGACCCTTGTATTTCGTCACTTTGGCGTTCCTCTCCCTCCCGATGATCAGCGTCCGTTGGGTCCTCCTCTGAACGTGACTTCCATCAAGAAGTCTTTTGCGGCCTTGCGTCACATTCAGAGGACTACTCCTTCTGCTCCTCCTCCGCCTTCACGCCCTGACTTTTCAGCTTCTTAAAGCCGTCAGGAGGCTCGTATTGCTCGTTGTGAGGAGATGCTTGCTCGCATCTGTCATCACTTGGGCATTGAGGTTCCTCCTACAGTTTCTGACGAGGAGGACATGGACAATGCTGATCTTGAGGAGCTTGTCGGTTCTCCTGTTCGTGCCCCCCGAGGGTACGTCTGTTGGCACTTCTTCTGCTCGTGCTCCTGAGAGCACTCCTACGGCCACCATTCCTTCGATGGATACTTCTGCTGGTGCTCCCGAGAGCAGTCCTACTGCCACTCTCCCTTCGGTTGTCACTCCAATCGTTCCCGAGACTTCTACCACTCCAGCCGATTCAGAGACACTACCTCTCCTCCACAGCCTGCTGCTGCTGATCCTGCCTCCGCCTCCTGAGCTTGTGTTGGAGGACTCTCCCATGTGCACATGGATGATCTATTTTGTCGTGAGAGAGTGGGGTAGGATTGTTGGGTGGTTATGTATTTTTGATGTATTTTTGTATGTTTTGATGATACATTTTGATGTATGTTCATTTTGATGTCTGTTGAGACATGTGTTGTATGTTGTGCACTGATCTGACGATCGTTTATATTTATGTTGGCGGATGTATACCTTTTGATGTATCATGTTATATATATATATATACATCAGTGTGCACATTATATTTCTTTTTGTCTCTGATGTCGATTTTGTCTCTCGACGATTATATTGATTAAATAGAATTGTTTCTATGAAAACATAGAATTGTTTTCCATGAACTAAATTCACTAAGAATGTTGATATTGGAGAGTATGTTCCATAACTCAATACGTGAAATTGATTTGAGTTTTGATGATTTCATTTTTCGATTTTCGATTATGGTCTCTTTGGCACGCTTTGATTTTCTTCGTTATTTTACATTGGTGTCATTTGGACCGTGGTCGTATTCTTCGACTCTCGTGCTTTTATTTTAGCCATTGTTGTCGTTGATCTCCTCCCGCTCTTTTTGCTAATGCCAAAGGGGGAGAGAATTAATAATGACGATGTGCTAAATGATAATTTAAAGCAATTTACCGTGAATCTAATTTGATATGTTAGATTCAAAGGAGTTAAGATATAAAAATGGATTTAGATCCTAAATTTCAATAATTGGGTTCATATTTTATACTTTCCTCGTCTGCTTGATGCATATGATTATTATTTAATAATGAATTAACGTGTCATCAATGCTGGGGGAGTAGGTAAATTTCATTTGACTCATTATTATTGATTATTATTTATGTTGGTTTGTCATCACCAAAAAGGGGGAGAATGTTGAGTATTGATTCCCTGGATTTGGTTTTGATGATGAACAAATATAAATATCATGAACTAACTCTTTATGAGCGCAGTTATGGAGATCGTCGCCAAAATTCTATGTACATCAAAAGCAACGTCTCAAGACTTCTCAAAGCGCGTGATCGTGTGCCTGAAGCTTCGTTGAAGCTCTAGGAGCATTATTGAAGTCAAGAGATTCGGATTGAAGATTTGAAGATGGTTCGTCTAGTTTATTTTATAGTCTTCTAGCTTCTTTTCGTAGAATGTTAAGCCTTGAGTAGGTCTTACATTATAATCTTCATAATGCTCATATCTTAGAGCTAAGATTATCGTAGAATCCCATAGAAACTTTCCCGAAGCTTTACGCTTCATTTCGCGGCTTCTAGTGCATCTTAGTTGGTTCAAGAAGAAGAACCAACCGACTAGATTGTCATCTAGTCGGTTAAGAATCCTTCTTGAACCGACTAGATCTCATTGCTCAATTCAGCCTAGGCACTGTTGACTAAGTAGTCGGTCCAAGAAGGTTCACCGACCGACTAGTTGTCAAACTAGTCGGTTGGGAATCCTTCTTAGACCGACTAGTTTTGCTTTCATTTCTCAGCTTAGTTACTGTTGACTAGTTAGTCGGTCTAAGAACATTCATCGACCGACTAGTTGTGAAACTAGTCGGTTGGAATTTGTTCGTAGACCGACTAGCTCTCCTTGTATTCAGCCTATTGTTTTTCAACTCTTAGTCGGTCAAAGAACACTCACCGACCGACTAGTTGTCAAACTAGTCAGTTGGCAAGTCGTCTTAGACCGACTAGTTCTATATCCTGAATTCTCCTTTCTTGGCTGTGAACCTTTTAGTCGGTCCAAGAAGAATCACCGACTGACTAGTTGCGAAACTAATCGGTCAATGATCCTTCTTAGACCGATTAGGCTGCTTCAGAATAGAGCCGTTGGAGCATTAAATGCTACGATTTTCCTTCTCTCTTCTCTATATCCTATATATACTTGTGATGCTTCTTTCTAGCATTCAAGGCTGACATTTATTGTGATTTAGAGATTCAAAGAGAAGCATTCAATTCCATTTCTAAAGCTTGCTCATTCTCACAAGAATCTCTCCAAACTCCTTGAGCCCAATTTCCTCAAGAGAGATTCTCTTCATTGTGAGCCACACAAGCCAAGAGCTTGATTCAAAGTGACCAACTCCATCCTAGCCTTCGATCACTATTCATCTGGGTGGAGCTAGGGTTTGCTGACATTCTCTCCTTCAAAATCCTCCTTGCCCTAAAATCTGTAAGTTTTACTCAAGGCATAGTATTTTGTTGGTAAGTGCTTATTGTTTCATTTACTTTGATATTGCAAGTTTATCTCTCGGTTTGTGAGAGAAGTTTGTGATCCCGGTTTGTGGGAGTCACATTTTGTTTTGTGTATGATTTGATCTTGTAGAGGTTTTCTACAAGAATTTCACAGTGCAAAACTTGGGTTAGAGGATTCTAACTCAAGTAGCCGGAGGGGATCCGGGTGTTTGGGATGTAGGATCACTGGGAACAAGTCGGGGAGACTTGGGTGGATCCGAACCAGTTACATCGCTTGTTTGAATTGTCTTTTATTGTTGTCAATATTTTCATTCCGCATTGTTAGTTGAGTTTGCACAATAATTAGGAATTATACTCTTGATTATTTTAAAGTACTATTCACACCCCCCCCCCTTTAGTACTTGTGCAGTAGCAATCAGGGCATTACAGCACCCTCCCCTCCCTCAACTCTGGGACAAGCTTACGAGCTTCGCCTTTGATAGGTCGCTGATGGGTTAAGGACCAAGCTATGGCACGCACCCTCCCCTCCTTCAATTCTGGGGCAAGCTTACGATCTTCGCCCTGGATAGGTCGCCGGTTGGATAAGGACCGAGCTCCAGCTTGCACCCTCCCCACCCTCAACTCTAGAGCATGCTTACGGGCTTCGGCCTCCATAGGTCACAAGTGGGTTATGGACCCGCTGTGCCTCGTACCCTCCGATCCCTCAACTCCAGGGCATGCTTACAAGATTTAGCCTCGATAGGTCGCCGGGGGTTAAGGACCGAGCTGCGGCTCGCACCCGTCCCTCCCTCAACTACAGGGCAAGCTTACGAGCTATGCCCTCGATAGGTCGCCAGAGGGTTAAGGACCAAGCTACGGCTCGCACCCTCCCCTCCCTCAACTCCGGGGCAAGCTTAGAGCTTCGTCCTTGATAGGTCTTCGGTGGATTTAAGACCGAGCTACAGCTCGCACCCTCCCCTCCCCTCGTTCAATTCCAGAGCAAGCTTACGTGCTTTAACCTCGATAGGTCGTCACTGGGTTAAAGACCGAGATACCGCTCGCTTCCTCCCCTCCCTCAACTCTGGAGCAAGCTTACGAGCTTCGCTCTCAATAGGTCACTGGTGTGTTAAGGACCGGGCTAGGGCTTACACACTCCCCTCCCTCAACTCTCAGGCAAGCTTACGAGCTTTGCCCTCTATAGGTCACTAGGGGGTTAAGGACCAAGTTATGGCTGACATCCTACCATCCCTCAACTCCGGGGCATGCTTACGAGCTTCCCTCTCGATAGGTCGCTGGTGGGTTAAGAATCGAGCTACGGCTCGCACCCTCCCATCCCTAAACTCTGGGGCAAGCTTACGAGCTTCGCCCTTGTTAGGTCGATGATGGGTTAAGGACAGAGCTATGGCACACACCCTCCCCTCTCTTAACTCCGAGGCAAGCTTACGAGCTTCACAATCGATAGGTCGCCGGAAGGCTAAGTACCGAGCTACGACATGCACCCTTCCCTCCCTCAACTCAGGGGCAAGCTTACGAGCTTTGCCTTCGATAGGTTGCTAATGGTTTAAGGGCCGAGCTACGGCCCGCACCCTCCCCTCCCTCAACTCCAGGGCAAGCTTACGAGCTTCGCCCTCAATAGGTCCGTCGGTGTGTTAATGACCGAGCTACAGCTTACACCCTCCCCTCCCTTAGTTTCGAGGCTAGCTTATGAGCTTCGCCCTCGATTGGTCATCGGTGGGTTAAGGACCGAGTTACGGCATGCACCCTCCCCTCCCTCAACTCCGGGGCAAGCTTACGTGCTTTGCCCTCGATAGGTTGTCGTGGGTGAAGGACAAAGCTACTGCACGCACCCTCCGCTCCCTCAACTCTGGGGCAAGCTTACGAGCTTCACCATTGCTAGCTCACCGATGGGTTAAGGACCGAGCTACGGCTAGCACCCTCCCCTCCCTCAACTCCAGGGCAAGCTTACGAGCTTAGCCCTAGAAAGATTACCGATGGGGTAAGGACCGGGCTACGGCTCGCACCCTCTTCTCCCTCAACTCCGTGGCTAGCTTACGAGCTCACCCTCAATAGGTCACCGGTGGTTTACAGACCGGGCTACGGCTCGCACCCTCTCCTCCCTCAACTCCAGGGAAAGCTTATGACATTTGCCCACGAAAGGTCATCGGTGGTTTAAGGACCGGGTTACAGCTTGCACCAACCCATCCCTCAACTCCAAGGCAATCTTACGAGCTTCTCCCTCGATAGGTCACCGGTGGGTTAAGGACCACGCTACGGCTCGCACCCACCCCACCCGCAACTCAAGGGCAAACTTACAAGCTTCGCCCTTGATAGGTCACCAGTGGATTAAGGACCATGCTACGGCTTGTGCCCACCCCTCCCTCAACTCCGGGGTACGCTTACGAGCTTCGCCCTAGATAGGTCGTCGATGGGTTAAGGTCCGAGCTACGGCACGCACCCTACCCTCCCTTATCTCCGGGGCAAGCTTACAAGCTTCACCTTCGATAGGTCGCCGGTGGGTTAAGGTCAGAACTACGGCATGCACCGTCCCCTCCGACAACTCCTGGGCAAGCTTACGAGCTTCCCCCTCGATAGGTCACCGGTGGGTTAAGGACCGAGCTACGGCTTGCACCTTCCCCTTCCTCAACTCTGGGGCATGCTTACGGGCTTCAGCCTCGATAGGTCGCCAGTGGGTTAAGGACTTGCTACGCTCGTACCCTCCGCTCCCTCAACTACAGGGCATGCTTACATGATTTGGCCTCGATAGGTCGCCAATGGGTTAAGGATCATGCTGCGGCTCGCACCCTCTCCTCTCTCAACTCCGGGGCAAGCTTAGGAGGTTCGCACTCGATAGGTCGCCGAAGGGTAAAGGACCAAGCTGCAGCTCGCACCCTCCCCTCCCTGAACGCCGGAGAAAGCTTAAAGCTTCACCCTGGATAGGTCGTCTGTGGGTTAAGGACCGAGCTACAGCTCACACCCTCCCCTCCCCTCGCTCAACTCCGGGGAAAGCTTGCGAGCTTTGCCCTCGATAGGTCGCCACTGGGTTAAGGACCGAGCTACCACTTGCTCCCTCCCCTCCCTCAAGTCCGTGGCAAGCTTATGAGCTTCGCCCTCAATAGGTCACCAGTGTGTTAACGACTGGGCTAGGGCTTACACACTCCCCTCCCTCAACTTCGGGGGAAGTTTTCGAGCTTCGCCCTCTATAGGTCGCCGGTGGGTTAAGGACCACACTATGGCTTGCACCCTCCCATCCCTCAACTCCAGGGCAATCTTACAAGCTTCACCCTCGATATGTCGTCGATGGGTTAAGGACCGAGCTACGGCTCGCACCCTCCCATCCCTCAACTATGGGGCAAGCTTATGAGCTTCGCCCTTGTAAGGTCGCCGGTGGGTTAAGGACAGAGATACAGCTCGCACTCTCCCCTCCCTCAATTTCGGGGCAAGCTTACGAGCTTCGTCCTCGATATGTCGCCGGTGGGCTAAGTACCGAGCTACGGCATGCACCCTCCCCTCCCTCAACTCTGGGCAAGCTTACAAGCTTCACCTTCGATAGGTCACCAATGGGTTAAGGGCCGAGCTACGGCCCGCACCCTCCCCTCCATCAACTCCAGGGCAAGCTTACGAGATTCGCCCTCGATAGCTCGTCGGAGTGTTATGGATCGAGCTACGGCTCACACCCTCCACTCCCTCAACTCTGGGGCTAGCCTATGAGCTTCGCCCTCGATTTTTCGTCGGAGGGTTAAGGACCGAGCTACGGCTTGCAACCTCCCCTCCATCAACTCCGGGGCAAGCTTACGTGCTTTGCCCTCGATAGGTCATCGTGGGTGAAGGACCGAGCTACGGCACGCACCCTCTGCTCCCGCAACTCTGGGACGAGCTTACGAGCTTCGCCATTGCTAGGTCACATGTGGGTTAAGGACTGATCTACGGCTAGCACCCTCCCCTCCCTTAACACCGGGGCAAGCTTACGAGCTTCGTCCTCGATAGGTCACGGATGGGTTAATGACCGGGCTATGGCGCACACCCTCTCCTCCCTCAACTCCATGGCTATCTTACGAGCTCGCCCTCCATAGGTTGCCGGTGGTTTAAGGACCAGTCTACGGCTTACACCCTCTCCTCCCTCAATTCTGAGGCAAGCTTACGAGCTTTGCCCTCGATATGTCACCGGTTTTTTAAGGACCGGGGTACGGCTTGCACCCACCCATCCCTCAACTCCAATGCAAGCTTACGAGCTTCTCCCTCGATAGGTTATCGGTGGGTTAAGGACCGTGCTATGGCTTGCATCCACCCCACCCTAAACTCCGGGGCAAGCTAACGAGCTTCGCCCTCGATAGGTCACTGGTGGATTAAGGACCGCGCTACGGCTTGTACCAACCCCTCCCTCAACTCCAGTGCAAGCTTACGAGCTTTGCCCTCGATAGGTCGCCGGTGGGTTAAGGACGGAGATACGGCACACACCCTCCCCTCTCTCAACTCCGGGGCAAGCTTACGAGCTTCGCCCTCGACAGGTCGCTGGTGGGTTAAGGACTGAGCCACGGCTTGCACCCTCCCCTCCCTCAACTCTGTGGCATGCTTACGGGCTTCGGCCTCGATAGGTCGCCAGTGGGTTAAGGACCGGCTGTGGCTCGCACCCTCTGCTCCCTCAACTCCAAGGCATGCTTACGAGATTTGGCCTCGATAGGTCACCGGTGGGTTAAGGACCGAGCTACGGCTCGCACCCTCCCCTCCCTCAACTGCAAGCTTACGAGCTTTGCCGTCGATAGGTCGCCGGAGGGTTAAGGACCAAGCTTCGGCTCGAACCCTACCCTCCCTCAACTTTGGGGCAAGCATAGAGCTTCGCCCTTGATAGGTCGTCAGTGGGTTAAGGACCGAGCTACAGCTCGCACTCTCCCCTTCCCTCACTCAACTCCAGGGCAATCTTACGAGCTTCGCCCTCGATAGGTCGCCGCTGGGTTAAGGACTGAGCTACCGCTCGCTCCCTCCTCTCCCTTAACTCTTGGGCAAGCTTACGAGCTTCGTCCTCCATAGGTCACCGGTGGGTTAAGGACCAGGCTAGGGCTTACACACTCCCCTCCCTCAACTCCGGGGCAAGCTTACAAGCTTTGCCCTCTATAGATCACCGGTTTGCCAAGGATCAAGTTATGGCTTGCACCCTCCCATCCCTCAACTCTGGGGCAAGCTTACGGGTTACGCCCTCGATAGGTCGCTGGTGGGTTAAGGACCGAGATACTGCTCTCACCCACCCATACCTCAACTCCAGGGAAAGTAATGAGCTTTGCCCTCGTTAGGTCATCGGTGGGTTAAGGGCAGAGCTACGGCTCGAACCCTCCCATCTCTCAACTCTGGGGCAAGCTTAAGAGCTTCGCACTCGATAGGTCGCCGGAGGGCTAAGTACCGAGCTACGGCATGCACCCTCCCCTTGATCGCTTCAAAATGTAACCCAAGAGCACAACCTAGTATGGCGCAAATGCACGGAGATAAATCCCCGGCAACAGCGCCAAAAACTTGATCGCGCCCCGGATACACACCCGGAGCGACGATTGTAGTTTTACCGCAAGCGCACGGTAAAGTGGCGAGCGGGTATCGAACACGAGGAGGTGGTGTTGGCTCCAATCTATCCTAGGTTGGTTTGACTACGATGGTTTTATTGGTGGAGATGGCTATGGTATGATGTAATGGCAATGGTGATAGATGTCGGTGTCGGAGATAGAGAAATCGATCAAATATCGATTCAAATACAATATAATAAAAGTGTCTAGGGCTAGGGAATTCCCACTACGGATCGTCATACATCATCGTAAATAGTGAATCTCAATATTACTAGACTTGTGTTGAGGTGAACTAGTCGTAACTGAATAGAGAACCAAGCTCACGCTCTCGCGCTATTGCCGGTCTATAGCAACCTAGATTAGGGCCCAATCTCTTGCAAACCCTAACCTAAGCCGCTAGCATGAAGATCGACATCATCGTCCAATCGCTCCTCGAGCCCACTCTCGTGCAAACTCGAGTTACGATCTAGGTTGTGATAGTTCGTATTCGTCCAATCTCTTGCAAACGAATATGGGTATAGATTTACAATTAAAAATCCTAGCTTTGGTCCAATCTCTTGCAAACCAAATCTAGAGAAATCCAATTGTAAATCTAAATCGAATATCTAGGCCTTCCCATCGATTAGAATCCAATCTCTTGCAAATCCCAAATCGATGGAAATCCCTAGCTATCCGTAGTAATTCAATCACAACCTAACCTCCTCGCAATTCTAGCAATTTAGAAATTCATTCATCACAAATATGAAATTAGATCCATAGGGTTCATCCTCAAACCCTAGAACAACAAATCTACTCTAGCATAGCAATAAGGATATTAGAATCAATAGAAATCATTGCATGCATACAAAAAGATAGAAAAACAAAGATTCAAATAAAAAGAAGAAAATACTTAGCTTGATGAAGATCTTCAATCCAAAATACAAGCTTTTAGATCCAAGAGGGGGCCTAGGGCATGGCCTAACCTCTAAAATAATCCTAAGAAAAACATATGGGGGCTAAGAAAACATAATGGGGGATCCCCCTCTAATGGTGGCTACAAAACCCTTAAATACTCCCCCAAAACCCTAGCAAATAACCCTAGAAAACCCCTCAAAATCGTGCCCGCCTCAGGCCAGGGCCTGGCCGAGGCCAGGGCAGGGGCCCTGGCCCCGGCCAGGGGCCAGGGCAGCGCCCTGGCCTCAGGCCAGGGCCTGGCCGAGGCCAGGGTAGTGGCCCTGGCCCCGGCCAGGGGCTTGGCCGCCCTGGCAGGGGCCAGGGCAGCGCCCTGGCCTCAGGCCAGGGCCTGGCCGCCCTGGCCGAGGCCAGGGCAGGGGCCCTGGCCACCGGCCAGGGCCTGGCCGGCCCCGGCCCTGGCAGAGGCCAGGGCCTGGCCGCTGCCAGTGCCACGGTCGGCCTTGGCAGCGGTTGTTCTTTGGCGAAGGGCCGGTCTGATCGGCACTGGCCGAGAGTGATGAAGACCAATTTTTGGTCGACCAATTTGGGTGTTTTGGTCGACCAATCCAGCGAAAGGTCTAGGTCGATCACGAATTTGCCGACTAGCCCATACGGGGTGTCAAAAGGCCTTGGTCAAACACGAATGTGCCGATTAGCCCATACGGGGCTAACATTTTATGAAGTTTTTTTTTTGGGCTCTACTCCTTGAAGACTAGCCATAGTGCTCTACTTCATGCGAGATTAGCCAAGTCATTGTGCTCTACTCTACGGAGATTAGCCAATGTACTTATGAAATTGTGCTCTACTCCTTGAAGGTTAGCCGTAATGCTCTACTTCATGCGAGATTAGCCATGTCATTGTGCTCTACTCTACGGAGATTAGCCAATGAACTTATAAACGTTGTGCTCTACTCTACGGAGATTAGCCAATGTATTTTCAAATTTTTGAAAAAGGCGTTTTCAAATAGGTTATGTCCCGTCCTTAATCGGGATAGCGCAATTTAGAATTCCAAGTCCTACCATGATCCGGCCATGGTTATCTAACCAATGGGTGTGTAGAACAGGTCTCGTGGCTTGGCAATTGTTGCGCTAAAATTCTTTGCGCAAACTCTCACCTATTCTATTTTGAAAGATATGTTTTTCAAAAGTATTTTTTCCGCTGCTGGTACCATACGGGTATCATTTCTGATTTCTTTTTACTTGAGATAAGTAAGAGGGATACTTTGAAAGTTACTTCTAGATGGTAGTTGGGCACGTAGTGAACTTCTCGATTCTAGAGTAACATTTCAACGCATCCAAGGAACTTATCAAGTGTTTAAAGAATCGAAACTTTATTTATAGATTTTGATCGTGTTTATCATCTTCTTTGCAGTTTTTTGAATCGAATATGTCTACCGCTTCTAAGAACATTGTCGCAGAGCTTAACAAAGGTGAAAAGCTCAACAGCGACAATTATAAACTTTGGTCAATAAAAATCCAATATGTTTTGGAGGAGCAAGATGTGCTTGAAACACTCCAAAACATAATGGAAGAACCTGAGTTGGTCAATACGGCCCAACACAAGAGGGACCGGGAAGCTTATGATTCTTGGACTCGAAAGAACAAAATAGCACGTATTACGTTACTGTCCGCAATGGACAATGACATAATGCGTCTATTTCGAGAATTCGACCTAGCCAAAGACATATGGTCTGAGCTAGAAGTAAAGTTTGGTGGAACTTCGGTTACCAAACTCCGCTCCTTAAACATTCAATTTGATTCGTACAAGATGCGGCGAGATCATTCTATGAAAAAGCATCTCCGCCACATGGCGAATCTCATAGCTGAATTGAAGGATGCGGGTCTTACGCTGTCTAACGAACAGCAGATCCAAGCAGTCATTCGTTCACTCCCAGATAGCTGGGATAACATGAAAATGCACCTCACTCATAATGAGTGCATTAAAACTTTAAGCGATGTATCTAAACACCTCGAACTCGAGGAAGAGCGGATTCAAGCCGCAAAACCTAGTGCAGAAGTGCACATGGCCGCTAGTTCCTCACATGGAGGAAATAAGCGGAATAATAAACGCTTAAGGTTTGTGAACGAACGAAAGCAAGAACCAGAAACCTCATAGAAGACTAAGTGGCAAAAGAATGTGCACTCAAAGAAGAAAAACTTGAAGAAGATCAAGTGCTTTAAGTGCAACAAGTACGGTCACTTCGCCCGTACGTGTACGGATGGAAGTGATAAGGGGCCACAGACCACGTAACGAAGGACAGAAGGTTCTTCGTAGAGTATCAAAGGATAACTCAAGGAACAAAGTGGATATACGTCGGCAACAACACTCGTGTTGAAGTCAAGGGCGTCGGAACATGCAAGCTTGTTCTCGACAACGGCCGGACTCTATTATTGCACGACTTCCTCTTTGCTCCAGATATTCGAAGGAATATCGTATCAGTGGTCATGTTAATGTCTTTAAGTTATGAATGGAGGTTCTATAAACAAAATGTTGACCTTGTTTGTAATAGTTCTTTAGTTGGGTCGGGTAATGTTTGTAATGGATTGATTGTTTTAAACACTATGTGTGATGATTCTTCTTCTATTAATGAAAGTTTCCATTTGACAAATGCTTCTAAACTCTGAATCTGAGATCATTTGTTAGCATGCAAGACTTGGTTTCATTGGACCAACTTGAATGGATAGACTTGCCAAAAGTGGCTTGCTATCTAATGTTTCAAAAGTTGAAATCTCAACTTGCGAACATTGTCTTGTAGGGAAAACTTGTCGCAAGCCATTTGGAACTGGCACAAGGGCCGAAGTTCCATTACAGCTTATCCATTCGGACATTTGCGGTCCAATGAATGTTAAGACAAGACGCGGGAAGTCCTATTTCATCACCTTCATTGATGACTTCACTCGTTTCGGTCATATTTATTTGATTTCCCACAAACATGAAGCTTTAACTTGCTTCAAAAACTTTATGAGTTTAGTGGAAAATCAACTAGATCACAAGATAACGGTCTTGCGAACCGATCGGGGTGGAGAATATCAATCAACGAGTTTTAAGGAACTCTGTGATGAAAAAGGCATAGTTCATCATATAACTATGCCTTATACTCCGCAACAAAACGGTGTTGCGGAAAGAAGAAATAGGACATTGATGGAAATGGTCCGATCTTAGATGTCTCAGGCAAATTTGCCCATCACCTTTTGGGGTGATGCATTATTGACGGCAGCATTCATCTTAAACCGTGTACCCTCGAAGTCGGTAAGTTCTACTCCTTATGAGTTGTGGAACAATAGAACTCCAGACTTAAGCATTCTAAAACCTTGGGGTTGTGCCTCTTACGCACATTTATCCTCTCACAAATATGGCAAACTTGGGCCACGTGGGAGGAAGTGTATCTTCATCCGATACGCTGAAAACTCCAAAGGATATGTTTTCGTCGGTCAAGAGGACAATGGGGGTCTAATAGAATTCGAATCGAGGGATGTTGTCTTCTTGGAAAACGAGTTTCCAAGACAGGGTGAGATAAGTCAAGACTTATCCTTGTTTGAGACTTGGGATCAAGAAGGATCGGAACGTTCGAGTGGGAGAATTCTTGGTGAAGAAGAAAATACGTTTCAAACTTCACCAATGGATGATACGAACGATACCAATCCTATTCCGAGTGGGAGTGATATTATTCCAAGTGGGAGTGATGTCATTCCAAGTGGGAGTGATCAAACTCAAGCAAGATGTAGTAATCGAACGAGGCTAACACCTCTGAGATTTGAGGATGAATTTCCTCAAACATTCATGACATTACTACAAGATGATGACGAACCTGCAAATTTCAAACAGGCCGTCACATGCCCTGCTAAAGATAAATGGATAGCGGCAATGGAAGAAGAACTTCAATCCATGAAAACAAACCAAGTCTAGGACTTGGTTGATTTACCTAAGGGACGTAGAGCCATTGGGAACAAGTGGGTTCTCAAAATCAAGCATAAGGCTGATGGCTCCATCGAGAAATATAAAGCTCGCCTTGTTGCGAAAGGTTTCACGCAACAGGAAGGAATAAACTACGAAGAGATTTTTCTCTCCTGTCGTGCGTTTTTACCTCCAAAGGCGAGGGTCTATGTTTGGAAATGTGTCCCAAAGATCCAAAAGAAATCTATGGAAAAGGTTCCATACTCCAGTGCTGTCAGGAGTCTGATGTATGCCATGATGTGTCCCAGACCGGACATTTGCTATGCTGTTGGTATGGTAAGCCGTTACCAATCCAACCCAGGACAGGCACACTGGAAAGCGGTGAAGAGGATATTAAGGTACCTCAAAGGGACTGCGGACTATGCATTATGCTATTTGTAGCATTCGGCATGTTGGTCCAAGAAGCTGTTTGGCTTAGGAAATTCTTAGACAGGCTGACGGATGCCACTGACTCAAGCACTGTTCCTATATACAGTGATAGTCAAGCTTCGATTGCCTATGTCAAAGATCCTAAAATTTCACTATAAGACCAAACACATTGATATTCGATTCAAGTTTGCGAAGAACTATGACAAACGGAAGGAAGTAGACATAGGATACATATCCACGCATAAGATGATAGCGGATCCGCTTACTAAGGCGATCCCCAGAGATGTGTTTTTTCAAACACTTATCATCTATGGGAATGCGTAGGTGCTGAGCTGTATCATATAATATTTCCCATGTCTATAGAAGATCAAAGTTTAATTTGCATACAAGTTTCTTACAAATGATTTTATGTACATTTGTGTTTAAGTCTCAGCTATTTTATTGTGTGTATGTCGGACAGATTAAGGTTGGCTCTCTCACATGAGCAACCGCCTTATCTTATCAGATGGATAAGATAGAGATGAGACTAGTTTAAAGTCAAAATCATTAGACAAATGATTTAGAGTCGTGACTTAAACAAGATAGTCGAATGAAAGATCTGCATCATATGGATGCTTACAAAAGATCTGAGATCTGTATCACAAGGATATATATTTGAAAGAGATCTCATAGGATTTTTTAATCCTATCTGTCTTATGCAGGATGAGAGTCTGTGAATATTTCACGAGTAGTAAGGGGACTCAAAAATATAGGCACTGTGGTGTCTGATCTTTTCATCCGTACAACATCATTAAGACATACTCTCCCTGGGAAAGGAGTGATGTTGTAATACGTGTTCATACCACGTATGCATTTCGACCACTGAGTTAGTAGCAATAGTGTTTGCTATTATGTGAGACTCAAAGGCCATACGGGTCTTAACTCTTACCCTCAAGGACTCCAATTGGCTCCTTTAGATTTGACGAGATGATCGCTATCTTAGCGTGTTGCTAATGGGCTATGATAATTCAGCTCGGCGGGGCACGTTAGAAAAGCGAATCAAGTCAAGATCAAAAGGTTCGCAAGAAGAGGAAGATTGATTTCATATTCACATTTGGACTTTAAATGATTCAAAGTTGGCCAGCCAATTGTAATCCAGATGGGATTCAATTGTTGAATCTAAAGTATGAGAAATGTGAAGAAATAATCTACGGTAAAGCATGCGTTGAACTACTCAACTTTGCACCTTCGAGGTCGTTGTGTATCTCTAACAAGTGCACAACAACAGACTCTACGCGCATGAAGGTCGCACATTCTATTTCTCGGTATGATAGATGAAAGAACTAAGAGAAAGACGTTCTCTTACAATCCCCTCAAGTGTGAGTGGGAGATGTTGGATATGGAAGACGTTTGTACACCCTTGTGGGGGATGTACGAGGGAATACGGACCTCGAACGTCGCGTACACGAAGTCGTGTGCAAAGGGAATCTGTTCCCTTGCGGAGAGGATCTCTGGATGAGTAGGAAAGTCGCATTATATATGCATAAGTGCATGTGACATATGGCTAATAAAGGGGGAATATCTTAAGCTTATGTTGTACCATGCATATGGTACAAATTAAGCTTATAATGTGCCATGTATCATGGTACACCTTAGTTAAATTGTTCCAAAGGAACAATTTACCCTAAAATAACTACCTTGGGGGCTATAAATAAGACCCAAGGGTAAGCCATTTCTTACACTTTTGCATGGCATTCTTGCATGCATTTTCATTCTAGCGAAGCTCTGCCGAAATACTTCCTCTCCCTCTATCCAAGTTCTTAATCTAAAAGTAGAGATTTAGATTGTGGATTTAGTAGCCTTACTCCGTTGGTGAGAAGACTCGATCCGTCGTGGCGAATCCGAAGGCAAAGTTCCGAGACTACCGTGCCGCATACACAAGCGTAAGTCTCAACTTTATTTATCGATCCTAACTCTGTTTTGGCAGGATCCTACAAAAACAGCCCAAACCGCAACTTAAAATCTGGGCCCAAGCCGCACTCGGCCGAGTGGAACATGTGACTCGGCCGAGTGGAAATTCCTGCACTGCAGCGTCAACTTGCAGAAATTCTCCAGATTTCATCCGACCTCCGATTTGCGCGTTCTTGGCGGAGTTGGAACCGTCATGAAATCTACTATCCATAAAAAATATGAGAAAAATACTTTGATTGCTGGAATGATAGCAGATTTCAAAAGAGTGGGAGGTTGTCTGAAAATCTGGGCGCTGCGTGTCCTCGGCATCACTCGGCCGAGTTGACTTCTCTACTCGGTCGAGTGGGCTTCTCTACTCGGCCGAGTGACAGACCCTGTAAAATTCCAGTAAGTCAGGGGTCTTGGGGGGTCTGTCTTCGGAGGTGACTCGGCCGAGTGGCTTTACTCACTCGGCCGCGGGGCATTCGGTACTCGGCCGAGTCGGAACCCTCAATCGCCTGACGGATTCCAGTAAGTCTGGGATTTTTGCTTGCCGTCGTCATGATGCCACTCGGGCGAGTTGTGTCTCTGTGCTCGGCCGAGTGGGATGGCGATGCTCGGCCGAGTGCACGCTGATACTCAATCTGCTGCGTGTCCGATCTGGCCGGCCGAGCGGGTTTCTTTGCTCGGCCGAGTGACTCCTTCACTCGGTCGAGTGGCATGCTGAAAATGCCCAATCTTCTTCGTTTCTCCTCCTCGTCGCTCCTACAGAGTTCCTTCTTCTTCCACCCGTCTCCCATCGCCGAATAGCCCTCAAAAGAGCCTTGGGTGACGCTCCGGAGTGGGTGCAAGTCCCTTAAGCTCATTTTTGCTCCCGATCGCTCCATATTTCCTGAAATCCGACAAAAACAAGAAATAGTGAAAAGTAACGCAATATTGTCGAATACTCGTGAAAATCGCAATATGAGTAATCGAAATGGCGTGAAAACATGTAGAAAAAAGGTGTAAAATATGGACCGATCAAAATCCCCCAAGCTTACCTCTTACTCGTCCTCGAGGAAGATAAGTAGAGAGACAAACTCGGGAGATGAAAATAAAGAAAATGAAATGAAAAAGAAAGAACACGAGGTGGAAGGGGTCGCTAGACTCTTTTCTCAGATCTCAAGCCATAAGCTACACATCACGACTACTTGGAAAATACAAATCACATGCTATAAGGATTTCATATCTTACATAAACATGGTACTTGCAAGTTTTTAAGAACAACAAAAGGGATTCTCTAAATTCATACAATCAATTCATATCCACGTCACACATTTCATAGGATTTAATATACAAATGTTGGCAATGCACTTTTCAATCAAGAGTTATAACTGAAGCATATAAGAATCACACCAAGCATGCAATAGAGAATGGAATAAGAGACATGGCATTCACATATTTATTTCAAATCATGAAAAATCTCCATATCTAATATATTTTGCAAAGTCTAAGCATTATCGAATATCCCCATTCATGCACGTCTCCACTTCTAAGGTCATACTCACTCATTTGGTCAAATGAATTCACCCCCCCAAGCTTAGCTCGGGGCATCACATCTAAAGGAATATGATAGTTGAAAATGGGATTTTTGCCTTGGTTTTCCCAAGTATTTTGTGGCTCCAATATTGAGATAGAGAAAAAAAAAAATTTTGGACTTTGTTTCTCATTTTTCGCTTTGGCTTTTTGTAAGAGCTATATGATTTTTATTTTTGGTTTTTGGCTCCTTTTTGGATTTTTGGACTTTTTGGAGCTAACTTTTCTTTTATGGGGATTTTTGGGAAATAGATGCGATATAAGTAGCTTTAGGAGGTGAATTCAAGTGACATGTAGAGAATAAAAAGATATATGTGGAGAAAGAAATAATGTAACCCTCGGTTCACTCTAAGATGTGCAAGAATGGTTCAATAAAATAATACTTCAACTAAAACTCATATGTAAGTATGGATATTCTCAATCATCTCAATAAAAAGCGAAGTCAAGCGGTAAAGAGTACTTTCATATCAAGCATGCAACAGAAGGTGAATAAGATAATAAGGCAGATGCTTCCGTTATACAATTGATGCGTGAATCTTGGAGCACTTCCAACAAAAGCATATCAAACACTAATCCATACATTCAGCTTCAATTAATATCATGCATTCATATAGAGGAATCATCAAAAGAATATATAAGCAAGCACATGGATAGTAGGACTATGAAATACTCTAAGTAGCATGGCAAGGAATAATAAGCATCGTGATGGTTGCTAAAGCAATAAGAGACATCATCATAAGGAACAAATCTAGCGAAAGGAGGAAAAGAAAATAAAGATATAAAATAAAAGGGAGGAAAGAAAAGAAAAACAAGCACACAATATGATGCATGAACACACATAAAAGGAAAATAAGATGGAAAAAATCAAAAAGATGATGTAAAAAATTTTGAAAATTTTTAAAAGCCCTAAAATAAAGTAAAAATGCAACTAATGCATCTAAATGGCATGGAAATGCACTCCCCCAAGCTTAAACTTCACATTGTCCTCAATGTGATCATAATGAAAGAATATGAGGAACAACGATAATAATAAGGGGGTGAATGAAAAATGATGACATGAATGACATGAAATCCTAATGCAACTACATGCACATACAATGATGCATGAGAGCGCTTTCCCCCAAGCTTATACCAAACAATCCTATTCAAATGACTCGATCAATAAAATCACGATTTTGCTAAGCGTGATCAAGTCAAATAAATAAGAAAGTGAGGTTTCACTTGAACGAAATGCTCGATGGTGGTGAGCAAAAGGATGTGACACATCAAAATATGAAGAGGGGAATTAATATATATAATGGGTTTGGGGTGTAAATGATTATTGTGGCCGTCATATGAGGTGATATTTATTCAAGCAAATCTATACGGTCCTCTCGCTATCGAGAGAATTCATGTTTATTTAAAGCATAAAAATTTCTACACTACTGGATTGATATCACCTATAGCAAAAGGCGGATCCAGTATCTTTGCCGGTGCAGGCAATTGCTCCAACTGCTCTTTCCGTGGCTCCGTCAGGTGCATGCATCCACAGACTCCAACGAACTCCAGCAATGCATCCTCCAGCATTCCCACAAGGACTCCACCTGTACCCTGCAGAGAATAGGATGCAACAGTTCGCTGCAAAAAATTCACCCTCGAAATAAAAGTGTCCCAAAGAGGATCGTCTATAGAAATATATGGAATAAATGATGGTGGACGATACTTCCCTGGAAATAATCCAATATCCTCACGTGCCTTGATAGCTGTCTCAATGGTATCCTCTCTCAACTGCTCAGGTAAATCTAGATCATAGGTGTGGACCTCCTCGATAGGCTCGTCGAACTGTGACACGTCCAAGCATACCTCCGGTCCATAATCGTATGTGTGCTGTAAAAGGTATGACGTGTCAAAAATATCTGAATCAAAATAAATATCAAATGGAATGCATGATTCAGAAATGGAGTGGGTAAAAATATCTGCCTGAGTGGGAGCAGTAAGCTCTGTGGGATAGTCCTCGACGTCAGTGGGAGGATGAGGTGGCTGTGGGAGCTCCAATGGAGGAGGGTAGTGCTCGGGATCCTCATGAATGGCTATGTCCTCGTCCCGATGTATGACCTCCTCGATGATAAGCTCTGGCTCCGTATGTAAGGCCTCCTCAAAAGCATGCTCGGGCTCCGCATGTGAGGCCTCCTCGTCAATATGCTCTGGCTCGATAGTGTGCTCATTTACCTTCTCATCGACTATCAATGTGGGCTCTCTCTGGAATGGTGATGTTGGCTGCTCAAGTGTGTCAGCTTGTGGGGATGTATCATATGGAGGGGAATGCCCGCAAGCAATCCGAAAATATAGTCTATCCCCCTCAAGACTGACATGGATGTCCTCCTCAATTGTTCCTGCAGCTGAAACACGGTTCATAACAAAATCTGCAAATCGTAGCTCAAATGCATTACCTGCTGTAATGCTCTCTGAACCGGTGAACCTCACTGACTCCAAGAGGCCATCCAATAATCTCTGAAATGCGTCCTCCTCTAGCTGCGCATATGACTCAGTTTCTGCTTCCTTCACTGCCTCTTCGTCCATCCACTCTTCATATGCAATAGATGTATCGTAGGAAGTGGGATCGACGACGGCACATTTTGGCTCTGGTAGTAAGTCTGGCGATGCTTCTTACCCATAAAATGAAGAAGCAGAACTGATATCTTTGGAAATCCCTGCAACCTTAAGCATGAGCACATTCATTTTAAGTTCCCCCTTCATCTCTTCCAATTGAAGGTTGCTCTTTTCAAGCCCGGCTTGCATTTCAACCTGGTGTGCATGCATCTCATCAAAAAAGATCATTTGTTTCTCATCAAGCTCGGGCCAGTGCGTCTCCTCAAAAAAGTATTCTCCCATCTGAGCACTCTGATCATAATAGTATTCTCCCGTCTGAGCACTCTGATCATAATAGTATTCTCCCGTCTGAGCACTCTGATCAAAATCTGTGGTCCACGTAGTATAATCCATAGCACCTGATCAACAAAGATAAATACCTGGAGAAAAGATATCAGTGGCACAAAAGAATATAGAAATGATAATAATGGTGGCGGGGGTGAAAATTTCCTTTTGTTAGTTTTTTTCGTAGTCTAATCAACCTAATTGTGACAAATTGGCACCCAACGGGAAACACCTCCCCGGCAACGGCGCCAAAAACTTGATCGCTTCAAAATGTAACCCAAGAGCACAACCTAGTATGGCGCAAATGCACGGAGATAAATCCCCGGCAACGGCGCCAAAAACTTGATCGCGCCCCGGATACACACCCGGAGCGACGATTGTAGTTTTACCGCAAGCGCACGGTAAAGTGGCGAGCGGGTATCGAACACGAGGAGGTGGTGTTGGCTCAATCTATCCTAGGTTGGTTTGACTACGATGGTTTTATTGGTGGAGATGGCTATGGTATGATGTAATGGCAATGGTGATAGATGTCGGTGTCGGAGATAGAGAAATCGGTCAAATATCGATTCAAATACAATATAATAAAAGTGTCTAGGGCTAGGGAATTCCCACTACGGATCGTCATACATCATCGTAAATAGTGAATCTCAATATTACTAGACTTGTGTTGAGGTGAACTAGTCGTAACTGAATAGAGAACCAAGCTCACGCTCTCGCGCTATTGCCTGTCTATAGCAACCTAGATTAGGGCCCAATCTCTTGCAAACCCTAACCTAAGCCGCTAGCATGAAGATCGAAATCATCGTCCAATCGCTCCTCGAGCCCACTCTCGTGCAAACTCGAGTTACGATCTAGGTTGTGATAGTTCGTATTCGTCCAATCTCTTGCAAACGAATATGGGTATAGATTTACAATTAAAAATCCTAGCTTTGGTCCAATCTCTTGCAAACCAAATTTAGAGAAATCCAATTGTAAATCTAAATCGAATATCTAGGCCTTCCCATCGATTAGAATCCAATCTCTTGCAAATCCAAAATCGATGGACATCCCTAGCTATCCGTAGTAAATCAATCACAACCTAACCTCCTAGCAATTCTAGCAATTTAGAAATTCATTCATCACAAATATGAAATTAGATCCATAGGGTTCATCCTCAACCCCTAGAACAACAAATCTACTCTAGCATAGCAATAAGGATATGAGAATCAATAGAAATCATTGCATGCATACAAAAAGATAGAAAAACAAAGATTCAAATAAAAAGAAGAAAATACTTAGCTTGATGAAGATCTTCAATCCAAAATACAAGCTTTTAGATCCAAGAGGGGGCCTAGGGCATGGCCTAACCTCTAAAATAATCCTAAGAAAAACATATGGGGGCTAAGAAAACATAATGGGGGATCCCCCTCTAATGGTGGCTACAAAACCCTTAAATACTGCCCCAAAACCCTAGCAAATAACCCTAGAAAACCCCTCAAAATCGTGCCCAAAACAGCCCAAACCGCAACTTAAAATCTGGGCCCAGGCCGTACTCGGCCGAGTGGAACATGTGACTCGGCCGAGTGGAAATTCCTGCACTGCAGCGTCAACTTGCAGAAATTCTCCAGATTTCATCTGACCTCCGATTTGCGCGTTCTTGGCGGAGTTGGAACCGTCATGAAGTCTACTATCCATAAAAAATATGAGAAAAATACTTTGATTGCTAGAATGATAGCAGATTTCAAAAGAGTGGGAGGTTGTCTGAAAATCTGGGCGCTGCGTGTCCTCGGCATCACTCGGCCGAGTTGACTTCTCTACTCGGCCGAGTGGGCTTCTCTACTCGGCCGAGTGACAGACCCTGTAAAATTCCAGTAAGTCAGGGGTCTTGGGGGGTCTGTCTTCGGAGGTGACTCGGCCGAGTGGCTTTACTCACTCGGCCGCGGGGCATTCGGTACTCGGCCGAATCGCCTGACGGATTCCAGTAAGTCTGGGATTTTGGCTTGCCGTCGTCGTGATGCCACTCAGGCGATTTGTGTCTCTGTGCTCAGCCGAGTGGGATGGCGATGCTCGGCCGAGTGCACGCTGATACTCAATCTGCTGCGTGTCCGATCTGGCCGGCCGAGCGGGTTTCTGTGCTCGGCCGAGTGACTCCTTCACTCGGCCGAGTGGCATGCTGAAAATGCCCAATCTTCTCCGTTTCTCCTCCTCGTCGCTCCTACGGAGTTCCTTCTTCTTCCACCCGTCTCCCATCGCCGAATAGCCCTCAAAAGAGCCTTGGGTGACGCTCCGGAGTGGGTGCAAGTCCCTTAAGCTCATTTTTGCTCCCGATCACTCCATATTTCCTGAAATCCGACAAAAACAAGAAATAGTGAAAAGTAATGCAATATTGTCGAATACTCGTGAAAATCGCAATATGAGCAATCGAAATGGCGTGAAAACATGCAAAAAAAAGGTGTAAAATATGGACCGATCACCCCTCCCTCAACTTCGGGGCAAGCTTACAAGCTTCGCCTTCGATAGGTCGCAGATGGGTTAAGGGCCAAGCTACGGCACGCACCCTCCCCTCCCTCAACTCCGGGGCAAGCTTGTAAGCTTCACCCTCGATAGGTCGCCAGTGTGTTATGGACCGAGCTACGGCTCGCACCCTCCCTTCCCTCAACTCCGGAGCAAGCTTACGAGCTTCGCCCTTGATAGGTCACCGGTGGGTTAAGGACCGAGATACGGCTCACACCCTCTCCTCCCTCAACTCCAGGGCAAGCTTACGAGCTTCGACCTCGATAGGTCGCCAATGGGTTAAGGACCGAGCTACAGCTGGCACCCTCCCCTCCCTCAATGCCGGGGCAAGCTTATGGGCTTCGCCCTCGATAGGTCGTCGGTGGGTTAAGGATCGAGCTACGGCTCGCACCCTCCCCTCCCTCAACTGCAGGGCAAGCTTACAAGCTTTGCCCACGATAGGTCGTCGGTGGGTTAAGGACCGAGTTACGGCTCGCACCCTTCCCTCCCTTAACTTCGGGGCTAGCTTCCGAGCTTTTCACTCGATAGGTCACCGGTGGTTTAAGGACCGAGCTAGGGCTCGCACCCTCCCCTCCCTCAACTACGAGGCAAGCTTACGAGCTTTGCCCTTGATAGGTCACCGGTGGGTTAAGGACCGGGCTAGGGCTCGCATCCTCCCTTCCCTCAACTCAGAGGCAAGCTTAAGAGCTTCACCCACGATTGTTCAACGGTGGGTTAAGGCCTGAGCTACGGCTCGCACCCTTCCCTCGCCCAACTCCGGGGCAAGCTTACGAGCTTTTCCTTCGATAGGTCGCTAATGGTTTAAGGGCCAAGCTACGGCCCGCACCCTCCCCTCCCTCAACTCCAGGGCAAGCTTACGAGCTTCGCCCTCGATAGGTCCGTCGGTGTGTTAAGGACCGAGCTACAGCTTGCACCCTCCCCTCCCTTAGTTTCAAGGCTAGCTTATGAGCTTTGCCCTCGATTGGTCATCGGTGGGTTAAGGACCGAGTTACGGCATGCACCCTCCCCTCCCTCAACTCCGGGGCAAGCTTACGTGCTTTGCCCTCGATAGGTTGTCGTGGGTGAAGGACAAAGCTACGGCACGCACCCTCCGCTCCCTCAACTCCGGGGCAAGCTTACGAGCTTCACCATTGCAAGCTCACCGATGGGTTAAGGACCGAGCTATGGCTAGCACCCTCCCCTCCCTCAACTCCAGGGAAAGCTTACGAGCTTAGCCCTCGAAAGGTTACCGATGGGGTAAGGACCGGGCTACGGCTCGCACCCTCTTCTCCCTCAACTCCGTGGCTAGCTTACGAGCTCACCCTCAATAGGTCACCGGTGGTTTACGGACCGGGCTACGGCTTGCACCCTCTCCTCCCTCAACTCCAGGGCAAGCTTATGACATTTGCCCATGAAAGGTCATCGGTGGTTTAAGGACCGGGTTACAGCTTGCACCAACCCATCCCTCAACTCCTAGGCAATCTTACGAGCTTCTCCCTCGATAGATCGCCGGTGGGTTAAGGACCGCGCTACAGCTCGCACCCACCCCACCCGCAACTCAGGGGCAAACTTACAAGCTTCGCCCTTGATAGGTCACCAGTGGATTAAGGACCATGCTACGGCTCATGCCCACCCCTCCCTCAACTCCGGGGTACGCTTACGAGCTTCACCCTAGATAGGTCATCGATGGGTTAAGGTCCGAGCTATGGCACGCACCCTACCCTCCCTTATCTCCGGGGCAAGCTAACAAGCTTCACCTTTGATAGGTCGCCGGTGGGTTAAGGTCAGAACTACGGCACGCACCCTCCCCTCTGACAACTCCTGGGCAAGCTTACGAGCTTCCCCCTCGATAGGTCACCGGTGGGTTAAGGACCGAGCTACGGCTTGCACCTTCCCCTTCCTCAACTCTGGGGCATGCTTACGGGCTTCAGCCTCGATAGGTCGCTAGTGGGTTAAGGACCGGCTGGGCTCGTACCCTCCGCTCCCTTAACTACAGGGCATGCTTACGTGATTTGGCCTCGATAGGTCGCCAATGGGTTAAGGATCGCACTGCGGCTCGCACCCTCTCCTGTCTCAACTCCGGGGCAAGCTTAGGAGGTTCGCACTCGATAGGTCGCCGAAGGGTAAAGGACCAAGCTGCAGCTCGCACCCTCCCCTCCCTAAACTCCGGAGAAAGCTTAGAGCTTCACCCTGGATAGGTCGTCTGAGGGTTAAGGACCGAGCTACAGCTCACACCCTCCCCTCCCCTCGCTCAACTCCGGGGCAAGCTTACGAGCCTTGCCCTCGATAGGTCGCCACTGGGTTAAGGACCGAGCTACCACTTGCTCCCTCCCCTCCCTCAAGTCCGTGGCAAGCTTATGAGCTTTGCCCTCAATAGGTCACCAGTGTGTTAACGACTGGGCTAGGGCTTACACACTCCCCTCCCTCAACTTCGGGGGAAGTTTTCGAGCTTCGCCCTCTATAGGTCGCCGGTGGGTTAAGGACCACACTATGTCTTGCACCCTCCCGTCCCTCAACTCCAGGGCAATCTTACAAGCTTCACCCTCGATAGGTCGTCGATGGGTTAAGAACCGAGCTACGGCTCGCACCCTCCCATCCCTCAACTCTGGGGCAAGCTTATGAGCTTCGCCCTTGTTAGGTCACCGGTGGGTTAAGGACAGAGATACAGCTCGCACTCTCCCCTCCCTCAATTCTGGGGCAAGCTTACGAGCTTCGTCCTTGATATGTCATCGGTGGGCTAAGTACCGAGCTACGGCATGCACCCTCCCCTCCCTCAACTCTGGGCAAGCTTACAAGCTTCACTTTCGATAGGTCGCCAATGGGTTAAGGGCTGAGCTACGGCCCGCACCCTCCCCTCCCTCAACTCCAGGGCAAGCTTACGAGATTCGCCCTCGATAGCTCGTCGGAGTGTTATGGATCGAGCTACGGCTCACACCCTCCACTCCCTCAACTCTGGGGCTAGCCTATGAGCTTCGCCCTCGATTGTCATCGGAGGGTTAAGGACCGAGCTACGGCTTGCAACCTCCCCTCCCTCAACTCTGGGGCAAGCTTACGTGCTTTGCCCTCGATAGGTCATCGTGGGTGAAGGACCGAGCTACGGCACGCACCCTCCGCTCCCTCAACTCCGGGACGAGCTTACGAGCTTCGCCATTGCTAGGTCACATGTGGGTTAAGGACTGATCTACGGCTAGCACCCTCCCCTCCCTCAACACTGGGGCAAGCTTACGAGCTTCGTCCTTGATAGGTCACCGATGGGTTAATGACCGGGCTATGGTGCACATCCTCTCCTCCCTCAACTCCATGGCTATCTTACGAGCTCGCCCTCCATAGGTTGCCGGTGGTTTAAGGACCAGTCTACGGCTTACACCCTCTCCTCCCTCAATTCTGAGGCAAGCTTACGAGCATTGCCCTCGATATGTCACCGGTTTTTTAAGGACCGGGGTACGGCTTGCACCCACCCATCCCTCAACTCCAATGCAAGCTTACGAGCTTCTCCCTCGATAGGTTATTGGTGGGTTAAGGACCGCGCTATGGCTTGCATCCACCCCACCCTCAACTCCGGGGCAAGCTAACGAGCTTCTCCCTCGATAGGTCACTGGTGGATTAAGGACCGCGCTACGGCTCGTACCCACCCATCCCTCAACTCCAGCGCAAGCTTACGAGCTTTGCCCTCGATAGGTCGCCGGTGGGTTAAGGACGGAGATACGGCACGCACCCTCCCCTCTCTCAACTCCGGGGCAAGCTTATGAGCTTCGCCCTCGATAGGTCGCTGGTGGGTTAAGGACTGAGCCACGGCTTGCACCCTCCCCTCCCTCAACTCTGGGGCATGCTTACGGGCTTCGGCCTCGATAGGTCGCCAGTGGGTTAAGGACCGGCTGTGGCTCGCACCCTCTGCTCCCTCAACTCCAAGGCATGCTTACGAGATTTGTCCTCGATAGGTCACCGGTGGGTTAAGGACCGAGCTACGGCTCGCACCCTCCCCTCCCTCAACTGCAAGCTTACGAGCTTTGCCGTCGATAGGTCGCTGGAGGGTTAAGGACCAAGCTTCGGCTCGCACCCTACCCTCCCTCAACTTTGGGGCAAGCATAGAGCTTCGCCCTTGATAGGTCGTCAGTGGGTTAAGGACCGAGCTACAGCTCGCACTCTCCCCTTCCCTCACTCAACTCCAGGGCAATCTTACGAGCTTCGCCCTCGATAGGTCGCCGCTGGGTTAAGGACTGAGCTACCGCTCGCTCCCTCCCCTCCCTTAACTCTTGGGCAAGCTTACGAGCTTCGTCCTCCATAGGTCACCGGTGGGTTAAGGACCAGGCTAGGGCTTACACACTCCCCTCCCTCAACTCCGGGGCAAGCTTACAAGCTTTGCCCTCTATAGATCACCGGTTTGTCAAGGATCAAGTTATGGCTTGCACCCTCCCATCCCTCAACTCTGGGGCAAGCTTACGGGTTACGCCCTCGATAGGTCGCCGGTGGGTTAAGGACCGAGATACTGCTCTCACCCACCCATACCTCAACTCCAGGGAAAGTTATGAGCTTTGCCCTCGTTAGGTCATCGGTGGGTTAAGGGCAGAGCTACGGCTTGAACCCTCCCATCTCTCAACTCTGGGGCAAGCTTACGAGCTTCGCACTCGATAGGTCGCCGGAGGGCTAAGTACCGAGCTACGGCATGCACCCTCCCCTTGATCGCTTCAAAATGTAACCCAAGAGCACAACCTAGTATGGCGCAAATGCACGGAGATAAATCCCCGGCAACGGCGCCAAAAACTTGATCGCGCCCCGGATACACACCCGGAGCGACGATTGTAGTATTACCGCAAGCGCACGGTAAAGTGGCGAGCGGGTATCGAACACGAGGAGGTGGTGTTGGCTCCAATCTATCCTAGGTTGGTTTGACTACGATGGTTTTATTGGTTGAGATGGCTATGGTATGATGTAATGGCAATGGTGATAGATGTCGGTGTCGGAGATAGAGAAATCGGTCAAATATCGATTCAAATACAATATAATAAAAGTGTCTAGGGCTAGGGAATTCCCACTACGGATCGTCATACATCATCGTAAATAGTGAATCTCAATATTACTAGACTTGTGTTGAGGTGAACTAGTCGTAACTGAATAGAGAACCAAGCTCACGCTCTCGCGCTATTGCCGGTCTATAGCAACCTAGATTAGGGCCCAATCTCTTGCAAACCCTAACCTAAGCCGCTAGCATGAAGATCGAAATCATCGTCCAATCGCTCCTCGAGCCCACTCTCGTGCAAACTCGAGTTACGATCTAGGTTGTGATAGTTCGTATTCGTCCAATCTCTTGCAAACGAATATGGGTATAGATTTACAATTAAAAATCCTAGCTTTGGTCCAATCTCTTGCAAACCAAATCTAGAGAAATTCAATTGTAAATATAAATCGAATATCTAGGCCTTCCCATCGATTAGAATCCAATCTCTTGCAAATCCCAAATCGATGGAAATCCCTAGCTATCCGTAGTAAATCAATCACAACCTAACCTCCTAGCAATTCTAGCAATTTAGAAATTCATTCATCACAAATATGAAATTAGATCCATAGGGTTCATCCTCAAACCCTAGAACAACAAATCTACTCTAGCATAGCAATAAGGATATGAGAATCAATAGAAATCATTGCCTGCATACAAAAAGATAGAAAAATAAAGATTCAAATAAAAAGAAGAAAATACTTAGCTTGATGAAGATCTTCAATCCAAAATACAAGCTTTTAGATCCAAGAGGGGGCCTAGGGCATGGCCTAACCTCTAAAATAATCCTAAGAAAAACATATGGGGGCTAAGAAAACATAATGGGGGATCCCCCTCTAATGGTGGCTACAAAACCCTTAAATACTCCCCCAAAACCCTAGCAAATAACCCTAGAAAACCCCTCAAAATCGTGCCCGCCTCAGGCCAGGGCCTGGCCGAGGCCAGGGCAGGGGCCCTGGCCCCGGCCAGGGGCCAGGCCGCCCTGGCAGGGGCCAGGGCAGCGCCCTGGCCTCAGGCCAGGGCCTGGCCGAGGCCAGGGCAGGGGCCCTGGCCCCGGCCAGGGGCCAGGCCGCCCTGGCAGGGGCCAGGGCAGCGCCCTGGCCTCAGGCCAGGGCCTGGCCGCCCTGGCCGAGGCCAGGGCAGGGGCCCTGGCCGCCGGCCAGGGCCTGGCCGGCCCCGGCCCTGGCAGAGGCCAGGGCCTGGCCGCTGCCAGTGCCACGGTCGGCCTTGGCAGCGGTTGTTCTTTGGCCAAGGGCCGGTCTGATCGGCACTGGCCGAGAGTGATGAAGACCAATTTTTGGTCGACCAATTTGGGTGTTTTGGTCGACCAATCCGGCGAAAGGTCTAGGTCGATCACGAATTTGCCGACTAGCCCATACGGGGTGTCAAAAGGCCTTGGTCAAACACAAATGTTCCGATTAGCCCATACGGGGCTAACATTTTATGAAGTTTTTTTTGGGCTCTACTCCTTGAAGACTAGCCATAGTGCTCTACTTCATGCGAGATTAGCCAAGTCATTGTGCTCTACTCTACAGAGATTAGCCAATGTACTTATGAAATTGTGCTCTACTCCTTGAAGGTTAGCCGTAATGCTCTACTTCATGCGAGATTAGCCATGTCATTGTGCTCTACTCTACGGAGATTAGCCAATGAACTTATAAACGTTGTGCTCTACTCTACGGAGATTAGCCAATGTATTTTCAAATTTTTGAAAAAGGCGTTTTCAAATAGGTTATGTCCCGTCCTTAATCGGGATAGCGCAATTTAGAATTCCAAGTCCTACCATGATCCGGCCATGGTTATCTAACCAATGGGTGTGTAGAACAGGTCTCGTGGCTTGGCAATTGTTGCGCTAAAATTCTTTGCGCAAACTCTCACCTATTCTATTTTGAAAGATATGTTTTTCAAAAGTATTTTTTCCGCTGCTGGTACCATACGGGTATCATTTCTGATTTCTTTTTACTTGAGATAAGTAAGAGGGATACTTTGAAAGTTACTTCTAGATGGTAGTTGGGCACGTAGTGAACTTCTCGATTCTAGAATAACATTTCAACGCATCCAAGGAACTTATCAAGTGTTTAAAGAATCGAAACTTTATGCATAGAATTTTGATCGTGTTTATCATCTTCTTTGCAGTTTTTTGAATCGAATATGTCTACCGCTTCTAAGAACATTGTCGCAGAGCTTAACAAAGGTGAAAAGCTCAACGGCGACAATTATAAACTTTGGTCAATAAAAATCCAATATATTTTGGAGGAGCAAGATGTGCTTGAAACACTCCAAAACATAATGGAAGAACCTGAGTTGGTCAATACGGCCCAACACAAGAGGGACCGGGAAGCTTATGATACTTGGACTCGAAAGAACAAAATAGCACGTATTACGTTACTGTCCGCAATGGACAATGACATAATGCGTCTATTTCGGGAATTCGACCTAGCCAAAGACATATGGTCTGAGCTAGAAGTAAAGTTTGGTGGAACTTCGGTTACCAAACTCCGCTCCTTAAACATTCAATTTGATTCGTACAAGATGCGGCGAGATCATTCTATGAAAAAACATCTCCGCCACATGGCGAATCTCATAGCTGAATTGAAGGATGCGGGTCTTACGCTGTCTAACGAACAGCAGATCCAAGCAGTCATTCGTTCACTCCCAGATAGCTGGGATAACATGAAAATGCACCTCACTCATAATGAGTGCATTAAAACTTTAAGCGATGTATCTAAACACCTCGAACTCGAGGAAGAGCGGATTCAAGCCGCAAAACCTAGTGCAGAAGTGCACATGGCCGCTAGTTCCTCACATGGAGGAAATAAGCGGAATAATAAACGCTTAAGGTTTGTGAACGAACGAAAGCAAGAACCAGAAACCTCATAGAAGACTAAGTGGCAAAAGAATGTGCACTCAAAGAAGAAAAACTTGAAGAAGATCAAGTGCTTTAAGTGCAACAAGTACGGTCACTTCGCCCGTACGTGTACGAATGGAAGTGATAAGGGGCCACAGACCACGTAACGAAGGACAGAAGGTTCTTCGTAGAGTATCAAAGGATAACTCAAGGAACAAAGTGGATATACGTCGGCAACAACACTCGTGTTGAAGTCAAGGGCGTCGGAACATGCAAGTTTGTTCTCGACAACGGCCGGACTCTATTATTGCACGACTTCCTCTTTGCTCCAGATATTCGAAGGAATATCGTATCAGTGGTCATGTTAATGTCTTTAAGTTATGAATGGAGGTTCTATAAACAAAATGTTGACCTTGTTTGTAATAGTTCTTTAGTTGGGTCGGGTAATGTTTGTAATGGATTGATTGTTTTAAACACTATGTGTGATGATTCTTCTTCTATTAATGAAAGTTTCCATTTGACAAATGCTTCTAAACTCTGAATCTGAGATCATTTGTTAGCATGCAAGACTTGGTTACATTGGACCAACTTGAATGGATAGACTTGCCAAAAGTGGCTTGCTATCTAATGTTTCAAAAGTTGAAATCTCAACTTCCGAACATTGTCTTGTAGGGAAAACTTGTCGCAAGCCATTTGGAACTGGCACAAGGGCCGAAGTTCCATTACAGCTTATCCATTCGGACATTTGCGGTCCAATGAATGTTAAGACAAGACGCGGGAAGTCCTATTTCATCACCTTCATTGATGACTTCACTCGTTTCGGTCATATTTATTTGATTTCCCACAAACATGAAGCTTTAACTTGCTTCAAAAACTATATGAGTTTAGTGGAAAATCAACTAGATCGCAAGATAAAGGTCTTGCGAACCGATCGGGGTGGAGAATATCAATCAACGAGTTTTAAGGAACTCTGTGATGAAAAAGGCATAGTTCATCATATAACTATGCCTTATACTCCGCAACAAAACGGTGTTGCGGAAAGAAGAAATAGGACATTGATGGAAATGGTCCGATCATAGATGTCTCTGGCAAATTTGCCCATCACCTTTTGGGGTGATGCATTATTGACGGCAGCATTCATCTTAAACCGTGTACCCTCGAAGTCGGTAAGTTCTACTCCTTATGAGTTGTGGAACAATAGAACTCCAGACTTAAGCATTCTAAAACCTTGGGGTTGTGCCTCTTACGCACATTTATCCTCTCACAAATATGGCAAACTTGGGCCACGTGGGAGGAAGTGTATCTTCATCCGATACGCTGAAAACTCCAAAGGATATGTTTTCGTCGGTCAAGAGGACAATGGGGGTCTAATAGAATTCGAATCGAGGGATGTTGTCTTCTTGGAAAACGAGTTTCCAAGACAGGGTGAGATAAGTCAAGACTTATCCTTGTTTGAGACTTGGGATCAAGAAGGATCGGAACGTTCGAGTGGGAGAATTCTTGGTGAAGAATAAAATACGTTTCAAACTTCACCAATGGATGATACGAACGATACCAATCCTATTCCGAGTGGGAGTGATATTATTCCAAGTGGGAGTGATGTCATTCCAAGTGGGAGTGATCAAACTCAAGCAAGACGTAGTAATCGAACGAGGCTAACACCTCTGAGATTTGAGGATGAATTTCCTCAAACATTCATGACATTACTACAAGATGATGACGAACCTGCAAATTTCAAACAGGCCGTCACATGCCCTGCTAAAGATAAATGGATAGCGGCAATGGAAGAAGAACTTCAATCCATGAAAACTAACCAAGTCTGGGACTTGGTTGATTTACCTAAGGGACGTAGAGCCATTGGGAACAAGTGGGTTCTCAAAATCAAGCATAAGGCTGATGGCTCCATCGAGAAATATAAAGCTCGCCTTGTTGCGAAAGGTTTCACGCAACAGGAAGGAATAAACTACGAAGAGATTTTTCTCTCCTGTCGTGCGTTTTTACCTCCAAAGGCGAGGGTCTATGTTTGGAAATGTGTCCCAAAGATCCAAAAGAAAGCTATGGAAAAGGTTCCATACTCCAGTGCTGTCAGGAGTCTGATCTACGCCATGATGTGTCCCAGACCGGACATTTACTATGCTGTTGGTATGGTAAGCCGTTACCAATCCAACCCAGGACATGCACACTGGAAAGCGGTGAAGAGGATATTAAGGTACCTCAAAGGGACTGCGGACTATGCATTATGCTATTTGTAGCATTCGGCATGTCGGTCCAAGAAGCTGTTTGGCTTAGGAAATTCTTAGACAGGCTGACGGATGCCACTGACTCAAGCACTGTTCCTATATACAGTGATAGTCAAGCTTCGATTGCATATGTCAAAGATCCTAAAATTTCATTATAAGACCAAACACATTGATATTCGATTCAAGTTTGCGAAGAACTATGACAAACGGAAGGAAGTAGACATAGGATACATATCCACGCATAAGATGATAGTGGATCCCCTTACTAAGGCGATCCCCAGAGATGTGTTTTTTCAAACACTTATCATCTATGGGAATGCGTAGCTGCTGAGCTGTATCATATAATATTTCCCATGTCTATAGAAGATTAAAGTTTAATTTGCATACAAGTTTCTTACAAATGATTTTATGTACATTTGTGTTTAAGTCTCAGCTATTTTATTATGTGTATGTCGGACAGATTAAGGTTGGCTCTCTCACATGAGCAACCGCCTTATCTTATCAGATGGATAAGATAGAGATGAGACTAGTTTAAAGTCAAAATCATTAGACAAATGATTTAGAGTCGTGACTTAAACAAGATAGTCGAATGAAAGATCTGCATCATATGGATGCTTACAAAAGATTTGAGATCTGTATCACAAGGATATATATTTGAAAGAGATCTCATAGGATTTTTTAGTCCTATCTGTCTTATGCAGGATGAGAGTCCGTGAATATTTCACGAGTAGTAAGGGGACTCAAAAAGATAGGCACTGTGGTGTCTGATCTTTTCATCCGTACAACATCATTAAGACATACTCTCCCTGGGAAAGGAGTGATGTTGTAATACGTGTTCATACCACGTATGCATTTCGACCACTGAGTTAGTAGCAATAGTGTTTGCTATTATGTGAGACTCAAAGGCCATACGGGTCTTAACTCTTACCCTCAAGGACTCCAATTGGCTCCTTTAGATTTGACGAGATGATCGCTATCTTAGCGTGTTGCTAATGGGCTATGATAATTCAGCTCGGCGGGGCACGTTAGAAAAGCGAATCAAGTCAAGATCAGAAGGTTCGCAAGAAGAGGAAGATTGATTTCATATTCACATTTGGACTTTAAATGATTCAAAGTTGGCCAGCCAATTGTAATCCAGATGGGATTCAATTGTTGAATCTAAAGTATGAGAAATGTGAAGAAATAATCTAGGGTAAAGCATGCGTTGAACTACTCAACTTTGCACCTTCGAGGTCGTTGTGTATCTCTAACAAGTGCACAACAACAGACTCTACGCGCATGACGGTCGCACGGTCTATTTCTCGGTATGATAAATGAAAGAACTAAGAGAAAGACGTTCTCTTACAATCCCCTCAAGTGTGAGTGGGAGATGTTGGATATGGAAGACGTTTGTACACCCTTGTGGGGGATGTACGAGGGAATACGGACCTCGAACGTCGCGTACACGAAGTCGTGTGCAAAGGGAATCTGTTCCCTTGCGGAGAGGATCTCTGGATGAGTAGGAAAGTCGCATTATATATGCATAAGTGCATGTGACATATGGCTAATAAAGGGGGAATATCTTAAGCTTATGTTGTACCATGCATATGGTACAACTTAAGCTTATAATGTGCCATGTATCATGGTACACCTTAGTTAAATTGTTCCAAAGGAACAATTTACCCTAAAATAACTACCTTGGGGGCTATAAATAAGACCCAAGGGTAAGCCATTTCTTACACTTTTGCATGGCATTCTTGCATGCATTTTCATTCTAGCGAAGCTCTGCCGAAATACTTCCTCTCCCTCTATCCAAGTTCTTAATCTAAAAGTAGAGATTTAGATTGTGGATTTAGTAGCCTTACTCCGTTCGTGAGAAGACTCGATCCGTCGTGGCGAATCCGAAGGCAAAGTTTCGAGACTACCGTGCCGCATACGCAAGCGTAAGTCTCAACTTTATTTATCGATCCTAACTCTGTTTTGGCAGGATCCTACAAAAACAGCCTAAACCGCAACTTAAAATCTGGGCCCAGGCCGCACTCGGCCGAGTGGAACATGTGACTCGGCCGAGTGGAAATTCCTGCACTGCAGCGTCAACTTGCAGAAATTCTCCAGATTTCATCCGACCTCCGATTTGCGCGTTCTTGGCGGAGTTGGAACCGTCATGAAATCTACTATCCATAAAAAATATGAGAAAAATACTTTGATTGCTGGAATGATAGCAGATTTCAAAAGAGTGGGAGGTTGTCTGAAAATCTGGGCGATGCGTGTCCTCGGCATCACTCGGCCGAGTTGACTTCTCTACTCGGTCGAGTGGGCTTCTCTACTCGGCCGAGTGACAGACCCTGTAAAATTCCAGTAAGTCAGGGGTCTTGGGGGGTCTGTCTTTGGAGGTGACTCGGCCGAGTGGCTTTACTCACTCGGCCGCGGGGCATTCGGTACTCGGCCGAGTCGGAACCCTCAATCGCCTAACGGATTCCAGTAAGTCTGGGATTTTTGCTTGCCGTCGTCATGATGCCACTCGGGCGAGTTGTGTCTCTGTGCTCGGCCGAGTGGGATGGCGATGCTCGGCCGAGTGCACGCTGATACTCAATCTGCTGCGTGTCCGATCTGGCCGGCCGAGCGGGTTTCTTTGCTCGTCCGAGTGACTCCTTCACTCGGCCGAGTGGCATGCTGAAAATGCCCAATCTTCTCCGTTTCTCCTCCTCGTCGCTCCTACGGAGTTCCTTCTTCTTCCACCCGTCTCCCATCGCCGAATAGCCCTCAAAAGAGCCTTGGGTGACGCTCCAGAGTGGGTGCAAGTCCCTTAAGCTCATTTTTGCTCCCGATCGCTCCATATTTCCTGAAATCCGACAAAAACAAGAAATAGTGAAAAGTAACGCAATATTGTCGAATACTCGTGAAAATCGCAATATGAGCAATCGAAATGGCGTGAAAACATGCAGAAAAAAGGTGTAAAATATGGACCGATCAAAATCCCCCAAGCTTACCTCTTACTCGTCCTCGAGGAAGATAAGTAGAGAGACAAACTCGGGAGATGAAAATAAAGAAAATGAAATGAAAAAGAAAGAACACGAGGTGGAAGGGGTCGCTAGACTCTTTTCTCAGATCTCAAGCTATAAGCTACACATCACGACTACTTGGAAAATACAAATCACATGCTATAAGGATTTCATATCTTACATAAACATGGTACTTGCAAGCTTTTAAGAACAATAAAAGGGATTCTCTAAATTCATACAATCAATTCATATCCACGTCACACATTTCATAGGATTTAATATACAAATGTTGGCAATGCACTTTTCAATCAAGAGTTATAACTGAAGCATATAAGAATCACACCAAGCATGCAATAGAGAATGGAATAAGAGACATGGCATTCACATATTTATTTCAAATCATGAAAAATCTCCATATCTAATATATTTTGCAAAGTCTAAGCATTATCGAATATCCCCATTCATGCACGTCTCCACTTCTAAGGTCATACTCACTCATTTGGTCAAATGAATTCACCCCCCCCCCCCCCCAGCTTAGCTCGGGGCATCACATCTAAAGGAATATGATAGTTGAAAATGGGATTTTTGCCTTGGTTTTCCCAAGTATTTTGTGGCTCCAATATTGAGATAGAGAAAAAAAAAAATTTTGGACTTTGTTTCTCATTTTTCGCTTTGGCTTTTTGTAGGAGCTATATGATTTTTATTTTTGGTTTTTGGCTCCTTTTTGGATTTTTGGACTTTTTGGAGCTAACTTTTCTTTTATGGGGATTTTTGGGAAATATATGCGATATAAGTAGCTTTAGGAGGTGAATTCAAGTGACATGTAGAGAATAAAAAGATATATGTGGAGAAAGAAATAATGTAACCCTCGGTTCACTCTAAGATGTGCAAGAACGGTTCAATAAAATAATACTTCAACTAAAACTCATATGTAAGTATGGATATTCTCAATCATCTCAATAAAAAGCGAAGTCAAGCGGTAAAGAGTACTTTCATATCAAGCATGCAACAGAAGGTGAATAAGATAATAAGGCAGATGCTTCCGTTATACAATTGATGCGTGAATCTTGGAGCACTTCCAACAAAAGCATATCAAACACTAATCCATACATTCAGCTTCAATTAATATCATGCATTCATATAGAGGAATCATCAAAAGAATATATAAGCAAGCACATGGATAGTAGGACTATGAAATACTCTAAGTAGCATGGCAAGGAATAATAAGCATCGTGATGGTTGCTAAAGCAATAAGAGACATCATCATAAGGAACAAATCTAGCGAAAGGAGGAAAAGAAAATAAAGATATAAAATAAAAGGGAGGAAAGAAAAGAAAAACAAGCACACAATATGATGCATGAACACACATAAAAGGAAAATAAGATGGAAAAAATCAAAAAGATGATGTAAAAAATTTTGAAAATTTTTAAAAGCCCTAAAATAAAGTAAAAATGCAACTAATGCATCTAAATGGCATGGAAATGCACTCCCCCAAGCTTAAACTTCACATTGTCCTCAATGTGATCATAATGAAAGAATATGAGGAACAACGATAATAATAAGGGGGTGAATGAAAAATGATGACATGAATGACATGAAATCCTAATGCACCTACATGCACATACAATGATGCATGAGAGCGCTCCCTCAACTCCAAGGCATGCTTACGAGATTTGGCCTCGATAGGTCACCGGTGGGTTAAGGACCGAGCTACGGCTCGCACCCTCCCCTCCCTCAACTGCAAGCTTACAAGCTTTGCCGTCGATAGGTCACCGGAGGGTTAAGGACCACGCTTCGGCTCGCACCCTACCCTCCCTCAACTTTGGGGCAAGCATAGAGCTTCGCCCTTGATAGGTCGTCAGTGGGTTAAGGACCGAGCTACAGCTCGCACTCTCCCCTTCCCTCACTCAACTCCGGGGCAAGTTTACGAGCTTCGCCCTCGATAGGTCGCCGCTGGGTTAAGGACTGAGCTACCGCTCGCTCCCTCCCCTCCCTGAACTCTTGGGCAAGCTTACGAGCTTCGTCCTCCATAGGTCACCGGTGGGTTAAGGACCAGGCTAGGGCTTACACGCTCCCCTCCCTCAACTCCGGGGCAAGCTTACAAGCTTTGCCCTCTATAGATCACCGGTTTGTCAAGGACCAAGTTATGGCTTGCACCCTCCCATCCCTCAACTCCGGGGCAAGCTTACGGGTTACGCCCTCGATAGGTCGCCGGTGGGTTAAGGACCGAGATACTGCTCTCACCCACCCATACCTCAACTCTAGGGAAAGTTATGAGCTTTGCCCTCGTTAGGTCGTCGGTGGGTTAAGGGCAGAGCTACAGCTCGAACCCTCCCATCTCTCAACTCCAGGGCAAGCTTACGAGCTTCACGCTCGATTGGTCACCGGAGGGCTAAGTACCGAGCTACGGCATGCACCCTCCCCTCCCTCAACTTCGGGTCAAGCTTACAAGCTTCGCCTTCGATAGGTCGCAAATGGGTTAAGGGCCAAGCTACGACACGCACCTTCCCCTCCCTCAACTCCGGGGCAAGCTTGCAAGCTTCACCCTCGATAGGTCGCCAGTGTGTTAAGGACCGAGCTACGGCTCGCACCCTCCCTTCCCTCAACTCCAGAGCAAGGTTACGAGCTTCGCCCTCGATAGGTCACCGGTGGGTTAAGGACCAAGATACGGCTCACACCCTCTCCTCCCTCAACTCCAAGTCAAGCTTACGAGCTTCGCCCTCGATAGGTCGCCAATGGGTTAAGGACCGAGCTACAGCTGGCACCCTCCCCTCCCTCAACTCTGGGGCAAGCTTATGGGCTTCGCCCTCGATAGGTCGTCGGTGGGTTAAGGACCGAGCTACGGCTCGCACCCTCCCCTCCCTCAACTGCAGGGCAAGCTTACAAGCTTTGCCCACGATAGGTCGTCGGTGGGTTAAGGACCGAGTTACGGCTCGCACCCTTCACTCCCTTAACTCCGGGGCTAGCTTCTGCGCTTTGCACTCGATAGGTCACCGGTGGTTTAAGGACCGAGCTAGGGCTCGCACCCTCCCCTCCCTCAACTACGAGGCAAGCTTACGAGCTTTGCCCTTGATAGGTCACCGGTGGGTTAAGGACCGTGCTAGGGTTTGCATCCTCCCTTCCCTCAACTCCGAGGCAAGCTTAAGAGCTTCACCCACGATTGTTCACCGGTGGTGTAACGGCTGGTTTTTGTAAGATGAATATTATTTATATACATGCAATTGTTCGTCTTCTTTCTTTACTTCTCCGCGCTCACATCTTAGTATAGGATCACTCTTGGAACTCATTAGAATCATCCCGAAGCTTCCCGCTTCAATTTGCGACTTTTTGTGTCAATTAGCCGGTTCACGTTAGGGAACCGACCGACTAGATGTCCATCTAGTCGGTCAACAACTCCTCATGGACCGACTAGTTTTTGTCAGGCTTTTCCCTTATGTTACTGTTTACACTTAGTCAGTCTAAGTTCAACCACCGACCGATTAGTTATCGAACTAGTCGGTCAACACTTCTTCGCAGACCGACTAAATACAGAGATCATTTTTCGCATCAGGTTACTGTTTACCATTAGTCGGTCAAAGAACGAAAACCGACCGACTAGTTGACGAACTAGTCGGTTAAGTATCCTTCTCTGACCGACTAATCTTCAAAATATCTTATCGACCATTTTCACCCTTTAGTCGGTCTATGAACACTGGCGGACTGACTAGGTTGCAAACTAGTCGGTCGACGAGCCTTCACAGACCGACTAACTCTATAAATTTTACAGCAACCCTGTTCTCGGTTTGGGTTTTAGTCGGTCACGGTTTTACGACCGACCGACTAGTTCCCAAACTAGTCGGTCGACCTCCCTTCTCTGACCGACTAGTTGGCCCCGAAACCCTAATTTTTGTGCTAGCCGCCGCTTCTTTTCTTATTTAAACGGGGCTTCTTTCTTCATTTCTCTTGATAGATTTCAGTCTCCATCTTCCCCAAATCCTACTCCCCTACCTCCCACGTCCTTCCCTTGCTCGTTCCTCCATCCTTGCGCCTCCATCTTCCCCAAAGCTTTCCCCCTCTTCTCTCGTTTCTCTTTCTTTTGCCCCCGCACGGTGTTCCCATCTCAGATCCAGCAGCAACGACGCCGGGAGTCGCTGAAATCTTCACCACCACCGGTGATCAACATTCCTCGCTGCGCTACCCGCGGCTTGGGAATTTCCGGACGACGCAAAGCTTCCACCCTTTTCAGATTTGACGCCGGATCTTCGTGCAATCGTAAATTTCAAGTTGGTACCCTAAATTCATAGTAACCCCCCCAATAGATGATCAAACCCTAAATAAAAGTCACAACCTAATCAAACTAAATTTATTTTCCGCGGATCTTTAAAACGTTGTACAAACCGTAGAAATCGACGAATGGACATTATGCATGCACACATAGGATAGATCGTCGATTAGGTCAACTCATTAAAAATGTGATTTTTAACTGGATAGGATAGTCCCGATAACCTAGACACAACCCTAATAGGGATTAATGAATCGGGATCTGACACCGTCGCCATGTCACGATTTTCAGACACTTTTCCGTCGACGAGACGATTGGACGAGGCGTACCAGGGAGACGACGCGCTCGCCACCACAGGCAAGTGTATCACTTACGTTTCTTGGCCATGTTTTGGGCCTTTATCTTGTTAGGATTGTTAATTTAGAAACTTGAGGACCGGACGTGAAATGATAGCGTCCAGGACGCCTTTGATGGCTCAGATTTGACAACGAAATCTGAGTCCAATAACAACAATTTCTGACATCATAGGATTGACATGCGTGTGCGTGATTTGTGGACACCCTAGTACAACCCCTCCCGTTTTGTCGTGTCTTGTTCCTTTCCGTCTGCACAGCCCGCTGGGCAATAGGGCACTCGCCAAGCCAGAGCGAGTGATCCCTTGTACTAGTTCACAGCCCTATGGGAAATTGGGCACTTGCCAAGCTAGAGCAGGTGATCCTATGTACCGATACACAGCTCAGAGAGCAATTTGGCACTTGCCAAGCTAGAGCAAGTGATCCCATATCTTGTCACGATTCTTGGGGTTATAGGGTAGGGTTGAGCGTGCAAGCGGCAAGAGGGACTGATCCCCCTCGAACCGAACAGGTGTGAACCCTTTCGTGTCTTGTCTTGTCTGGCTTCCATGTTCCGTCTTGTCTTGACACCTGTAGGCTAGTCCCGTAGTCCATAGCACTCGCTATGACTACTACTTGTCATGTTTACTTGTCTGTTGTGTTTCTTTCTGTTGTTAAAAACCTCAGCATGTTAATCAACCAGTAAAATGTTGTAAGTAATTGGTACACTTGTAGTTTGGTCTAATCTTTTCTTGTAGACCTTGTCTGACGTACAGTTCCTTCTTTTGGTGTTGTACGTCCGGGATTGAGCCAGAGTACGTGGAGGAGACTGACCTGACTGCCGACGTGGAGCCAGAGGGCGTCGATCCCGAGTACGACCCCGAGGAGGATCAGAGTTAGAGACTTTTAGTAGCAGATTCCAGAGGCGTTATTATCTTTGTTGGGTGCATAGCACCTTTTATGTTTCTTCGTTTAGGTTGGGTGCTTGCACCATTAGATTTACTTTTCTGCTGTTGTAGCCCTTCAGGCGTTGAGACTTGGTACTATTGATATGTTGGAATAAATTTTGTGATGTTCTTTCCTTCTTGTACTTTTATTGTTTTGTACTAACATGCAGGGACTTGTACCTTCACCTTGGTACCACACAGATGCTTATTGGGTCAGGGCTTCGTAGCTCTGGCCTAAGCGGGCCTAGTCACGCGTCTCCTCCGTTGTTTTGGGAAGCGGGGCGTGACAGGTTTTAGTGGTGGCCCATGCAGGTCCACTTCCCATCTTTCTGCAAGTACAAAACAGTAAGAGTAAGGACATTCACTTTTGATATTCAAACAATGTACGAGTCTAACCTTCGTCTTTCTGTCAATAGGATGGCCGGACGACGCGTTACCCAATCGGGAAACTTAGGCGATGGAGTTCCGAAGGACCAGGGTGGAGAGTTCCGTCAGTTTCTGGGTGTGATGAGGGAGATGCTAGATGTTCTGCATCAGCTGGTTCAGCAGTCTCAGCGTGCTGCCCAGGCTCCACTTGTTGCACCACCTCCACCTCCGCCTGCTCTGCGAGCTGCTCCAGGAGTGAAGCAGTTCAACGAGCTGCAGCCGAAGACTTTCTCTGGGAAGGAAGGACCTCTGGGTGTCGATGAGTGGATCCAGAGCACGGAGGAGAAGTTAGTTGCTGCGAAAATTCCTGACGATACCCGAGTGGAGATAGCGAAGATGCAGTTGACGGAGAATGCGAGGAACTGGTGGCGCATTGAGGAGAGGCGTCTGGAGAAACCAGTGGAGTGGAGGACCTTCAAATCGATGTTCAAAGACAAATATTTCACCAAGTCTGCTAGGAGAGAGCTGCTGAGCAAGTTTATAGATCTGAAGCAGGGGGATATGACCGTCGAGGAGTATGAAGCCGAGTTTGAGATGTTGAGCCGTTTTGCCCCGCACATGGTGAAGAAGGAGGAGAAGTGAGCTGATCGCTTTCATCAGGGACTGCGTCCGAAGATTCAGGCGTCGATGTCTTCGGCGAGTTTCTCGACTATGAGGGAGGTGCTTGATGCTGCGAAGAATCATGAGCTCATAGCTCTTTTGCCTGACCCTCCAGCTGATAAGGGGAAGCGTCCCATGGAGCAGTATCGACCACCTGCTAGGCCGGCGATGAGGCCAGTCCAGACCGTGCCATTTAAGAGGCCCGGAGCACCAGTGCAGCAGCAGAGCAAGGGTCCGTGCCATTTCTGCGGCAAGCCCGGACATGTTCAGACCAACTGTCGGAGGAAGCTGGGACTGTGCCTACTTTGTGGTGATGCTTTGCATGCTACGAAGGACTGTCCTAGAGCCCGCACTGCTGTTGTTGGAGTGCCAGCACCGTTACAGATGAGGGCCCCTGCTCCGGTTCAGAGAGGACCTGCCGCTCGTGGACCACCCTTGGTGCCACAGAGGCAGCTATACCAGCGAGCAGTGCAGCCCCCGAGGCCGGCCTATACTATGACTGCTGTGGAGACTGAGGAGCTAGATGGAGTGATTGCAGGTAATAACTTGACCTAGTCTTTTCATTTCATAATTATATTGTATTGCTAGTCTAGTTAGTGTTGTCTGTTTGCTTGATTGTTAGAGTAGTTTTTGACCTTAGACCCATGTTTTCTTAGGCACCATTCTTGTGTTCTCTCACCCTGCTTTGGCTTTGTTTGACTCTGGTGCATCTATGTGCATCTTATCCCGGAGGTTTATAACAAGGCACTCCATTCCTACCCATACACTTCCTAAGTGTTGGGACATCACTACTGGGAACGGAGTAGTGACGGTGAATCTGGGATGTCGGTTGATTCCTTTAGTGGTTAGTGGACATGAGCTATATGCAGATTTCATCGTCCACGATCTACCACATTTCGATGTCGTCCTCGGCATCGAGTGGTTGGGAGATTTCCACGCTTCGATCGATTGTCACAGCAAGAGAGTGGTTTTCCGGATTCCAGGTCATCCGGAGTTCGAGTTCCTAAGCCGAGATGAGTCGCTTGGGCCCATCAGATTTCGGGCCAAGCCGGAGGTGCCGGTGATAGCAGCGTTGCAGATGGAGATGGAGATTGGCCGACTCCGCAGTCAGCAACCGACATCAGGAGTTTTCTTGGCCTAGCAGGCTATTATAGGCGGTTCGTTAAAGATTTCTCGAGGATTGCGGAGCCGATGACGAAGCTGACGAGGAAGGATGAGGGGTTTCTGTGGTCTGATGCTTGTGAGGAGGCTTTCAGTATCTTGAAGGCGAGGTTGACCACGGCACCAGTTTTGACGGTACCGGATCGGAGCGGAGGCTTTGAAGTTTATTGTGATGCATCGGGGAAGGGCCTGGGATGCGTTTTGCATCAGCATGGCCATGTGGTCGTGTATGCTTCTCGTCAATTGAGGACTCATGAGAAGAATTACCCGACGCACGATCTGGAGTTGGCAGCAGTGATCTTTGTGCTGAAGATTTGGAGGCATTTCTTGCTGGGTGAGTGTGTGAAGATTTTTACAGATCATAAGAGCTTGAAGTACATATTCACCCAGAAGGAGCTCAGCATGCGTCAGAGACGATGGTTGGAGCTCATGGCTGACTACGAGATAGATTTGCAGTATCATCCGTGGAAGGTGAACGTTGTGCCGGACGCTTTAAGTAGACTTCCCACGGCTATGGTGTATACTGCTGACTGGAGGATTCAGCAGGAGCTGAAGGAGATGGATTTGGAGGTTGTCCTACCTGGTGTGGTTCATACTTTCATGAATTTGCAGATTCAGTCCATGATCGTGGATCGGATCAAGGCAGCACAGGCGGGAGATCCGAAGTTGCAGAGGATCAGGAGGCAGGTTGAAGCTGGGCTGCGTGCGGAGTTCGTGATTCATGAGGATGGTTCGCTGCGGTACGGTAGCAGACTCTGCATACCTACTGGTGATGTTCGGGAGGAGCTTTTGAGTGAGGCTTATAGCTCGCCTTATTCTATACATCCTGGTGGTACCAAGATGTATAAGGACCTCTGACAGAATTACTGGTGGATTGGCATGAAGAGGAGTGTGGCACGGAGCATTGCCAAGTGTTTGGTATGCCAACAGGTGAAGGCCGAGCACCATCGTACTGCTGGGTTGCTGCAACCTCTTCCTATCCCGGAGTGGAAGTGGCAACACATTACGATGGATTTCGTGATTGGTTTACCTCGGACCCCGAGGCAAAACGACGCAGTCTGGGTGATCGTAGATCGGTTGACCAAGTCTGCGCATTTTATTCCTTTTCGAGTAGCCCAGTCTACGGAAGCCTTGGCGAGGAAATATCTTGTGGTAAAATTTCGTTTCTGCTTCTCTTTAATCTTCCTTCTTGATTAGTTGTGACGTAGACCGTGTACGTGCATGAGATTGTACGCTTACACGGGATCCCCGTGAGCATCGTGTCTGACAGAGATACGAGGTTCACATCTCAGTTCTGGAGAAGTCTGCAGGAGAATTTGGGTACGAGTCTGAGTTTCAGCACGGCGTACCACCCGCAGACCGACGGCCAGTCCGAGAGGACTATACAGATTCTGGAGGATATGCTGCGAGCTTGCACGCTCGACTGGAAGGGATCTTGGGAGGACCATCTCCATTTGGTGGAGTTTTCTTATAACAACAGCTACCAGGAGAGCATTGGCATGGCGCCTTTTGCTGCCTTATATGGGAGAAAATGTCGATCGCCACTGAGCTGGGATGACGTTGGAGATCGGGAGCTGTTGGGTCCAGAGATGATTGTTGAAGTTGTGGATGTCGTGAGAGACATCAGGGAGAAGCTCAGAGTTACGCAGGATCGCTTTAAGTATTGGGCTGATGCCAAGAGGAGACCGTTGGAGTTTCAGCTTGGAGATCACGTTTTCTTGAAGATTTCTCCGAACCGCGGAGTTATTCGTTTTGGGAAGAAAGGGAAGCTGAGCCCGAGGTTTATTGGACCTTTTGATGTGCTGGAACGTGTGGGAGCAGTGGCCTACCGCCTTGCTCTGCCACCATCTTTGGTGGGGGTTCACGACGTATTCCACGTATCACAGTTACGTCGGTGGTCCGTCGCACACGGTGGATTCCTCGGAGATCACGGTCCGTCCGGACCTGACCTACGACCAGCAACCCATGCAGATTATGGACCGTCGACAGAAGCAGTTGAGGAATAAGGTAGTCGACCTGGTGAGAGTGATGTGGCGTCACGGATCGCCTGGAGAGTCCACGTGGGAGAGAGAGGATGAGATGAGAGAGCGTTACCCTCACCTATTCTGAAAGAAATTCCGAGGGCGGAATTTTCTTAAGGTGGGTAGGATGTAACGGCTGGTTTTTTTAAGATGAATATTATTTATATATATGCAATTGTTTGTCTTCTTTCTTTACTTCTCCGCGCTCACATCTTAGTATAGGATCACTCTTGTAACTCATTAGAATCATCCCGAAGCTTCCCGCTTCAATTTGCGACTTTCTGTGCCAATTAGTCAGTTCACGTTGGGGAACCGACCGACTAGATGTCCATCTATTCTGTCAACAACTCCTCATGGACCGACTAGTATTTGTCAGGCTTTTCCCTTAAGTTACTGTTTACACTTAGTCGGTCTAAGTTCAACCACCGACCGACTAGTTATCGAACTAGTCGGTCAACACTTCTTCGCAGACCGACTAAGTACAGAGATCATTTTTCGCATCAGGTTACTGTTTATCATTAGTCGGTCAAAGAACGAAAACCGACCGACTAGTTGATGAACTAGTCGGTTAAGTATCCTTCTCTGACCGACTAATCTTCAAAATATCTTATCGACCATTTTCACCCTTTAGTCGGTCTATGAACACTGGCCAACCAACTAGGTTGCAAACTAGTCGGTCGACGAGCCTTCACAGACCGACTAACTCTATAAATTTTACAGAAACCCTGTTCTCGGTTTGGATTTTAGTCGGTCACGGTTATACGACCGACCGACTAGTTCCCAAACTAGTCGGTCGACCGCCCTTCTCTGACCGACTAGTTGACCCCGAAACCCTAATTTTTGTGCTAGCCGCCGCTTCTTTCCTTATTTAAACGGGGCTTCTTTCTTCATTTCTCTTGATAGATTTCAGTCTCCATCTTCCCCAAATCCTACTCCCCTACCTCCCACGTCCTTCCCTTGCTCGTTCCTCCATCCTTGCGCCTCCATCTTCCCCAAAGCTTTCCCCCTCTTCTCTCATTTCTCTTTCTTTTGCCCCAGCATGGTGTTCCCATCTCAGATCCAGCAGCAACGACGCCGGGAGACGCTGAAATCTTCACCACCACCGGCGATCAACATTCCTCGCTACGCTACCCGCGGCTTGGGAATTTTCGGACGACGCAAAGCTTCCACCCTTTTCAGATTTGACGCCGGATCTTCGTGCAATCGTAAATTTCAGGTTGGTACCCTAAATTCGTAGTAACCCCCACAATAGATGATCAAACCCTAAATAAAAGTCGCAACCTAATCAAACTAAATTTATTTTCCGCGGATCTTTAAAACGTTGTACAAACCGTAGAAATCGACGAATGGACATTATGCATGCACACATATGATAGATCACCGATTAGGTCAACTCATTAAAAATGTGATTTTTAACTGGAAAGGATAGTCCCGATAACCTAGACACAACCCTAATAGGGATTAATGAATCGAGATCTGACACCGTCGCCGTGTCACGATTTTCAGACACTTTTCCGCCGACGAGACGATTGGACGAGGCGTACCAGGGAGACGACGCGCTCGCCACCACAGGCAAGTGTATCACTTGTGTTTCTTGGCCATGTTTTGGGCCTTTATCTTGTTAGGATTGTTAATTTAGAAACTTGAGGACCGGATGTGAAATGATAGCATCCGGGACGCCTTTGATGGCTCAGATTTGACAACGAAATCTGAGTCCAACAACAACAATTTCTGACATCATAGGATTGACATGTGTGTGCGTGAGTTGTGGACACCCTAGTACAACCCCTCCCGTTTTGTCGTGTCTTGTTCCTTTTCGTCTGCACAGCCCGCTGGGCAATAGGGCACTCGCCAAGCCAGAGCGAGTGATCCCTTGTACTAGTTCACAGCCCGATGGGCAATTGGGAAACTGTCAAACTAGAGAAGGTGATCCCATGTACCGATACATAGCTCAGAGAGCAATTGGGCACTTGCCAAGCTAGAGCAAGTGATCCCATGTCTTGTCACGATTCTTGGGGTTATAGGGTAGGGTTGAGCGTGCAAGCGGCAAGCGGGACTGATCCCCCTCGAACCGAACAGGCGTGAACCCTTTCGTGTCTTATCTTGTCTTGTCTTGTCTGGCTTCCATGTTCCGTCTTGTCTTGACACCTGTAGGCTAGTCCCGTAGTCCATAGCACTCGCTATGACTACTACTTGTCATGTTTACTTGTCTGTTGTGTTTCTTTCTGTTGTTAAAAACCTCAGCATGTTAATCAACCAGTAAAATGTTGTAAGTAATTGGTACACTTGTAGTTTGGTCTAATCTTTTCTTTTAGACCTTGCCTAATGTACAGTTCCTTCTTTTGGTGCTGTACGTCAGGGATTGAGCCAGAGTACGTGGAGGAGACTGACCTGACTGTCGACGTGGAGCCAGAGGGCGTCGATCCCGAGTACGACCCCGAGGAGGATCAGAGTTAGAGACTTTTAGTAGCAGATTCCAGAGGCGTTATTATCTTTGTTGGGTGTGTAGCACCTTTTATGTTTCTTTGTTTAGGTTGGGTGCTTGCACCATTAGATTTACTTTTCTGCTGTTGTAGCCCTTCGGGCGTTGAGACTTGGTACTATTAATATGTTGGAATAAAATTTGTGATGTTCTTTCCTTCTTGTACTTTTATTGTTCTGTACTAACATGCAGGGACCTGTACCTTCGCCTTGGTACCACACAGATGCTTATTGGATGAAGGCTTCGTAGCTCTGGCCTAAGCGGGCCTAGTCACGCTTCGCCTCCGTTGTTTTGGGAAGCGGGGTGTGACAGGTGGGTTAAGGCCCGAGCTACGGCTCGCACCCTTCCCTCCCCCAACTCCGGGGCAAGCTTACGAGCTTTGCCCTCGATAGGTCGCCAGTGGGTTAATGACCGAGCTACGGCTCGCACCCTCCACTCCCTCAACTCCAGGGCAAGATTATGAGCTTCGCCCCGATAGGTCACCTGTGGGTTAAGGACCGAGCTACGGGTCGCACCCTCCCCTCCATCAACTCTGGGGCAAGTTTATGAGATTCGCCCTCGATAAACTTCTCAAACTCCGGGGCAAGCGTATGAGCTTCGCCCTCGATAGGTGCCAACTCCGCAACATTCCGCTTCTCTTAGGCCTTAGCCAATTCCAAGCATAAAGTTGGGGGCATACAGTCTAAGGCAAAAAGTGGCAATAAGCAACACAAGCATAAAAGATAAATAAGGGGAACCGCCTAAGGTAATATTTCATTAAAGTTAAAGTTAATACATTTACATGAAACTTTCTACGTAAGGTCCTACACATGGCCCCAAGACCGGCCCCACATTTGCAACCACCCCCGAAGATTATGCAGTGCCGCCTCCCCCTGGCCATTAACCTCATCCTCTTCATCATCGGAGGCCATGGTCAACTTGTTGAAGTCGACCTACCGGGCGGGGTATAGGACCGAGCTACGGCTTGCACTCTCCCCTCCCTCAACTATGGGGCAAGCTTATGAGATTCGTCATCGATTGGTCGTCGGTGGGTTAAGGTCGAGTTACGGCATGCACCTTCCCCTCCCTCAACTCCGGGGCAATCATACGTGCTTCGCCCTCGATTGGTCATCGTGGGTGAATGACCGAGCTACGGCACACACCCTCTGCTCCCTCAACTTCGGGGCAAGCTTACGGGCTTCCCCACGGCTAGGTCACCAATGGATTAAGGACTGAGCAACGGCTAGCACCAACCCCTCCCTCAACTCCGAGGCAAGCTTACGAGCTTCGCCCTCGATAGGTTGTCGATGGGTTAAGGACCGAGCTACGGCTCGCACCCTCTCCTCCCTCAACTTCATGGCTAGCTTACGAGGTTGCTCTTGAAAGGTCACCGGTGGTTTACGGACAGGGATACGGCTCACAGCTTCTCCTCCCTCAACTCCGGGGCAAGCTTACGAGCTTTGTCCTCGAAAGGTCGTCGGTGGTTTAAGGATCGGGTTACGGCTTGCACCCACCCATCCCTCAACTCCAAGGCAAGCTTACGAGCTTCTCCCTAGATAGGTCGTCGGTGGGTTAAGGACCGTGCTACGGCTCGTACCCACCCCACCCTCAACTCCGGGGCAAGCTTACGAGCTTCGCCCTCGATAGGTCACCAGTGGCTTAAGGACCGCGCTACGGCTTGCACCCACCCCTCCCTCAACTCTGGGATAAGCTTACGAGCTTCACCCTCGATAGGTTGCCGGTGGGTTAAGGTCCGAACTACGGCATGCACCCTCCCCTCCATCAACTCCGGGGCAAGCTTACGAGCTTTGCCCTCGATAGGCCGCTGGTGGGTTAAGGTCCGTTCTATGGCATGCACCCTCCCCTCCCTCAACTTCGGGGCAAGATTACGAGCTTCGCCTTCGATAGGTCGCTGGTAGGTCAGAGCTACGACACGCACCCTCCACTCCCTCAACTCTGGGGCAAGCTTACGAGCTTCACCCTCGATAGGTCGCCGATGGGTTAAGGACCGAGTTACGGCTTGCACCCTTCCTGTCCTCTACTCTAGGGCATGCTTACGGGCTTCGGCCTCGATAGGTCGCCAGTGGGTTAAGGATCGGCTGTGGATTGCACCCTCTGCTCCCTCAACTCCAGGGCACGCTTACGAGATTTGGCATCGATAGGTCGCTGGTGGGTTAAGAACCGAGCTGCGGCTTGCACCCTCTCATCCCTAAACTCTGGGGCAAGCTTATGAGCTTCGCATTCGATAGGTCACCAGAGGGTTAAGGACCAAGCTACGGCTCACTCTCTCCTGTCCCTCAACTACGGGGCAAGCTTAGAGCTTCGCTCTGGACTGGTCGTCCGTGGGTTAAGGACCGAGCTACAGCTCGCATCCTCCCCTCCCCTCGCTCAACTCTGGGGCAAGCTTACGAGCTTTGCCCTCGATAGGTCACCGCTAGGTTAAGGACCGAGCTACCGCTTGCTCCCTCCCCTCCCTCAACTTCGGGGCAAGCTTACGAGCTTCTCCCTCAATAGGTCACCGGTGGGTTAAGCACCGAGCTAGGGCATACACACTCCCCTCCCTCAACTCCAGGGCAAGCTTACGAGCTTCGCCCTCTATAGGTCACCGGTGGGTTAAGGACCACGCTATGGCTTGCACATTCCCATCCCTCGACTCCGGGGCAAGCTTACGAGCTTGGCGCCATATAGGTTGCTAATGGGTTAAGGACCAAGCTACGGCTCGCACCCTACCATCCCTCAACTCCGGGGCAAGCTTACGAGCTTCGCCCTTGTTAGCTCACCGGTGGGTTAAGGACAGAACTATGGCTCGCACCCTCCCCTCCCTCCACTCTAGTGCATGCTTACGAGCTTCGTCCTCGATAGGTCGCCGATGGGCTAAGTATCGAGCTACAACATGCACCCTCCCCTCCCGCAACTCTGGGGCAAGCTTTCGAGCTTCACCTTCGATAGGTCGCCGATGGGTTAAGGGCCGAGCTATGGCATGCATCTTCCCCTCGCTCAACTCTGGGGCAAGCTTACGAGCTTCACCCTCAATAGGTCACCGGTGGGTTAAGGACCGAGCTACGACTTGCACCCTCTCCTTCCTCAACTCTGGGGCATGCTTACGGGCTTCGGCCTCGATAGGTCGCCAGTGGGTTATGGATTGGTTGTGGCTCGCACTCTCTGCTCCCTCAACTCCAGGGCATGCTTACGAGATTTGGCCTTGATAGGTCACCGGTGGGTTAAGGACCGAGCTGCGGCTCGCATCCGCCCATCCCTCAACTCTGGGGTAAGCTTACGAGCTTCGTCCTCGATAGGATGCCGAAGGGTTAAGGACCAAGATGCGGCTCGATCCCTCCCCTCCCACAACTCCGGGGCAAGCTTATAGCTTCGCCCTTGATAGGTAGTCGGTGGGTTAAGGACCGAGCTACAGCTCGCACACTCCCCTCCTCTCGCTCAATGTCGGAGCAAGCTTACAAGCTTTGCCCTTGATATGTCACCGCTGGGTTAAGGACCGAGCTACCGCTCGCTCCCTCCCCTCCCTGAACTCCGGGACAAGCTTACGAGCTTTGCCCTCAATAGGTCACCGGTGGGTTAAGGACTGGGCTAGGGCTTACACAATCTCCTCCCACAACTCCGGGGCAAACTTACGAGCTTTGCCCTCTATAGGTTACCGGGGGGTTAAGGACCAAGCTATGGCTCGCACCCTACCATCCCTCAACTCTGGGGCAAGCTTACGAGCTTAAGGACCAAGCTACGGCTCATACCCTCCCATCCCTCAACTCTAGGACAAGCTTACGAGCTTCGCCCTTGTTGAGTCATCGGTGGGTTAAGGACATAGCTATGGCTAGCACCTGACACGGCGCAAAAGATGCGCACTACTCCCAATGATAGGAGGTCATCAAGTAGTAGTTCCTGGTAAGCCCAGGGTCGGATCACAGGGACAATTCATTTCACGTTCACAATCTCAATTGGTTAAGGAATGCTAAAAGTGTTGGTACAACCAACTAAACTAACAAGTGTAGTGTGGAGTGTGGTGGTAAGCCGGTTGAGCCAAACCTAAGGTAGGTAGGTTAGAGACCAAAGTAGGGAGCTAGTCAAGAAAGGAAAAGTGTGTGGAATGGGGTGTCACTAGGGTTGTGAGTTGATTAGCAAGGGGTTCACTTCAAATGAATCAACCTTCCATCCATTTCAAGGTATGCAGGATTGTGCACGTAGGTAGTGCCCTTAAGGCACACCGCCGTTCTACGGCCCCACCAAGGGTAATGCACGATTCATTCGTGTGTTGATTAGTGGGTTGGAATATCTAACTTAAGCTCATGAGTCAATCCTTGCATTCGTGTCAATAGGATGCAAGAATGGTGCACGTAGGTGTGACCTTTAGGGTACACCACCGTTCTGCGGCCCCGCCAAGAGTGGTGCACGACTCAATGAAATCTAGGGTACAACCCATCAATCAACACCACTAGCGTCCATTTCAAGGCATGCCAATCCAATTAAATGCAAGGAATGATCAATTAATAATCAATCTCACAAACCCTAGCTAATCCCAATTCCACACACTATTGGCTTTACGACATCATAATGAATAGCAAGATGATAAATATTAATGAGCATTCATTGCAAGCCATCAATTGAATAACTATCAAAAGATTCTCACATTCATTCAATAATCATTCAAATATACATTCAGTTCATTTAGAAACCAATAGCTACAAAAGATGGGAAGAAATCACCAAGAGAAACCCTAGAAAACAAGCTTTCCCCTCTCTTGCTCCTCATCCAAGCTTCCCTAGCCTTCAATGGCCTCCAAGCCCTTGTCCTAGCTCTTTGGGAAGAAGATGGGGGTCTCAAACCCCCAATAGAACAGTAAATCCCCCTGGCCGAAGTGTAGTGTTCCTGGAAATGCTACAGGCGCATAAAATAGCCCAAAATCAACTATCGGGTCTGAGTCGGGCATTGCGGGTGTGAGTTGTGCCGCCCGAAACTGCCCGCAAGCGATCAGCGGGCGAGGCCTTGGCCCGCTTCCGTTTGCGAGCGGGCTTTTAAGCCCGCCCTTAAAACTAACTGGCTTTCCAGCCTGCTTAAAATCAGCGGGGTAGCGCCCGCTAAAAAATCAGCGGGGCACGCACGAAGCGCGTGCCCCGCAATTCCCCTTCCTTCGCAGGATTGGCGCCACGTGGCACCGTGAGATCGCACCACGTGGCGCCGTGAGATCGCGCCATGTGATGCCCTTTCAAACCCTTTTTTTGATTTTTAAAACCTCATTTCTTCTCCAATTAATTAGCCAAAAATACCTAGAAATCCCAGAAAAATTTCAGAAAATTCTGGAAAATCTCCAAGAATCCCAGGAGTTCCAGAAAAATAGGGGAGGGAGAAATTAGTCCATATAATGATGTTTTGTGAAAAGAATATAAATAAGCTCTTATATGCAACATAAAGTGTGATTATACCCAAAAGAGCAAGATTAAGCCTAATCCTTAGCACAAAATTAGGTAGTTAGGGGTATAAATATACACTTTTCACCACGAATCAGCACCCTCCCCTCCCTCAACTCTGGGGCAAGCTTATGAGCTTCACGCTCGATAGGTCATCGGTGGGCTAAGTACCGAGCTACAACATGCACCCTCCCCTACCTCAACTCCGGGGTAAGCTTACGAGCTTCGCCTTCGATAGGTAGTCGATGGGTTAAGGGCCGAGCTACGGCTCGCACCCTCCCCTCCCTCAACTCCGGGGCTAGCTTATGAGCTTCGCCCTCGATTGGTCGTCTGTGGGTTAAGGACCGGGCTACGACATGCACCCTCCCCTCCGTCAACTCTGGGGAAAGCTTACGAGCTTCTCCTTGAATAGGTCACCGATGGGTTAAGGGCCGACCTACGGCATGCACCCTTCCCTCCCTCAACTCCAGTGCAAGCTTACGAGCTTCGCCCTCGATAGGTCGTCGGTGTGTTAAGGACCGGGCTACGGCTCGCACCCTCTCCTCCTCAACTCCATGGCTAGCTTACGAGCTCACCCTCGATAGGTCGCCGGTGGTTTAAGGACCGGGCTACGGCTCGCACCCTCTCCTCCATCAACACCAGGGCAAGCTTACGAGCTTTGCCCTCGAAAGGTCGCCTGTGGTTAAAGGAGCAGGTTACGGCTTGCACCCACCCATCCCTCAACTCCAATGCAAGCTTACGAGCTTCTCCCTTGATAGGTCGCCGATGGGTTAAGGACAGAGCTACGGCTCGCACTCTCCCCACCCTCAACTCCGGGACAAGCATACGAGCTTCGTCCTCGATAGGTCGCCGGTGGGCTAAGTACCAAGCTACGGCATGCACCCTCCCCTCCCTCAACTCTGGACAAGCTTACGAGCTTTGCCTTCGATAGGTCGCCGATGGGTTAAGGACCGAGCTACGGCACACACCCTCCCCTCCCTCAATTCTGGGGTAAGCTTACGATCTTTGCCATGGATAGGTCACAGGTGGGTTAACGACCGAGCTACGGCTTGCACCCTCCCCTCCCTCAGCACTGGGGCATGCTTACAGGCTTCGGCCTCCATAGGTCGCTAGTGGGTTATGGACCGGCTGTGCCTCGTACCCTCTGCTCCCTCAACTCCAGGGCATGCATACGAGATTTGGCCTCGATAGGTCGTCGATGGGTTAAGGACCGAGCTGCGGCTCGCACCCGCCCCTCCCTTAACTCCAGGGCAAGCTTACGAGCTACGCCCACGATAGGTCGCCGAAGGGTTAAGGACCAAGCTGCGGCTAGCTTTCTCCCCTCCCTCAACTCTGGGGCAAGCTTAGAGCTTCGCCCTTGATAGGTCGTCGGTGGATTAAGAACCGAGATACTGCTCGAACCCTCCCCTCCCCTCGCTCAATTCCGGAGCATGCTTACGAGCTTCGCCCTCGATAGGTCGTCGCTGGGTTAAGGACCGAGCTACCGCTCGCTCCCTCCCCTCCCTCAACTCTGGGGCAAGCTTATGAGCTTCGCTCTCAATAGGCCATCGGTGGATTAAGGACCGGGCTAGGGCTTACACACTTCCCTCCCTCAACTCTGGGGAAAGCTTACGAGCTTCGCCCTCTATATGTCATCGGGGGGTTAAGGACCAAGCTATGGCTCGAACCCTATCATCCCTCGACTCCGGGGTAAGCCTACAAGCTTTCCCCTCGATAGGTCGCCGGTGGATTAAGGACCGAGCTACGGCTCGCACCCTCCCATCCCTCAACTCTGGGGCAAGCTTACGAGCTTCGCTCTTGTTAAGTCACCGGTGGGTTAAGGACAGAGCTATGTCACACACCCTCCCCTCCCTCAACTCCGGGGCAAGCTTACGGGCTTCACCCTCGATAAATCGCCGGTGGGCTAAGAACCGAGCTATGACATGCACCCTTCCCTTCTTCAACTTCGGGGCAAGCTTACGAGCTTCGCCTTCGATAGGTCGCCAATGGTTTAAGGGCCGAGCTACGGCCCGCACCCTCCCCTCCCTCAACTCTAGGGTAATCTTACGAGCTTCTCCCTTGATAGGTCCATTGGTGTGTTAAGGACCAAGCTACAGCTCGCACCCTCCCCTCCCTCAGCTCCGAGGCTAGCTTATGAGCTTCGCCCTCGATTGGTCGTCAGTAGGTTAAGGACCGAGTTACGGCATGCACCCTCCCCTCCCTCAACTCTGGGGCAAGCTTATGTGCTTCGCCCTTAGTAGGTCGTGAAGGACAAAGCTACGGCAAGCACCCTCCGCTCCCTCAACTCCAGGGAAAGCTTTCGAGCTTCACCATTGCTAGGTCACCGATGGGTTAAGGACCAAGCTACGGCTAGCACCCTTCCCTCCATCAACTCTGGGCCATGCTTACGAGCTTCGCCCTCGAAAGGTTGCCGATGGGGTAAGGACCAGGCTATGGCTCGCACCCTCTCCTCCCTCAACTCCATGGCTAGCTTGAGAGCTCGCCCTTGATAGGTCACCGGTGGTTTACGGACCGGGCAACAGCTTGCACCCTCTCCTCCCTCAACTCCGGGGCAAGCTTACGACCTTTGCCCATGAAAGGTCATCGGTGGTTTAAGGACCGGGTTACAGCTCGCACCCACCCATCCCTCAACTCCAAGGCAATCTTATGAGCTTCTCCCTCGATGGGTCACCGGTGTGTTAAGGACTGTGCTGCGGCTCGCACCTACCCCACCCTCAACTCAGGGGCAAACTTATGAGCTTCACCCTCGATAGGTCACCAGGGGATTAAGGACCGTTCTACGGCTCGTGCCCACCCCTTCCTCAACTCCGGGGTAAGCTTACGATCTTTGCCCTAGATAGGTCACCGGTGGGTTAAGGTCCGAGCTACGGCACGCACCCTACTCTCCCTTAACTCCGGGGCAAGCTTACGGGCTTCACCTTCGATAGGTCGTCGGTGGGTTAAGGTCAGAACTATGGCACGCACCCTCCCCTCCCTAAACTCCAGGGCAAGCTTACGAGCTTACCCCTCGATAGGTCACCTGTGGGTTAAGTACCGAGCTATGGCTTGCACCTTCCCCTTCCTCAACTCTAGGGCATGCTTACGGGCATCGGCCTCGATAGGTCGCCAGTGGGTTAAGGACCGGCTGGGCTCGCACCCTTCGCTCCCTCAACTCCAGGGCATGCTTATGAGATTTGGCCTCGATAGGTCGCCAGTGGATTCATGATCAAGATGTGGATCGCACCCTCTCCTCCCTCAACTCTGGGGCAAGCTTACGAGCTTCGCACTCGATAGGTCGCCGGAGGGTAAAGGACCAAGCTGCGGCTTGCACCCTCCCCTCCCTGAACTCCAGGGAAAGCTTAGAGCTTCGCCCTGGATAGGTCGTCTGTGGAATAAGGACCGAGCTACAGCTCACACCCTCCCCTCCCCTCACTCAACTCCTATGCAAGCTTACGAGCTTTGCCCTCGATAAGTCGCCGTTGGGTTAAGGACTGAGCTACCACTTGCTCCCTCCCCTCCCTCAAGTCCGGGGCAAGCTTATGAGCTTCACCCTCAATAGGTCACCGGTGTGTTAAGGACCGGGCTAGGGCTTACACACTCCCCTCCCTCAACTCCAGGGAAGCTTACAAGCTTCGCCCTCTCTAGGTCGCCGGTGGGTTAAGGACCACGCTATGGCTCGCACCCTCCCATCCCTCAACTCCCGGGCAAGCTTACAAGCTTCGCCCTCGATAAGTCGCTGGTGGGTTATGGATCGAGCTACGGCTCGCACCCTCCCATCCCTCAACTCTGTGGTAAGCTTACGAGCTTTGTCCTTGTTAGGTCGCCGGTGGGTTAAGGACAGATATACGGCTCACACCCTCCCCTTCCTCAATTCCGGGGCAAGCTTACGAGCTTCGTCCTCGATAGGTCACCGGTGGGCTAAGTACCGAGCTATGGCATGCACCCTCCCCTTCCTCAACTCTGGGCAAGCTTACAAGCTTCGCCTTCGATAGGTCGCCATTGGGTTAAGGGCCGAGCTACGGCCCGCACCCTCCCCTCCCTCAACTCCAAGACAAGCTTACGAGCTTCGCCTTCGATAGGTTGCCAATGGGTTAAGGGTCGAGCTACGGCATGCACCCTCCCCTCCTTCAACTCCAGGACAAGCTTACGAGCTTCGCTCTCGATAGGTCGTCGGAGTGTTATGGACCGAGCTACGGCTCGCACCCTCCCCTTCCTCAACTTCGGGGCTAGCTTATGAGCTACGCCCTCGATTGTCGTCGGAGGGTTAAGGACCGAGCTACGGTATGCACCCTCCCCTCCCTCAACTCTGGGGCAAGCTTACGTGCTTTGCCCTTGATAGGTCATCTTGGGTTAAGGCCCAAGCTATGACACGCACCCTCCGATCCCTCAACTCTGGGACAAGCTTATGAGCTTCACCATTGCTAGGTCACAGGTGGGTTAATGACCGATCTATGGCTAGCACCCTCCCCTCCCTCCACACCGAGGCAAGCTTGCGAGCTTCGTCCTATATAGGTCGCTGATGGGTTAAGGACCGGGCTACGGCTCGCACCATATTTGAGGTGCATATAGTCTATCTCTAAAATTTGGTCTCAGCCTGCTAATGTATTGCCGAGACAATTTATAATATTGTGCAGGCAGAAGCTGAGATTCGTATGGAATTACAGTGGGAGCGCTTAACTCTCTCCTCCCTCAACTCCATGGCTATCTTACGAGCTCGCCCTCCATAGGTCCTCGGTGGTTTAAGGACCGGGCTACGGCTTACACCCTCTCCTCCCTCAACTCTGAGGCAAGCTTACGAGCTTTACCCTCGATATGTCACCGGTTTTTTAAGGACCGGGGTACGGCTTGCACCCACCCATCCCTCAACTCCAATACAAGCTTACGAGCTTCTCCCTCGATAGGTTTTCGGTGGGTTAAGGACCGCGCTATGGCTTGCATCCACCCCACCCTCAATTCTGGGGCAAGCTTACGAGCTTCGCCCTCGATAGGTCGCTGGTGGATTAAGGACCGCGCTACCGCTCGTTCCCACCCCTCCCTCAACTCCGGAGCAAGCTTATGAGCTTTACCCTTGATAGGTCGCTGGTGGGTTAAGGACGGAGATACGGCATGCACCCTCCCCTCTCTCAACTCCGGGGCAAGCTTACGAGCTTCGCCCTCGATAGGTCGCCGGTGGGTTAAGGACTGAGCTACGGCTTGCACCCTCCCCTCCCTCAACTCTGGGGCATGCTTACGCACTTTGGCCTCGATAGGTCGCTAGTGGGTTAAGGACAGGCACACCCTCTGCTCCCTCAACACCAAGGCATGCTTACGAGATTTGGCCTCGATAGGTCGCCGTTGGGTTAAGGACCGAGCTGTGGCTCGCACCCTCCCCTCCCTCAACTACAAGCTTACGAGCTTTTCCATCAATAGGTCGCTGAAGGGTTAAGGACCAAGCTGTGGCTTGCACCCTTACCTCCCTCAACTTTGGGGCAAGCATAGAGCTTTGCCCTTGATAGGACGTCGGTGGGTTAAGGACCGAGCCACAGCTCGCACCCTTCCCTCCCCTCACTCAACTCTGTGGCAAGCTATGAGCTTCACCCTCAATAGGTCACTGCTGGGTTAAGGACCGAGCTACCACTCGTTCCCTCCCCTCCCTCAACTCCGGTGCAGGCTTACGAGCTTTGCCCTCTATAAGTCACCGGTGGGTTAAGGACCGGGCTAGGGCTTACACACTTCCCTCCCTCAACTCCGGGGCAAGCTTACAAGCTTCGCCCTCTATAAGTCATAGGTTTGTCAATGACCAAGCTATGGCTCGCACCCTCCCATCCCTCAACTCCAAGGCAAGCTTACAAGCTTCGGCCTCAATAGGTCGCCGGTGGGTTAAGGACTGAGATACGGCTCGCACCCACCCATACCTCAACTACGGGGAAAGTTATGAGCTTCGCCCTCGTTAGGTCGCCGGTGGGTTAAGGGCAGAGCTACGGCTCAAACCCTCCCCTCTCTCAACTCCGGGCCAAGCTTACGAGCTTCACCCTCGATAGGTCACCGGTGGGCTAAGTAGTGAGCTACGACATGCACCCGCACCTCCCTCAACTTCGGGGAAAGCATACAAGCTTCGCCTTCGATAGGTCGCAGATGGGTTAAGGGCCAAGCTACGGCATGTAGCCTCCCCTCCCTCAACTCCAGGGCAAGCTTATGAGCATCGCCCTTGATAGTTCGCCATTGTGTTAAGGACCGAGCTACGGCTCACACCCTCCCTTCTCTCAACTCCGGAGCAAGCTTACGAGCTTCGCCCTCGATAGATCATCGATGGGTTAAGGACCGAGATACGGCTCACACCCTCTCCTCCCTCAACTTCGGGGCAAGCTTACCAGTTTTGCCCTCGATAGGTCACCAATGGGTTAAGGACCGAGCTAATGCTTGCACCCTCCGCTCCCTCAACACCGAGGCAACCTTATGAGCTTCGCCCTTGATAGGTCGCCGATGGGTTAAGGGCCAAACTATGGATCGCACCCTCCCCTCCCTCAACTACAGGGCAAGCTTACGAGCTTTGCCCTCGATAGGCCGTCGGTGGGTTAAGGACCGAGCTACGGCTCGCACCCTTCCCTCCCTTAACTCCGGGGCTAGCTTATGAGCTTTGCCCTCGATAGGTCGCCGGTGGGTTAAGGACCGAGCTACAGCTCGCATCCTCCCTCCCTCAAATCCGGGGCTAGCTTACGAGCTTCGCCCTCGATAGGTCGCCGGTGGGTTAAGGACCAAGCTATGGCTCGCACCCTCCCTCCCTTAACTCCGGGGCTAGCTTACGAGCTTCGCCCTCGATAGGTCGCCGGTGGTTTAAGGACCGAGCTACGGCTCACACCCTCCCATCCCTAAACTCTGGCGCTAGCTTACAAGCTTCGCACTCTATACGTCGCGGGTGGGTTAAGGATTGAGCTACGGATCACATCCTCCCTTCCTTCAACTCCGGGGCAGGCTTACAAGCTTCGCCCGTGATAAGTCATCGGTGGGTTAAGTACCGAGCTACGGCTCACACCGTCCCCTCCCTCAACTCAGTGGCTAGCTTATGAGCTTCGCCCTTGATTGGTTGTCGGTGTGTTAAGGACCGAGCTACGGCTCACACCCTTCCCTCCCTCAACTCTAGGGCTTGTGCAACGGCCACTTTTCGGACGCACGTATTTTGGAGTGTATGGTTGTTTCGTGTCTGAAATTTTCGTATTTGATTTGATTATTGTTCTCTGTAGCTCAGACGCGTGACCGGACCCCGTTTCCACGACTCTCTCGGAGGTGCGAGCGCCCCGGTATTTTCTTCGTAATTTTTGGATGTCTGTGGGCCAATCTGTTATAACTCATCATTAAATTATTAAAATATCTTTTTATAAAAATTTGAACTTTAAGAAAAAGGGACGTGTTATAACAAGCTTATAATTACAAATTTCATAAAACCCAAACCTAAACTAACTATCACCTAATAAGCTAATACTGCATGGCTTTCATTTAAAGGGGAAATCAAATCATTTTCTTTTTAGCATATCCAAACTGATTTTTCCCTCTCCCCACGTGTATCATATCCCTACAAATATCACTTCGATCCTAACAGACTTCTCCCCTCTATCCCATGTCAACACCCCACTCTCCAACCTGTTCTTCCCACGTGATGCCCTCATCTACTCTTATATATATATCAACCAAGGTTTCATGAAGGGAGTACACAGCAACAGCCGAAACCTACTACACCTAAGTTTTTTTCTAAACTTTTTACAGCCGCACAAGAGGTGTCCTTCTTTCTTTTTTTCCCAATCAAATCCTTCTTCTCTCCTACCCGTGACCTATACCCTCCACGGCTTGCAACCCATTTCCCTTCTTCCCAGCGCAGCTGTCACCCCCGAAGCCTTTGCGAGCCCGTCCTTCGGCCATCCCCCGCCCAGGCCGCCGGCAACCGCCTCCTCCGCGCGTCCACCCCTTCACTCGCGCGACCCATTCCAGCGCTCAGCCATCTTCTTGCCAACGAAGCCACCACGACTGCCGAACTCTCAGTCTGGACGCCGCACCTAGCCTCCACCCAACTCAGTTCGAAGTACCGCCATCCTCCGCCCTCGACCTCGTCGCACGCGTGCCGTCCTCCTCAGCCCGACGACCCCGCTGCCCACTGTGTCACGTTCCGCTGCTGCCGTAGGCCGTCGCCTGACGCCGGCCTAGACTCGTCGCCACCTCCTGATGACCCCCTGCCGTCGTCGTTCAAGTCAAGTTGCAGTATCCCAACCTGCAACCGTGCGATGGGGCTCACACGTAAGTTAAGTGCGTTAGCCTTTTTATCATATTAGTTTATTATTATAGTTAATATGAAGAGTGATGCACGTAGGGTTATAATTATACATGTAGCAGTTCGTATAACCCTTGATATTAGATTAATTGTTAGGTTTTAACACATAAGTTGGCATTATCAGTGATAGTGGGATAGCACTTTCAGCTATGTCATTTTATTAGGTAGTACCATTATAGTTGTAGTGAATATGTGATACTTAACCATGTAGTGTTTTTATATGATAGTGTATCAGTAAACACAATAAGAACAGCACCCAACTACAGTGAACAGAACTTTCTATGATAATATTAGTGTTATAATGAATGTTGGTATCGTATTAGTAAGGTTGTATGTTTATAGGTAAGTATGTTTGCTAATTAAAACAGTATATGTCTTTAAATCGGTATTAATAATATAATAAGTTAGAATGGTATTTTTTAAATTCTTTAAGATTAATGTTATAATCTAACGACACAGAGGGATCCGCGCTACTGCAGTCGAGTAACTGGAGCCGCGACGTGATCCGTAGCTGTTCCCCGATCCGACGTCAGATTTACACATGACCATCGCAGTGGATTGGTGACCCTTACTCGTAGCAACCCAAACCGTACGACATTGAAACCATAATTATAAACGACAACTTAAATAATTAAATTTACTTTACGCTCTTTTAAAACGTTGTGCAAATCTAGATCGACGATTGGACCATCTTGACTATGCACATAGGATAGAATCGTCGAATAGGGTTGAACAATTGAACACCTTGCTTTGAACTCTTAGGGTAGCCACGCTTAACCTATAAATGAACTTTAATAGGAATGATGAAAACACGACCTGACACCGTCACCGTGACCCTGTTTCAGACGGACTACCGCGGACGAGACGCTTGGACGGGACGCTCCGGACGGACGACACACTCGCCACCGCAGGCAAGTGTACTCACTTTCACCTTCAGCCGTGTTTAGGCCTTAGACTTCAAGAAATGTTAGAATGTGAACAAAGAGAACCGAACGTGAAATGATAGCGTCCAGGACGCCCCTTGACAGCTTAGATTTGACGACAAAGTCTAAGCTCAACAACAACTTTTGACACCTTAGGGTTATCTTGTGTGTGTGTGCGTGTGGAACCCCTAGAAGAACCATCCCTGTCTTGTCACGTCGTGTCTTGTCATGCACAGCCTGCGGGCAATAAGGCACTCTTCAAGTGATCCCTTGTACTGATACACAGCTTGCGGGCAATAGGGCACTCACCAAGGTAGAGTGAGTGATCTCTTGTACGGATTTGTCTTGAGCACTTGGGTTGGGGTAGGGTTGAGCGTGCGCATGGGGAGAGGGTCTGATCCCCCTCGAACCGTAATGCGTGAACCCTTCGAGTCACACGTGTTTTGTCTTGTTCACGTGCACAAGGTTGAGCGTTCCCTCGGTTGAGAAGGTGCTGGCCGCCTTCTAACCGAAAGGCATGAACCTTAGTGACACACTTCTTGTCTTGTCTTGTCCTGTGCACAAGGTTGAGCGTTCCCTCAGTTGAGAAGGTGCTGGCCGCCTTCTAACCGAAAGGCGTGAACCTTGGTGACACATGTCTTGTCTTGTCCTGTCTTTTCTTGTCGTGTCATGTCTTGTCTGGACCCGTTTAGGTTAGTCCCGTAGTCGGTAGCACACGCTATGGCTACAGCGTGTCGTGTTTACTTTTCCTGCTCCGTTACTTTCTTTAAATGCCATGTTATAACCACAGCATGTTAATCAACCAGTAAATCATTGTTTAAAATTTAAAATACACTTGCAGTAGAGTCTAACATTTCTGTGTAGACTTTACCTGACTACAGCTCCTTTTCTTTTGGGTGGTGTACGTCAGGTGTTGAGCCGGAGTACGTTGACGAGGAGGACTTGCCAGAGTATGTGGAGCCCGAGGTCGTCGACCCAGAGTACGTGCCCGAGGAGGACCAGAGCTAGAGGTCTTTTCTGTTACTGCTTTCAGAGGTTACTACTTTTAGTTTACTCTCTTTCAGTATTTTGTTGCCATGCTTAGGCTTCCCTTTTTAGACTTGTCATATGCTGGATAATACCTCAATTATTAAATGAATGCATCCTTTTCTTTCTGTACTTTTGTTGTTCCGAATTATATCAATGCAAGAACCTGAAAATTTTAAAATGGTACCCATACAGACGCTTATTGGGTCTAAGCTTCACAGCTCCGGCTCAAGTGGGCCTTAGTCACGCTTCGCCTCCGTAGTTTTGGGAAGCGGGGCGTGACAGGTTTTAGTGGTGGCCCATGTAGGTCCTGCAAAAAGTTCGGAACAATAAGAGTACCGCATTCATTTAATATCCAGTTTAACATGTACGAGTCTAAGTTAGGTTTCCTTGTCTTAGATGGTAGGAAGACTTAGGTAGACGTCTAGGTTTGATAGTCAGGCGATTTGGTTAAGTTTTAGTTATACTCGTCTTAGGATACCTTAGTAGCCCTCACCTGGCTCTGACCATGATAGATTCCTAGGGTCCTTCTGTAAGTCGTTTGCTCGGGTCCATCGACTTCTGGCCCAGCAGAGCTTAATCTTGTTTCTCTTAGGGCCTTTCCCTGAGATATCTCTATTACAGTCTAGTTCATTAGGAAGACTTAGTGCTGAGTTTTCCTTGATCTTTAGACGACCCGATAATTAGGAATCACGAATTTCTAGCATCTTTCCCATCATTACACTTCTATGTTATCAGCCGTAGATTTCCATTGTAGCTTTCATGAATCATATCTTAGGCGTTTTCATCATGAGATCATATTCATTGCCCTCGATTTACGTGATCACTTCCTGACCATTATCGATAATTCTTCAAATCTCTCCATTGCAAATCCGGCTTCATTTAAAAGTATTTTCGAAATTCATTATTAAATTCTTCACTCAGTTTAACTTCTTTAAAACCTTCTTATTACATGTATTTAAATTTCTCGCTTTTCGTTTGAGTTAAAATTGTTTCATGGATTTTGAAACCTTCTTGGTCAAATTTTTAGTTAATATCTCGTAATTATTTCTAACCGGTATCTTTTGTATTTCTGTTTTAAAGCATTGTTACCATTTTGAAAATTCAATAAATATATTATTCTTCTTCTAAACTACGAAATTTATTTGAACCGCTTACCGTACGTGCTTTCAGAATATTTTTCTAAGCTAAATAGAACTTCAAATATTTTTTATATATACCAGTTCTATGTCCATTGTGCTCGCATTTCCAAAAAAAATCTTTGTAGAAACCTATTTTCATTTGAAAAACAAACACTACCTCACCCTGCTCTTTATTCCTTCGTCTAACTCTCTTCCGAGTTGAAATTTTCTACCATCTGCTCATTTTTCTACATATTTTTATAAGTATAAAAGAATATGATACCATATTTTACACGTAATTCTTCTTTCATCTATTAATTATTTTTCTAGCAATATTTTTGCCCCACCCAACCAGCTATCTCTTTATCTCGCCTTATTTGAACACATTCCTTCCTATCTTATTTCGGTACACTTTTGGTTTCGGCCTCCTTTCTGTTGTGTAGACATTAGTGCTTGAAGTTGCCTATATCAACTCTAGTTTAGTAGTGGGCCCTTTGGTTTTGTGATGTCGTCGTAGTGCATGTATATAGGTAGAGTTTGTGGACCTGTTTGAGTGTGCTACCCTTAGGATCTTAATGATTGTTGCTTGTGTCTTTGAGGTATACTCAGTGTTATCCGTGATATACGTATGGAGTTGTCTGAATGATGGTATTCATAGAGGTATAGATAGCGTCATAGCAGGCAATTCCTTAGACTTAGTCTTTCGTATTATAGAATAGCTTATCTTTGGCTGCATGTGATTGTATCAAAAACTTTTGTTTTCTTTTAAACCCAATCTTTAAAGTTTTTGAAACTAGCACACAAAATCACAACCCACCTATCTTCCCTTCTCTATTACCACAACTCCACACGTTTTTCCCACATGTTATTTTAAAAATATGTCTTTGGCCTTAAAATTTTCCTTTCCCTTCTTCCCTCTTCGAAGTGTTAATTTTTATATGTTGTTATATTGTTAGGACTAGTTAACATTACTATAGGATTATGTTTGCGGATAGGCATAGAGTGAGATGAGATATGTTGTAGCGATGATTTGTTGATTTTGAACACAAAGACATTAAATTAGACTTCTTTTGGATGAAAAAAAAGAGGTATCCAAGACTTATTTATAATACCAACGTATGACGAACTCAGTGGAGAATTCTGGTTAGATGAAATTATAATACAGGGAGATGGGAACTTATCAGACCTGAAACTTGGACGAGTGGTAGATATGAGTAGCTATGAAGGTGTAGTATGTCTTAGGGTGATCATGAGAATGAGTAGAACATTTAAAGCATCAAGACTTGATTATTAAGCTGACGTGAGAAGACTTTGGAAATAACACGACGTGTTGAGATGAATGGATGGTTAGGTAGACGGATTTAATATTGGTTGGGAATAGTTATAGTGAGTAAGGATAAGATGTGATTTTGATAGTTCAATTATTCGGCGGATAAATTTATGGGACGATATGACAAAGCATGTATGAGGACAAGGCGATTGTTGATTTGGGAAAGGTGTTACAAGATAGACAAAGTTTTCGTCTTAGATTAGTGATTGGCTAGAACATCATTTTAGCGATTGATTAATATTGGGAAGGGATTGAGAAATTTAAAGATATTTTTGAGCGATGATGTTTAGTGGAGTGGCATTGTATGAGAAGATGATTATTATTATTTTATGAGAACTTGGAGTTGGAAATTTGAATGGCAGTGATGGGTCTATAGTTAAGTGTTAGGATGCGAGTTTAGTCTTAGCTTCATCCAGTGAAAAGACGTGCAATGATGAATTGTTGTGAAACGCCGATTGAAGTGGTATGATTAGCGACCATTATGTGGAATATGGGAGTTATAGGTATAAGAGTATATAGATATCATTATTATTATTAGTATAAGTGATTCCGAGGGCGGAATCATTTCTAAAGTGGGTAGAATGTAACGGCCACTTTCCGGCCGCACGTATTTTGGCGTGTATGGTTGTTTCGTGTCCGAAATTTTCGTATTTGATTTGACTATTGTTCTCTGTAGCTCATACGCGTGACCAGACCCCGTTTCCACGACTCTCTCGGAGGCGCGAGCACCCCGGTATTTTCTTTGTAATTTTTGGATGTCTGTGGGCCAATCTGTTATAACTCATCATTAAATTATTAAAATATCTTTTTATAAAAATTTGAACTTTAAGAAAAAGGGACGTGTTATAACAAGCTTATAATTACAAATTTCATAAAACCCAAACCTAAACTAACTATCACCTAATAAGCTAATACTGCATGGATTTCATTTAAAGGGGAAATCAAATCATTTTCTTTTTAGCATATCCAAACTGATTTTTCCCTCTCCCCACGTTTATCATATCCCTACAAATATCACTTCGATCCTAACAGACTTCTCCCCTCTATTCCATGTCAACATCCCACTCTCCAACCTGTTCTTCCCACGTGATGCCCTCATCTACTCTTATATATATAGCAACCTAGGTTTCATGAAGGGGGTACACAGCAACAGCCGAAACCTACTACACCTAGGTTTTTTTTTCTAAACTTTTTACAGCCGCACAAGAGGTGTCCTTCTTTCTTTTTTTCCAATCAAATCCTTCTTCTCTCCTACCCGTGACCTATACCCTCCATAGCCTGCAACCCATTCCCCTTCTTCCCAGCGCAGCAGTCACCCTCGAAGCCTTTGCGAGCCCGTCCTTCGGCCATCCCCCGCCCAGGCCGCCGGCAACCGCCTCCTCCGCGCGTCCACCCCTTCACTCGCGCGACCCAGTCCAGCGCTCAGCCATCTTCTTGCCAACGAAGCCACCACGACTGTCGAACTCTCAGTCTGGACGCCGCACCTAGCCTCCGCCCAACTTAGTTCGAAGTCGCGCCATCCTCCGCCCTCGACCTCGTCGCACGCGTGCCGCCCTCCTCAGCCCGACGACCCCGCTGCCCACTGTGTCATGTTCCGCTGCCGCCGTAGGCCGTCGCCTGACGCCGGCCTAGACTCGTCGCCACCTCCTGATGACCCCCTGCCGTCGTCGTTCAAGTCAAGTTGCAGTAGCCCAACCTGCAACCGCGCGATGGCGCTCACACGTAAGTTGAGTGCGTTAGCCTTTTTATCATATTAGTTTATTATTATAGTTAATATGAAGAGTGATGCACGTAGGGTTATAATTATACATGTAGCTGTTCGTATAACCCTTGATATTAGATTAATTGTTAGGTTTTAACACATAAGTTGGCATTATCAGTGATAGTGGGATAGCACTTTCGGCTATGTCATTTTATTAGGTAGTACCATTATAGTTGTAGTGAATATGTGATACTTAACCATGTAATGTTTTTATATGATAGTCTATCAGTAAACACAACACGAAAAGTACCCAATTACCGTGAACGGAACTTTCTATGATAATATTAGTGTTATAATGAATGTTGGTATCGTATTAGTAAGGTTGTATGTTTATAGGTAAGTATGTTTGTTAATTAAAACAATATATGTCTTTAAATCGGTATTAATAATATAATAAGTTATAATGGTATTTTTTTTAAATTCTTTAAGATTAATGTTATAATCTAACGACACAGATGGATCCGCGCTACCGCAGTCGAGTAACTGGAGCCGCGACGTGATCCATAGCTGTTCCCAGATCCGACGTCAGATTTACGCGTGACCATCGCAGTGGGTTGGTGACCCTTACTCGTAGCAACCCAAACCGTACGGCATTGAAACCATAATTAAAAACGACAACTTAAATAATTAAATTTACTTTACACTCTTTTAAAACGTTGTGCAAATCTAGATCGACGATTGGACCATCTTGACTGTGCACATAGGATAGAATCGTCGAATAGGGTTGAACAATTGAACAACTTGCTTTGAACTCTTAGGGTAGTCACGCTTAACCTATAAATGAACTTTAATAGGAATGATGAAAACACGACCTGACACCGTCACCGTGACCCTGTTTCAGACGGACTACCGCGGACGAGACGCTTGGACGGGACGCTCCGGACGGACGACACACTCGCCACCGCAAGCAAGTGTACTCACTTTCACCTTTAGCCGTGTTTAGGCCTTAGACTTCAAGAAATGTTAGAATGTGAACAAAGAGAACCGAACGTGAAATGATAGCGTCCAGGACGCCCCTCGACAGCTTAGATTTGACGACAAAGTCTAAGCTCAACAACAACTTTTGACACCTTAGGGTTATCTTGTGTGTGTTTGTGCGTGTGAAACCCCTAGAAGAACCATCCCTGTCTTGTCACGTCGTGTCTTGTCATGCACAGCCTGCGGGCAATAAGGCACTCTTCGAGTGATCCCTTGTACTGATACACAGCTTGCGGGCAATAGGGCACTCACCAAGCTAGAGTGAGTGATCTCTTGTATGGATTTGTCTTGAGCACTTGGGTTGGGGTAGGGTTGAGCATGCGCATGGGGAGAGGGTCTGATCCCCCTCGAACCGTAAGGCATGAACCCTTCGAGTCACACGTGTTTTGTCTTGTTCCCGTGCACAAGGTTGAGCGTTCCCTCGGTTGAGAAGGTGCTGGCCGCCTTCTAACCGAAAGGTGTGAATCTTAGTGACACACTTCTTGTCTTGTCTTGTCCTGTGCATAAGGTTGAGCGTTCCCTCGGTTGAGAAGGTGCTGGCCGCCTTCTAACCGAAAGGCGTAAACCTTGGTGACACATGTCTTGTCTTGTCATGTCATGTCTTGTCTTGTCACGTCTTGTCTGGACCCGTTTAGGTTAGTCCCGTAGTCGGTAGCACACGCTATGGCTACAGTGTGTCGTGTTTACTTTTCGTGCTCCGTTACTTTCTTTAAATGCCATGTTATAACCACAGCATGTTAATCAACCAGTAAATCGTTGTTTAAAATTAAAATACACTTGCAGTAGAGTCTAACATTTCTGTGTAGACTTTACCTGACGTACATCTCCTTTTCTTTTGGGTGCTGTACCGGAGTACGTTGACGAGGCAGACTTGCCAGAGTATGTGGAGCCCGAGGTCGTCGACCCAGAGTACGTGTCCGAGGAGGACCAGAGCTAGAGGTCTTTTCTGTAGCTGCTTTCAGAGGTTACTACTTTTAGTTTACTCTCTTTCAATAGTTTGTTGCCATGCTTAGGCTTCCCTTTTTAGACTTGTCATATGCTGGATAATACCTCAATTATTAAATGAATGCATCCTTTTCTTTCTGTACTTTTGTTGTTCCGAATTATATCAATGCAAGAACCTGAAAATTTTAAAATGGTACCCATACAGACGCTTATTGGGTCCGAGCTTCACAGCTCCGGCCCAAGCGGGCCTTAGTCACGCTTCGCCTCCGTATTTTTGGGAAGCGGGGCGTGACCGCTAGCTTACAAGCTTCGCCCTCGACAGGTCGCTGGTGGGTTAAGGACCGAGCTACGGCTTGCACCCTCCCCTCCCTTAACTCCAAGGCAAGCTTACGAGCTTCGCCCTCCATAAGACGCCAGTGGGTTAAGGACCAGGCTACCTCTCGTACCATCCCCTCCCTCAACTACGGGGCAAGCTTACGAGCTTCGCCCTCAATAGGTCACCGGTGGGTTATGGACCAGGCTGCAGCTCACACCATCCCCTCCCTCAACTCCGGGGCAATCTTACGAGCTTCGTCCTCTATAGGTCGCCGGTGGGTTAAGAACTAGGCTACAGCTTGCACCCTCCCCTCCCTCAACTACGAGGCAAGCTTACGAGCTTCGCCCTCGATAGGTCACCGGTGGGTTAAGGACCGGGCTAGGGCTCGCACCCTCCCCTCCCTCAACTCCGAGGCAATCTTACGAGCTTCATCCGTGATTGGTCGCCGGTGGGTTAAGGACCGAGCTACGGCTCGCACCCTTCCCTCCCCCAACTCTGGAGAAAGCTTACGAGCTTTGCCCTCGATAGGTCGCCAGTGGGTTAATGACCAAGCTACAGCTCACACCCTCCACTCCCTCAATTCCGGGGCAAGATTATGAGCTTCGCCCCGATAGGTTGTCGGTGGGGTTAAGGACCGAACTACGGGTTGTAGGATCCTGCCAAAATGATGATGTTAGGATCGAATGAAGAGGAGAGACTTACATTCGCGTACGCGGCACTGTAGTCTCTGAACTTCGCCCTCGGATTCGCCACAACGGTCAGTACTTCATCACAGAGGATCGAAGCAGCGTTTCCACCGTCTAAATCTCTATTTAGAAGAAGAACTAAATGGAAGGGAGAAGAGAAAAAGGTTTGCATTATGCAAAACTTATGGCATGAAGGATTACCCTTAAAATCCTTACCCTTGGGTCCTATTTATAGGCTTTAGGGGTAGTTATTGTAGGAAATAACCATATATAATCTTATTAGCCTATATTAGCACATTTCCTTATCCTCTTCCTTATGCACTTATCGAGTGCCTTTATGCACTTATAAAGTGACTTTTTCCACTTATCGAGTGGTCCTTTTCACATATGAAAAGGTTCCCTTCACACATGCTTTCATGGACGCGACATCCGAGGTCCGTATACCCTCATACATCCCCTCATGTGTGTATATATATGTCGTCCATATCAAACATCTCCCACTCACACTTGAGGGGATTGTAAGGAAACATCTTTTCCTTTAGTTCTTCAATTTATCATACCGAGAAATAGACCGTGTGACTGTCATGCGCATAGAGTCCGCTATTGTGCACTTGTTAGAGATACACAACACTCTTTGGGGTGCAAAGTTGAGTAGATCAACGCAAGTTTTACCCTAGATTATTTCTTCACATTTCTTATACTTTATATTCAACAATTGAATCCCATCTGGATTACAATAGGCTGGCCAGCTTTGAATATCCAAAGTCTGAATGTGAATATGAAATTAATCTTCCTCTTCTTGTGATCCTTTCGATCTTGACTTGACTTGCTTTTCTAACATGCCCCGCCGGACCGAATTTACCATAGTCCATAAGCAACATGCTAAGACAGCGATCACCTAGTCAAATCTAAAGGAACCAATTAGAGTCCATAAGGGTAAGAAGTTAAGACCCATGTGGTCTTTGGGTCTCACATAATAGTAAACACAATTACTATTCTAACCCAATGGTCAAATACATACGTAGTATGAATACGTATTACAACATCACTCCTTTCCCAGGGAGTGTATGTCTAAATGATGTTGTAAGGATGATGATCAGACACCACAATGTCTGACTTTGAGTCCCTTTACTACTCAGTAATTTCCTGGACCCATATCCCGCATAAGACAGATAAGATTAAAAAATCTTTTTAGATCTTTTGTAAGCATCCATATGATGTCGTTCTTTCATACGACCATTTTGTTTACGTCATGACTCTAAATCATCCGTCTGATGATTTTGACTTTAAATAGGTCTCATCTTTATTTTATCCGTCTGATACAATAAAGGCGGTTGCTCATGTGAGAGAGCCAACCTCAATCTGTCCGACATACTAGAAAATACAGCTGAGATAAAAGATATGTACACAAACATTTTCAAGAAACTCATATGCAATGTTGAACAAGAACTTATTCTTTTATTAAATTTGATCTTTCATAGACATGGGAATTTACATTGGTACAACTCAGCTCTTACGCAATCCTTGAGATGATAAGTGTTTGTAAAACACATCTCTGGGGATCGCCTTCGTAAGCGGATCCACTATCATCTCATGCGTAGATATGTACCTAATGTCTACCTTCTTGGACTTATCATAGTCTTTTGCAAATTTGTAGCGGATATCAATGTGTTTGGTCTTACAATGGAATTTTGGATCCTTGACATAGGCTATAGATGCTTGATTGTCACTGTGTATTGGTACAGCACCTGAGTCACTTGCATCAATTAGCCTGTCTAAGAACTTCCTAAGCCAAACAGCTTCTTGGACTGCCATGCTAAATGCTACAAACTCGGCTTCCATAGTTGAAAGTGCGATGCAGGATTGTTTCTTGCTACTCCAGGATATTGCACCAGATCCGAGTAGAAAAACATATCCTGAGGTCGATCATCGCTCATCGAGATCACCCGCCCAATCAGCATCAGTGTAGCCTTCGAGCCTCAAGGCATCTCCTTGATAGCATAAAGCATAGTCTGCAGTTCCTTTAAGATACCGCATTATCCTCTAAACCGCTTTCTAGTGTACGTGCCCTGGATTGGATTGGTAACGACTTACCATTCCAACTGCAAAACAGATGTCCGGTCTTGTACACATCATAGCGTACATAAGACTAACAACTGCACTGGAATATGGAACTTTTTCCATAATTTCCTTTTCCTTTTGGTTCTTTGGACACGATTTCAGACATAAATTATCGCATTTGCTTATAGGAGTATCAATGGACTTGCAGTCCTGCATATTAAAACGTTCTAGAACCTTCTTTATATAAGTCTCTTGTGAAAGAGAGAGAAGTTTCTTCTAACGATTCCTTCAAATCTTAACTCCAATGATATATGCGGCTTCTCCCATGTCTTTCATCTCAAAAACTGATAAAAGCCAAGCCTTGATATCCATCACAAAGCCCTTGTCATTTCTGGCTATTAAAAAGTCATCTACATATAGAGACATAATAACATACTTGCTCTTAATCCTCTTGATATATACACAGTTATCTTCATCAAGCATGGAAAACCCATTTGATAAGACAACTTCTTGAAATCGTATATACCATTGCCTCGAGGATTGTTTAAGACCATATATGGACTTACGAAGTTTACAAACCTTATGTTCGTTTCCTTCTTTTACTAACCCTGTTGGTTGTTCCATATAGATCTCCTCGTCCAATTCTCCATTGAGAAAGGCAGTCTTTACATCCATTTGATGTAATTCGAGGTCTAAGCAAGCTACCATAGCCAGAATCAAGCGAATCGAGGTAAAACGCACAACAGGTGAGAAGGTCTGTTCGTAGTCTATCCCTTCCTGTTGCGTAAAACCTTTTGCGACAAGGCGAGCTTTATATCTGTCTATAGAGCCATCAGCCTTATGCTTGATCTTGAGAACCCATTTGTTCCCAATAGCTCTACGTCCTCTGGGTAAGTCAACCAAATCCCAGACTTGGTTAACTTTCATGGATTCTAATTCCTCCTTCATCACTTCTATCCATTTGTCTTTTGCAGGGCATGATACGGCCTGTTTGAAAGTAGCAGGCTCATCATCTTCATGTAGTAAAGTCATAAAGGTTTGTGTGAATTCATCATCAAATCTTAGAGGAGTTAACCTTGTACGACTACTATGTCGTATTTGAGATTCTTCAAGTCCTTGTTGACTCGAATTTAGATCAATTCTAATATCACTCCCACTTGGAATGTCGTTAGAAATGCTCCCACTTGGATCATTATTCCCGTATGGAATATGATTCGCATCATTCGTATCATCCATTGGTGAAGGTTGAAACGTATTTTCGTCTTCACCAAGAATTCTCCCACTCGAATGAGGTAATCCTTCTTGATCATAAATCTCAAATAGAGATAAGTCCTGACTTATCTCGCCCTGTCTTGGAAACTCGTTTTCCAAGAAAGTGACATCCCTCGACTCAAATTCAATTAGTCCTCCATTGTCTTCCTAACCAATGAAAACATAACCTTTGGAGTTTTCTGCGTATCGTATAAAGATACATTTCCTCCCCCTTGGCCCAAGTTTCCATACTTATGGGAGGAAATATGTGCATAGGATGCACATCCCCAAGGTTTTAAAATGCTTAAGTCAGGAGACCATTGGTTCCACAACTCATAAGGAGTGGAGCTAACTGATTTCGAGGGTACGCGGTTTAAAATGAAAGCGGCCGTCAATAATGCATCACCCCAAAAGGTGATTGGCTAGTTGGCTTGCGCCATCATTGAACGGACCATTTACATTAAAGTCCTACTCCTCCTTTCTGCAACACCATTTTGTTGCGGAGTATAAGGCATAGTTACATGATGAACTATGCCTTTTTCATCACAAATTTTCGTAAAACTTGTTGATTGGTATTCATCGCCTCTATCGGTTCGCAAGACCTTAATCTTGTGATCTAATTGATTTTCCACCAAACTCATATAGTTTTTAAAGCAGGTTAATGCTTCACTTTTGTGGGATATCAAATAGATATGACCGAATCGGGTGAAGTCGTCAATAAAAGTGATGAAATAGGACTTCCCGCGTCTTGTCTTGACATTCATCGGACCACATATGTCCGAATGGATGAGCTGTAATGGAACCTCGGCCCTTGTGCCGGTTCCAAATGGCTTGCGACAAGATTTCCCTACAAGGCAATGTTCGCAAGTCGACATTTCGACCTTTAAAACATTGGATAGAAGGCCACGTTTGGCAAGTCTATCCATTCGTTTTGGTCCAATGTGACCAAGCCTTGCATGCCAACAAATTACATCTGACTCATAATTTGATGAATTTGCAACAAGGAAATTTTCATTATAAAATGAGGAAGCATACATTGTATTTAATACAACAAATCCTTTGAAAATATACCCAGAACCAATTAAAGAATTATTACAAGACAAGTCCACTTTACAACTATGAAAGAACCAACTATAACCAAGACCCATTAAAACGACCACAGATATAATATTCCTTCGAATATCCGGAGCCAAGAGAACATCATGAAGTAGGATAGTGTGGCCGTTGTCCAAGCCGAGCTTGCACGTCCCAACGCCTTTCACTTCAACACGTGTGTTGTTTCCTACATAGATCCACTTCGTTCCTTGGGGTATCCGGTGATACTCCACGAAGGACTGTCTGTCCCTTGCTATGTGGTCGATGGCACCTGAATCAATTATCCAAAAAGGATTAGATTCTACAAGAAATATTGAACTAGAAACACATATGTAACTAGTATTATTACAAGTTACCTCGTCACCTCCACTCGTACATGAACGAGCATAGTGACCTAACTTGTTGCACTTGAAACACTTGATCTTCTTCAAGTCCTTCTTCTTGTGCCATTTCTTGTGCCCACCCTTATGTTTGGGTTTCTTGGTAGACTCTGGTTGCTTATTACGTTCATTAGTAAACTTCGAACGATTTTTTCATTTCTTTCCCCCGTGTGAGGAACTAGCAACCATGTGCACTTCTGCACTTGGCTTGGCGGCCGCAAGCCGCTCTTCCTCTAACTCGAGGTGCTTAGAAACATCGCTGAAGTTCTTGATGCTCTCATTATGAGTGAGATGCATCTTCATTTGGTCCCACCCATTTGGTAGGGAACGTATGACTGCTTGGATTTGTTGCTCATCAGTGAGCACATGACCTGCATCCTTTAACTCTGAGATGAGATTCGCCATATGTCGTAGAGGCTTCCCTATGGAATGATCTGGACGTTTCTTGTACGAATCGAATCTTATAGTTAAAGAACGAAGTTTGGACATCGAGTTGCCACCAAACTTCTCCTCTAGCTTGGACCATATGTCCATGGCTAGGTCATGCTCTCGGAAGATGCGCATTATGTCATCGGCCATACTGGATAACAACGTAATGCGAGCAATCTTGTTCTTCCGAGACCAAGCATCGAAATCTTCCTTGTCTCTTCTGTGTTGGGCCTTAGTGCCCAACTCTGGTTCAATCATTATGTTCTTCAGAGTTTCGAGCACATCTTGCTCCTCTAAAACATATTGTATTTTCATGGACCATAGTTTGTAATTATCGACGTTGAGTTTTTCACCTTTGTTTAACTCAGCGACGATGTTCTTGGCAGCGGAAGACATTTTAGCTTTAAAATGCTGCAAAAGATATAAAAAGAAGGTTTGATCAAAAAACATTGCATAAATTTCATATTTATAGTCATAGTTTTAGACATTTTCATAATTCAGCAGTCTCGGCCAGCGGACCGACCAGGGGAATGGCTAGTCCATGGTTCACTACCCCCAGACAGAGCCGAGGTGTCCCACAAACTAGTCAAAAGACCACTGGTTGAATCATGATCCATTGAGACGCTGAATCAATCGAATGTGGAAATTTCAGACTAGTTTAATATCACTCCCACTTGGAAAATCCCACTTGGAATGATATTATTATATTTGATAAGTTACTTTCGAAAAATATTGAAGATGGTGTTCTAGAATCGGAAAAGTCATTACGATCCCAATCACCATCTAGAACAACTTTCAATATTTCCCCATCACTTTATCAAATAACAGTACTCTTATAGTACTTTGCAGCGGAAAAGCGATTTTGAAAACGTATTTTTCAAAAAAATTAGGGAATTTCAACTTGGTACCCTTATGGTACTAAAGATACCCTTGTTGTATTTGCAAAATATTCGGCAAGGCCTACACCCCATTACAGGGGGACATAGCCGAAATATTTCGACAATTCCTCGGCCATTGCCGGGGTCGTGTCATGGTCGTGCCAAGGCCGGATTCTTCTCCCTTTCGAAGAGAGAGTCTCCATCGCAACTTGGCCAAGGCCAAACACCCCTTGAGGGGAGTTTTCTGCAAGCCACCACCGCCGGCTCCCGTATGGATCCAGGCGCCCCCCCCCCCCTACATGGGAATTTTACCGCAGACAACTGCCGCCGGCTCCGTAGAGACCGTCCATGCAAACCACCGCCCATGCATGTCCCACCCATTTACTGGGTTGACCGGGGCTTGGCCCTGGCCAAGGCCAAGGGCCGGCAGTGGCCTGTCCCTGGCCTTTGCCAGGGCCGGCCGTGGCCCTGGCAGCGGCCAGGGCTGACCTCGACCTGGCCGTGGCCCTGGCAGCGGCCAGGGCCGGCCTTGGCCCTGGCCTCTGCCAGGGCCGGTTGTGGCCCTGGCAGAGGCCAAGGCCGACCTCGGCCTGGCCCTGGCCTCGGCCTGGCCCTGGCCTCAGCCAGGGCCGGCCTTGGCCCTGGCAGAGGCCAGGGTTGGCCCTTGCCGTGGCCAGGGTTGGCCCTGGCCGTGGAAAGGGCCCCTTGGCCCTTGTCGGCCGGCCTTGGCCTCTTGGCCATGGCCGGCCTCCCCCCTTGAGGGGTCCGGTTGCACACCCCCCCGAAGGGGTGGTGGCTTTGGTGGTCATTGGTCGTAGCCAACCCCCTCCGCATGGGAAGGGGGGGTGCATAGCCTCCCTGGCCCATATGGCCATGGCGATCATGCACCAAAGAGGTCATCTTCTCCGTTGAGAATAACTACTATCTTCTCCAATGAGACACCCGTTCATCGAGAAAGTAGTTAATCTTTAATTGCCGTGTGCCAAAAAAAATAACGTACTTTCAAGGCCGCAAACTTCACACTCCACATGAAGAGAGTTCACATTCTCTATTGAATGGAGACTCAGCATCCATGAAGAGTGCGAGTTTGGCGAGATGAACGGTCAGTTCTTCCCGTCACGGAGAGTTCCTGACATATCCGTAATGACAGAAGACCCTAACGTGAAAAGAACAACTGCTGCGATTCTCTCCATCACGATGCGCTCCTACCATATCCATAATGGTAGGAAACTCATTCCTGAAAAAGATAACGCCTCGTTCATCGGTGAGACCGGGGCGAACCCGTGTGGCTCTGATACCAATGTAGGATCCTGTCAAAACGATGATGTTAGGATTGAATGAAGAGGAGAGACTTACGTTCACGTACGCGGCACCGTAGTCTCTGAACTTCGCCCTCGGATTCGCCACAACAGTCAGTACTTCGTCACAGAGGATCGAAGCAGCGTTTACACCGTCTAAATCTCTATTTGGAAGAAGAACTAAATGGAAGGGAGAAGAGAAAAAGGTTTGCCTTATGCAAAACTTATGGCATGAAGGATTACCCTTAAAAGCCTTACCCTTGGGTCCTATTTATAGGCTTTAGGGGTAGTTATTGTAGGAAATAACCATATATAAGCTTATTAGCCTATATTAGCATATTTCCTTATCCTCTTCCTTATGCACTTATCGAGTACCTTTATGCACTTATAATATGACTTTTTCCACTTATCGAGTGGTCCTTTTCACACATGAAAAGGTTCCCTTTGCACATGCTTTCATGCACGCGACATCCGAGGTCTGTATACCCTTATACATCCCCTCATGGGTGTATATATATGTCGTCCATATCCAACACGGGTCGCACCCTCCCCTCCATCAAATCTGGGGCAAGTTTACGAGCTTCGCCCTCGATAAACTTCTCAAACTCCAGGGCAAGCGTATGAGCTTCGCCCTCGATAGGTGCCAACTCCGCAACATTCCGCTTCTCTTATGCCTTAGCCACTTCCAAACATAAAGTTGGGGGCATACAGTCTAAGGCAAAAAGTGGCGATAAGCAGCAACACAAGAACAAAAGATAAATAAGGCGAACCGCCTAAGGTAATATTTCATTAAAGTTAAAGTTAATACATTTACATGAAACTTTCTACGTAAGGTCCTACGCATGGCCCCGAGACCGGCCCTACATTTGCAACCACCCCTGAAGATTATGCAGTGCCGCCTCCCCCCGACCATTAACCTCATCCTCTTCATCATCGAAGGCCATGGTCAACTTGTTGAAGTCGACCTACAGGGCGGGGTATAGCTTCGCCAACCTTGCCTCCACCCTCTTGAAGCCCGCCTGCAACACCTCTTCTATACCTTCTGCCCTCATTAACCTCATCATGGGTAGGTACTCCTCCTCATAACACTTGTAGATGGCCCCTACCTTCTCGACCTCCATTTCTATCTTCCTCAGTGCTACCACCTGTCGCTTGAGCTCGACGATCTCCACCCCCCTTGGCCTCCATTTCTGCATAGTGGGCGTCATGGCAGCGACCCTTCGATCCTCCTCTTCCCGAAGCTACTGCCCCAGCCCCGCCATGATCTTCTCCATCTTCACGATCTCCTCCTTCTGGGTCGCATACCACCCCTGGAGCTGCTCCAGCCAATCCTCCCTATCCTGCAGACTCCCGGCGACCTCCTTGAATTTGTCCTCTATCGCCCACAGCTTATCAATGGCTGCCTGGAGATCAGCCTTAGTCTTCATATGGCTCACCTTGAGCCCAATCACTGTAGTATGATGCTGCAAGGACACCATTGCCGCGACCGCCTACAGAAGGGACAAAAACGTAAGTGCATATGGAAGAAAGAAGACCGGCAGCGTGGAGAAGAGAGATCGGCAGACCTGCATACTGTGCCAGATTGCTGTATCCAGAGGCGCTCTGGACCAACATTAGACAGGGACTCACGATCCCTCGGCAACAGACTGTTCTCTGCCAAACGAGCTGCGACGTCGGCCTCATCAAACACCGACTCCATATTGCCCACCGGGTAGCTCGTTGCAATGAGTTCTCCCTTTAGGCCTTTGGGATGGCATGAACCTTGTCCTTCGTCGCCTTAAAGCAGACAAACATGGGCTCACAGCTCAGATGCCCTGACTCCCCCTTCTCTCAAGGGGCATCTATAAGGAAAACGCTCGATCTACGGGTCCGTGCCGCAGGGGCGACCTGAGTTGACGAGCTCCAGGGCGTCACCTCCTTCTCACCAGCGCCAAGGTTGACAGAGCTGCCCTGTGTCGCCTCACTGACCCTATGGGTATGAACAGTTGCCGCAGGTTTCTCCCTCGCCCTCTTGTCATGCTCACCCCTCTCGGCCCCAATGACAACCCCGGAGCTCCGTTTCTGCCCCGACCTCGTCGCCAAGTTCTCGACTGCCGCCCCGTTGCCCTTCTCCTGGGCCAAAGGCTTCTTGGGCGTTGGCTCCGAGGCTGCGACACCCTAGCCCTCCTCATCAACTCCTCTCGTGAAAGAATCATGTCCGCGCCTGTAGAGAAAAGAAAGATCAGGGTGAGCATATAGGGAGAAGGTTGCCAAGATCGCAATACCTTCGAGCCAGAAAAATTGGGCGAACTAATCACTCTTAATCAAGTTCGCATGCTTCCGGATCGCTTCGAGGATCTCCTCCAAAATCTTGGAGTTCTCCAGGTCTTGCCCCTCCAGGGTCGCCCCTTTATTCACTAAGAGATTGAGCGTCCCCCAGTTTGACCTCAACACCAAGTCCGTTGGCATCAAGACAAAGACAAACCTCTCTCTCCACTCTCTCACCTTGCTCGGTAGCTCAAGGATGCGATGTCGGCCCCTCCTCGCACTAACACAATGATACATCCCCTTCTTCTTCGTCTCAAAGAAATGCTGAAAGAGCGAGAGGCTCGGACTTATCCCGCTGATAGTGCAGAGGACGACAAAGCCAACCAATGAGCTGATAGAGTCTGGCGTTAGTTGGAAGAGAGGAAGCTCAAGGAAGTTCAGCAAGGGAAGGAGGTGGGGTTGAGCAGAAACCACATGCTGAGTTCAAAGGTCGGGTAGTAGACTCCGACTTCGTTATCTCTTGGCGAGCAAACCGGCCCTCTCATTTGGTTCATGGAGGCGAACTTTGCAGGGTGGCCGAATGTAGTTGGAGCAGATCTCGTGGAGACTGATGGTGCTCATTTTGCACTTGATGCCCCCGTGACCCAGCCTCTGTCGAAGCCCAATCCGAGCCCTCGCTCCCTCCTCCTAGGCTCACCATACGCCGTCGACGTCGAAGGAACAACAAGATGTGCTTCCCACTCCTCAGGACACACCATCATCTCCTCTACCACTGCAGCACTCCCACTTCCAGGCCCTTTAGAGCACCCCTCTGCGTTCGAATTGGAAGCTGAAAACCCAGAAGAAGCAATTGATATATCAAGAAAATACCTAATAGAGAATAAGATCAACGGAGCTCCGACGAAGTGATGATCAACGATGATAACTGTCGAGAGTAAAGAATAGAAGAGAAGCCTTATGAAATTCGAAAGCAAGAACCCTCCACCATTTTCCCCTCTCTCGGTTTTATAAAGGGCGTCGGCCGATCTTGACCGTTGAAGGTGGGCCAAGTGGCAAGATCTGAAGCGGAGGTGTCGCCTCAGCTTCTCCCCAGAGCCATACGCGGCATGTGTCATGCTCTGAGTGGCGGGGCACCTCAATATCTCTCCACTGCCAAATCGTCATTATGACTTTAGAGATTCACCGGTCATCTAGCATTTAAATTTGTAGCTGTCATCCAGTGGAGAGTGAAGCACGTCATCCAAGCTAATCCAAACTTCCCGTTTCGAACTCAAATGGGGGTAATTGTTATGACATCATGATCGGCCCAGTCGATCTAGGCCTGCATGTTCAAAGTTCATGGGCCGCCGAATCTCCATAATGAGATCTAGTTCGCCGAAGTATGAAGAAACTCGCCGAGTCTCAGAGAAGCTCGCCCAAGCAGAGCGACAAGCTCATTATTCGAATCAAAGAGAAGAGCCCTCTGGCTGATCATACATGTTCTATGCTAGCTCACTCCCGAACAGTTAGCACCTGAGGTAGCTCGCCTACCTCTCCGCCCCGAAGCAGTCCACCCCATCAGGGAGGCAATCCGCCACAAACATCACTGCCAGTTTCACTACAGACAAAGTCTGACAAAAGCGCAACTGGCCGCTTCGCCACCTAACAGCCTGCCGAAAGCGCACAGAGCCGCTTCGCTGTCTGACCACCTGTCGAAAGCACCCCTCGTTGTTTTTCTGCCAGACAGCCTGACAAAAGCGCGCCTGACACTTACGACTTTGACGGCCTGACAAAAGCACTCCTGCCATATTCGGCCCTGACCTCAACGGCCGAATCCCTGACACCCTGACATCGTCAGCTCAGCAAAAGCAACAGACTCCAGCAGCCTATAAATGACACCTCTCCTCCAAGCTAGAGAGGGGTTGGTTGGTTAATTAATCTATAAGAAATCCTAACACATCTACTTATATTCAAGGTCGAATATCTTCCACATATTCAGGCCTTCCACAATAGTTCGCTATGCAAGCATCGATCTGCCTCTAAGATTGCCAGGCGTGTCTGACATTCTCCAAATAGTCACCAGCTGACTTAAGCATCAGAGGGCCTGCGAACTGATAGCCGACCCAGCCATTCTGACGAGTTTCTCTTCTTGCAAGAGGTTCGCCCCAGCTATCAGCGGACGAGCGATCTGCAGCAACCTTCGCCAACTGATGAGCGACCTTCACCAACAGGCGACATACTCCGATTGACGGGTGACCTTGAGATCCTCATCTACAAATCATTCTCAAGTCGTGATTAGCCTCGTCATCAATCCAACACTTGTGTAATCATTGTGCCCATGATTCCCCACTTCAATACAAATTCATTGTGAACAGATTTTACCCTGCAACAGAACTCGTGAGTTGATACTTATAGTTTTCCAATGGAAAGCGATGGTGATGCATTATCGATGTCTAGGAGCCAATATTTTGGTCGGTTGATGCCTGTATTGGCCGATAGAGGGGGCTGCCAGAAGTAGTAAAATTCTTCAACCCTGCTATTAGCACTAACTTTGTGGTCAAATCAGTCTCAGAAATCGTTCACCGTTGCAATTGCTTGAGTATTAAACCTGTAAGTGGATTATTATAGTTTTCATATAGAAAGCGATGGTGATGCATTATCGATGTTGTTGGAGCCAAGATTTTGATCGTGTGATGTCCGGGTTGGCCGATAGCTGGGGCTGCCAGATATAGTAAAATTCTTCTAACCTGCTATTCACAGCAACTGTGTGGTCATCATCCCAATCGAAATTTCTTGGGAAGTCATGAAAACTACATCCTCTTCATATAGAAACCATGGAAGCTCCTCATTTGGACTCTTATTTAACCAAAACGTTTGCAAAATCCGTGCGAGTCCCAGAAATCGTTAACTATGGCAATTGCTTGTGTATTAAACCTGTGAATGGGTTCTTATAGTTTTCATATGGAAAGCGATGGTGATGCACTATCGATGTCATTGGAGCCAAGATTTCGGTCATTAGATGTGCCTGGATTGGCTAATAAAGGGGGCTACCAGCAATAGTAAAATTCTTCGACCCCGCTATTCGCAACAGTGGGGTCATTCCAATCGAAATCTCATGGAAATTCATGGAAACTACCTCCTCTTCTCATTGAAACCACGGAATCTCCTCATTTGGCCTCTTATTTACCCAATATGCTTGTGTAATCTGTGCGAGTCCCAGTTTCACACCCCGCTTCCCATTATACTTGAGAGCGAGAACACGAGCGGGTCCGCATGTGCTTAAAGCAAAGAAGATTTACTATTATTTCTTTCTTCTTTGACTTAAGCACATAAGCGTTTATTTAGTTGAGCAGGTTTCTTGCATGCAAATAATATCATAAAAGCATAAATGTTTAATTCACTTTTATTCCAGAGTTTCAAAATGAGTACACAATGTAGTTAGGCCTAGCATGGCCGTACGATTTATTAAAAATGCAACACACCTGCAAGATAACAAGTACAACTAATAAAATAAAACTGAGAGCAGCTCTCTCTCTCTCTCTTCGGCAGGGAGGACCTCAACGTCCTCGTAGCTCTGGTCAGTAAAATTGTTTTCCAAGATGAGATCCTCAAAACCAGTGTCCTCAACGTAATCTGTCTCTGAACCTAACATATATTTCACAATTTCATTGAAATATATGACAGCGAAAAGCTCGACAAGATATTTAAAGTAATGAATTAAAGAACAACTTGAAAAAGAACAAAAGAGCGTTAGTACACATTAATGAATAATAAGTGCAGAAACGTAAAGTACGAGCATGTATGAATTTGTGGTTCAAAAGTAAAGCAGTTGTATATTGAGTATTTAGTTATTTGTGTCATGATAAGCTCATGTCCGGGTGGGTAGTATGTACTTGATGCACTCTATCATTGGGGGTTTACCGTGATGCCTTCATGCCATTCCTAACCTGGAAAATGGTCAAGATGATTGCCTCTATTGGTGTGGTATGGTGGTAACCGTAAGGTGGTCAAGCTACATCTACTAACCCCACTACTATGGACCAATCCCACCCAAGTGTAATAACCAGTCACCGACTAGTTTCGATGGGTTCTCATTATGTTTCGAGGGTTGTGTCCTTCCCTCTGTTCCGTTTTGGTTCAATTGATAACATGTAGAGAAAAGTTGTTCTTTTATCAAAGAATCATGAAATGTTCATTTCTAATTAGTTACGAAAAGTATAGTACGAGCAAGTTATTCAGTTAATGAGTTACAAGCATGTTCAAAATGATATTTTTGCACCAGTTCAAGCAGTTCGTCACAAATACAATTACAAATAAATACTTGGCTGGTGTCGATGGTGGACATCCCGGTGATTGCAACGGAATGCGTGATTTATCTGTAACGTAAAGATCGGCATATAAGACTACTAGTTTATGCTAATAGGATCATTTTATAAGCTAATATTATTAACCGGTTTACTAAATAGCAAAACATTTAATTATCAACATTATCCATATTAACATCATATTAATACTGGCGGGTTCTTTCTTACCAAAACCGGGTCGGGCCGGTCGGGTCAAGTCATTAATGCCATCCATATGAATCCCAAATAAAAATTTTATTTTGTAAATTGGGAGAATTTTGATTTATTTAGTAATTTGGAATTGGGAATTGGCCCAATTAGGAGAACCGTGGAATAGAGTATAAGTTATGGGTTATTCGCTGAGTGCATGGTCCGCATCAAAATAGTAAACCTCTATAGTTTACCGGGGCGGGTCGGGTCGGGCCGGGGCGCATACAAAGCCCAAGCTTGCCCCGACCCGGCTGCTGGCCGGGTCGGGCTGGGTCAAAACCGGGTCGGGCCAGGCGGGTCAGGCCATTACTGCCATCCCTACCGGTCTTTTAACTAAACTAATACTAACTAACATTATCAACAACTTACAGATTTCAACAAAACTATTATTAACCAACTTACTAATATTATTATTAATACTAACATGTGTTTAATATATAAATACTATCATTATTATAGAACTACAGTATAATTACTTGCTGTTTTTGGAAAAACTAATACTACAACCTAATATATATTGGAAACTTATTGTTTTTAATCAAAAGCACTTATGTGCTGATATAATAATCTATATGTACTAATGTAATATACCCTATAATTTACTGTTCAAGCCTAAACTAAAACTCACAATTTTGCGACTTCGTTGCCTTGGTTGTGCTTGCAGATGACGTCGGGAGGAGCGCCGGGGGGAGGAGAATGGGTGTTTGCTGCAGTCGGAGAGAGGAGTTGCACGGGGGCTTGGGCGAGGGAGTTCTTGAGTTGATCAGAGATGGGAGGCGGAATGGTGGAAGAGGGCGCTGTCATGAGGGAAGGTCTGGAGGGGAGCAGCTGGTCGTAGGAGAGGATAGCAGCACTGGTGGCTGAGGGCTGCGCGCGTGGAAGAGTGCAGGGTCGGAGGGGAGATGTTGCTGGCTGTCGGGGAGAGATGGTAATTGCCGGGGCACACATGGGGTTGAGGCTGCAGGTGGTCGGAGGAGGGTGAGCGCCGGTGAGAGGTTATGCAGGCTGGGTTGCTCGATGGTGGGTGCACGGTAGTCGAATGACGTGCGTAGGAGAGGGTGGTCACCGGGAGGAGTTAGGGCTAGGGTTGTGCAGGTCAAAGGGGGTGCGAGCTTAGGGTTTAAGGGGAGTTGGTGTGCGGCGGAGAGAGGAGAGATAGGTGAGGATTTTTAGTGTTTTATTAGTTATCGTGTTTTAATTATTTGTAGAGGTATGTTGTGTGCGTGAGTGTGAAGCCTGTGGATTTTTAATTGGTTTGCTTGCAACTAAATGAAAAGCAAGTGGAGGCTGCTTAGAAAAAGAATTAGGGTTTTAGATTTTAAATGGAAGGGTTTACAAAATAAGAAGAAATGGAAAGGACAAGGGTTTAATTGTCATTATAATGGGAATAAAAGTCTCATATGAGTTTTTAAGGAAGGGATTTGAATTTGAATTCAAATATTTATTTAATGAATTCTTATAATAAATAGATTTATATATAATTATAACTAAGATAAATACGTATTAAATACGTTCACAATACGAATACGTATAATAGTAATACGTAATACGAATACGTATTTAAGTACTGAAAAAAATAAAATACGTGCAAAACATGTATTATAAAATACTTGAACTTACATTCTACCCACCTTAAGAAACATTCTGTCCCCAAAATTCCTAACAATTAGGGAGTAGGAAACAAATAATGATAACACTCTCGCATTTCATCTTTTCTCTCCTAGGTGGATTCTCCAGGCGAATCGTGATGACACATCACTCTCACGAGCTCGACGACCTTGTTCTTGAGCATCTTCTGATGTCGGTTTAAGATATGCACCAACTGTTGCTCATAAGTCAGGTCTGGTCGAACGGTGATCTTTGAGTAATTGAAAGCATGTGATGGGCCGCTGATGTAATGACACGGTTGAGATATATGGAAAACATCATATACTCTATCCAATGAAGGCGGCAGTGCTAGACGATACACTACTTCTCCAACTCGCTCTAGCACGTCGAAGGGTCCAATGAATCTCTGGCTAAGCTTCCTCGTCTCCCAAAATGTATCACTCCTCGATTTGGGGATATCTTTAAGAAAACATGATCTTCTGGTTGAAACTCCAAGTGACGACGCTTGGCATCAGCTCACTGCTTGTACCGATCTTGCGCAATGCGTAGCTTGTCCATGATATTACGCACTACGTCCACTGATTCCACAATCATCTCTAGACCCAATAATTCTCGATCACCAATGTCATCCCAACTCAGCAGGGATCAACAATTCCTTCAGTAGAGTGCTGCAAATGGGGGGACATGCCAATGCTGGTTTGGTAGCTATTGTTGTAGGCAAACTCTACCATGTGCAGATGATCTTCTTACGAGTCCTTGAAATCCAGCATATATGCTCGTAACATATCTTCCAAAACACAGTGTTGAAACTAAGAATTGAGAATGGTACCCAGATTGGTACCCAGATTGGTCAGGCAAACTCTACCAGGTGATACGCAGTGCTGAAACTAAGACTGGTAGACAAATTGGTCTACAGGCTCTTCCAGAATTAAGATGTGAACCTCGTGTCCTACTCAGAGACAATGCTCACGGGAACTCCATGTAGTCGCACAATCTCCTGCACGATTAACGATTGCATCAAAACGCATATTAGGAAGAATTTTTTAATGGTATAGGATAGATCATTACCTCCATGTACTTCATAGCAAGTATTTCCGTAGATTGTCCCACTTTGAAGGGTATGAAATGTGCTGATTTGGATAATCGGTCAACGATCACCCAAATTGCATCATTCTGCTTTGTACTCCGAGGTAGTCCAGTCACGAAATCTATAGTGATGTGCTGCCACTTTCATTCCAAAATAGACAGAGGTTGGAGTAATCTGGCAGTGCAAGGATGTTCAGCCATCACCTGCTGACACGCAAGGCACTTGGCAACACTACGGGCTACACTTCTCTTCATTTTGTGCCAGCAAAAGTTCAGACGAAGATCCTAGTACATCTTGGTACAGCCGGGATGAATAGAGTAAGGGGAATTGTGTGCTTCATTCAATAGTTCATCTCTGATATCACCGGAAGGCACACAAATCTGACTACCATATCTCAAAGAACCATCCTCATGAATAAGGAAATACATTCGAAGTCCAGCTTCGACTTGCTCTCTAATCTTCTGTAACTTCACATCTCTAGTCTAAGCAGCTTTAATCCGATCTACGCTAGTAGACTGAATTTGCATGTTCATCCATGTTGCAGAAGTCCCAGGCAGAATAACTTCAATCTCCATCTCTTGCATCGCTTGCTGAAGTCTCCACTAAGCTGAGAGAGTCATAATCACTGGCAAATGACTCAAAGCATCTGGTACCACATTCACCGTCCCCGGATGATATTGGAGATCAATATCATAATCTGCCATGAGCTCTAACCATCTGCATTGTCTCATATTGAGCTCCTTCTGAGTGTATATGTACTTGAGACTCTTATGATCGGTGAAGATCTTCACATGCTCACTCAGCAAATAGTGCATCCAAATCTTTAGAGCAAAAATGATCGCAGCCAATTCCAGATCATGGGTCGGATAGTTCTTCTCGTGAGTCTTCAGTTCTTAGGATGCATACGCGACCACTTGACCATGCTGGTGCAATACACATCCTAGACCCTTACCTTATGTGTCACAGAAAACTTCAAGACCCGCAGTCAGGGCCAGTTCAAGCATAAATGAGCCCTAAAGCGAATCAAAAATACGAGGCCTAAGTATTAAAGCAAATTTTTTAAGAGCATTAATATAACTGAATTTAAAAGAATATTATCCACTCCCAAACCAAGCATGTTACAATCTTAAACATAAAGGAAACAAAGATATTTGAACATTTTTCTAGCTTTTTGAGAAGCAAAGTTTTTTATCAAAGGTTTATATTCAAGACTTTCAAGTATCTCTCTCTCAATTGAAAGAATACTCAACCCATTTAACCTATCTTGAGTCATGGTTGATCTTAAATATGTTTTTAGTATTTTCAACTTGGAAAAACTTCTTTCCGTCGAAGCAACTGTTACTGGGACGGTCAACAGTATCCTATATGCAATGCTTGTATTAGGAAAAGAATCTGTCTTATTAACATAATCTAAAATCAAAATTGGAGTATTAATTTCTGCAGGTAAGACTTCTTTTAGGGCTCTTAACTCTGAAAAAAGATCACATCCATCAATATCAGAATGTTCACCTACTTTCAAAAAATTTCAAGATCTATGCAATGGCTCTTCAAAATACATTCATTTGAACATTTTTCTAAATCAAATAAAGATCCAAATATCTTTTCATACTCCACAAATTGTTCAAACCTAATTTTAATTGAAACAATAACTTGATCAACTATATGTAGGAAAAACTCGATTCGAAAAGATTCTTCAACTGAAAGTCTAACCTCATCATCATTATTCTCATCAAATCTTTTCTTTCTATAAATCACACGTTTCTCACAAAACTTGGGCTCAACATCTAATTCTTTTGCAATTTCTTTTGTATCCTTCATGGCAGACTCAAACCCATTCTCCCTATAATTTTCAAAGTAAGAAATAAGGCCTTTTAATTGATCAATATCAATGTCAAGATGCATATCTTTAGATTGTAACTTTTTACTCACAATATTTACTGCAAACAATATATCATATCAAATATTCATGGACAAAAGAAATTCAAAGTCTTCTATCTCATATTTGGCTAAAGAATTTGCTTCACTTTTTGTTTTAGCATCATCACTAACATTTGCTAATTCAAAAAGAGCATCCCTTATGTTTGGAGCTTGGAATTTTATGGCATTTACGCTTTCAATTCGACTTTCCCAGCGAGTATTAGATAATTGTTTAACTGTAAACTTAGGCACGTGGTCTTGTAGGACCTTCCACCTTTTTGTAGAAGAAGAAAATAGACAATATATACGTTGCACCACACCAAAAAAAGATAAAGCTCTAGCGCATGAATTAGCCACATCACATAGCACAAGATTAAGATTATGACAACCACATTGTGTATAAAATGCTTGAGGATTTATATCTAGATGCCTCTTTTGCACGCCTTGGTGTTTTCCTTTCATGTTAGATCCATTGTCATAGCATTGACCTCGTATGTCACTTATATCAAGGGTATGCACTTCTAAAGCACCTACAAGTACATCAAAAAGATCTTTTTTAGATGTATCATCTACGTTCAAAAATTCTAAAAAGTACTCCTCAATTTTAATTGGACTTACTGAAATATTCACACATCTTATTATAAGAGTCATTTGTTCTTGATGGCTTGCATCGGGAGTACAATCAAGTATGACAGAAAAATATCTTAATTGTTTCACTTGTTTTATTATTACTTGTTTAACTTCAGAAGCTAAACATTCTATCAATTCATTTTGTATGCCATGACTCAAATAATGATTATGAACCTCACCGTGTTGTATTCGTCTAACGTGTTCTTGCATCACAGGATCAAATTCTGCAATCATCTCAATTATGCTCAAAAAGTTCCCATTACTAGGTTCATAGATCCTCTCATTCTTTCCACGAAATGCAAGATTACATTTCACAAGATGTTTAACCACAAATATAATCCTCAATAACAATTGTTTCCAATGCTCTTTTTCTTTGTTGATATTCTCTTGAATGGTTTTGTCAATTGTCTCATTTTTCTTAAATCTCTTCTCTACATCAACCCATTTACTCATGTTAGTTATATGTTCGTGGCTTGTTTCATGAGTTTTGAGCTTAGCACTAAGGTTTCTCCAATCATTTGGTCCTTCATTCACAAGTAGACTAGTACAAATTTTTGAACTAAACAACTTGCAACAAAAACAATATACTTTATCCTTTACTTTAGAGTAAACAAGCCATTTTCTATCATATGTTTCTCCATTTGCTAATTTCCTAGTATAAAAAGTGATAGAAAAGTGTCTATTAAGCACATCAACTGGAAAATCTAAATTGCACTCTCGAATAGGACCACTTTCTATCAATATATCTCTAAACTGCACATCAATATTTTTCCAATTTCCAGGGTCATAAATATCTTCAACAGTCATAAAATTTATCACATCTTTTGGGTTAACTTTTTTTCTTCATTAACCGTTGGAGTATTTTTCATTGGTATTATATGATCATCTGTGCCCATAATATCTTCTACAATGTCTACTAATTCTTCCTCAATTGTTATTTCATCTCTTAAACAAGATGTCTCATTTTGCTTATTAATCATAAACTTATCAAGAGCTCCCTTTTGAGATTGAAGTAATTGTTCAAATTTTCTTTCTTCTTCAATTTTTCATATCCACTTGCAAATTTTCTAGTAGACATTGTTGAAATAAAACACAATAGAATAAATAGATAATAAAATAATCGATGCACAAAGATCAATACTTAAAGGCTTTAGTCTGGAAAGATATGACCTGAGATATAAGAATGAGGTCTCCGGTCTGAATCAATCTCATCTTTTTCTAGCTGATCTGAATCAATCTCCTGGTGAAAACAAAACATATAAGCATTTGTTATTCATTTGATAAATAAAACAGAGTATAATTAGAGTATAATTAGCGAAAACAATACAATAGAATAATTATCATTTAACGTTTAAAAGATAACTTATTTTAAATTAAGTTGCTTTGCTCTTCATTGCATTTTAATTTTTATCTGTTTTTCTTATTATATACGGAAGATCTTTACTTCATGAATTGTATGCATTTGAAATAAAGGAGGTACAAAAAACACTTCATGAATTAGACTCAGGACATTTGGTACATTGGAAAAAAACAAAAAATAAGTGTTTGGGCTGCTGGGAATTGCATTGTCGCATAGGAGTGAAAATAAATAAGTGTTTGGGCTGCTTTGATTAATTACTTAATTTCAATAAATAAGTGTTTTCAGCTTAATTACTTAATTTCAATCATTTCCCTTCAATTTAATGCTTTGATTCATTTGATTAAAAATTTAAAATTAACAATTTACTGTTTGGGATGATTTGAATGCTTGGGATGATTAAAATTAACAATTTGCTGCTTTGATTCATTTAGCATCAATCAAATGAACCAAATCATCCCCAAAAAATCTAATCTTTAATTAAAATAAAAATCTAATGTTTCCATTCAATTACCGAGATTAAAATTAAAATAAAAACCCATACCTTTGAGGAAAAAAACCCCCCAAATTGGATCACCGATCGGAACTCGGAAGAGGAAATGGATAGGCTCGCATTCACCTCGACGAATCGCCTGAATCCGGATCGACGGTCCGGCAGAGATCAGAGTCGGAGAGCGGCAGCACTTTGGCAGGCTGCAGCAATGGGCTCGATGACTCGGTCGGACTTTGTCATGCCCCGCTTCCATTAAATGGAGGCGAGACGTGAGAAGGTCCGCTCAGGCGTGGAACTGTGAAGCTGCAGCCTGATAAGCGTCACTATATCTTATGCAAGTCCCTGTAACCACGAACAGAACAAATATAATAACACAAGAGAGACAGAAATAAAATCTCAAATCTCAGAATTGTCCAAACATTAAAATTAAGCTCCACATCCAGAAAAGCCACCAGGCTAAAAGAAAGAGTCTAGGCCCAAAACATGGCCAACAAAAGCCAACACGGAACAAGGTATTGGTGCTACGCACCGACAACTAAAGCAGACTAAACAACAACACAAACAGTCTCTACGACTGATCTCCCGTGTCCACGAAGTCCTCGTCAAACACAGGCTCAGGCTCGGCGTCCGCAAACACCTCGTCCTCAACAACGAACTCTGGCTCAGGATCTAACATGCGACACCCAAAGAGAAAGGGGCACATGTCAGCAAGTCTAAAAATACTTGAGCAAGGATAGGGGTGCACCTAGCCTGATCACTGTATAGGAGTCAAAATCCTACTCGCCGCAGCTTACATTTTAGAGTAGCGTGTGCTACACAATCATGATGAACAATCAATGTATGCAATGACATGAACAGATATTTGCGTACCATTAATTGAAATTAAACATGACATGCAAGCATGATGAAGGTGACGGATCTAGGTTTGTTGTCAAGCTAGATCTAAGGGCGTCTAGGCAACTATCCTTTCACTGCCTAGTCTCTTTTACGCTAAGACAAGTAAATGGCCTAAGGGCATGGCCTAAAACCCTAAGTGGCAAGTTTCACTTGCCTGATACCAAGGATGACGATCAACGAGCACGTCACAAAATGTTAAACTACGGAGATGGGATCGACGTATCGTAGCGGAAGAACGATGCCGAGCAAGCACGGTAACGGAAGAACGATCTGGAGAACTATGGTTCAGATCTGGAAATGGCGAGGAAATCTGGAGAAATCGGGATTTGTGGTGTTTTCGACGGCCTAAAGCATGGTGGCCGGCCTAATGAGGGTGTGAGGGGCTCCAGGGATGAAGGAGAAGAGCTAGGGGAAGGTTGGGGAAGATCAGAGGTCAAGGGGGAAAGGAAATGGCCAAGAGAAGTGAAAGAAAGAAAAGAAAACGATTGGGGGTTTAAATAGGAAAAGTTGCGGCGGCTGCCCGAAACCTAGGGTTTCGGGGTCGATTCGTCGGTCAAAGAAGGGTTGTTGACTGACTAGTTTAAGAACTAGTCGGTCGGTAGACCAACTGCGACCGACTAACACCAAACAGTAACTCAGGTCGTCAAAATGGTCAAAGAACTAGTCGGTTAAAGAATAATGGCTGACCGACTAGTTTGCAACCTAGTCGGTCGAAAAATGTTCTTAGACCGACTAACGATAAACAGTAACTTAGGTAAAATTAATCAAAAGAACTAGTCGGTCTGAGAGCAAGTTCTGACCGACTAGTTTCACATCTAGTCGGTCGGTGGTTGTTCTTAGACCGACTAAGAGTAAACAGTAACTCCTGAATTTTTGAGTTCTTAAACTAGTCGGTTCCAGAAGAGTTCCTGACCGACTAGATTGGAATCTAGTCGGTTGGTTCCCCTTCTTGAACCAACTAAAGTGCACGAAAAGTCTCGAATCGAAGCGCGAAGCTCCGGGAAGATTCATACGGCTTCTAAGATCAACCTATCTCTAAGATATGAGCGATATGAAGCTCGTCACGAATGACTTACTCCAAACTCAACGATCTAAGGAAGAAGCTAGAAAATCACGACGAAACAAAAGCTATGGAGATGGAAACCCACACATAAGGAGAAAATCCACCAAAATATATATATAATATAGATAACCCAAATACATGAAAACCAGTCGTTACATCCTCCCCAACTTAAGAAAAAATTCTGTCCTCGGAATTTCCCAACACTCACGCGTCCAGGAACAAAAGTGGGTGGCGCTCCTCATCTATCTCATCCTCTCTCCCAAGTAGACTCTCCTGGCGAGCCGTGTCGCCACATCACCCTCACAAGATTGACAACCTTGTTCCGGAGTGACTTATGACGCCTGTCCAAAATCTACACTGGCTGCTGGTCATACGTCATATCAGCGCAAACGGTAATCTCCGAGAAATCCACAGCATGAGATGGATCGTTGATGTATCGATGAAGCTGCGACACATGGAAAACATTATGAACTCCTTCCAAAGATGGCGGCAAGGCTAAGCGGTAGGCTACCTTGCCAACTCTCTCCAGAATGTCAAATGGTCCAACGTATCGCGGGCTCAACTTTCCTCGCTTCCCAAAGCGAATCACTCCTCGATTCGGGGAAATCTTCAGAAACACATGGTCGCCCGGCTGAAACTCCAAAGGACGGCGTTTAGCATCCGCCCAATGCTTAAAACGGTCCTGAGCAATCCTCAGCCTCTCCCGAATGTTCTTGACAACATCCACAGCCTCCACAATCATTTCAGGTCCCAACAACTCCCGATCACTAATGTCATCCCAACTCAATGGCGATCGACACTTCCTCCCATACAGCGCAGTGAAAGGCGCCATGCCAATACTCGCCTGGAAGCTGTTGTTGTAAGAGAACTCTACCAGTTGTAGATGGTCCTCCCACGAACCCTTGAAATCCAACATGCACGCCCTTAGCATGTCCTCCAGATCTGAATCGTCCTCTCGGACTGGCCATCTGTCTGCAGATGGTACGCCATGCTGAAACTCAGACGCGTACCCAAACTCTTCTGCAAACTCTGCCAGAACTGAGATGTGAACATCGTGTCTCTGTCTGACACGATACTCACGGGGACTCCATGAAGTCGTACGATCTCCTGCACGATTCACGTTACATCACTATTTAAACTAGGAAAAGGAAGTAGAAACGGAGAGTAAAAGAATTTACCTCCATGTATCTCCTTGCTAGCGCCTCAGTGGACTGTCCTACTCGGAATGGAATAAAGTGCGCGGATTTGGTCAATCGATCTATGATCACCCAAATCAGTCATTCTGCTTCGGACTCCGAGGTAGTCCAGTCACGAAATCCATAGTGATGTGTTGCCATTTCCACTCCGGGATCGGAAGCGGTTGTAGCAACCCTGCCGTACGCTGATGCTCCGCCTTTACCTGCTGGAAAACCAGACACTTGGCTACACTCCGAGCCACACTCCTCTTCATACCATGCCACCAATAGTTCAGACGAAGATCCTTGTACATCTTGGTGCCACCACGATGCACAAAATACGGCGAACTGTGTGCCTCCACCAACAACTCCTCTCTGATATCTCCAGCTGGCACACACAGCCTGGCTCCAAACCTCAGTGAACCATCCTCATGAATCAAGAAGTTAGTCCGCAGACCGGCTTCCACCTGATCCCGAATCTTCACCAGCTTCGAATCTCCAGCCTGGCCAGCCTTGATTCTATCCACGATCGTTGACTGTATCTGCATACACATCAACGAAGAAGCTTCTCCAGGAAGAACGATCTCAACACCAGACTCGCAAAAATCCTGCTACAATCTCCACTGCGAAGTCAACAACATCACCGCTGGAAGCCTACTCAGCGCATCAGGAATCACATTCACCTTGCCAGGGTGATACTACAAATCAATCTCATAATCCGCCATGAGCTCCAACCATCGACGCTATCGCATGTTGAGCTCCTTCTGAGTAAAAATATACTTCAAGCTTTTGTGATCGGTGAAGATCTTCACTTTCTCACTCAGCAGGAAGTGTCTCCAAATCTTGAGCGCAAACACGACAGCAGCCAACTCCAAGTCGTGTGTCGGGTAATTCTTCTCATGAGTCTTGAGCTGACGTGAGGCATATGCCACAACATGCCCGTGTTGATGCAACACACAACCGAGACCCTTGCCAGAAGCATCGCAAAAGATCTCGAACCCTCCATTGCGATCAGGCACAACAAGAATAGGGGCAGTCGTCAATCTCTCCCTCATAACACCAAAGGCATTCTCACAATCACCCCGACCAAACAAAAGGTACATCCTTCTGCGTCAATCTGATCATCGGCTCAGCAATACGGGAAAAGTCCTTAATGAAGCGCCGATAGTAACCAGCAAGCCCAAGGAAACTCCGGATCTCAGATGCTGACTGCGGAACAGGCCACTCTCTGATGGCCTTAATCTTCTCGGGATCCACTGAAATACCATCTCCAGACACCACATGCCCCAGAAAAGCAACTCTGTACCAGCCAAAACTCGCACTTTGATAACTTAGCATACAAACGATGCTTCCTCAAAATCTCCAACACTGTCCTCAAGTGCGAGGCATGTTCTTCATCTGACTTTGAATAGATTAGGATGTCGTCAATAAAGATAACGAAAAACTTGTCTAAAAAGTCGTAGAAAATCAGATTCATTAGATTCATGAAAACTGCGGGGGCGTTGGTTACACCGAAGGGCATAACCACAAACTCGTAGTGTCCATACTTTGTCCTGAACGTCGTCTTCGGAACATCTTCCTTCCTCGCCTTCACCTGATGATACCCACTCCTCAAATCCAACTTCGAGAATACTCTCGATCCTCCAAGCTGATCAAAAATGTCATCGACACGTGGCAAGGGATATCGATTCTTCACGGTCACCGCATTCAACTCCCGATAGTCCACGCACATACGACGCGAACCATCCTTCTTCTTCACCAGCAAGACCGGTGCTCCCCACAGAGACACACTGGGATGAATGAAACCCTTCTGAAGAAGCTCATCCAGTTGCTTCTGCAATTCCTCCAACTCAGCGGGTGCCATACGATAGGGCGCCTTCGAAATCGGCTGCGCTCCCAGAATAAGATCAATCGAAAACTCGAGAGATCGATCGGGTGGCAGCCCAGACATCCCCTCGGGGAAGACGTCATCGAAGTCCCGCACTACAGTAGGCCTCTCCTGCTCCATCTGCATAGCCACAAACTCCACCGGTCTGGCCCAGAATCTGACAGGGCCAAGCGAATTGCTACCCCGGCTGAACTCAAATACTGGATGTCCGAGAATCTCGAACACCACCTTCTTCCTCCGACAGTCGATCGTAGCATAGAAGCTCGCAATCCAATCCATCCCAAGGACCGCATCATAGTTGATGATGTCGTGGACAATGAAGCCAGCGTAAAGCTCATGTCCACAGACCACCAACGGGCAAGATTTACAACCACGATGCACCGAGATCACGCCATTTCCTGTGACGATATTCCAACTCTTGGGAAGAGGGGACGTCGACAAGGAATGCTTCTCCACGAAGCTCCGAGAAATAATGCACATCGATGCACCAGAGTCAAAGAGGACTCGTGTAGGAAATGTGCAAACCAGAATCACACCTAACAAGCAATCTAACAATCAGATCCTATTCTAGCAAACAATCATATGCAAGCAACCAAACATAATCTAATAACTAAAACTAATTAAGGAAGGAAACAACTAGATTGAGGGTTACCTGCGATAACCTCATCCACTGCATCGCTACCCACAACGGTCATCAAAAAAGCCTGCCTCCTCGGCTGCACGGCCCGCTGAAAAGCCTGCCTCTGCGACACGAGAGCTTCTCCGTGACCAGCAGGTACCGGTGCTCTTTGCTGCAACGGTTGAGCTGCAACAGGTTGACCTCCAAGGCTGCTTGATGCTCGGGGAATCCTTCAGAGTATGCAAAGCATCGCCGCAGACCAAGCACTGCCCAAAAGTCTCCTGCACTGGTCCCTCACATGGCCCGCCTTGCCGCAATTGGTTGCAAGTCTTCAGAACAGACCCACCTGGCCTCTTGAACTGAGCTGGCTGGTTAGGCTTGAAACCAGGCCAAACCACTGCTCTGGCCTGCTCCATAGGCCTCTTCCCAGCTCCAGCAACATGTCCTCTCCTCTGGTTCAGGTTCAGCTCCTGCCTCCTTGCAGCTACCAGAACCTTCTGATAAGACTCCAGATCAAAGGAAGACACAAAATTCTGAAGCTCCAAAGCAAGTCCCTGCAGGAATCTCTGAGCCCTCTCATCAGCATCTTGCACCATCTTCGGTTGCGAACCAACTCAGCATAGTGAACTCTTGGTGGTACTGGTCCACCGTCAAGCTCCCTTGCTTCAGATCAATAAAACGCTGCAACATCTCCTTCCTGGCAGCCTTCAGGAAGAACTCCTCATCGAACCTGGACTTGAAAGTAGCCCAAGCTATCAGCTCCACTAGGATCTTCTTTTCTGCATCCCACCAGTTCCGAGCATTATCCTTGAGCTGCCTCTTCGCCAAATCAACCCATCCAGCCGGGCTGATCTTCGCCATCTTCAAATTATCCTTTATGTTCCGAATCCACTCATCAGCAGCTAGAGGACCCTCAGACCCATCAAAACAAGCAGGACCCAGCTCCCGAAACTGCTTCGCTCCTGGCTCGGAATGAGGGGCCTCCGGAACTGCCCGAGCAGCTCGAACAATTGGAGCATTCTGGACTTGCAGGAGCACGCCCTGCTGCACCTGCATCATCTGAAGTATATTCCGCATCATCTCCCCATTGGTGGGCTCCCGCTTAGGCTCCTCGTCATGAAGGGGCACACCACCACCACCACGGGTATTCCGTCTTCCTGCCATCTAATGACATAGAAAACGAAACAAATTAGACTCATAGCTTATGACTCGGATGTCGAACTTAGTTTATTGGACATTCTAATATTATTATCATTATTCCGATAATCGCAGTTACAGAATGGACCTGCATGGGCCACCAACAAAACCTGTCACGCCCCGCTTCCCTAAAATGGAGGCGAGACGTGAGAAGGTCCGCTCAGGCGTGAAGCTGTGAAGCTGCAGCTTGATAAGCATCACTATATCATATGCAAGTCCCTATAACCACGAACAGAACAAAGATAATAACACAAGAGAGACAGAAATAAAATCTCAAATCTCAGAATTGTCCAAACATTAAAATTAAGTTCCACATCCAGAAAAGCCACCAGGCTAAAAGAAAGAATCTAGGCCCAAAACATGGCCAACAAAAGCCAACACGGAACAAGGTATTGGTGCTACGCACCGACAACTAAAGCAGACTAAACAACAACATAAACAGTCTCTACGACTGATCTCCCGTGTCCACGAAGTCCTCGTCAAACACAGGCTCAGGCTCGGCATCCGCAAACACCTCATCCTCAATAACAAACTCTGGCTCAGGATCTAACATGCGACACCCAAAGGGAAAGGGGCACATGTCAGCAAGTCTAAAAAGACTTGAGCAAAAAAACTGAAAGTAAACTAACAACCTAGCAGTTATAATAAGATGCAATGACATGGAAGTTAAGTATGTTGCAACAGTTAAAAGAAGAGAAAAGCACGCACGATGTAGCGTGTGCTACACAATCATGATGAACAATCAATGTATGCAATGACATGAACAGATATTTGCGTACCATTAATTGAAATTAAACATGACATGCAAGCATGATGAAGGTGACGGATCTAGGTTTGTTGTCAAGCTAGATCTAAGGGCGTCTAGGCAACTATCCTTTCACTGCCTAGTCTCTTTTACGCTAAGACAAGTAAATGGCCTAAGGGCATGGCCTAAAACCCTAAGTGGCAAGTTTCACTTGCCTGATACCAAGGATGACGATCAACGAGCACGTCACAAAATGTTAAACTACGGAGATGGGATCGACGTATCGTAGCGGAAGAACGATGCCGAGCAAGCACGGTAACGGAAGAACGATCTGGAGAACTATGGTTCAGATCTGGAAATGGCGAGGAAATCTGGAGAAATCGGGATTTGTGGTGTTTTCGACGGCCTAAAGCATGGTGGCCGGCCTAATGAGGGTGTGAGGGGCTCCAGGGATGAAGGAGAAGAGCTAGGGGAAGGTTGGGGAAGATCAGAGGTCAAGGGGGAAAGGAAATGGCCAAGAGAAGTGAAAGAAAGAAAAGAAAACGATTGGGGGGTTTAAATAGGAAAAGTTGCGGCGGCTGCCCGAAACCTAGGGTTTCGGGGTCGATTCGTCGGTCAAAGAAGGGTTGTTGACTGACTAGTTTAAGAACTAGTCGGTCGGTAGACCAACTGCGACCGACTAACACCAAACAGTAACTCAGGTCGTCAAAATGGTCAAAGAACTAGTCGGTTAAAGAATAATGGCTGACCGACTAGTTTGCAACCTAGTCGGTCGAAAAATGTTCTTAGACCGACTAACGATAAACAGTAACTTAGGTAAAATTAATCAAAAGAACTAGTCGGTCTGAGAGCAAGTTCTGACCGACTAGTTTCACATCTAGTCGGTCGGTGGTTGTTCTTAGACCGACTAAGAGTAAACAGTAACTCCTGAATTTTTGAGTTCTTAAACTAGTCGGTTCCAGAAGAGTTCCTGACCGACTAGATTGGAATCTAGTCGGTTGGTTCCCCTTCTTGAACCAACTAAAGTGCACGAAAAGTCTCGAATCGAAGCGCGAAGCTCCGGGAAGATTCATACGGCTTCTAAGATCAACCTATCTCTAAGATATGAGCGATATGAAGCTCGTCACGAATGACTTACTCCAAACTCAACGATCTAAGGAAGAAGCTAGAAAATCACGACGAAACAAAAGCTATGGAGATGGAAACCCACACATAAGGAGAAAATCCACCAAAATATATATATAATATAGATAACCCAAATACATGAAAACCAGTCGTTACATCCTCCCCAACTTAAGAAAAAATTCTGTCCTCGGAATTTCCCAACACTCACGCGTCCAGGAACAAAAGTGGGTGGCGCTCCCTCATCTCATCCTCTCTCTCCCAAGTAGACTCTCCTGGCGAGCCGTGTCGCCACATCACCCTCACAAGATTGACAACCTTGTTCCGGAGTGACTTATGACGCCTGTCCAAAATCTACACTGGCTGCTGGTCATACGTCATATCAGCGCAAACGGTAATCTCCGAGAAATCCACAGCATGAGATGGATCGTTGATGTATCGATGAAGCTGCGACACATGGAAAACATTATGAACTCCTTCCAAAGATGGCGGCAAGGCTAAGCGGTAGGCTACCTTGCCAACTCTCTCCAGAATGTCAAATGGTCCAACGTATCGCGGGCTCAACTTTCCTCGCTTCCCAAAGCGAATCACTCCTCGATTCGGGGAAATCTTCAGAAACACCTGGTCGCCCGGCTGAAACTCCAAAGGACGGCGTTTAGCATCCGCCCAATGCTTAAAACGGTCCTGAGCAATCCTCAGCCTCTCCCGAATGTTCTTGACAACATCCACAGCCTCCACAATCATTTCAGGTCCCAACAACTCCCGATCACTAATGTCATCCCAACTCAATGGCGATCGACACTTCCTCCCATACAGCGCAGTGAAAGGCGCCATGCCAATACTCGCCTGGAAGCTGTTGTTGTAAGAGAACTCTACCAGTTGTAGATGGTCCTCCCACGAACCCTTGAAATCCAACATGCACGCCCTTAGCATGTCCTCCAAGATCTGAATCGTCCTCTCGGACTGGCCATCTGTCTGCAGATGGTACGCCATGCTGAAACTCAGACGCGTACCCAAACTCTTCTGCAAACTCTGCCAGAACTGAGATGTGAACATCGTGTCTCTGTCTGACACGATACTCACGGGGACTCCATGAAGTCGTACGATCTCCTGCACGATTCACGTTACATCACTATTTAAACTAGGAAAAGGAAGTAGAAACGGAGAGTAAAAGAATTTACCTCCATGTATCTCCTTGCTAGCGCCTCAGTGGACTGTCCTACTCGGAATGGAATAAAGTGCGCGGATTTGGTCAATCGATCTATGATCACCCAAATCAGTCATTCTGCTTCGGACTCCGAGGTAGTCCAGTCACGAAATCCATAGTGATGTGTTGCCATTTCCACTCCGGGATCGGAAGCGGTTGTAGCAACCCTGCCGTACGCTGATGCTCCGCCTTTACCTGCTGGAAAACCAGACACTTGGCTACACTCCGAGCCACACTCCTCTTCATACCATGCCACCAATAGTTCAGACGAAGATCCTTGTACATCTTGGTGCCACCACGATGCACAAAATACGGCGAACTGTGTGCCTCCACCAACAACTCCTCTCTGATATCTCCAGCTGGCACACACAGCCTGGCTCCAAACCTCAGTGAACCATCCTCATGAATCAAGAAGTTAGTCCGCAGACCGGCTTCCACCTGATCCCGAATCTTCACCAGCTTCGAATCTCCAGCCTGGCCAGCCTTGATTCTATCCACGATCGTTGACTGTATCTGCATACACATCAACGAAGAAGCTTCTCCAGGAAGAACGATCTCAACACCAGACTCGCAAAAATCCTGCTACAATCTCCACTGCGAAGTCAACAACATCACCGCTGGAAGCCTACTCAGCGCATCAGGAATCACATTCACCTTGCCAGGGTGATACTACAAATCAATCTCATAATCCGCCATGAGCTCCAACCATCGACGCTATCGCATGTTGAGCTCCTTCTGAGTAAAAATATACTTCAAGCTTTTGTGATCGGTGAAGATCTTCACTTTCTCACTCAGCAGGAAGTGTCTCCAAATCTTGAGCGCAAACACGACAGCAGCCAACTCCAAGTCGTGTGTCGGGTAATTCTTCTCATGAGTCTTGAGCTGACGTGAGGCATATGCCACAACATGCCCGTGTTGATGCAACACACAACCGAGACCCTTGCCAGAAGCATCGCAAAAGATCTCGAACCCTCCATTGCGATCAGGCACAACAAGAATAGGGGCAGTCGTCAATCTCTCCCTCATAACACCAAAGGCATTCTCACAATCACCCGACCAAACAAAAGGTACATCCTTCTGCGTCAATCTGATCATCGGCTCAGCAATACGGGAAAAGTCCTTAATGAAGCGCCGATAGTAACCAGCAAGCCCAAGGAAACTCCGGATCTCAGATGCTGACTGCGGAACAGGCCACTCTCTGATGGCCTTAATCTTCTCGGGATCCACTGAAATACCATCTCCAGACACCACATGCCCCAGAAAAGCAACTCTGTCCAGCCAAAACTCGCACTTTGAAAACTTAGCATACAAACGATGCTTCCTCAAAATCTCCAACACTGTCCTCAAGTGCGAGGCATGTTCTTCATCTGACTTTGAATAGATTAGGATGTCGTCAATAAAGATAACGAAAAACTTGTCTAAAAAGTCGTAGAAAATCAGATTCATTAGATTCATGAAAACTGCGGGGGCGTTGGTTACACCGAAGGGCATAACCACAAACTCGTAGTGTCCATACTTTGTCCTGAACGTCGTCTTCGGAACATCTTCCTTCCTCGCCTTCACCTGATGATACCCACTCCTCAAATCCAACTTCGAGAATACTCTCGATCCTCCAAGCTGATCAAAAATGTCATCGACACGTGGCAAGGGATATCGATTCTTCACGGTCACCGCATTCAACTCCCGATAGTCCACGCACATACGACGCGAACCATCCTTCTTCTTCACCAGCAAGACCGGTGCTCCCCACAGAGACACACTGGGATGAATGAAACCCTTCTGAAGAAGCTCATCCAGTTGCTTCTGCAATTCCTCCAACTCAGCGGGTGCCATACGATAGGGCGCCTTCGAAATCGGCTGCGCTCCCAGAATAAGATCAATCGAAAACTCGAGAGATCGATCGGGTGGCAGCCCAGACATCCCCTCGGGGAAGACGTCATCGAAGTCCCGCACTACAGTAGGCCTCTCCTGCTCCATCTGCATAGCCACAAACTCCACCGGTCTGGCCCAGAATCTGACAGGGCCAAGCGAATTGCTACCCCGGCTGAACTCAAATACTGGATGTCCGAGAATCTCGAACACCACCTTCTTCCTCCGACAGTCGATCGTAGCATAGAAGCTCGCAATCCAATCCATCCCAAGGACCGCATCATAGTTGATGATGTCGTGGACAATGAAGCCAGCGTAAAGCTCATGTCCACAGACCACCAACGGGCAAGATTTACAACCACGATGCACCGAGATCACGCCATTTCCTGTGACGATATTCCAACTCTTGGGAAGAGGGGACGTCGACAAGGAATGCTTCTCCACGAAGCTCCGAGAAATAATGCACATCGATGCACCAGAGTCAAAGAGGACTCGTGTAGGAAATGTGCAAACCAGAATCACACCTAACAAGCAATCTAACAATCAGATCCTATTCTAGCAAACAATCATATGCAAGCAACCAAACATAATCTAATAACTAAAACTAATTAAGGAAGGAAACAACTAGATTGAGGGTTACCTGCGATAACCTCATCCACTGCATCGCTACCCACAACGGTCATCAAAAAAGCCTGCCTCCTCGGCTGCACGGCCCGCTGAAAAGCCTGCCTCTGCGACACGAGAGCTTCTCCGTGACCAGCAGGTACCGGTGCTCTTTGCTGCAACGGTTGAGCTGCAACAGGTGACCTCCAAGGCTGCTTGATGCTCGGGGAATCCTTCAGAGTATGCAAAGCATCGCCGCAGACCAAGCACTGCCCAAAAGTCTCCTGCACTGGTCCCTCACATGGCCCGCCTTGCCGCAATGGTTGCAAGTCTTCAGAACAGACCCACCTGGCCTCTTGAACTGAGCTGGCTGGTTAGGCTTGAAACCAGGCCAAACCACTGCTCTGGCCTGCTCCATAGGCCTCTTCCCAGCTCCAGCAACATGTCCTCTCCTCTGGTTCAGGTTCAGCTCCTGCCTCCTTGCAGCTACCAGAACCTTCTGATAAGACTCCAGATCAAAGGAAGACACAAAATTCTGAAGCTCCAAAGCAAGTCCCTGCAGGAATCTCTGAGCCCTCTCATCAGCATCTTGCACCATCTTCGGTGCGAACCAACTCAGCATAGTGAACTCTTGGTGGTACTGGTCCACCGTCAAGCTCCCTTGCTTCAGATCAATAAAACGCTGCAACATCTCCTTCCTGGCAGCCTTCAGGAAGAACTCCTCATCGAACCTGGACTTGAAAGTAGCCCAAGCTATCAGCTCCACTAGGATCTTCTTTTCTGCATCCCACCAGTTCCGAGCATTATCCTTGAGCTGCCTCTTCGCCAAATCAACCCATCCAGCCGGGCTGATCTTCGCCATCTTCAAATTATCCTTTATGTTCCGAATCCACTCATCAGCAGCTAGAGGACCCTCAGACCCATCAAAACAAGCAGGACCCAGCTCCCGAAACTGCTTCGCTCCTGGCTCGGAATGAGGGGCCTCCGGAACTGCCCGAGCAGCTCGAACAATTGGAGCATTCTGGACTTGCAGGAGCACGCCCTGCTGCACCTGCATCATCTGAAGTATATTCCGCATCATCTCCCCATTGGTGGGCTCCCGCTTAGGCTCCTCGTCATGAAGGGGCACACCACCACCACCACGGGTATTCCGTCTTCCTGCCATCTAATGACATAGAAAACGAAACAAATTAGACTCATAGCTTATGACTCGGATGTCGAACTTAGTTTATTGGACATTCTAATATTATTATCATTATTCCGATAATCGCAGTTACAGAATGGACCTGCATGGGCCACCAACAAAACCTGTCACGCCCCGCTTCCCTAAAATGGAGGCGAGACGTGAGAAGGTCCGCTCAGGCGTGAAGCTGTGAAGCTGCAGCTTGATAAGCATCACTATATCATATGCAAGTCCCTATAACCACGAACAGAACAAAGATAATAACACAAGAGAGACAGAAATAAAATCTCAAATCTCAGAATTGTCCAAACATTAAAATTAAGTTCCACATCCAGAAAAGCCACCAGGCTAAAAGAAAGAATCTAGGCCCAAAACATGGCCAACAAAAGCCAACACGGAACAAGGTATTGGTGCTACGCACCGACAACTAAAGCAGACTAAACAACAACATAAACAGTCTCTACGACTGATCTCCCGTGTCCACGAAGTCCTCGTCAAACACAGGCTCAGGCTCGGCATCCGCAAACACCTCATCCTCAATAACAAACTCTGGCTCAGGATCTAACATGCGACACCCAAAGGGAAAGGGGCACATGTCAGCAAGTCTAAAAAGACTTGAGCAAAAAAACTGAAAGTAAACTAACAACCTAGCAGTTATAATAAGATGCAATGACATGGAAGTTAAGTATGTTGCAACAGTTAAAAGAAGAGAAAAGCACGCACGATGTAGCAAAAGCTACCAAGTCACTAATCATGAATCACTTATCACTATTTTCACTTTGTGCTCAGAGTTTCTGTCTTTTGGCTGAAGTGGCTGTACGGGCTCACTTCTACGCTTAAGCGACCATTTAACCCTACCCCTCCACGTGTATCGAGCGTTGGGATTAGCAACACACTATGCTCGCTTCTGGATCACGAGCCATGAAATGTATTTGGCATAGGGGTGCACCTAGCCTGATCACTGTATAGGAGTCAAAATCCTACTCGCCGTCGCTTACATTTTAGAGTAGCGTGTGCTACACAATCACGATGAACAATCAATGTATGCAATGACATGAACAGATATTCGCGTACCATTAATTGAAATTAAACATGACATGCAAGCATGATGAGGGTGACGGATCTAGGTTTGTTGTCAAGCTAGATCAAAGGGCGTCTAGGCAGCTATCCTTTCACTGCCCAGTCTCTTTTACGCTAAGACAAGTAAATGGCCTAAGGGCATGGCCTAAAACCCTAAGTGGCAAGTTTCACTTGCCTGATACCAAGGATGACGATCAACGAGCACGTCACAAAATGTTAAACTACGGAGATGGGATCGTCGTATCGTAGCGGAAGAACGATGCCGAGCAAGCACGGCAACAGAAGAACGATCCGGAGAACTATGGTTCAGATCTGGAAATGGCAAGGAAATCTGGAGAAATCGGGATTTGTGGGGTTTTCGACGGCCTAAAGCATGGTGGCCGGCCTAATGAGGGTGTGAGGGGCTCCGGGGATGAAGGAGAAGAGCTAGGGGAAGGTTGGGGAAGATCAGAGGTCAAGGGGGAAAGGAAATGGCCAAGAGAAGTGAAAGAAAGAAAATAAAACGATTGGGGGTTTAAATAGGAAAAGTCGCGGTGGCTGCCCGAAACTTAGGGTTTCGGGGTCGATTAGTCGGTCAAAGAAGGGTTATTGACTGACTAGTTTAAGAACTAGTCGGTCGGTAGACCAACTGCGACCGACTAACACCAAACAGTAACTTAGGTCGTCAAAATGGTCAAAGAACTAGTCGGTTAAAGAACAATGGCTGACCGACTAGTTTGCAACCTAGTCGGTCGAAAAATGTTCTTAGACCGACTAACGATAAATAGTAACTTAGGTAAAATTAATCAAAGGAACTAGTCGGTCTGAGAGCAAGTTCTGATCGACTAGTTTCACATCTAGTCGGTCGGTGGTTGTTCTTAGACTGACTAAGAGTAAACAGTAACTCTTGAATTTTCGAGATCTTAAACTAGTCGGTTCCAGAAGAGTTCCTGACCGACTAGATTGGAATCTAGTCGGTTGGTTCCCCTTCTCTAACCAACTAAAGTGCACGAAAAGTCTCGAATCGAAGCGCGAAGCTCCGGGAAGATTCCTACGGCTTCTAAGATCAACCTATCTCTAAGATATGAGCGATATGAAGCTCGTCACGAATGACTTACTCCAAACTCAACGATCTAAGGAAGAAGCTAGAAAATCACGACGAAACGAAAGCTACAGAGATGAAAACCCACACATAAGGAGAAAATCCACCAAAATATATATATAATATAGATAACCCAAATACATGAAATCCAGTCGTTACAGACTTTAGAGCACAGAGTCTGAGAGAGAGAGAGAGAGAGAGAGAGAGACGGCGCCGAGTCGGAGAGGCAGAGCTGCAGTCTGAGAGTGAGAGTGAGAGAGAGAGAGAGACGAACGGGCGCAGTGAATCGGTGGAGGCTCTTAGGGTTTTTCCCAAACAATTAAGTTCTCAAATTTCCAGTGCTTGATGAGTGAAACTGTGTCTGTGAACGGGCGCAGCGCAGACTTGATATATGTTTTCAAGTGAGGCCTCTCAAGCTGGGTGACTGGGTCTCACATGATGTTAAATTTGAAGCGGGCCTTCTAAGTTGGGATTTCAAAATTGGAAATGTTAGTCTGGAGAAAAAAAAATTTGAGGCATCTCTAATTTAGAGTCCTAAAGAACGGGCTTGAGTGGCCTTATGCTAAAACCGGCCATGCCGCAGTTCTATCTGGTATAGCTAACACTGATGCAGTCGTCAGCTTCATCTTCAACGCTACGAATGCTTTCTCACAAGCCTCGGACCAAATGAATTTGATGTCCTTCCTCGTCAGACGAGTCATAGGCTCAGCAATCTTCGAGAAGTCTTTTATGAATTAGCGGTAATAGCCAGCCGATCCAAAAAAAACTTCGGATGTTAGAAGCTGATCGAGGAGTCGGCCAATTATCGACTGAGGTAACCTTCTCTGGGTCGACTGAAATACCATCCCCTGATACTACATACCCAAGAAAAGTGACTCGATCCAACCAGAATCACACTTGTTGTACTTGGCGTATAACCGATGACGTCGCAGGGTCTCCAATACAACCCGTAGATGTTCGGCATGCTCTTCATCATTCTTCGAGTTGATCAGGATGTCTTCGATGAATATCACTACGAACTTATCCAAGAACTCATAGAAAATCAAGTTCATGAGGTTCTTGAATACAGCTGAGGCGTTAGTCACATCGAATGGCATGACTACAAAATTCGTAGTGCCCATACTTAGTCCGAAATGCCATCTTCGGGATGTCTTTACTTTTGACCTTCACCTGATGATAACCACTTCGAAGATCCAGCTTAGAAAATACTCTCGATCTGCCAAGTTGATCAAAGATGTCGTCAATGCGCGGCAGCGGGTACTTGTTCTGAATGGTTACCTTGTTCAGCTCTTTGTAGTCTATACACATCCTTCTAGATCCATCCTTCTTCTTGACCAAGAGAACTGGCATGCCCCCAAGGATATACGATGTGATGTATCCATCCTTTCTGCAACAGATTATCAAGTTTTTTCCGAAGTTCTTCCAGTTCAGCAGGGGCCATGCGATAAGGAGCCTTCGAAATAGGTTGAGTGTTCGGCATCAAGTCAATGGTGCAATCCAGAGCTTGATCAGATGGCAAACTGACGTCCCCCGCTTTGTGCGTGTATGAATGTGCAATAATATGATTGGGGGCGTGAGATTTAAATATTTGTAACCGCAAGCGCACGGTGTTGTAGTGTGGCTTGGGGGTCAAATTCAGGGAGGCGTGGATGTGCTTGTGTCAAGTAGGATCAAATTCACCCCATGGGCGAGCTAGCCCGAATCGGATGATGGTTTGTCACGGTAAATGGAATGCAAGGTATAGACAATATAAAGGAAAAACACGGGACTCTGGTTTCCACCCTATCGTGTGATTCTCTCCGATACGGCCTACGGGTAGGATAGCGATCGGAATTAGGGTCTAATGGTGAGACGTTGCCTCTGAAAGTGGTACCAGCATCCCATGGGCCCGATATTCCGGTCGGTGCCCATGATGATACGCCAGACTTCCCGGGTTCGGTCAGTGGGCACTCCCGTGTCCATTAACACTGACCGACTCCGGGAGCACTAAGCTCGCAACGATAACTCCCAACGTCTCATCCTGCCGCTCCTGCACGCTAGGATTCGACGTCTACGCTAAAGGCGTGAGCTATGGCTAGGGAGTCAACCGCCAAGTTTATTCCCCCTTGGCCCAACGGTCAAAGGCGGTCTTTTTCCCACCGATGACAATAAAACACCCCGCGTAACCGGTAGATTCCTAATCCCTATCGATTTCCTATCCCTATGGATGCATCGGGGAGAACCCATGAAGGGGTTTCCACCAAAATCCCAGATTTGGGAACTACTCACACATATTTAGTAAAAAGCGATCTAAATAGAAATCGGCCGTAAAAATCATGATCAGGCGATTGAAAAGCAGTAAGAGCAATGCTAATAACACTATATTAAAGTTTGACAAAGATCGGAAAACTTACAAATATCTGAAAAATTACAGCCGTCAAGAGAGAGAAAAAACAGCAAAAAATAAAACCTCCCGTTTCTGGAAAACCTAGGGGTCCTATATATAGAATACGAAATCACCCGATCGGGTGACCTGCTTCATTTCTTCGGCAGCGCAGAATAGGATTCCACCGGGTCACCACGGCACGGTCGGTTGAAGGTTGAAGTTGATCGGTTGGATCTTCGTGCCGTCGGGTGAACCGGTCGGTTGATCTCTCCATGTCGTGGCTTCGGAGAATCGGCTACAAGTGAACTGATCGGGTGAAATTCATCCGATCGGTTGGCATTCAGCGTCAGAATTCCAGAGAGTTGGGGCGTTTGAACCGATCACTGAACCGACCGGGTGACTTCTTGGCCGCTCCAACTTGTGTCCGGGTGGTGCACGCGTGCATCACCCGATCGGTTGGAAATGACCAACCGGTCGGGTGAGGGGCTGAAAGACGCGATCTTCATTGTTTGACCCCCTGGATCATGCGTGACTTCTCCCGTTGCTCCGGGGACTTATGGTATCGTCGTTTTATATCCCCTATGCCAGTAAACTCCTGCAAAATACGAAAAACACGGAAAAATGAAAGAAAACAAGAAAACACGAGAAAACGAATATAAGACGGCGGTAAATAACAGAAAAACACGGAAGAAAACGTGCGCAAATATATGAAATATAAACGCACGTCAAAATCCCCCAAGCTGAACTCCTCCTCGTCCTCGAGGAAGACGAGTGAGAGTAGGAGCTCGGAGAGAGAAAATAGAGAGAAAGAGAGAAAAAGAAAACTCTATATCCTAGATCACCCGTCAGGGCCAACAAAATCAAAAACGACACACCAAGCAAGCAAACGCCAAATCACATCACTAAACCAAGGAATACAAGTCCAGACAAGTGCCGTGGGCCCACGCGGTGAAGCGCGAGTGAGTGTGGTCGTGTGCTAGCAGACGGTGTCACATCTACGATGTGCGATAAAGCTCGATATACACAAATCCAGGAAATAACCCAAATATCGATTCGAATTGAATTAAGCGGTGAATATATAGTTCAAGCATGCATGAGAATAGAGAGAGAATCGAAACATATCATGTGTCAGGGACTCCACAACTAGGGTTAAGGAAATCACCACACTAAAGCCTAGATAATAGCTAAAAATTTCCTAAGCGAAGTGTTTTCGAAAACGATGGGGGTTGAGATGATGTGGAGTAGGACACTCGGTGCAAATTCTCGCCTTCCCTTTATTCTCGGCGAGTAGAAAAATATTCACACGGGAATTTTTTGGGTATTGGGTAGTTGTATTTTTTTGGATTTTTGGCTATACAATTTTTTTTTCTTTTCTTTTTGGGTTTTTCTTTTCTTTTCTCTTTTTTTTTTTGGATTTTTGGGGTTTTGGCTATACACATGTGTACTCTCCCAAGTGGGAGAATGGTACACGACGAGGGGATTTGCACCAAGTAAAACAAAATAGAAATCGGGATCTAAACACTTGGGCAAAGGAAACTATTCTCGCTAATTAGAGCATGGGCCAAATGGGTTATCCTAGTCCTTAATTGTGGAATCCTGACACATGCGAAATGAAGTATACGATATATATATAGCATGCAGAAGCAGACAGGAGAAACAAACACCGCATATTCAAATCGAAGCATGATAATCTAGGGGTCATTCCTGGACAGGTATATAAAGTAAAATCACAAAGTAGAAGCACACCAAACAGCTAGGCACGACGCACGACTCACAAAAAGCTAAGTGAACCCACGATGCATGAAATGTAAGAGGACTCGATATCCTAGGGTTAGTGAATGCGATTATCGATGCCATGCTAGCTGTGTGTGATTTTGTGGCAATTCATCATAGGGTTCATCTCTAGGAGAAAGAGATAAAAAGAAGAAAAGAAAAAGAAAAAGAAAAGTATGGAGGAAAACGACTCAAATAACGAAGAAAAAGAGACAAATGACGCATGAAGTGCGACTCCCCCAAGCTGAAGCTTGCATTGCCCTCAATGCAATAGAATTAAATACAGGAGGGCAATGAAAATGGGGGGGAATACACACAGACACAAAAAGACACAAAAAACAAGAAAATCACACAAACGAGACAAAAAATAAGAATAAAAATAAAAAGCACACCACACCACATATAAATAGAAAATAAAAATAAATAAAAGAAATAAAATCACACGACACGACAAATAAACAAACACACAAAGAAAAACGAAACACGACAGCACACCCAAAAATTTGACTTCCCCCAAGCTAGACGTGATGGTGCTAGCAAAATGATGTGATCTTGAATATGCAGAGATACGCAAGGGGGATGTCAAAAAAAAACAAAGTGAAATCAAAAAGCAAGAGATGGGGAGTCCTGCCCTCCTCGGAAGAGGGTGTGGATGGGTGGTCGGGGGAGGCGGGGGGTGTGCGGAGAAATGGGGAAAGAGGTGGAGGAATAGGTGTAGTGGGGGTGTGAATGATGGGTGAAGTGTCGGTGGAGGTGGGTGGTGGTGGAAGTACAGCGATCAAGGCGGTGGTAGAAGGGATATGAATGGGGGGAGAAGGCGTGATGGTGACGGTAGTGGGTGGCGGTGGGAGAGATCTGGAGCGCACCTGCAATTTCTTGCGGCGCACGTAGGCAGTGATAGCGGAGGAGGGAGGAGGTGGTGTGGGGGCGATAGAAGTGTTCGTGAGAGGAGAAGTGGATACAGGGATGGGAATAGATGTGGGAGGGGGAGATGATCGCCTAGGTGGGGGTGAAGGAGGTGGGGATGGGTGGGATGGTGGAGGAGAAGAATGTGATGGGGGAGGTGACGATCGTCGAGGTGGTGAAGGTGGTGGGGAGGGGTGTGGTGTGGGTGGTGGTGGTCCGTGTAGGTGAGTGAGAAGGCGGAGGATGGCGGCCACGTTCCTATCAAGTGCGAGGAAACGTGGGTGAGTGAGAAAGGAGGACGGTGATGGGTCCGAGTGGACAGAGGACGAGGAAAGCTCACGGAGAGCAGCGACCTCGGCCTCGAGAGCAAGACGAACTGAGGCCTGGCGGCGACCAAAAGAAGTGGACTGACGTGAAGCGAAAGTGGTGCCGGGAAGTGATGTGGAAGTAGTACCGGTGGGAGTGGTCATGCCGGCACTGGACACAAGGCCGGAGATGGCCGCAGAAAGATCCTCAGCAGTGATAGGGCCAGGAGCACAGGTGGTGTGACTCGGGCCAGCCCCGATATCTCCCCGGGATGCAGGAATATCCTGCTCACCTAAGTGGGCGGCAGGGGAAGGTGGTCTGCGTGCGTCCGGGGGAAAGAAAGGAAGGTGCAACCCCGCTAGAAACTTGGGATCGGGCGAAAAAGTCCAATCTCCCACTACAGCAATAGTCATGCGAGCGGGGTTGGGGAGAATGATGTACGGGGCTGGGGGGTGGCCGTAATTGAAATCGAAACGACGATCAGGGCGGGGCTTAATCATCTGAATATGCCGCAGGACATCAAGATCTAGACGTGAAGGTCCTGCGGCAGTGGGAAGATCACGGGGGATGTGGATTTTAAATTGGGGATAAGAAGCAATGATAGTGATTATTCCCCCACAGCAAATCTTGCCCTTTCTGGGCCGACTAATCTCGAGGAGCTTGTAAATAAGCCAGTCGCCGGCATGAACGGGTACAGTAGGGGCCCTAAAGCTAATCCCGTCATCGTCTCGAACGAAAGGGAAAGTCATGGCCCATAGAATGAAAAGATCAGGGATGGTCACGGTGCCCTCATCCCTGGGGAAAAATGCGGAGGATATGATCCGATGGGCCAGACGGAATATAGGATGGATGATTGAGGAGACCTTGGCCTTACCTCAGGGATAGCGAGGGAGTATGGTGAGGCAGAACCAAAAGTTATCGACGTCAAATTCCGGTGGGTATCCGTAGTGTCGGATAGCGTCGTCCCCAAGAATAGGGAAACCAAATATATCATTGATCGTGTTCAGGTTGGTACGGATGGTTTTGTTACGCACCCGAAAAATGACGGTCGACCCCGACTCACAAACGAGTGAGGAAAGAAATTCTAGTGTGAGGGACGGGTAGGACATCGCGGTGGTGTTCAGGAAGGCTAACCAACCTAAGTTCACGAAAAGAGTCTCGACCTCGGTGAAGACACCGAGATCGATAAGTGATTAGGTGTGGGCGAATTTGGTTGACAGATGCCCCTGAGCATGCAGCCTAAGGTAGAAGTCCTTATGCTCTTGGTTCCTAAATCGATACCCATGCGGGCCCAACATTGGGTCCTCAGGGGGGATAACATGTGGGGGAGGGGCCAGTGATAGTGCACGTGGTGTATTGGGAGGAGGACGTGTTTGTTTGCGTCTCTTTCGAGACGGTTCATCCTCCCGCATGATACCTTTCCCCTTATAACGATTGGTCGCTCCGGAATGTAACCCAAAGAACGGTTGTAGTTTTACCGCAAGCGCACGGTATAGCGGCGAGCGGGATATCGAACACAGGGAGGACGAATGACCGTGCTTGTTCCAATCAACCTGGCTATTTAGGAAGAGAGAAATTTGCCTTTGGCGATCCTGTCACAATCGTCAGACAAAGTACGGAAATATCGAATCAAATAACGAACGTCTAGGGAATGGGGAATTCCCGCTACTCACCGTATCTCGTCAATGTGGTTCATCGGTATCAAAATTGCTAGAATAAGATTTTGGATGAACTAGTTGCAACTGAATGTAGAACCAAGCTCACGCTCTCGCGCTGTTGCCGGTCTATAGCTATCCTAGGTTTGGGTCCAATCTCTTGCAAACCCTAGCCTAGGGAAGCTAGCATTAGGATCAACATCATCGTTCAATTGCGCACCGAGCCCACTCTCGTGCAAACTCGGGCCGCGACCTAGGTTGGGATAGTTCCTACCCGTCCAATCTCTTGCAAACGGGTATCGGCACAGAATTGCAACCAGGAACCCTAGTATCGGTCCAATCTCTTGCAAACCGATACTACGGAAATTCAATTCCAACCCAATTCGGATTTCTAGGGTTTCCTATCGAATTGGGATCCAATCTCTTGCAAGTCCCAATCGGTATGAACTCCTAGCTAACCGTAGTAAATCGCTCCCAAACTAATCTTAAATAACAATTCTAGCAAGATCTCTACCAATTCATCACAAATATGAAATTGGGCTTGTAGGGTTCATCCCCACGCCCCAAGACGTGGAGACTACTCACAATTCATAGTAAAAACACAAAAATAATCAATGAAATAAGCAATAGAATTCATCACAATATTGAGATATGCAATAAAAATAGAATTTTTAGAGAAGAGAAAGACAAACCAATGGAGTTCTTCAAGTAATTCAACAAAAATCAACTTTTGTCTCCTCTCCAATCACAAGAATAAAGCTAAAAAGTTAATCTAAAAAGCTGCAAAAATCTAAAAGAAAAAGCTCTCCAAAACTAGGGTAAAAACAGGGGTTAAATACCCCCCAAAATCGGCCAAAAACTGTGACCAAAATACCCCTGCGCAGCCTAAAATCCGCAATTTTCGCTACAGGCAGCGCGTCGCACTCGGCCGAGTGACAAAAGTCGCTCGGCCGAGTGAGAAACCCTGTAAATTTCCAGTAAGTCGGGGCCTTCAGGGGTCTTCACTTCGGGGGCGGCTCGGCCGAGTGAGTTGTCGTCACTCGGCCGAGGGCTTCATGGTACTCGGGCGGTCGGGATTATCCACTCGGCCGAGTTGGTCTTCTGAAGCTCAGGCAGACGAAAAAAAGTAAGTTGGCGATTTTTGAATAGCTTCGTCTGGGCACCACTCGGGCGGACGGGGTCTCGTCACTCGGCCGATGTGGTCTCCGTCGCTCGGCCGAGTGCACTTATAAAACGTATCCGATCTGGTCGGCCGAGCGGTGTCTCGCTGGTCGGCCGAGTGGCTCCTCCACTCGGCCGAGTGGGACACCAAAAATGCCCAATCAGCTTGTTTTGGCCTCCTCGTCGCTCCTGCGACGTCCTTTCTTCTTCCGCTCCTCTCCAACAGCAAAATACCCCTTGGGGAGGTCGTCGGTGACCCTCTGGAGTAAGCGCATCTCGAGATCACTCCAAATCGCGCCAAATCACCTGAAATGCGACAAAAACAACAAATCGTGAAAAGCATCGCAATATCGTCGATGTATCGTGAAAAACGTGATTTGGGCGATCTAAACGGCATGCAAACATGCGGGAAAAAGGTGTAAAATAAGGAGTGATCAAAATCCCCCAAGCTTGCCTCTTACTCGTCCTCGAGGAAGATAAGTAAAAGGCGAAACCGGTGGATTCGGAAAACGAAAACGGTGAAAAATGAAAAATGAAAAACGGAGAAGAATGAAAAAACGAAATAAAAATAAAGAAGAAAGAAAGAAGCGAAGAGGGAAGCTGCTAGATCATTTTCTCAGGGCGTGGGTTCCGCTTACTCATATAGCATGCACTGAATGAAAAATACATGTCAAAGAATTCTATTTCGATATCATAGTATAATAGTGCAAATAGAAATAGAAAACCCACGAATAACGATATAATCATGAAAAACGGAATAATTTTAGAATTAACATTGTCTGAATCATTTAAAGCGGTATACAAATCGCAGATCACACACTTTTCAATTGAATGCTTTCTTTGAGGAGTATAAGAGTATCACACAATAGAATAGAGAGAATAGAAAAGTGTGGATTTCATGATATGAATGCTAGGCTTAGATTTCTGGATTTCGTAAAGCTAGAAATAATCTCACCGAGTATAGAATATTACTTAGCCTAGGTTGTCGTGCAACGTCAAGCAGTCACTCTCTCACACATCAATGGATTCCCTCCCCCAAGCTTATCTATAAGCATGGTGGCATAAAAAATATTCACATCCCCATTTTTATATAGCTCCAAAAGTACTAAAAATGAACACGAAAAGAGAGAAGAAAGAAAGGAAGTGAGATGGGATCTTTTATTGAGGATTTTTCCTCTTTTTTTTTCTTTTTTTTTTGACATAGCATATATACACAACGATCCCAACTCAAAGAGAGATGATGATATAAAAGAATATTTTCTCTTTTTTTTAATTTGGGATATTTGGAGCTAGGAATTAATTGCGGGGGAAATGCCATATAATAGAATCGCTAAGGGGAGATTCACCAATGATTTTTAAAAGTAGAGAAATGATGTTCAAGATTTGTGGAGAAAGAAATAAATATATCTCTCGGTTCACTCTATAAAACATGCACGACAACTTCAGCAGGGTAATCTAATCTACTCAGTCTCGATCACAAAAAAGCTAACTAATCCAGATTTATCATAGCTAACATCATTCAATCATCCTGAAGTGAAATGTACAATTCATGCATATAGAAGTGATATAGGAAAAGAAATCGGTACTCCAGATATAAGCATTCAATGCGTGAATCTTGGTGTGTTTTCTGTGATAGCATACATATGAATATTCAGACTCAGCTAATAATAAAATTTCATCCGTTTTCATGTGGAAAAAGTGCGGGTTACTATCTCTAGATGCAAGGCAAGTCATAGCATATGATATCAGAAATAAAGTCTAAGACATGACAAATATAACATGCATATAGAGTAAGCTAAATCCCACGTCATCATCATCATAGAAAAGTCATCTCTAGCATGAGATGAAAAAGAAATAAAGATAACGGGAAAATAGAACTATTTACAATGCGGCACACAGAAAAATAAGAAAAACGTGATGCATGGTAAAATAAAAGACACATGATGAAAATAAGTGCAAAAGCGGAAAATGGTGTGAAAAACTAAAAATAAAGGTGGCAAATCGAAAAAGAACGTAAGAACTCACTCCCCCAAGCTAAATGGCACAGTGTCCTCAATGTGCAAAGTGTGGCACACCGAGAGAGAAGTAATGTGAGGGGTAAGTGAGGATGCATGCATGAGGGAAAAAAGAAAATAAAAATAAAGAAATGAAAAATATGATGCGGACATGATGCATGCAAAGATAGGAGTGATACAGATATATAGGTGTGGCACCAAAAACTCTCCCTCTCTCCCAAAAAAAGATATATAAAGATACGATCAAAATGAGAATCCCAAAATAAGTGAGGGGAGGGGGGTGGACAAAAATGCATCAGGACCCAGCAGAGACGGGCAGCACAACGGCAAAAATAATCGATGGCATCAAGGGTGCCTAAGAAGGTGGTGCTGCGCCGTCTCCGTCCTGAGGCGGAGGAGGAGGTGGTGGTGGTGCAGGCTGCTGAGCGGGTGTGGGTGTGGAAGTGGTAGCAGGCTGAGTGTGTGTGGAAGTGGGGGTGGGAACCTGCTGGGTGGGCGGGGGTACGCGTGGGAGACGCTCCAGGACCTGGGTAAGACAGCAGTGAATGTGTGGAAGCAGGTCGAAGCGGTGAGCCATATCGGTGACGGTGGCGGACAGGGTCCTAAGGTCGCCTCTGAGGCCACTCACCGCCCCCTCTAGAGCACGAATGCTCTGAAGTACAGTGTCAGGGGGAGGTGGTGCAGAGGGACGCACCGGTCGGGGCTGTGCAGGTCGGGGCTGGCGTACTCTGGTAGCGTATGTGACGGGCTCAGCAGGCAAGGGAACAAAAGGTGCTGCGCTCGCAGGTGGGGGCCTGGCCTCAGTGCGAGGCTGGGCAGGGCGGTGAGAAGTGGAGGCAGCAGCAACGAAAGAAGAATACAGAAGAGGCAACGAGGCGGCCAGAGAGGTCGGTGGCACAGAAGTGTGGACAGACGCCACGACACTCTTGGAAAATACAGCAGCAGTGGAGACAGAGGCGGAGACAGAGGTCTCTACGGCGGTGGCAAAAGAGGGCTCTCCGCACTCTACTATGGTCGGCGGGCGCTCGGGTGGGACAGAGGAAATAGGCTCGGCAGACAGAGGGCCAGTGCTGGTGGTGACAGTCGTGGAGGCAGTGGAAGTGGGCTCAGCTAAGGTACTCCCGACACAGACAGAGGTGTGGACAGAGGTGTCAGGAGCATCGGAAACAATGGGGATAGGCTGAGGGGCCATGGGGTCAACAGGGGCAGCAGGCTCGGCAGGTGCAATAGGGTCTGCGGGGGCAGCGTGGGCAGCGTGGGCCTGCTCGGCCTCCTCGGCCTCGAGCACGTAAGCGGCTGGGATGAGAACATCCATCGCAGGGAGCCAGTCCACATGGGCTGGTGCAATCTGAGTCCGAGCTGGGCTCGGAAGAATCATGTAATCGGCACCGTAAGGGCCGTGCAACCAGACCCAGTGTCGCTCACCGTGCGGACGAAGCATCTTCATCCGGGCCATAACATCAATCGACAGAGAAGTGGGGCCCAGTGCTCGTCGCAGGTCGTCGGGGAAGTCCTCGCCGGTCATAAGAGCAAGCAAGGTGATCAGGCCGCCGCAGCATATCGGTGAGCGAGCGCCCACCGATACAATGATGCGGTCCAAAAACCAAGCCGCGACATCAATCACGACGGCGGGGACCAGCTCATCGCCATTCCTAGATAGAGCTCTGGGCCGTGTCATCGCGTAGAGCATGTAGAGCTCCGGCGTGGACATCGTGCCCGGCTCATATCTGGCCAAAAAGGTCGTCGCCATAAGGCGCTGAGCTATACGGAGGCAGGGATGGACAATGGCCGAGGCCTTGGCCCTACTGGGGTCAAAGGCAGCGTGAAGACCCGTAATCCGGGCCCAGAAGGCACCGGTGTCAAAGGAAGGTGGGGGGATATGGGTGGGGGCATAACCTCGGTCGGCCCCGGGGACATCAGGCCACGAGAAGAAGGCTCTCATCATACCGAGACTGACCTGGCACTCCCGGTCCATGAACCGAAACGAGCATCCCTCGTCGGTCCTGGCGATCGAACTAAGCACCTCAAGTGTCGGGCGGGTAAACGTATCCTCCGACACCTGAAAGAAATCTCGCCAGCCCATGTTGTCGTACAACGTGAGCATCCCCTCTAGTACCCCCAGGCGTCCTAGGTCGGCAAGGTGTGCAAACCTGGAGGGTACGATCGAGCGCTGGGAGATACGCTCGAAAGCGACGCGGTGTGCGTCGTTTCAGAACGTGATCCCCAGCGGCCCGATAAGTGGAGCTGGAAGTGGTGGCTGTGGAGCGGCAGGGAGCGGCTGTGCGGGGTGTAAGGGCTGTGCGGGCTCTGCAGGCTGTGCGGGGTGTGCGGGGCCTGCAGGCTGTGCTGGGTGGACGGGGTGTGTGGGAGAAGGCGGAGGAGAGTCCTCCAACTCGTGGGAGGGGCCGGCATCATCCGACCGCTTCCGCTTGGCGGAAGCTCTCCTCGACCGCGGCCGTGTCTGGGGTGGCATATGGGCCCCGAGCGCGCGCCGAAAAGCGTGAAAAGTGCGGCGTGTGCAAAATAAAGGAAAGAGTATACCCCGACACGCCGCGAGTGCTAAGCAATGGAAGCGTGCGAAGACAGCGCCTCCGCGAAGCCCGAATCAGTCCCTAGAAGCTCCCCTGGGCTCCCCTAAGCTCACAAAAACAACCTGCGCATGAAATGGAGATATCAGCGGGTAATATTCAAAACGTATGGAGCATTAGGGGTATAATAGATAGATATAGAAATCAATTTGGGTTTGGGGTTCGTTTAACACATGGATCCTCGAAAAATACACAAAAAGAGGAGAAAAAGGCGAAATAGGCGATACCGGAGGTGGCCGGAGACGATGGCCGCCGGCGGCGACTCGAGTGAGGCACGGCGGAGCTCGGCCGGCGGTGGCTGGCCGAGCGGCGGCGCGAGGGTTGACGGCCGGGAGAGTGGGGGGCGCGAGCGAGGGGAACGGGTGAGGGAGCTGAGGGGTCGCGGGCGCTTGGGATTTTTTCGTTTCGAAAAACGTGCCCCCCCCCTCGGCCCCTTATATATTTAAAAGTTACGACTCGGCCGAGTGACTAGATCACTCGGCCGAGTGAGATCAATGGAAAATTCCTCCCCGCTTACGCTTCGGCCGAGTGGCCTTGCCAGCCTCGGCTGAGTGGAGTAAGTCCATTCGGCCGAGTGGCTCAAGCTACTCGGCAAGACTCGCCCTAGGAGCGTATCCGTTTTACTCGGCCGAGTGAATATATATACTCGGCCGAGTATCAGTTATACTGAAATCAGGAAATTAAACTGAGAGTTGGGTACAGTAGACTTCCCTCGTTCGTAAGCGGCTCGGCCGGACGAACTTGTGTACTCGGCCGAGTGACTAGTATACTCGGCCGAGTGAGCCTTGTCTTCTGCTGTTTGTCTTCGTTTGGGCTCTAAACTCCGTCTTTCTTCCTCCAGTCGATTTCATCTTCCTCCTAAGCGTCGAGCGCCTTCCTGGGGCGCTCCTCGTCGCCCCGTGCATCCTCCTAATAATGGGTACCTCATTCTCCTCTCCTGTCAGGAAAAATAGGACACGTTATCACAAGATTTTTGGGCGAACGACTCAAAACACTAAAAATTTCTAAAACAAAAATAAAGAAAAAGTAAAAATAAAGCAATAACCGTCGGGTTGCCTCCCGACAAGCGCTCGTTTAAGGTCGTGAGCTCGACCCCCTATGATTTTCAATTAATGCGGGATGTTTGGTGCATATGAGATGCACCCATCAAACTTTCCGGGGAGAACGCTTGGATTCGGAAGTGGCGGCGGCGTGTTCTCCCTCGGTGGTCTCCCGTCTCGAATAGTGTTGGGGGGAGGCTCCCCCAAGCTAGCATTTGCTCCGGTCAACGGCTTCACCGGTGACGCCGATTTCCGTATCGGCGGAGCTTTCATCGGAGACTTCAATTTCGAGAGCTTGCAGAGCTCTCGAATCCTTGCGACATCAGCGTCGCCCTCATCATTTTCAGCGGAGAGGTCGGGGGAATCATCTTTCTTCTCTTCTTGGCCTAAATCCGGGCCTTCCTCGAAATCCTCATCGAAAAGAGCGACAATCGAGTGGGGGATCGCCTCCTCAATCACCTCATCAAGGAGGTCTATGTAGTCAAGTTCCTCGTGGTAAGGCATGTGTTTCATAGCCTTAGGAATGTGAAGCTCCACCTCGATGTTGCCGACGTTTAAAGTTAGGGTACCTTCTCGCACGTCGACAATGACTCCGGCGGTGGCGAGGAACGGGCGTCCAAGTATCAATGACGTATCTCCCTCCTCCTTAACGTCCATGATCACGAAGTCACATGGCAAGCATATTCCCCTGGGACTTGTAGCGGGATATCTTCGGCGTTCCCTACCGGCCTCGTTATCTGCCCATCGGCCAATTGTATCCGCATGTCGGTAGGTTTCAACTTCGTCCCGGTGTTTAGCCTTAAGAACATGGAGAGAGGCATGAGGCTTACACTAGCCCCTAGATCAACCAACGCCTTTTTAAGAGGGACGCCGCCCAAGGTGCAAGGAATCCGAAAACTCCCCGGATCTTTGAATTTGGCCGGCTCCTTTTCTCTCTTGGTGAACCAAGAGCTCTCCTCGGCTAGCATAATCTTCTCCTTCCTCTTTCTCCCCGAAATCAAATCCTTTAAGAATTTAGCATATGTGGGGATTTCCACGATGGCGTCGAGGAAGGGAATGTTGAGGCTAACCCCTCTTAGATACTCGAGAAACTTTGCTAGCCTTTTTTCCATTTTCGCTCTAGTAAGCCTTTGGGGGAATGGGACCGGTGGCATGAAGCGCCTCTCCTCAATCAATTTCTCCGCTCTAGATTTCTCCTTTTCTTGCGGCTCTTTCTCCTTCTCAACTTCAACTACCGGCTCAATTGGCTCCAAACTTTCCTCCACGGGCTCCTCGGTAGGAATCATGGCGGGGGTGGTATCCTTCCCGCCTCTAGTGGTAACGGCAACTACGGCATTGATGTGGCCGGTGTTGCCCCGTGGGTTTTGCTCGGGTTGCGCCGGCAATCGTTGAGTGTTCCGATTGAGCAACGCCAATTGCTCCGATATTTGAGCCACAACGGTATTAAGGGAGTCTTGCCCCGCCTTCAAGGTAGCATTGACCTTATTTTGCTCGACCATAAACGCCTCCACTCTAGCTTCGAAGTCGGATCGTTGTTGAGCTTGTGGAGGGTTTTGATTTTGATTTCTCCACCCTTGATTGTATCCGGGCGGCCTATAAGGTGGAACTTGTTGCTTCGGTTGAAAATTTTGTTGCGTAGGCCCCCTCGGAGGATAGTGTTGTTGTTGAGGTGGTGGTTGTGGCGGGTTCAAAGCTCCTTCATTGTTGGCGTAAGAGAATCCGGGATGATTTCTTGTGGCCGGATTGGCCCAATACCCTTGGTTCCCCGCGACATATTGTACTTGCTCCAAGGATCCTTCTCCTTGCTCTCCTCCCACATACATGGCTTGAGATTGGTCTTGCCAATCACACATTTGGTTCGTTGGTGCGGAGGTGGAAGGGGTTCCTTGGGGTTCCGTGATAAAATTCTTCAGTCTCTCCACTACCTTGTGGAGAGAATCAAACTTGCTTGTAAGCTCCGCTACGGCCTTCGCTTCATAGATACTAGTCGGCTTCAAGGAGGACGTAGAGTGTCCTCGCTCATCGCCCCATTGTTGATTGTTTGAGGCCATCTCCTCAATTAGGGCCGTAGCTTCTTCGGGAGTCTTCGATAAGATAGCACCATTCGTCGCGGCATCAATAATTTGTTTGGTCCCCGGTTGGAGACCATTGTAGAAGCTATGAACTAGCTCCCAATCTTCAATGCTATGGTGCGGGCATTGATGATGCAGATCTTTAAAATGCTCCCAAGCCTCGTAGAGCGTCTCTTGGGATCCTTGCTTGAAGGACATGAGAGCGCTCCGAATCTTCACCGTCTTGGAGGGCGGATAGAACTTATCAATGAATGCACTTGCCAACTCGTCCCAAGTGGTAAAGACTCCCTCAGCCTGCGTCCTCAACCAATAGAGTGCCTTGTCTTTTAGCGTGAAGGGGAAGAGACGCAGTCTGATGGCATCGATGGAAACCCCGACATCTGAAATGTGGCGCACTTCGACAAGAATAATTGGATGTGGTAGTGGGGATTTTCATGGGCATTACCATGAAATGGATCCTGTTGCATCAGAACCACTAATCCAGTCTTCAGCTCAAAGTTCTTGTCAGCCGCCAACTCCGGCATGGCAATGGATGAGGTCGTAGAAGAGGTCTTAGGCCGAAGCCTATCTCGAATAGAAATTATCCTCGCCATTCTCACCGCTAATTGGTCCGCAGTTTCCGGGTTGGTCATAAACCTCCCTTCCCGATCTTGTCTCCTCTCTGCTCTAATTCTCCGCGCGGTACGTTCGATCTCGGGATCAAATAATATAGCTTCAGGGTCCGCCGTAGATCTCGTGTACATGCACAGGAGGACAAAGTTTCAAAGAAGTGATTAGCACAAAGGAAGGGTTAGGTAAAAAATAAAGAAATAAAATAATAATAATAAATAGCTAGGGTGGTAAGATCAAACGCAATCGCCTCCCCGGCAACGGCGCCAAAAACTTGGTCGCTCCAGAATGTAACCCAAAGAACGGTTGTAGTTTTACCGCAAGCGCACGGTATAGCGGCGAGCGGGATATCGAACACAGGGATGACGAATGACCGTGCTTGTTCCAATCAACCTGGCTATTTAGGAAGAGAGAAATTTGCCTTTGGCGATCCTGTCACAATCGTCAGACAAAGTACGGAAATATCGAATCAAATAAAGAACGTCTAGGGAATGGGGAATTCCCGCTACTCACCGTATCTCGTCAATGTGGTTCATCGGTATCAAAATTGCTAGAATAAGATTTTGGATGAACTACTTGCAACTGAATGTAGAACCAAGCTCACGCTCTCGCGCTGTTGCCGGTCTATAGCTATCCTAGGTTTGGGTCCAATCTCTTGCAAACCCTAGCCTAGGGAAGCTAGCATTAGGATCAACATCATCGTTCAATCGCGCACCGAGCCCACTCTCGTGCAAACTCGGGCCGCGACCTAGGTTGGGATAGTTCCTACCCGTCTAATCTCTTGCAAACGGGTATCGGCACGGAATTGCAACCAGGAACCCTAGTATCGGTCCAATCTCTTGCAAACCGATACTACGGAAATTCGATTCCAACCCAATTCAGATTTCTAGGGTTTCCTATCGAATTGGGATCCAATCTCTTGCGAGTCCCAATCGGTATGAACTCCTAGCTAACCGTAGTAAATCGCTCCCAAACTAATCTTAAATAACAATTCTAGCAAGATCTCTACCAATTCATCACAAATATGAAATTGGGCTTGTATGGTTCATCCCCACGCCCCAAGACGTGGAGACTACTCACAATTCATAGTAAAAACACAAAAATAATCAATGAAATAAGCAATAGAATTCATCACAATATTGAGATATGCAATAAAAATAGAATTTTTAGAGAAGAGAAATACAAACCAATGGAGTTCTTCAAGTAATTCAACAAAAATCAACTTTTGTCTCCTCTCCAATCACAAGAATAAAGCTAAAAAGTTAATCTAAAAAGCTGCAAAAATCTAAAAGAAAAAGCTCTCCAAAACTAGGGTAAAAACAGGGGTTAAATACCCCCCAAAATCGTCCAAAAACTGTGACCAAAATACCCCTGCGCAGCCTGAAATCCGCAATTTTCGCTACAGGCAGCGCGTCGCACTCGGCCGAGTGACAAAAGTCGCTCGGCCGAGTGAGAAACCCTGTAAATTTCCAGTAAGTCAGGGCCTTCAGGGGTCTTCACTTCGGGGGCGGCTCGGCCGAGTGAGTTGTCGTCACTCGGCCGAGGGCTTCATGGTACTCGGGCGGTCGGGATTATCCACTCGGCCGAGTGGGTCTTCTGAAGCTCAGGCAGACGAAAAACAGTATGTTGGCGATTTTGGAATAGCTTCGTCTGGGCGCCACTCAGGCGGACGGGGTCTCGTCACTCGGCCAATGTGGTCTCCGTCGCTCGGCCGAGTGCATGTATAAAACGTATCCGATCTGGTCGGTCGAGCGGTGTCTCGCTGGTCGGCCGAGTGGCTCCTCCACTCGGCCGAGTGGGACACCAAAAATGCCCAATCAGCTTGTTTTGGCCTCCTCGTCACTCCTGCGATGTCCTTTCTTCTTCCGCTCCTCTCCAACAGCAAAATACCCCTTGGGGAGGTCGTCGGTGACCCTCTGGAGTAAGCGCATCTCGAGATCACTCCAAATCGCGCCAAATCACCTGAAATGCGACAAAAACAACAAATCGTGAAAAGCATCGCAATATCGTTGATGTATCGTGAAAAACGTGATTTGGGCGATCTAAACGGCATGCAAACATGCGGGAAAAAGGTGTAAAATAAGGAGTGATCAACGATCCCGGGCCATAGAGAGAGAGAGAGAGAGAGAGAGAGAGAGAGAGAGTGTGTGTGTGTGTGTAATGCAAAGGAGTGTAAAACACGATAAAATCACGCACACACAAACAATCAAGCGAGTAGAAATTCTAGGGTAAAAAGTAAATTTGAGCAGTGGAGCAAAGTTACCCAGCAGAGGTTGGAGCTTCTTGCTTGAGGTTGACCCCAATACCGTGCAATCGGACGGAGCGTGGAGCCGCGGCACTTCTCTTCAGCGAAAAATCCGAAAATGGGGGATTAGGGTTTGAGAAATCGAAATGGGGGAGAGATGGAGAGAAAACGATGGAGAGATGGAAGGGGTAGGGTGATGGAGAGGCTAGAGGGGGAGTGGAGGTCGTGGGAGAGGTTTTTCGGCCGTTGGGAAGTCGGGGGAGACGAAACGACGGCGAAAACGGCGAGATCGGGCGAGGAAATGAATGGTCGGGGTGGGGGTGTATTTATAGGGTTTAAGTCGAACCGATCGGGTGAGCTGTCACCCGATCGGTTGACTATTAGGTCGAGATTTCCAACTGAAGAGATGCTACAAGCGAACCGGTCGGTTGATAACTCAACCGATCGGTTGGCCGCTCCACAAATTTTCCGGAGAGTTTGATATAGCTCACCCGGTCTATCACCCGGTCATGCTTCTCATCACCCGATCGGTTGACAAACTCTGAAAATTTCCCGAGACTTCAGCCCCAGTTCACCCGGTCTGCCAACCGGTCTCTCATATCTTCACCCGATCGGTTGACCAATTCCCCAAAATTCCCGAGACTTCTGTACAGATTACACGGTCTGTCACCCGGTCTCGGCTGGATTCACCCGATCGGTTCGTTGAGTGACTGATACAGCCGTCAGCTGATACATCCCAACCGATCGGTTGAGTTATCAACCGATCGGTTGGGGCCTTGTTTTCTGCAAAAGTGCACAAACGGCCTAAGTCCCTCAACCGAAGTTCTTGACGGCTGGATTTATTTATAAAAATAGATAAAATAAAGCTAAAAATAATTCTAAAAATTGGAAACAAAGGTTTAGAGCATGGGTTGCCTCCCATGAAGCGCTTTTGTTTAACGTCGTTAGCTCGACGCCCGTTGATGATGTTCATGGTGGGCGATACGGGTGATGCCCAAAGTCTGGCATCACGTCATCTCCAGGGCTGGTAGCTTTTGGTGTAGCCGGGGGCGACAAGAAAACTTGTTCGACCACCCTCCCTTTGTTGACGGGGTCCGGAGGCTTCTCCTTCATGTCGGTGTTCAACGCCACTCGTTTAAGGACCCGGATCTCATCCCCGGTGAGCCCCATGGGCTCTTTGCCTTTTCTCCTCGCAGGAGGAGCTTTTGGGAATCCGGGAGGGATTGCGTGTCGGGTGACCGCCTCATCAGCAACATCATTCTTCTTCGGGCCGACTGATTCTTTTGAGTCCCCCAAGCTATCGGGGGGATTTCTCGAGAGAGTTTCCTAGGAGCTTGCCTCTACAGCTCTCTCTTCTTCCAGCTCCAGCACATTGATACTAGGATCATCCAGAGGATCGGGGTGCTTCATCGACAACCCCAAGTCGAATTCGACTTTTTCTTGGCCGACGTTGAGGGAAAGCTTCCCATTCTTGACGTCTATTTGCACACCGACGGTTTCCATAAAGGGCCGTCCAAGGATAATAGGGGTGTGATTATCTTCCAGCATGTCTATCACCACAAAATCAACCGGTACTTGTACTCCACTCATATCAACGGGGAGGTCGTCTACTACTCATACCGGGTATTTGACCGAACGGCCAGCAAGCTGTAATGTCATGCCGGTGGGCTCCAAGTCTCCCATCCCTATTCTCTTGTATAGCGACAGGGGCATTAGACTGACGCTCGCTCCTTGATCGACGAGCGCCCTTTGGATTCGCACTTCCCCAATAGAGCAAGGGATGGAGAAACTTCCTGGGTCTTTGAGCTTGGGCAGATTTGCGCGCTGAATGAGGGCGCTGCACTCCACCGTTAATACGACCTTCTCCTTTCTGGATCCTCTTGTCACCAAGTCCTTTAGAAATTTGGCATAGGAGGGGATCGTCTCTATGGCTTCGAGGAAGGGGATTTGTACGCTCAGATCGTTCACCATGGCAAAGAATTTGCCATACTTCTCATCTATCTTGGCTTGGGCAAGCCGTTGTGGAAAAGGCACAATGGGCTTGAACACTATGAGGTTCCCTTTCTCATCCTTTTTCTTATCCTCTCTATGGACTCCCTCCAAGAGTAGTTGGCTTTGGCGACGAAGCACCGTCGTCATTTAATTTTTCAATTGGTCGTTCCACGACCAACGGTGCTTCCGGATTCTTGGGGGTACTCTAGTGGGGATTTGCGTTCCGCTCCTTAAGACGATGGCGGACACATTCTCATGCTCATGCGTGAGTGCCAGGGTCCAATTTACCCCCCTTGGGTTCACTTCAGGCTGTGGCGGTAATAGATTCTGTGGCCTCTGAAGGTTCGCCACTTGTAACTCAGCTCGGTCACCTGATCAGTGAGAACTCTTTGTCCCATCTCCAGCTTCAGATTTATCTTCTTCTGGTTGGCGATGTATTGAGTCAAGAGGGACTCAACCGGAGAGATGGCCCTCTGCTGGCCATATTGCTGCTGGATGGGCTGCTGATTCCTTGGAGCATATGGCTGATATTGTTGTGGAGGTTGTTGCTGCTGAAATTGCTGCTGCTGAAACTGCTACTGGGGCCTAGCCAGCTGATATATTTGTTTTTGTTACTGTTGAGTCGTCTGTTGATATGGCGCCCAGTAGATGAGGTTGGGATGATTCCGGTTGTTTGGAGAGTAGGCCGGGTTGGAGTTGGTTCGTGGTGGAAAAGGCGCATTCCTTGTAGGATTGTAAAATAATGCGCTCGCCTGATCCAATGGTGGTGACATGTCACCACCGTCGAATTCTCCAAAAACTTCGGATTCCACTGCAGCAATCTGTTGTGTACCGGTGTCACCGGCGCCTACCATCAATGCGGAGATCTGGGTCGACAGCAAGTCAAATTTGCTTGATAATTTGTCGACGTCCTCGACCCTGTGGATGCCCCCAGATCTAGGTGTGGCTCTCTCGTCACACCACCGCTCATTATTAGATGCCATATTTTCCAGAATTTGTCCGGCATCTTCTTCGCTTCTTGACATAAAGGACTCTCCAGCTGCGGCGTCCATGGAAGATTTCAAATCGTCCCTCAACCCATTATAGAACAGGTTTATAATCTGCCACTTGGGGAGCTCATGGTGGGGACATCGCCGCTGCATCTCCTTATATCTGGTCCAGGCTTCGTGCAGAGACTCGTGGCTGGCCTGGGAAAGGAGGAGATCTCACTCCTCAGCTTCATGGTCTTCCCCGAAGGAAAGAACTTTGTCAGGAAAGCATTTGAGAGCTTCTCCCAGGTGTTGAATGTATTCGGGTCCTTCCCCCTAAGCCACAGCTTGGCCTTATCTCGCAAAGAGAAGGGTAATAGCTTCAGACGTATCGCCTCAGTTGTGACACCGTTTATCCGGAAGGTGTCACATTTCTCCAAAAAGGAGTCCAAATGTTCAATGGGGCTCTCCATGGGTGCACCCAAAAAATTGATCCTGCTGGATCCACGTCACCAAAGACGGCTTAAGCTCAAAGCTTTGCACCGTAATAGCTGGAGGACAGATGGCGGAGGTGGACTCGATGGAAGGCATCGAGTACTCCAGCAGGGACTTGTGAGGTGGGGTGTTCTCCCCCATGGTTTCAGGATCCTCTCTTCTTCGCTTCTCGGCGGCCAAACGCCTTAGGGTGGCGTTTATCTCTGGATCAACGAGAATCAAGTCGTCGAGACTTCTTGAACTCCTGCGCATGAAAAACAACAAACACCCGTGAAGCGAAAAGTGGGAAAGAAACAGATAAGATAAAAAAAATAAAAATAAAAATAAAAATAAGAAAATAAAGAAGAAAAAGAAGAATGCGAAAATTATCGCGAGGTAGGGATGAGAGCTAGACACAATGGTTCATGAAATCCTAAAATAACAAGCGCGTTGCATCCCCGGCAACGGCGCCATAAAGCTTGACGTCCTCGCCCTGTGCGTGTATGAATGTGCAATAATATGATTGGGGGCGTGAGATTTAAATATTTGTAACCGCAAGCGCACGGTGTTGTAGTGTGGCTTGGGGGTTGAACTCAGGGAGGCGTGGATGTGCTTGTGTCAAGTAGGATCAAATTCACCACATGGGCGAGCTAGCCCGAATCGGATGATGGGTTGTCACGGTAAATGGAATGCAAGGTATAGACAATATAATGGAAAACCCCGGGACTCTGGTTTCCATCCTATCATACGATTCTCACCGATACGGCCTACGGGTAGGATAGCGATCGGAATTAGGGTCTAATGGTGAGACGTTGCCTCTAAAAGTTGTACCAGCGTCCCATGGGCCCGATATTCCGGTCGGTGCCCAGGATGATACGCCGGACTTCCCGGGTTCGGTCAGTGGGCACTCACGTGTCCATTAACACTGACCGACTCCAGGAGCACTAAGCTCTCAACGATAACTCCCAACGTCTCATCCTGCCGCTCCCGCGCGCTAGGATTCGACGTCTACGCTAAAGGCGTGAGCTATGGCTAGGGAGTCAACCGCCAAGTTTATTCCCCCTTGGCCCAACGGTCAAAGACGGTCTTTTTCCCACCGATGACAATAAAACACCCCGCGTAACCGGTAGATTCCTAATCCCTATCGATTTTCTAGCCCTATGGACGCATCGGGGAGAACCCACGAAGGGGTTTCCACCAAAATCCCAGATTTGGGAACTACTCACACATATTTAGTAAAAAGCGATCTAAATAGAAATCGACCGTAAAAATCATGATCAGGCGATTGAAAAGCAGTAAGAGCAATGCTAATAACATTATATTAAAGTTTGACAAAGATCGGAAAACTTACAAATATCTGAAAAATTACAGTCGTCAAGAGAGAGAGAACAGCAAAAAATAACAACTCCCGTTTCTGGAAAACCTAGGGGTCCTATATATAGAATACGAAATCACCCGATCGGGTGACCTGCTTCGTTTCTTCGGCAGCGCAGAATAGGATTCCACCCGGTCACCACGGCACGATCGGTTGAAGGTTGAAGTTGATCGGTTGGATCTTCGTGCCGTCGGGTGAACTGGTCGGTTGATCTCTCCGTGTCGTGGCTTCGGAGAATCGGCTACAGGTGAACCGATCGGGTGAAAGTCACCCGATTGGTTTGCATTCAGCATCAGAATTCCAGAGAGTTGGGGCGTTTGAACCGGTCACTGAACCGACCGGGTGACTTCTTGGCCGCTCCAACTTGTGTCTGGGTGGTGCACGCGTGCATCACCCGATCGGTTGGAAATGACCAACCGATCGGGTGAGGGGCTGAAAGATGCGATCTTCGTCGTTTGACCCCCTGGATCACGCGTGACTCATCCCGTTACTCCGGGGACTCATGATATCGTCGTTTTATGTCCCATATGCCAGTAAACTCCTATAAAATACGAAAAACACGGAAAAGTGAAAGAAAACAAGAAAAGACGAGAAAATAAATATAAGACGACGGTAAATAAAGAAAAAACAAGGAAGAAAACGTGCGCAAATATATGAAATATAAACGCATGTCACAAACCCGAAATATCTTCAGGGAATACATCCTCGAAGTCTCGAACAACTCTAGGTTTCTCGGGCTCAACTTGCATCGATGCAACGATTACTTTGTTCAGCTTGGCCCGAAATCTGATTGGTCCAAGTAAACGATCTTCGCTCGTGACTTCAAACCCAGGATGATCAGGAATTTCAAACAGTACTTTCTTTCTGTGAAAATCGATAGTAGCGTAGAAATTTCCTAACCAGTCCATGACGAATATCGCATCAAAGTTTGGCATGTCGACCATCATAAAATCTACGAACAACTCGTGTCCACAAATCATGATAGGGCAAGATTGACAACCAATAGAAGTCTTCACTACTCCACTCCCGGTAATAATGTTCCAGCAATTATTAGGTAGAGATTCAACAGGAATGGAGTGTTTCTCTACAAATCCTAAGGATAAGAGATAGAGCTGGAAGAGAGGCTACTAAGACAACACTAATACATATGAAATATGTATTAGCTAAAAGATAAGCAACCAAACACTTGCATATAATATAAGCATTATAAAAAAGAGTTAAAGCATTACCTGATATCACTTGCTCATCAGTCGCAGCCTCTACGACCGTCATGGTGAAAATCTAACTCCTTGGTTGGTTCTACCTTACCAGTGCAAAAGCCTTCTGTTATGGAGCCAGAGGTGGTCCATGCTGATTCGGTCCAGGATCTCCACGCTGATTCGGTCCAGGAGGCCCAGTAGTTATTGGCTTGTTGGTGCGACGGGGACAGTCTCTGGTAGCATGTGCTGATTTCTCCACATATCAGACATTGATTTAGCAAATCTTTGCAGTCCTACTTGAGATGGCCAGTCCGCTTGCAGTGAAAGCATACCATCTGAGATCGATTGCTGAAGGGATCAGCATGCCTCTTGAATTGTGCAATCTGTGTAGGTCTGAGATTGCCCCTGAATGGCTCAGGCAGACATCTGCTTCCTCCAGTCTGAAGCATCTTCTTCTGATTCACAATGAGTTCATGCTTCCTGGCAGCATCCAATACGTCCTGATGCGTAGTCAGATTTACCGAGGACATTGATTGACCACGAGGGCGTGTGCGATCCAAGTACGATGCACACGCTGGCCTCCCAAGAGGAGTGTCAAATGCAATATAAACCCGTGAGTACATGGTCGAATCTATATAGACAATTCGTTTCACAATCACAATCACAATTGGTTAAGGACTGCTAAAAGTGTTGGTACAACCAACTAAACTAACAAGTGTGGTGAGTGGAAGTGTGGGGTGATATGATCGAGCCAAACCCAAAGTAGGTAGGATGGAGACCAAAGTGTGGAGCTAGGCAAGCAAGGAAGATTGTGTGGAATGGGATGTCATTAGGGTCGTGAGTTGATTAGCAATAGGTTCATCCCAAATGAATCAACCCCCGCATCCATTTCAATGTATGCGGGGTTATGCACATAGGTAATACCCTTAAGGCACACCGCCTTTCTACGACCCCATCAAGGGTAATGCACGATTCATTGATGTGTTGATTAGTGGGTGGAAATCTCTAACTTAAGCTCGTGAATCGATCCTTGCATCCGTGTCAATAGAATGCACAGATCGTGCATGTAGGTGTGACCTTTAAGGTACACCACCGTTCTACGGCCCCACCAAGAGTAGTGCACGACTCAATGAAACATAGGGCACATCCCATCAATCCACACTATCTAGCATCCATTTCAAGGTATGCTAGGTCTATTAAATGCAAGAGATGAGCAATTACCAATCAACCACACAAGCCCTAATTAATCCCAATCCACATACAAGTGGCTCTAGGCCTTCATAATGAAAGAAACTTAATAATCATTAAAGATAAGCAAATAAACATTCATTACAAGCCACTAAGAAAATAACTATCCAATGATTATCACCATCATTCAACAATCATTCACAAATTGAAATACAAAGCAATAGAGCTAAATGTTACAAGAGAGGGGAAGAGATCACCAAATAGAAATCCTAAAACGCAAGCTTACCCTCTCTTGCTCCTCCACTAAGCTCCACCAAGCTCCAATGGCCTCTAACCCTTGACCTATCCCTTGGGGAAGAGGAGGGGCTCCAAAACCCTCCAATGGAACAGTAAAACTTGGACTAGGTTGCTGAAAAATGCTTTAGGCACTCAAAACCCCCAAAAATGCATTCGAGTCTGCAATGGGCCTTGCAGGTTGGAGCGCTGGCCGCCCGACCCGCACAAAATCAAACCACGCGCGCCTAGGCTCTTGAAGCGGAGCGGGGCCGTGTCGAAGACCCGACCCACTGAAATGCCGCCATCTTTGCAATTGCGGGCTCTCAGCCCACTCAATTGCGGGCTAGTCCCCGCTTCAATTGCGGGCTAGTCCTTGCATTAAGTAAGCGGGCCGCCCGCATCGACAGGGGCACACGCAAAGCGCAGGCCCTGCAATTCTCCTCCCCACATGCATGCAAGGCTACATGATGGTGCCGCGTGGTGCCGCGTGGTTGCGCCATGCGGCGCCCCACTAAAATCCCAAATTCCCCATTTAATCCCTTTTTCCTTCCAAAAATTGCGGAAAAATACCCAGAAATTCTAGAAAAATCCCAAAAAATTCTGGAAAATCTCCAAGATTCCCAGGATTATCTAAAAAAAGAAGAAGGCGAAAATTAGTTCATGTGATGGTATTTTGTGCAAAGAATGAGAATAAGCTCTTACATGAAACATAAAGTGAGTATACACTCAAGAGAGCAAGATTAAGTATAATTCTTAGCACAAAATAGGGGTAGATATGTGGTATAAATTACACTTTTCACTTCGAATCTCGCATCCCAACTAGCATTTTGCTAGTCACTAGCAAAATAAGCGATAAATTCGGATTAAATGGAAAACATGCACCAAACTCAAGATATCATCGTGGCCTTATCCAAATGTTATTTCTAAGTGATTTCAAAGATAATATACACAATGTATGATAGTAAAAAACAAATGATATTCTCATCAATCCAATACAAATAAAAGTGAAGTATTAAGCACCGTATCACACTCATTAGGATATATCACAATGTCATAGTTTCCAAAATTCAAGGAAATTGCCAAAACAAAAGAAATTTCTTCTAAGTTGTGGGAGATGATATTGCATCACTCATGTAGCTTATCACCTCTTTCCTCATTCACTTTTTCTTTTTCTTTTCTTTTTCTTTTATTTTCTCCTTTTTTGTATTCTTTTTGCTTTTGTATATTTATGTTTATGTTTTGCATACACGCAATAATGCTATGAAATGCAAACACCGCCACCTTTGCATACACGTGATAACGCTATATAGGCAAAGGTATAGAATGATCCCCTAAATTTCATCTTTGTCGTCCTCCCCAATGTTTCAGGGGGCACCGACTACTCAATTCTATTAGATGTAACATTCACTACTTATATCTCTCTTTCTCATTCTAAACACAAGTTATCAACTCATTCACCCACTCCTTAGGAGAAAACAAAAGATAAACCATTGGCCACACCCTATCCAATCAAAAACTAAGCCATTCATCCCAATTCATGCAATCACTTACACCAAACTATTCCCAAATTATTTCAAAGAGAGTATCACAACATACAAAATAGTTTTGTACATGTCATATTAACATTTGACTTCAACATAAAAAAGAAATTAAAACATGCCAATCAAACATCTATAAGTTTGAAACCAAAATAAAAATCCGATAAAATCGCATGGAATTAAGCATGTAGGGTCTAAGCAAAAGAAATATGATAGAGACAAGGATGGAGGCACCAAAAAGATATGCTCAAAAATGAATGAATGTGATGACGATGAATGAGAATTTTTTATTAACATCCAAATTTTCAAAACTACCCAAAACTAGCATCCAACTTCATATTTCACTCCCCCAACTAGAAATGACCATTGTCCTCAATGATTGAAGTGAAATTAGATATTATTCAAAAATGCTAGAGGGAAAACAAAGCATACTAAAGCAAACATGTAAAAACAAACTAAACTAACTTTACACTAAGTAAAGGAAGGAATACACCTTAGCAAAAGGTGGATCCCGAACATGTAATAACGGAGGCAGCTGCTCTTATATCTCCTTTCGTTCCTCATCTGGCTACTTTGGAAACGAAGCTCCTCCAGCTTCCTTGGATCTTAGCAACACAGCACCAAGCATCTCCCTAGAATATGCTCTTGTGTCCAGCGAGAAACAAGCTGTGTCAATCCAAGGAAAATAAATTTGACTTCTAATGAAGAAAGTCCAAAAAGGGTCATCATAATAAAAATAAGGGTATGAATATGTATGACGACAATCTGAATCTAATATATATGGAAATGAAGCTTTAGATTCCGAAATGAAGGGAAAAGTGTCATGAGATCTTTCCTGAATGGCAATGCTATCGCCTAGCTGATGTGACTCCTCAAGAGGCAGGTGAAATGGCTTCAGGGGCAAGTGTGGAGGAGAAGGCAGTACAGGCTCAATGTAGATCAGCTCGCAGTCACTGTCGCTCGTCGCATCCTTGCCATCAAAGGTACTTGTCTCTACAGTCATCCCTGGACTCTGTGGTTCACCCTAAATATCATCGTCCTAGATGATGAGCTGATGCATGTTGTGAGGTGTCTGAAGTGATGGCTACTGAACTGAATCTGTAGGAATGGTCGGTTCGGGCTCCAATATGGTCTGTAGGCTGTCTCACGTGCACTCATCCTCCTCAATACCACCGTAGTAAACCAATTCAGCTGCCCACCCAAGATGCTCGCACACCTCCAGCTGTAGTAATGGATCAGACATGCAATGTGATGCAGGCACTCCGATGTCATCTATCTCACTCTCGCCTGGATACATCTCCATCTCATCATCACCACCAAACCAACGAAACTGCATCATGTCTCCAACATGAGTGACACACACTCAATCATCTATCTCCTCCTGATCCTCAACATGTAGTCTCTCAATGTCCTCTGTCTGGTTCTCATGCAACCCAACGTCCTGCTTTGCTTGGTATCCCATGGGGTCGCAAGAAAAGAGCCCAAAGGTGGCTCCTCAAACTGACACTGGGCCTGCTGCTCTGCATCCTGAAGTGAAACGGGGGACTGGACATCATCCTTATATCCAAGTGATGGCTTTCCAGATGGCGCAGTCTGCTCCCACTCTGCAAGGTCCCTCAGTTACAACCATGCATTATCTGTCGTATATGCAAAGAAATCTCCATTGCTGCTCATCTGCACAAAATCTCGTGTCGACGGCTGCAACCCTGTGTAGAAAATCCGAAGTAGATTCTCTGTGCTGAAAACATGGCATGGACAACCAAGCACTAAACCATCAAACCTCTCAAAAACCTGACAGTAAGTCTCACCGTCAAACTGGATAAAGCTTGCCATGTGTTGCTCAAATGCCTGGCGCATGTTTACCCGATTCCTGTAATAAATAGGAAAGAAAGCTCGAAGGAAATTGGTCTGAAAAGAAAGTCAAGTAGAAAAAGAATCTCGAGGAAAAGCATCAAACCAAATTTTAGCATCATCTCTCAATGTATGTGTGAACACTTAAAATAAATAAAATTTGCACAAATGTTCTCATCAAACAAATCCACTAACTTTTTTCTACACCATTTTTTAAACTTTGCATAAATGAACTAGGATTTTTCAACCCCGGTTCCAACGAACATTTTTTGCGGATTGTTACGCCCCATGCGATTTTCCACATTTTCTGGAAGATATGGATTGTTTTATTAAATAATATTAGAGAAGACAAATTCAGCCAAAAAATGTCCGTTGGAACCGAGAAATCGCCATCTTCAACTAAAATATAAGAGAAGACAAAATTCGAAACCGAAAAATCGTCATCTTCATATATTAAAATGTCCGTTGTAACCAGGATATATCCATCTTCAACTGAAAAGATTTTTATATATCATTTTCTGAGCTTTTTGCTAATTTATACATTTTGTGAAAGATATGGATCTTTTAATTAATTGATATGATTTTTCTTGCCTAAATTTGTCTTCTTTTATTTTCTAGTTGAAGATGGCGATCTTTTTATTAAATGATATGATATTTTGGCCTAATTTTGTCTTCTCTTATATTCCAGTTGAAGATGGCGATCTCCAGGTCCAACGGACATTTTTGCGAATTTTTCTGAGCTCCAGCCTATTTTCCACATTTTTGGAAGATATGGATCGTTTTATTAAATAATATGATATTTTGGCCTAATTTTGTCTTGTCTTATTTTCCAATAGAAGATGGCGATCTCCCAGTTCAACGGACATTTTTTGTGGATTTTTCTGAGTTCGAAACTATTTCCTACATTTTCTAGAAGATATGTATCTTTTTATTACATTATTTGAATTTTACTGCCTAATTTTGTTTTCTCTTATTTTTTAGTTGAAGTTTGCGATATCCCGATTCCAACGGACATTTTTGCTGATATTTCTAAGCTTCGAACTATTTTCTACATTTTCTATAAGATATGAATCTTTTCATTAAATGATAAGATTTTTCTAGCCTAATTTTGTCATCTTATTTTTCAATTGAAGATGGCGATCTACTAGTTCCAATGGAAATTTTTGCAGATTTTTTTGAACTTGATACTATTTTCTACCTTTTATCGTGGATATGGATCTTTTTATTTAATGATATGATTTTTATAGCTTACGTTTGTCTTCTCTTATTTTTCACTTAAAGATGGCAGCCTCCCAGCTCCAACGGATACCTTCGCGGATTTTTCTGACCTCGGGGTTATTTTCTTTATTTTCTGGAAGATATCGATCGTTTTATTAAATGATTATGTTTGGGCCTAATTTTGTCATCTCTTATTTTTTTCGTTGATGATGGTGATCTCCCGGTTCCAACGGATATTTGTGTGGATTTTTCTGAGCTCTGGGATATTTTCTGTATTATCTAGAAGATATCGATCAATTTATTAAATGATATGATTTTTTGGCCTAATTTTGTCTTCTCTTTTTTCGTTAAATTAGGCTATCTCCCGGTTCCTACGGATATTTTTGCAGATTTTTCTGAGCTCGGTGATATTTTCTACGGTTTATGAAAAATAAGAATCTTTATATTGAATGATATGATTTTTATTACCTAATTTTGTCTTCTCTTATTTTTCAGTTGAACATACGATCTCCCGGTTCCAACGGATATTTTTTCAGATTTTTCGAGCTCGGTGCTATTTTCTTTATTTTATGGAATATATGGATCTGTTTATTAAATGATATGATATTTATAGCTTAAGTTTGTCTTGTATTATTTTAAGTTGATGATGGCGATATCCCGGTTCTAACGGACATTTTTTGCGGATTTTTCTGAGCTCCTTGGCTATTTTCTACATTTTATGGAAGATATGGATCTTTTTATAAGATCATATGATTTTTATAACCAAAATTTGTTTTCTTTTATTTTCCGATTGAAGTTGGCGATCTTTAAAATGAATAATATGATTTTTGGCCTAATTTTGTCTTCTCTTATATTTCAGTTGAAGATGGCATTCTTAAAAGGACATTTTGGCAGATTTTTCTTAGCTCTAGGTATTTTTCACATTTTCTGGAAGATATGGATCGTTATTACATGATATGATCTTTGCCCTAATTTGGTCCTCTCTTATTTTTCAGTTAAAGTTTGTGATGTCCCGATTCCAACGGAAATTTTTGCGGATATTTCTGAGCTTCGAGATTTTTCCACATTTTCTGGAAGATATGTCTCGTTTTATTAAATGATATCGCAGAAGACAAAATTAGACCAAAAAATGTCCGTTGGAATCAGGAAATCGCCATCTTCAACTTAAACATAAGAGAAGAAAAAATTCGGAACTAGAAAATCGCCATCTTCATTTATAGAAATGTCCATTGTAACCGAGATCTTGCCATCTCCAACTGAAAAGATTTTTAAATATCAATTTCTGAGCTTGGTGCTATTTTCTACATTTTATGAAAGATATAGATCTTTTAATTAATTGATATGATTTTTCTAGCCTAAATTTGTCTTCTCTAATTTTCCAGTTGAAGATGGCGATCTTTTTATTAAATGATATGATTTTTGGCCTAATTTTGTCTTCTCTTATATTCCAGTTGAAGATGACGATCTCCCGGTTCCAAACACATTTTACGGATTTTTTTGAGCACCGACCTATTTTCCCCATTTTTGGAAGATATGGATTGTTATATTAAAAGATATGATATTTTGGCCTAATTTTGTCTTCTCTTATTTTCCAGTTGAAGATGGCGAACTATCGGTTCCAAAGGACATTATTGCGGATTTTTGTGAGCCCGGTGCTATTTTATATTTTTCTCGAAGATTAGGATCTTTTTATTACATTATATGATTTTTCTAGCCTAATTTTGTCTTCTATTATTTTTCAGTTGAAGATAGCAACATCCCGGTTCCAACAGACATTTTTGCTGATATTTCTGAGCATGGGACTATTTTATACATTTTCTGTAAGTTATGGATCTTTTTATTAAATGATATGATTTTTCTAGACTAATTGTGTCTTCTCTTTTTTTTCAATTGAAGATGGCGATCTCCCGGTTCCATTGGAAATTTTTGCGGATTTTTTTTGACCTTGAGGCTATTTTCTGTGTTTTCTTGTCAATATAGATCTTTTTATTAAATGATATGATTTTATAACCTTTGTTTATATTCTCATATTTTTTAACTTAGAGATGGCGGTCTCCCCCGTTCCAACGGACATTTTTGCGGATTTTTTTGACATCGTGGCTATTTTCTATATTTTCAGGAAGATATCGATCGTTTTATTAAAAGATATGATTTTTGGCCTACTTTTGTCTTCTCATTTTTTCGTTGATTATGGCGATCTTCCGGATCCAACGGATATTTTTACGGATTTTTCTGAGCTATGGCCTATTTTCTGTACTATCTAGAAGATATCGATCGTTTTATTAAATGATATGATTTTTTGCCTAATTTTGTCTTCTCTTTTTTTCTTTAAATTTGGCGATCTCCCAGTTCCGATGAATATTTTTGCGGATTTTTCTAAGCTCGGGGATATTTTCTATATTTTATGGAAAATAAGCATCTTTATATTAAATAATATTATTTTTATTGCCAAATTTTGTCTTCTCTTATTTTTCAGTCGAACAAAGCTATCTTCCGGTTTCAACAGACATATTTTCGGTTTTTCTTAGCTCGGTGCTATTTTCTTTATTTTATGGAAGATATGGATCTGTTTATTAAATGATATGATTTTTTTGTTTAAGTTTGTCTTCTATTGTTTATCAGTTGAAGATGGCGATTTCCTGGTTCCAACAGACATTTTTGCGGATTTTTTGAGCTCCGTGCTATTTTCTACATTTTATGGAAGATATGGATCTTTTTATTAAATGATTGATTTTTATAACCAAATTTGTCTTCTCTTATGGAAGATATGGATCTTTTTATTAAATGATGGCAACTTTATATTGAATGATACGATTTTTCGCCTAATTTTGTCTTCTCTTATTTTTCTGTTGAAATTGGCATTCTCTTGGTCCCAAATGACATTTTTGCGGATTTTTCTGAGCTCCGAGCTATTTTCCACATTTTCTAGAAGATACGGATCTTTTTATTAAATGATATGATTTTTTTGGCCAAATTCTGTCTGCTCTTATTTTCCAGTTGAAGTTGGTGATCTACCTGTTCTAACGGACATTTTTGCAGATATTTCTGATCTTCGGGTTATTTTCCACATTTTTGGAATATATGGATTGTTTTATTAAATGATATCAGAGAAGACAAAATTAGGCCAAAAAATGTCTGTTGGAACCAGGAAATCGTCATCTTCAACCGAAATATAAGAGAAGACAAAATTCGAAACAGAGAAATCTCCATCTTCATCTATATAAATGTCCTTATAACCAGGATATCGCCATCTTCAACTTAAAAGATTTTTATATATCATTTTCTAAGCTTGGTGCTATTTTCTACATTTTCTGAAAGTTATGGATCTTTTATTAATTGAAATGATTTTTCTAGCCGAAATTTGTCCTCTCTTATTTTTCAGTTGTAGATGGCGATCTTTTTATTAATTGATATGCTTTTTGACCTAATTCTATCTTCTATTGTGTTCCAGTTGCAGATGGCGATCACCCGGCTCCAACGGATATTTTTACGGATTTTCCTGAGCTTGGGCTGTTGGATCTGGTTCTAAGTCTAGAGGGGGGTGAATAAGATATTAAAAATTCTCGTGCAACCCACGAGCAATTACACGCAGTTATAGCAGATTCAAAGTAAATAAAAAGCAATCACAAATGCACAGCAGATTTACCCTGGTTCGGTCGTCACCACGACCTATGTCTAGCCCCCGAAATCAAATATTATATTAATAGTGTACATGCACAACATTAATATCTAGAGAACCAACATCTCTACACTCACCAGGCTCAGTACCCCACTCACCGTGTTCAATACTATCAATCCTAATATATTCTATCACTTGACGACACCCATTAAGTTCCTCTTGTCTAGACCACCACTAGACAAGACCCCAAAGTATCACAAGTGAACAGTAAAGTTTCTCCTACGGAGATCAATAATACTAAACAAAAATAATAGTAAGATTTTAGAAATCTCAGTTTTGTGTAGTCGTCGTCGTCTCCGTCACTCAGCACGAGACAGCTCTCGTCTGGCAAGATGTTGAAGTCTCGTCTCTCGTCTCCTCAACAACTCAAGTTACGACAATGAACTTTGGCCTTGGTGGCTTGCAACTTGTGATGAAGAACCCCAGTGGTCGGCCTCTTCTAGCTGTGGCAGCAGCAGTGCGCGTGCAGTCCCCCTTGGTGCAGTAGCATTGCATGCGTAGTCCCCCAGCAGTGCGGCAGCAGTGTGCACAACAGCCTCCCTTGGTGCAGCAGCAATGAGCGCAGTAGCCTCTCCTTGGTACTTCGGTGCTACAACTTAGGGCAATGGTCTTTCCTCCTCGTTAGCAGCTTGCGGCCATGGGTCTCCTTAAGGATGTTGCGGCTAGGGCTAGGGCTCTTCAAGGATGTTGCGGCTAGCTCTAAACTTGCGGCCCCCTTGTGCTTGAAAGTTACAGCATGTACCCTTGGAAGTTGCTTGACGATGTTGATCCTCCCCTTCTTTTGTAATGGTGTAAGATGATGAAGGCTTGAGCTTTGTGCAAGGGTGAAGAGGGCTTCTTTGTTGACTTGCGCGAGGTGAAGGATATGGATATGGCAGTAACTTGCGGCCGAGCTTGAGGAGATAGGTTCTAGGGCTAGCTCTTTGATGTCTTATGCAAGGTGAAGGAGGAGCTTTGGCCTTGGGAATATGATAGGAGTTTAGGACTTGTGGCTATAGGTAGTTGCGGCTAGAAGGCTTTTAGCTTAGCACGTTGCGGCATTAGGGATGCTAGGAAATTAGGGGTTTTGCCTACCTTGGAGTTTTTTTGTTGGCCGCAACAATTTTGCCTTGGGTCTTCAATATGGCCGAGCCCTTCTCTTGGTGTATGCTGCAACAATTAGCCTCATTGATTGCTTGGTTTATATAAGAAAGGGCATGGAGAAGTTGTGGCTAAGGAGAAATCCTAATGGAGATAGGAGTAGGAGATTTGGAGGGATTCTATTTGATCTCATTGCAATACTAATGGGATCAGGATTAGAATAGAATCTTTAATTGATTTGAATCAATCCAAATTGATTTGTTCCAATCCCCATTAGATTGCTCTTTGAATAAGTCTCCATCTCTTTCCATGTTGGAATAGGATTTGAATGGCAATGTGGATATAAATCAATCTTAAATTGATTTGGGTACGATCCTCTCCAATTTGACTTGGTCCAATACTTGTAGCTATAATCTCCATCTCTTTGACCAAGTCCAAGTTGCTATATGAATAGCAATTTCTCCATCTTCCAATTTGCTATGTGAATAGCAATTCCTCCATCAATTGACTTAGTCGTCACTTTGAAGATTTACAAGCGTGACACTCTTGAAAACACTTAGCACACACTTTAGAGCATTCACATACGTTTGTTATCATCAAACATGAAGTCATCGATCGTTGAATCCAACACACGTTGTATCCAACAATCTCACCATTTTAATGATGACAAACTTTTATAAGATTTGCACTAACGTTCCAAATAATACATCGTAACATGTGTGTGCGTGTGATGTGTGATAATGGGAGGATGTATGCAACGATATAACACTTGTTGTATTAGCATACAAGCATGCAAGATGGAACAATAATGAGATACAAGTAAGCATGGCATGATCCCCCTATTTTCATGCTCCCCCTTGAGCACATATCACATATTCAATAATTCATTAATGCTCCTCCTTAAACCAATGATCAAATAAGCACATATAAGAATTAATGCACCAAATCTTCAATATTTTCTCCCCCTTTTGTTATCATCAAAAGTCTATAAACAAGTCTAGTTCATGTCACAAGCAAAAATAAAGTATTATAAATTACACCTAGCACATGCATGTCATTTTCCATAAAGTAAGCACTTCAAATTTAATGAAAAGTGTAACAAAGACTTCTACACCATCGTGTAAGTGTGATGATTAAATAATTGAAGCTCAAAGGGAGAAACTCTCATAGAATTAACCAAAACCACTCCACATTTTCGTTAAACATGATATCACTAGGTTTGATTTTCCCCACCTCATTAAAAATAAGTTCAAGGTACCACACCCAAAAAACATAGCCTATAAGGTCTCTTAGATGTGAGGTTGGCATCGCTTGACGAGTAACATACACCAACGCTAAAGATTACCCATAAAGCATATGTTGGATACTCGTGGGTAGTATAATTGGCATGAATTGTATCCATTTTACATACGGAGCAATATTAATTCTTTTCATTTTTCTTGTTTCATATTCAATTCTTTTGTTCTTAATTTTTATTCATGGAAAATACACATCATATCCCTTAGATTTATCAGTCATTTTCAACCTACATTCAATTTCCAACATTTCATAAAAGAGTCTCCAATTGTGCAACGATATTCAATACTAGTGGAAGTGAAGGTGTAGGTGTAAAATCAAGTTATTCAATTCATTAAACATGTAATGGCTACTTAGGAATTCTAACATGCGAATGTAGCTATAACAATAATACAATGATTTCTACAAGAATATGAATGACAGTATAACAATAATACTACTTGAATGATACAAAGAGAAAAGATATTCATTAACCACCCTTTTGTGCTTTTTGTCTTTTTCATTTTTTTGATTTTTATATATAACTAGAGTCACGCAAACTGTCACGCAAACTAGCACACAAATTAAAAATATTTCAAGCATGCAAAATCTATGAAGGTATGCATTAATTTCAAAGAAAAAATATACATTCGCGTCGTCGTTTGGCTAAGGAGCTATATAATGAAAGCGTTCAATCCAAAAACTCCTCGCCAAATCTCCATTGTACCTACAAGGTAGATGCTATGTGTGACCTTGGAATCCAACAAGATCCACTCATATTAGTCATCAAAGATTTAGGAACCCATATTTGTTTGAACTTCATATTTGTGTTCCTAAACTTGCAATAGTAGGATGCATGACCAACACTAGCACAAGTAAAGCACTTTGCATAAATATTTTTCACTTTCAATGGCTCATTGTGAATTTTCTTATAAATAGGCTTTTAGCATGTTTCATGTCATATCCAAGACCACGTCTATTATTGCCATAGAGTTGATTCTCTAGAATAGTATCCAACGATTGTTTTCCAATAGAGAATTTCTTTAATGACAGTTCTAGACTTGTGATTTTGGATTTCAATAAAGTGTTTTCATTCACAATCAAAGTACATTTACTTATAAAAGCTTTCTTGTTTTCATCTTCCCTTTTTGCAAAAGCAATCAATTTTTCTTTAAGCTCAGTATTTAGCATGCACAATTTGTCATTAAGCTCTTTAATCACATAATATTTTTCAGTTTCAAGCGCTTAAGCATGCTAATATCATTCAATATAGAAGGACAAGAAAGACAATTAGCTTTTTCATGTACCCTAGAATTCTCTTTTTTCAACAAAGCAATAGTTGAATCACATGCAACAATTTTTCTTTTTAGTTCTTTGATTTCTAAAATCATATTTTAAGTGTCTTGTTGCATTTCATCGTTGGAATTTCTATAATCTTCTCGGGTGGATTCTAGCTCTACAATTTCCTCTTGCATGGCTTTACAAATAATTAGAAGTTCAGCTTTGCTACCAGATTTTACCTGATTTTGTTTTGCCATCAAGCAAGGGGATGTGTGAGCCGTCTCCTCGATCTCATTTTTGCTATCGTCGTCCCATGCTAGCATTTTGGCTTTTCCTTTCGTTTCAGCGACGATATCCTCTCATTGTGGGCAATCTCTTATAATGTGTCCTTTCTTCCTGCATTTAAAACAACGCCTTCTCTCAGTAGCATTCTTAGTAGTAATCTTAGAAGGACAAGCATCATTTTTATTCAAAAGAGTATTTCTTCCCTTTTGCGTTCTCTTTTCATTACTAGAGATGTGAGTGCAGGAGGATTGCTTGCTTCCATAGGATGTCTCCAAAGTCCTCCATATATCCTGCGCAGAAGAGCAATGTGAAATATGATCAAATATTTTTCTATTCAAACCACACAATAAAATATTCACTGCTCTAGCATTTATAGCACACACATTTCTATTATTTAGATTTGAATTACTTTTAGGCATAGAATATCCGTTTTCAATAGCATACCAAGTATCAACATCAACGGATAATAAATAAGTTTTCATCCTGGCCTTCTAGTATATATAATCATGGCCCTTAAATAAAGGGGGACGATCAATAGGCATGCCATGTGCATGGGTTTTCATGATAATGCGAGACTAGATCCTCTAACCGGCTCTAATACCACTTGTTGGATCTGGATCTAAGCCTAGAGGAGGGTGAATAGGCTATTTAAAGTTCTCATGCAACCCACGAGCAAACACACATAGTTATAGCAGATTCAGAGTAAATAAAAGCAATCAAAGATGCACAGTAGATTTACCCTGGTTCGATCGTCACCACGACCTACATCTAGCCCCCGAAAGCAAATATTATATTAATAGTGTACATGCACAACCTTAATAGCAAGATAACCAATCTCTCTACACTCATCGGACTCAGTAACCTACTCACCGTGTTCAACACTATCAATCCTAATATATGCTCTCACTTGACGACACCTGTCAAGTTCCTCTTGTCTAGACCACCACTAGACAAGACCACAAAGTATCACAAGTGAACGGTAAAGTTTATCCTACGAAGATCAAACAATACTAAACAAAAATAATAGTAAGAGTTTAAAAATCTCAGTTTTGTGTAGTCGTCGTCGTCTCCGTCAATCAGCACGGGCCAGCTCTCGTCTGGCAAGATGTTGAAGGCTCATCTCTCGTATACTCAACAACACAAGTTGCGACAATGAACTCTGGCCTTGGTTTCTTGCAACTTGTGATGAAGAACCCCAGTGGTCGGACTCTTCTAGCTGTGGCAGCAGCAGTGCACGCATAGTCCCCCTTGGTGCAGCAGCAGTGCACGCGTAGTCCCCAGTAATGCGGTAGCAGTGCACGCAGTAGCCTCCCTTGGTGCAACAACAATGAGCGCATCAGCCTCTCCGTAGTGCTTGGGTGCTGCAACTTGCGGCAATGGCCTTTCCTCCTCACTAGCAACTTGCGGCCATGGGTCTCCTTAAGGATGTTGTGGCTAGGGCTAGGGCTCTTCAAGGATGGTGCGGCTAGCTCTAAACTTGCAATCCCTTGTGCTTGAAAGTTTCAGAATGTACCCTTGAAAGTTGCTTGATGATGTTGATCCTCCCCTTCTTTTGCAATGGTGTAAGATGATGAAGGCTTGAGCTTTGCGTAAGGGTGAAGAGGGCTTCTTTGTTGTCTTGCGCAAGGTAAAGGATATGGCTACGGGAGTAACTTGCGGCCGAGCTTAAGGAGATGGGTTCTCGGGCTAGCTCTTTGATGTCTTGCGCAAGGTGAAGGAGGAGCTTTGGCCTTGGGAAGATGATAGGAGTTTAGGACTTGTGGCTATAGGTAGTTGCGGCTAGAAGGCTTTTAGCTTAGCATGTTGTGGCATTAGGGGTGCTAGGAAATTAGGGTTTTTGCATACCTTGGAGCTTTTTTGTTGGCCGCAACAATTTTGCCTTGTGTCTTCAATATGTCCGAGCCCTTCTCTTGGTGTATGCCGCAACAATTAGCCTCATTGATTGCAGGGTTTATATAGGAGAGGGGATGGAGAAGTTGTGGCTAAGGAGAAATCCTAATGGAGATATGAGTAGGAGATTTGGAGAGATTTGATTTGATCTCATTGCAATACTATTGGGATTAGGATTAGAATAGAATCTTTAATTGAATCAATCCAAATTGATTTGTTCCCATCCCCATTAGATTGCTCTTTGAATAAGTCTCCACTCTTTCCATGTTGGAATAGGATTTGAATGGCAACGTAGATATAAATCAATCTTAAATTGATTTGGGTAGGACCCTCTCAAATTTGACTTGGTCCAATACTTGTAGCTATAATCTCTATCTCTTTGACCAAGTCCAAGTTGCTATATGAATAGCAATATCTGCATCTTCCAATTTGCTATGTGAATAGCAATTCCTCCATCAATTAACTTAGTTATCACTTTGAAGATTTACAAGCGTGCCACTCCTGAAAATACTTAGCACACACATTAGAATGTTCACACACGTTTGTTATCATCAAACACGAAGTCATCGATCGTTGAATCCAACACACATTGTATCTAACATAAACTAGTTCTACATTTTCTGGAAGATATGTATCTTTTTATTAAATGATATGATTTTTTGGCTTAATTTCTCTTCGTTTATTTTTCAGTTGAATATGGCGATCTCTCTGTTCTAATGGACTTTTATGCAGATTTTTCTGAGCTCGGGGCTATTTTCTACATTTTTTGGAAGTTATGTAGTTTTTCATTACATTATATAATTTTGTAGCCTAATTTTGTCTGCTCTTATTTTTTAGTTGAAGAGGGCAATCTTCCGGTTCCAATGGAAATTTTTGCAGATATTTCTGAGTTCGAGGCTATTTTCTACATTTTCAGAAAGATAAGAATCTTTATATTAAATGATATGATTTGTATACGCTAAATTTGTCTTCTCTTATTTTTTTAGTTAAACATAGTGATCTCACGGTTCCAACGGATATTTTTTCGGATATTTCTGAGCTCGGTGCTATTTTCTTTATTTTATGGAAGATATGGATCTTTTTATTAAATGATATGATCTTTATAGCTTAAGTTTTTCTTCTATTATTTTTAAGTTGAAGATGGCAATCCCCTGGTTCTAACGGACATTTTTTTGGATTTCATTAAGCTTGGTGTTGTTTTTCTACATTTTCTGGAAGATGTGAACTTTTTATTAAATGATATGATTTTTTGGCCTTATTTTCTCTACTTTATTTTTTTCCTGATAAAGATGGCAATCTCATGTTCCTACGAACATTTTTGCAGATTTTTGTGAGCACCGTACTATTCTCTAAATTTTCTATAAAGTTTGCATCTTTATATTAAATTATATGATTTTTATAGCCTAATTTTGTCTTCTCTTATTTTTAGTTGAAGATGGCGATCTCCCGGTACCAACAGACATCATAGCGGTTTTTTCTGAGATCGGGAGTATTTTCTACATTTTCTGAAAGATATGAACCTTTTTATTAATGATATGATTTTTGGCCTAATTTTGTCTTTTCTTACTTTTCAGTTGAAGATGGCGATCTCCTGGTTTCAACGGACATTTTTGAAGAATTTTCTGAGCGCCTGGCTATTTTCTAAATTTTTTTGGAAGATATGAATTTTTTTAAATGATATGATTTTTGGCCCTACTTTTGTCCTCTTATTTTTTTAGTTGAAGATGACGATCTCCTGGTTCCAACAGATATTTTTGCGGATTTTTAAGTCACGTGCTATTTTCCACATTTTCTAGAAGATATGGACCGTTTTATTAAATGATATGAACTTTATATCCTAATTTTGTCTTCTCTTATTTTTCAGCTAAATATTGCGATCTTCTGGTTCCAACAGAAATTATTGCTGATTTTCTGAGCTCCAGGCTATTTTCGACATTTTATTGAAGATATGAATCTTTTGATTAAATGATATGTGGTTTTCGTAGCCTAATTTTGTCTTCTTTTATTTTGCAGGTGAAAGGCAATCTTCCAGTTCCAACGTATATTTTGTAGATTTTTTAAAGCTCCTGGCTATTTTCTACATTTTATGGATGATATGCATCTTTTAATTAAATGATATGATTTTTATATCCTAAGTTTGTCTTCTCTTATTTTCCAGTTAAAGATGGCAATCTTTATATTAAATGATATGATTTTTGGCCTAATTTTGTCTTCTCTTATATTTCAATTAAGATGGCATTCTCTCGGTCCCAATGGTCATTTTTACAGATTTTTCTGAGCTTTAGGCTATTTTCCACATTTTCTGGAAGATATGGATCGTTTTATTAAATGATATGATTATTGGCCTAATTTTTTCTTCTCTTTTTTCCATTTCAAGTTGGCGATCTCCCGGTTCCAACAGACATTTTTGCAGATTTTTCTAAGCTCGTGGCTATTTTTTACATATTCTGGAATAGATGTATCATTTTATTAAAGGGTAAATGACATTAAAATACCCTAAATGTTTGGGCCATTTTCACTTATATACCATAACGTTCATTTTGGCACCTTTGCTACCCATAACTTAATTTGGCTAACGAGGGATGTTTCTCATAAATTTTGACCGTTATGCCCCTGAATTAAACAAAAGGGGCAAATGACCTACCTTCATTTTGATAAATTCTGGCACGCCCACCACCTACACCTCTCCCCGATGCAGACCATCTGCTTCCACATGCTCGACAACACCATCACCGCCAACCCCAACAACGTCGATCACATTCTCAAGACCTACTTTGACAACTTCCCCATGGGAAGGCATTCTCCTCCATCCTCGGCAATCTTTTGGGCTGTGACATCTTCAACGTCGATGTCGAACCCTGGCACTTCCAGTGCAAGATGGACAGCCTCGAGCTCGGTAGCCTTTCTGTCTGGTCCCATGCCTTCTCCATCGTGTCCGGTGAGGCACGGTCAATGCTCCTTCCCCTTCTCTCCTCTGCCTCTAAAGCCGCCTCCATCGTCGACCTTCAAGACGTTTTCCAGAGGCTCTCCTTCGACCCATCTGCAAGATCTCGTTTGGGCTTGACCCGAACTCCCTTGATCTCTTCCTTCTAGCGTCAGAGTTCAGTGTCGCCTTTGATCTAGCATCTTGCTTGTTGTCAGAGAGAGCCCAAGTGGTGGCTCCCATTGTCTGGAAACTGAAGCGGTTGCTGAATTGGGGTTCAGAGAGGGATCTGAAGAAGGCGATCCGATTGGTCGATGTATTAGGCGACGAAGTCATCAGGCAGAGAAGACAGCTGGGATTCGCGTCGGGAGGAGGCAGCAGCTCCTCCCTCCCTCCTTGCAGAAACTCCTACCTCCCTCCGTGCCCTAGATGATAAAGAAACAGACAATGCCGAAAAATTCTTGTCTTCCCTTGAAATATGTAATGGAGGGTGCGGGGCATAATTTTTCATTTTCAATCACGTGATCAACTAATCTGATGGCAAACTTAAAAAAGGTATCACGTTTTACAATTCATCAAAGTTTGGGTAGCAAAGTTTACTAAAATGAACGTTATGGTATATAAGTGAAAATGGCACAAACGTTAGGGTATTTTAATGTCATTTACACTTTATTAAATGATATGATTTTTGGCCTAATTTTATCATCACTTAATTTTAAGTTGAAGATGTCAACCTCCCGGTTCCAACAGACATTTTTGCGGATTTTTTTGAGCTCGGGGCTATTTTTTACATTTTCTGAAAGAAATGAATATTCATATTATATTATATGATTTTTAAATCATAATTTTGTCTTCTCTTATTTTTTTTAGTTAAAGATGGTGATCTCCTGGTTTCATCAGACATTTTTACAGATTTTTCTGAGCTCGGTGCTATTTTTCACATTTTCTGGAAGATATAGATGTTTTATTAAATTATATGATTTATATAACCTAAGTTTCTTTTCTCTTATATTTCAGTTGAAGATGGCGATCTCCCGATTCCAACGGATATTTTTGCTGATTTTCTAATCTCTGTGCTATTTTCTAAATTTTCTGGAAGATATGAATATTTTTATTAAATGATAGTATTTTTGGCCTAATTTTGTATTCTCTTATTTTTCATTTTAAGATGGCGATCTTCCGGTTCTAACAGGCATTTTTGCATATTTTTCTTGGGCTCAGACTATTTTCTTGATTTTCTAGAAGATATGGATCTTTTGTATTGAAATCTATTATTTTTATAGCCTAATTTTGTCTTCTCTTATTTTTCAGTTGAACATGGCGACCTCCCGGTTCCAAAGGACATTTTAGCTGATTTTTCGGAGATCAAGTGTATTTTTACATTTTCTATAGGATATGAATATTTTTATTAAATGATATGATTTTTATTGCCTAATTTTGCCTTCTATTATTTTGCGGATTTTTTGAGCTCATGCCAATTTCTACATTTTCTGGAAGATATGTATCTTTTTATTAAATGATATGATTTTTTGGCTTAATTTTGTCTACTCTTATTTTTCAGTTAAATAACGCGACCTTTCGGTTCCAACGGACATTTTTGCGGATTTTTCTGAGTTTGGGGATATTTTCTACATTTTCTAGAAGATATGGATCTTTTTATTAAATGATATGATTTTTCTTGCATAATTTTGGCTTCTCTTATTTTTCACTTGAAGATGGCGGTTTCCCAATTCCAACAGACAATTTTGCGGATTTTTCTGACCTTGAGGCTATTTTCTTTATTTTGTGGCCTAATTTTGGCCTAATTTTGGTATAATGATATAATATTTTACAAACAATTAAATGACATAATATTTTGGCCTAATTTTGTCTTCTCTTATATTCCAGCTGAAGTTGGTGATCTCACGGTTCGAACGGACATTTTTGCAGATTTTTTGAAGTCCGACCTATTTTCCACATTTTTGGAAGATATGGATCGTTTTATTAAATGATATGATATTGTGGCCTAATTTTGTATTTTCTTATTTTTCAGCAGAAGATGTCGATCTCCTGGTTCCAACAGACATTTTTGCCGATTTTTCTGAGCTCGGAAGTATTTTCTACATTTTCTGTAAGATATGAATCTTTTCATTAAATAATATGATTTTTCTAGCCTAATTTTGTCTTCTCTTATTTTTCAATTACAGATAGCGATCTCCCGGTTCCAACAGAAATTTTTGCTGATTTTTTTTGACCTCGATGTTATTTTCTACGTTTTATTGTCGATATGGATCTTTTTATTAGATGATATGATTTTTATAGCTTAAGTTTGTCGTTTATTATTTTTAAGTTAGAGATGGGGATCTCCCGGTTCCAACGGACAATTTTGCGTATTTTTCTAAGCCCCGGGCTATTTTCCACATTTAATGGAAGATATGGATCTTTTTATAACATGATATGATTTTTATAACCTACGTTTGTCTTCTCTTATTTTCCAATTGAAGATGGCAATCTTTGTATTAAGTGATATGATTTTATGGCCTAATTTTGTCTTCTATTATATTTTAGTTGAAGATGACTTCTCTCAGTCCCAACAGATATTTTTGCAAATTTTTCTGAGCTCTGGGCTATTTTCCACATTTTCTGGAAGATATGGATCGTTTTATTAAATGAGATGATTTTTTGGCCAAATTTTGTCTTCTCTTATTTTCCAGTTGAAGTTGGCGATCTCCCGGTTCCAACGGAAAGTTTTTGGGATATTTCTGGGCTTTGGGCTATTTTCCACATTTTCTGGAAGATATGGAGTGTTTTATTAAATGATATCAGAGAAGACAAATTTAGGCCAAAAAATGTTCATTGGAACCGGGAAATTGCCATCTTCCACTAAAATATAAGAGAAGACAAAATTCAGAACGGGGAAATCGTCAGCTTTAATTATAAAAATGTCCGTTGTAACTGGGATATCGCCATCTTCAACTGAAAAGATTTTCATATATCATTTTCTGATCTTGAAGCTAGTTTATACATTTTATTAAAAATATGGATCTTATTTTCGACATTCTCTTATTTTCCAGTTGAAGTTGGTGATCTCCCGGTTCCAACATACATTTTTGCGGATATTTCTGAGCTCTGGGTTATTTTCCGCATTTTCTGGAATATATGGATTGTTTTATTAAATGATATCAGGGAAGACAAAATTAGGCCAAAAATGTCAGTTTGAACCTGGAAATCGCCATCTTCAACTGAAAATTAATAGAAGACAAAATTCGGAACCGGGAAATCGCCTTCTTCATCTATATAAATGTCCTTGTAACCAGGATATCGCCATCTTCAACTAAAAAGATTTTTATATACAATTTTCTGAGCTTGGTGTTATTTTCTATATTTTATGAAAGATATGGATCTTTTTATTAATTGATATGATTTTTCTAGCCTAAATTTGTCTTCTCTTATTTTTCAATTGTAGATGGTGATCTTTTTATTAAATGATATGATTTTTTGGCCAAATTCTGTCTTCTCTTAAGTTCCAGTTGCAAATGGCGATCATACGGTTCCAACGGACATTTTTACGGATTTTCCTAAGCTTGGGCTACTTCTGCGTTTTCTGGAAGATATGTATCCTTTTAATAAATGATATGATTTTTTGGCTTAATTTTGTCTCCTCTTATTTTTCAGTTGAATATGGCGATCACTCTGTTCCAACGGACATTGTTTGCAAATTTTTCTGAGCTCGTGGTTTACATTATATGATTTTGTAGCCTAATTTTGTCTTCTCATATTTTTCGTTTGAAGAGGGTGATCTTCCGGTTCCAAAGGAAATTTTTGTGGATATTTTTGAGTTCGGGGTTATTTTCTACATTTTCAGGAAGATAAGAATCTTTATATTAAATGATATGATTTTATACCCTAAATTTGTCTTCTCTTATTTTTCAGTTGAACATAAGGATCTACCATTTCCAACGTATATTTTTTCCGGATTTTTCTGTGCTTGGTGCTATTTTCTTAATTTTATAGAAGATATGATTCTTTTTATTAAATGATATGATTTTTATAGATTTAGTTTGTCTTCTATTATTTTTAAGTTGAAGATGGCATTCTCTTGGTTCCAACGGACATTTTTCCGAATTTTTCTAAGCTCGGGGCAATTTTCTACATTTTCTAGAAGATGTGAATCTTTTTATTATACGATATGATTTTTTGGCCTTATTTTAACTTCTCTTATTTTTTCGATAAAGAAGGCAATCTCATGTTCATACGAACATTTTGTTGATTTTTTTGAGCTCCGTACTATTCTCTAAATTTTTTAATAAAATTTGCATTTCTATATTAAATGATATGATTTTTATAGCCTAATTTTGTCTTCTCTTTTTTTAAGTTGAAGATGGCAATCTCCCTGTACCAACAGACACCATAGCGGTTTTCTCTGAGATCGTGAAAATTTTCTACATTTTCAGAAAGATATGAGCCTTTCTATTAAATGGTATGATTTTTTTGACCAAATTTTGTCTTCTCTTACTTTTCTATTGCAGATGGCAATCTCCTGGTTCAAACGAACATTTTTGAAGATTTCTCTGAGCGCCTGGCTATTTTCTAAATTTTTTGGAAGATATGAATTTTTTTAATGATATGATTTTTGGGCCTACTTTTGTCTTCTCTTATTTTTCAGAAGAAGATAGCGATCTCCCGGTTCCAACGGACATTTTTGTGGATTTTTAAGCCTCGTGCAATTTTCCACATTTTTTGGAAGGTATGGATTGTTTTATTAAATGAGATCAGAGAAGACAAAATTAGGACAAAAATGTCCGTTGGAACAGGAAAATCACCATCTTCAACTAAAATATAAGAGAAGACAAAATTCGAAACGGAGAAATCGTCATCTTCATCTATAAAAATGTTCGTTGTAACCAGGATATCGCCATCTTCGACTTAAAAGATTTTTATATATCATTTTCTGAGCTTGGTGCTAGTTTATACATTTAATAAAAGATATGGATCTTCTTATTAATTGATATGATTTTTCTAGCCTAAATTTGTCTTCTCTTATTTTCTAGTTGAATATGGCGAACTTTTTATTAAATGATATGATTTTTTGACCTAATTTTGTCTTCTCTTATATTCCAATTAAAGATGGCGATCTCCCATTTCCAACGGAAATTTTTGCGAATTTTTCTAAGCTCCGACCTATTTTCCACAGGAAGATATGGATCGTTTTATTAAATGTTACGATATTTTGGCCAAATTTTGTCTTTTCTTATTTTCCAATAGAAGATGGCAAACTCCCGGTTCCAACGGACATTTTTATAGATTTTTCTGAGCTCTAAAATATTTTCTACATTTCTGGAAGATATGGATCTTTTTATTACATTATCTGATTTTTGTTGACTAATTTTGTTTTCTCTTATTTTCAGTTGAAGATTGCGATATCCCAGTTTCAACGTACATTTTCGCTGATATTTCTAAGCTCGGAACTATTTTCTTTATTTTATTGAAGATATGGATCTATTTATTAAATGATATGATATTTATAGCTTAAGTTTGTCTGATTTTTTTAAGTTGAAGATGGCGATCTTTCGGTTCCCATAAACATTTTTGCGGATTTTTCTGAGCTTCGGGACTGTTTTCTACATTTTATGCAAGATATAGATCTTTTTATAAAATCATATGATTTTTATAACCAAAGTTTGTCTTCTTTTATTTTCCAATTGAAGTTAGCGATCTTTAAAATGAATGATATGATTTTTGGCCTAATTTTGTCTTCTCTTATATTTCTATTGAAAGATGGATTCTCTCGATCCCAATGACATTTTTGCGGATTTTTCTGAGCTCCAGGCTATTTTCCACATTTTCTGGAAGATATGGATCATTTTATTACATGTTATGATTTTTTGGCCTAATTCGGTCCTCTCTTATTTTCCAGTTGAAGTTGGCAATGTCCCGGTTCCAACGAAAATTTTTGCAGATATTTCCTAGCTCTGAGATTTTTCCACATTTCCTGGAAGATATGGCTTGTTTTATTAAATGATATCACAGAAGACAAAATTAGGCCAAAAATGTCCGTTGGAACCAGGAAATCTCCATCTTCAACTGTAATATAAGAGAAGACAAAATTCTGTACCGGAAAATCGCCATCTTCATTTATAAAAATATCCATTGTAACCAAGATCTTGCCATCTCCAACTGAAAAGATTTTTATAAATCAATTTCTGAGCTTGGTGCTATTTTCTACATTTTATGAAAGATATGGATCTTTTAATTAATTGATATGATTTTTCTGGCCTAAATTTGTCTTCTCTTATTTTCCAGTTGAAGATGACGATATTTTTATTTAATGACATGCTTATTCGCCTAATTTGTCTTCTCTTATATTCCAGTTAAAGATGGCAATCTCCCGGTTGTAAGTGACATTTTTGCGGATTTTACTGAGCTCCGGCCTATTTTCCACGTTTTTAGAAGATACGGATAGTTTTATTAAACAGTATGATATTTTGGATTAGTTTTGTATTCTCTTATTTTTCAGTTGAAGATGGCGATCTCTCGGTTCCAACGGGCATTTTTGCGTGCCCGGTGCTATTTTATACATTTTCTCAAAGATATGGATCTTTTTATTACATTATATGATTTTTGTAGCCTAATTTTGTCTTCTTTTATTTTTCAGTTGAAGATGGCATTATCCCGGTTCCAACGGAAATTTTTACTGATATCTCTGAGCTCGTGACTATTTTATATATTTTCTGTAAGTTATGGATCTTTTTATTTAATGATATGATTTTTCTAGACTAATTGTGTCTTCTCTTGTTTTTCAATAAAGATGGCGATCTCCTGGTTCCAATGGAAATTTTTGCAGATTCTTTGACCTCGAGTCTATTTTCTCCGTTTTATTGTCGATATGTATCTTTTTATTAAATGATATGATTTTTACTGCATTTGTTTATCTTCTCTTATTTTTCACTTGGAGATGGCAGTTTCCCAGTTCCAAAGGAGATTTTTGCGGATTTTTCTGACCTCGGTGCTATTTTCTGCATTTTCAGAAAGGTATCGATCGTTTTATTAAAAGATATGATTTTTGGCCAACTTTTGTCTTATTATGGCGATCTTCTGGATCCGATGGATATTTTTGCGGATTTTTCTGAGCTATGGCCTATTTTTTGTATTATTTAGAAGATATCGATCATTTTATTAAATGATATGATTTTTTTGCTTAATTTTGTCTTCTCTTTTTTCGTTAAATTTGGTTATCTCCCAGTTCCTACTGATATTTTTGCGTCTTTTTCTAAGCTCGGGGATATCTTCTATATTTCATGGAAAATAAGAATCTTTATATTAAATAATATTTTTTATTGCCAAATTTTGTGTTCCCTCATTTTCAGTTGAACAAAGTTATCTCCCGGTTCCAACAAACATTTTTTCGAATTTTCTGAGCTTGGGGCTATTTTCTTTACTTTATGGAAGATATGGATTTATTTATTAAATGATATGATTTTTATTGCTTAAGTTTGTCTTCTATTGTTTTTAAGTTAAAGATGGCGATTTCCCTGTTCCAACGGACATTTTTACGAATTTTTAAGCTCCGGGCTATTTTTATCGGAAGATATGGTTCTTTTTATTAAATGATATGATTTTTATAACCAAAATTTGTGTTCTCTTATTTTTAAGTTAAAGATGGCGATCTTTATATTGAATGATATGATTTTTTTGCCTAATTTTGTGTCACGACCCGCTCACCCAAGTACGGGGAGCGTAGCTGACGAGGTCGACGTAGTATTCAGACTCAGGCTTCGAGCCCTCTTATCTAAATACTACTATGCATTTTTTTGTGGTTAAATATAAAATAAATTAACAGGCCACTGCGATAACACTGGAATAGTACACTGAGAAAAGAAGAGTGCTCCAACAGAAATTAAAACGCAGTACTGAAAAGTAAATACAACATCACAGAAGTTACATTACATCACATAAGTCCATATACACACAACATACATCAGCTATACAAAAGGGGGTACAAAAAGCGAGTACAACAAAAGTAGAAACCACCAACCCAAAAGTACAAAAGTCCACCCGATACAACGCACCCACTAGTCTAAACCCGGGAAGTCTAACTGAATGAGGTCGCCCGTAGGCTCTACCTCAGATGTATAAGTATCGGCCTCCGACTCCGGGACACCCGCTGACTGCTCGGATCTCGCACCTGTAAACCACGGGATGGACACGTCAACGTGTGACCCAGTAGGAACTCCTAACACCCTAGTAGAACCCAGTTTAGAACTGGTCTTCCTAACTACTAACTAACTACAGGTTTCACATCATCACATGTTTACGCAGAAATTAAAAACAGAGTATAAGTGCTGAAAGTAAACAACAGTGAACAGAACTGAATTAATAAATGATTAAATTAAGTAAAATTAAATGTTGTTCTGTATTTGGAACCCGGATAAACCATAGGCTGTTAAAAGTAAACAACAGTGAACCGAACTGAATTAATAAATGATTAAATTAAGTAAAATTAAAGTTGTTCTGTATTTGGAACCCGGATAAACCATAGGCTGTTAAGGGAGTATACTTCACCCAGGGTGGGTGAAAGGTGGTACCACTCCAGCGACACGAGTACTGGAGGGGCCTCTCATAACTCCGTACCCGACTGGACAAGGTATCGGAGTGAGATTCTTCCCGGTTTTTCTGTCAGACAAATGGAGAAACCCATCATTTACCGTCCTGGTGCGTCACGAGCACACCAGCGGCCTCTCTAACTCTAGTCAACTCCCCCTTCAGGGAGTGACAAAGCGAGTGAGAATTCATACTACGTCCGCTCCTTAACACCTACAATTTACCAGTGTTTCCTCCAAACCCACATATGGAGTCTCACCCATTTTAAGAATGGACCGAGAACTCCCGATGTCATATTCTCATTCTCACTCACAAGTTTTTCTTTTGTTATGCATTACTTCATTAACATGGTATCATTTAGTGGTCTCAAATACCACTTATGTTCCAACATACATGCAATCTCATTATCAATAACTTTTTCCACATGAATCACAACGTAATAAACATCATCATTAAGGCACCCTAAGGACTTGATAATAAAGCACAACTTGGCATATTCAAAATTAACTTAAAGCAAGAGCACAATTATGAAAATTCTACTCAAAATTACAACGCAAATCTGTCAAAAGCGTCAGTCCAGAAAGAATGGCTCTGTTACCCTAATTGCAGTCAGAATTGGCTCTTGGCCTCTCTTCAAAGTTGTAGGAAATTTTCTCAAGTTTTTTGTAGTGTCCTTAATTTTATTTTTCTGATTTTTCTACTATTTTCTACGAATTTTACAAGTTACTGTTCTGCTGCAACAAAAATTCCAGCAACTTAATTCTTTAACTAAACTAGTTTATAACCTAGTTGGGTGCCATTAATCAACATAATTACACTATCATGACAATGAATTGCAGATTTACAAGATGTTAATTTACTTTTAATCTCTAAAGAAAGAATATCATTTGATTGTAAACATACATTACATAATCAAGACTATGTTGCTTGCAACCTATCATTTAATAGAATTAGCATGGAAACCAACTCTTAAACATAGCAAATCACAAATTAACATTCTAGACAAATTAACATATAAATCATTTTTTCAATTTTTCAATATGGTACAATTTTACTAATTTTTTAGTATCAAAACACAATGAAACCAAAATATATGAATCTTGATTTCTAAAGCTCAACATAGCACCAAATTTGAAGAAAACAACATGGAATGAAAATAAATGTTACTAGAGCATGATTCCTATCAAAACTTGCAAACAATAATTCCTACCAAGACTTAGCATGTCATGCTAAAGTAAATCTCAAAGTCCTAAACTAATTTCTACAAGGATGTTAAAAATTTCTACTAACACAATCCTAAACTAAATTCTAACTATAATGTTAGAAGTTCTTACCTAGTAAAAGTCCTCCAAATTTGTTCTTTGGCCCTTCTTAGTCCTTGATGGAGGGCTCCCTATCTTCTTCTCCAAGCTCCAATTTTTGTATCCAAATGTTGGAATTTTTGGGCTAATTTGGGCTAATTTTGGTGTTGGAAATGAGAAGGAAATTTTGTGGGCTTTAAGTGCTTGAAGAGAGATTATTTGGAAGAGAGTTTTAAGGAAGAAGATGAAGCAGAGAAAATGAAAGGGGGAGTGCAAATTTTTGGCCTGTTGTTATGGGATGAGGGAGAGAAAAAAAATGAGGGTTTTCTTTCTTCATTTGGTTTTGTTTTTCATGCCTGGAAAAATGCATTCCCAAAAACCCTCTCCTTCTTACATCTAGTCAACCCTAAGCCAAGTGTCTTAGCTAATGCTAACCATATGACACATTGCCATGCTAGGTGTCATGGCAACAAAATTAAGAATTAAAATCTTTAGGAAAATTAAAATACATGGTGAAATACATCAAACTCCTTAAATACATAGTATTTCTTCCAAATACCCTGATTTCCTAATATCAATAATGAGTTTAAATCTATTTAAAAATAATTCATCCACCAAAATAATTAAAGAAAAATACGGGCATACTCCCCGAAAATATACGGACGCATCTACGTCAAAAATACATACAAATATCCGTGTATATAGAAATTAGGGTCATTACATCATACCCCCCTTAAAATAAATTCCGCCTTCTGAATTTCAAATTTAAGGGAGAAAAACTTTCTATACATCATATACATACAAAACAAAATTACATCAGACAAACAAGTGAGGGTACTTCTCTTTCATCTCATCATCGAGTTCCCAGGTAGACTCTCCTGGTGACTCGCGGTGCCACATAACCCTCACCAGGTTGATCGACTTCTTCCTCAGCATCTTCTGCCTCCGTTCTAGAATGGCCACAGGCTGCTGATCATAAGTCAAGTCTGGTCGCACTTCGATCTCAGAGAAGTCAATGACATGATCAGGATTTCCAACACATCTCCTGAGTTGCGATATATGAAACACATTATGCACTCCCTCAAGAGATGCTGGTAAGGAAATTCTGTAAGCCACTTCTCCAATACGAGCCAGAACTTCAAAAGGTCCGATATATCTTGGGCTCAATTTGCCATGTCTTCCAAAACGAATCAGCCCTCGTGTTGGTGAGATCTTCAAAAATACCAACTCTCTTGGCTGAAATTCCAAATGTCGTCTCTTTGCATCTGCCCAGTGCTTATAACGGTCCTGAGCTATGCGAAGATTGTCTCTGACGACTCTCACAACATCTATGGGTTCAGCGATCATATCCGGGCCTAACAATTCACGATCTCCAACATCATCCCAACTGAGAGGAGACCGGCACTTCCTTCCATACAAAGCTGCAAATGGTGCCATGCCTATACTGGCTTGATAATTGTTATTGTAGGCGAACTCTACCAGATGTAGATGTTCATCCCAAGAGCCCTTGAAATCCAGCATGCACGTCCTCAGCTTATCTTCTAGAATCTGAATTGTCCTCTCCGACGGACCGTCTGTCTGAGGATGGTATGTAGTGCTGAAACTCAGCTGAGTTCCCAAGCTAGCCTGCAGACTTTTCCAAAAGTGAGACGTAAACCTCGTGTCACGGTCGGAGACTATGCTTACAGGTACTCCGTGAAGCCTCACGATTCCCTGTATACATGACTAATCAGAATCTAAACCAACAATAAACAAACAGAAACAAAACAATAAATCTCACCTCCCTATATATCTTAGCAAGATGGTCTGTTGACTGACCTACTCAAAAAGGTATGAAGTGAGCTGATTTGGTTAATCGGTCAATGATTACCCAAATATCATCATGTCCTCGAGAAGTGCGAGGTAAGCCAGTTACAAATCCATCGTCACATGCTGCCACTCCACTCTGGAATTGGAAGAGGTTGCAGAAGTCCTGCCGTTCTCTGATGTTCGGCCTTGACTTGCTGACATGTCATACATGAAGCCACACTTCTAGCCACACTACACTTCATGCCGTGCCACCAAAAATGTTGTCGCAGATCACGATACATTTTGGTGCCTCCAGGATGGATAGAATAAGGCGAGCTATAAGCTTCTTTCAATAGTTCATCCCGAATGTCACCTGATGGCACACAGATCCTGCTCCCAAAACGCATAGATCCATCTTCATGAAGACGGAAATCATTATGAAGTCTGGCTTCTGTCTGCTCGTGAATCTTCTTCGACTTCGCATCTCCAAACTGAGTTGCCTTAATCCTCTCAACTAAATCAGATTGAACCTGCAAGTTCATCATCATCACTGAGGAACCAGGTAAGACAACTTCAATCTCCAACTGTCGAATATCACCCCGAAGTTCTCTCTGCACAATCAACATCATCACTGTCGACATGCGACTAAGAGCATCAGGTACTACGTTGACTTTCCCAGGGTGATATTGGAGGTCGACATCATAATCAGCCATCAACTAAGCCATCTACGTTGCCGCATATTCAGCTCTTTCTGAGTGAACACGTACTTCAAACTCTTGTGATCTGTGTATATCTTTACACGTTCACCCAGAAGAAAATGCTTCCACAACTTTAATGCAAACACCACTGTTGCTAACTCCAAGTCATTCGTAGGATAGTTCCGCTCATGGGTCTTCAACAATCTAGAAGCATAAGCTACTACCCTACCATGCTGATGGAGAACACATCCCAATCCTCTGCCTGACGCATCACAGTAAATCTCATATCCACCCGAACGGTCTGGAATCACCAGGACAGCTGGACATGTGCAGTGATCAATCTATGCTTCAGTTCATCAAATGCTCGGTGACATTCCTCTGACCAATTGTAAGCAACATTCTTCTTGGTTAGATGAGTCATCGGTGCAGCGATCTTAGAAAAATCCTTGATGAACTTCCTGTAGTACCCAGCCAAACCCAAGAAACTTCTGATCTCTGTTACTGACTTAGGAACTGGCCACTTCTCTACTGCAGCAACCTTCTCTGGATCTACAGTTATCCCATCTCCAGATACAACATGTCCCAGAAAAGCAACCTTGGTCAGGCAAAACTGACACTTGCTATACTTAGCGTATAACTGGTGCTACCTCAGAGTCTTCAGGACTATCCTCAGATGCTCAGCATGATCTTCCTCTGATCTCGAGTATACCAAGATATCATCTATGAAGACGACCACAAACTTATCCAAGTACTTATAAAAGACTTGATTCATCAACCTCATGAATGTGGCTGGTGCATTAGTAACACCGAAAGGCATTACTAAGAACCCATAATGACCATATCAGGTTCTAAATGCAGTCTTTGGAATATCTGATCCTCTCAGCTTCACCTGATGATACCCACTTCTCAAATCCAACTTTGAATACACACGGGATCCACCAAACTGATCAATGATGTCATCAATCCTGGGGAGAGGATACTTGTTCTTTACAGTAACTTTATTCAACTCCCGGTAGTCGATGTACATCCTTCGAGATCCATCCTTCTTATTCACCAAAAGCACTGGTGCACCCCATGGCGAAACACTTGGCTGAATCAAACCACGCTCTGACAAATCCTTCAACTGACTACGAAGCTCTGTTAACTCTGGAGGAGCCATACGGTATGGAGCCTTCGCAATCGGTTGAGTGCCTGGAATCAGATCGATGGTGAACTCCAATGATCTATCCGGAGGAAGTCCATAGATATCATCTGGAAAGACATCAGGAAAATCCCGGACTACCCTTGGCAATACAGGTTCAGCATCCATCTCCATCATCACTTCTACTGGACTGGCCTTAAACTTCAATGGTCCAAGAAAACTACTACCACTAAGAAACTCAAACTCTGGATGATCAAGAATCAGAAACACTATCTTCCTAAGCCTACAATCTATAGTGGCATAGAATATCCCTAACCAGTCCATCCCAAATACTGCTTCAAAATGAGGCATCTCCATCACTAAGAAATCTGCAAACAGCCTACGTCCACAAATCTCAACAGGACACTGTCGGTATCCCGAAGAACTGCGGATTACCCCATTTCCTGTATGGATATTCCAACTAGAAGCAAATGAGTCTACTACTAATAAATTTATAGTCACAAACTGTTGAGACAGGAAACAATGGGATGCTCCCGAATCGAATAGTGACAAGGCAAGGAAGGAAGCTACTCTAATAACACCTAAGAGAATAAACATAAACTAACTTAAGAATCTAAACATCCTAATCGCTATCACAAACATAACATACTATAATAAAATAATAAGGCATTCAACTCTAAAAAGAAATAGGTACCAGTGATAACACGACCGGTGTCCTCTGCTCGACAGCCGACATGGTGAAAGCCTGACGCCTCTGCGTCGCTCTCCTGGGGCTCTGCTACTGCTGTTGCTGTGGAGGCCTAGGTGGTCCTCTCTGAGTCACGGCACCAGGCGCTGGTGGAGTTGGCAGTGGAAGCCTCTGTGGAGCCGGTGGAAGGGTCCTCTGCTGTTGCTGCACAGGCCGGACTGCCATTGGTGCCCCAGAACCTAAAGTCTGTCCCTGCTGAGGACACTGCCTACTAATGTGCCCAGACTGACCACAGGTAAAGCATCGCATATGCCTAAACTTGCAATCCCGCTGCTCATGCCCATTCTTCCCATAAAATCCACAAGGCTGACGCTGCTGTGATGCTGGTGGAGCTCCAGGCCTCCTAAACTGAGTGGTCTGAGTGGGCCTCGGAAAAATCCTCTGCTAACCCGCAGGGCGCCTCTCAGATGCTGCTGGACCTCTACCCACACTCTTCAAGTGCGTCTCATGCATCCTGGCCGCCTCCAGTACGGCACTATATGTAAGCAACACCTGGGTCGACATCGTTGCTCTGAACTCAGCGTCCAGCCCCATCCTGAATCGTTTATCTCTGGTGGCCTCTGATGCACCAACTCCGGAGCAAACTTGCTCAATAGTGAGAACTCTGCAGCGTAAGCATCTATGCTCTGTTTACCCTGAGTCAAGTGCTCAAACCTCAACCACAGCTCATCCGTCTTCGTCTCTGGTAGGTACTGAGCCTTAAACAGCTCTTTAAACTTCTCCCACGAGATCGGCTTGGTCAAATGCAGCTCCTGAGCATCCCACCAATCTCGTGCTAATGTGTCATTTGTCTCTTCGCGGCTTCCACCCATTTATCCCTCGGGTATCCAATGGCCTCCAAATCGTCCTCAGAATGCCTGATCCACTCGTCCACCTCCAGAGGACTCTCCTTTCCCGAAAAGGATCTCGTGTGCAAAGCTCTAAACTACCTGATACCCACTGGCTTTGGTGGTGCACTGCTAGCCACTCTATCCTCCATCTGCTGCATATGCTCCAAAATCCCTATCAGAATCTTCCCCATCAGGGAAGCCTTAGACGATGCAGCATCAGAAGCAGGGGTCCTGTTCTCGGACGATCCATTCCCCGGATCCACTCTGCAAGAATGAACAGGGAAACAACATTCATTATCAAAATTACGAATTATAATGTTGGAGCTTACTTGTACTATTCTTACGTATATCGCAGTGTGAGCTGACCTGCATAGGCCACCACAAAAACCTGTCACGCCCCGCTCACCCAAGTACAGAGAGTGTAGCTGACGAGGTCGCCATAGTATCCAGACTCAGGCTTCGAGCCCTCTTATCTAAATACTACTAGGCATTTTTTTATGGTTGAATATAAAATAAATTAGCATGACACTACGATAACACTGGAATAGTACACTGAGAAAAGAAAAGTGCTCCAACAGAAATTAAAACGCAGTACTGAAAAGTAAATACAACATCACAGAAGTTACATTACATCACATAAGTCCATATACATTCATACATACATCAGCTGTACAAAAGGGGGTACAAAAAGCGAGTATAACAAAAGTAGAAACCCCCAACCCAAAAGTACAAAAGTCCACCCGGTACAACGCACCCACTAGTTTAAACCCAGTAAGTCTAACTGAATGAGGTCGCCCGTAGGCTCTACCTCAGCTGTACAAGTATCGGCCTCCAACTCCGGGTCACCCGCTGACTGCTCGGATCTCGCACTTGTAAACCACGGGATGGGACACATCAACGCGTAACCCAGTAGGAACTTCTAACACCCTAGTAGAACCCAGTTTAGAACTGGTCTTCCTAACTACTAACTAACTACAGGTGTCACATCATCACAGGTTTACGCAGAAATTAAAAACAGAGTATAAGTGCTGAAAGTAAACAACAGTGAACAGAACTGAAGTAATAAATGATTAAATTAAGTAAAATTAAATGTTGTTCTGTATTTGGAACCCGGATAAACCATAGGCTGCTAAGGGAGCAGACTTCACCCAGGATGGGTGAAAGGTGGTACCACTCCAGCGACACGAGCACTGGAGGGGCCTCTCGTAACTCCGTACCCGACTGGACAAGGTACCGGAGTGAGATTCTTTTCGGTTTTTCTGTCGGACAAATGGAGAAAACCATCATTTATCGTTCTGGTGCGTCACGAGCACACCAATGGCCTCTCTAACTCTAGTCAACTCCCCCTTCCGGGAGTGACGAAGCGAGTGAGAATGCATACTACGTCTTCTCCTTAACACCTACAATTTACCCGTGTTTCCCCCAAACCCACATCTGGAGTCTCACTCATTTTAAGAATGGATTGAGAACTCCCAACATCATACTCTCATTCTCACTCACAAGTTTTTCTTTTGTTATGCATTATTTCATTAACATGGTATCAGTTAGTGGTCTCAAATACCACTTATGTTCCAACATACATGCAATCTCATGATCAATAACTTTTTCCACATGAATCACAACGTAATAAACTTCATCATTAAGGCACCCTAAGGACTTGATAATAAAGCACAACTTGGCATATTCAAAATTAACTTAAAGCAAGAGCACAATTATGAAAATTCTACTCAAAATTACAACGCAAATCTGTCAAAAGCGTCAGTCCAGAAAGAATGGCTCTGTTACCCTAATTGCAGTCAGAATTGGCTCTTGGCCTCTCTTCAAAGTTGTAGGAAATTTTCTCAAGTTTTTTGTAGTGTCCTTAATTTTATTTTTCTGATTTTTCTACTATTTTCTACGAATTTTACAAGTTACTGTTCTGCTGCAACCAAAATTCCAGCAACTTAATTCTTTAACTAAACTAGTTTATAACCTAGTTGGGTGCCATTAATCAACATAATTACACTATCATGACAATGAATTGCAATTTACAAGATGTTAATTTACTTTTAATCTCTAAAGAGAGATTATCATTTGATTGTAAACATACATTACATAATCAAGACTATGTTGCTTGCAACCTATCATTTAATAGAACTAGCATGGAAACCAACTCTTAAACATAGCAAATCATAAATAAACATTCTAGGCAAATTAACATATAAATCATTTTTTCAATTTTTCAATATGGCATAATTTTACTAATTTTTGAGTATCAAAACACAATGAAACCAAAACATATGAATCTTGATTTCTAAAGCTCAACATAGTACCAAATTTGAAGAAAACAACATGTTACTAGAGCATGATTCCTATCAAAACTTGCAAACAATAATTCCTACCAAGACTTAGCATGTCATGCTAAAGTATATCTCCAAGTCCTAAACTATTTCTACAAGGATATTAAAAATTTCTACTAACACAATCCTAAACTAAATTTTAACTAGAATGTTAGAAGTTCTTACCTAGTAAAAGTCCTCCAAATTTTTTCTTTGGCCCTTCTTAGTCCTTGATGGAGGGCTCCCTATCTTCATCTCCAAGCTCCAATTTTTGTATCCAAATATTGGATATTTGGGCTAATTTGGGCTAATTTTGGTGTTGGAAATGAGATGGAAATTTTGTGGGCTTTAAGTGCTTGAAGAGAGATTATTTGGAAGAGAGTTTTAAGGAAGAAGATGAATCAAAGAAAATGAAAGGGGGAGTGCAAATTTTCGGCCTGGTGTTATGGGATGAGGGAGAGAAAAAATGAGGGTTTTCTTTCTTCATTTGGTTTTGTTTTTCATGCCTTGAAAAATGCATTCCCTAAAACCCTCTCCTTCTTACATCTAGTCAACCCTAAGCCAAGTGTCTTAGCTAATACTAACCATATGACACATTGCCATGCTAGGTGTCATGGCAACAAAATTAAGAATTAAATTTTTTTGGAAAACTAAAATACATGGTGAAATACACCATACTCCTTAAATACATGGTATTTCTTCCAAATACCCTTATTTCCTAATATCAATAATGAGTTTAAATCTATTTAAAAATAATTCTAAAGAAAAATACGGTCATACTCCCCAAAAATATACGGACGCATCTACGTCAAAAATACATACAAATACGCGTAAATAGAAATTAGGGTCATTACATCTTGTCTTCTCTTTTATTTCAGTTGAAGATGTAATTCTCTTTGTCACAAAGGACATTTTTGCGGACTTTTCTGAGCTCCAGGCTATTTTCCACATTTTCTGGAAGATATGGATCGTTTTATTAAATGGTATGATTTTTTGGCCAAATTTTGTCTTCTCTTATTTTCCAGTTGAAGTTGGTGACCTCCCGGTTCCAACAGATATTTTTGCAGATATTTCTGAGCTTTGGGTTATTTTCCTCATTTTCTGAAATATATGGATTGTTTTATTAAATGATATCAGAGAAGACAAAATTAGGCCAACAAATGTCCGTTGGAACCGGTAAATCACCATCTTCAACTAAAATATAAGAGAAGACAAAATTCGGAACTGGGAAATCGCTATCTTCATCTGTACAAATGTCCTTGTAACCAAGATATCGCCATCTTCAACTGAAAAGATTTTTATATATCATTTTCTGAGCTTGGTGTTATTTTCTACATTTTATGAAAGATATGGATCTTTTTATTAATTGATATGATTTTTCTAGCCTAAATTTGTCTTCTCTTATTTTTCAGTTGTATATGGCGATCTTTTTATTAAATGATCTAATTTTTGGCCTAATTTTGTCTTCTCTTATGTTCCAGTTGAAGATGGCGATCTCCCGGTTCCAATTGGCATTTTTGCAGATTTTTCTGAGCTCTGGCCTATTTTCCACATTTTTGGAACATATGGATCATTTTATTAAATGATATGATATTTTGGCCTAATTTTGTACTCTCTTATTTTTCAGTTGAAGATGGCGATCTCTCGGTTCCACGGACATTTTTACGGATTTTTCTGAGCCCGGTGCTATTTTATACATTTTCTCGAAGATATAGATCTTTTTATTACATTATATGATTTTTGTAGCCTAATTTTGTCTTCTCTTATTTTTCAGTTGAAGATGGCGATATCCCGATTCCAACGGACATTTTTGCCGACATTTCTGAGCTTGCGAATAATTTCTACTTTTCTGTAAGAGTTGGATCTTTTTGTTAAATGATATGATTTTTCTAGCCTAATTTTGTCTTCTCTTATTTTTCAATTGAGGATGGCGATTTCCCGGTTCCAACGGACATTTTTACAGATTTTTTGTGCTCTGGGCTATTTTCTACATTTTATGTAAGATATGAATCTTTTTATTAAATTATATTATTTTTATAACCAAAATTTGTCTTCTCTTATTTTTAGTTAAAGCTGGCGATCTTTATATTGAATGATATTGTTTTTTTTGCCTAATTTTGTCAACTCTTACAGTTTAAGATGGCATTCTCTCGGTCCCAATGGACATTTTTGCGGATTTTTCTGAGTTCCGAGCTATCTTCCACATTTTTGAAAGATATGGATCGTTTTTAAATGATATGATTTGTTGGCCAAATTTTGTCTTCTGTTATTTTCCAGTTGAAGTTGGTGATCTCCATGTTCCAACGGACATTTTTGCAGATATTTTTGAGCTCCGTGTTATTTTCCACATTTTCTGGAATATATGGATTTTTTATTAAATGATATCAGAGAAGACAAAATTAGGCCAAAAACGTCCGTTGGAACCGGTAAATCGCCATCTTCAACTGAAATATAAGAGACGACAAAATTTGGAACTGGGAAATCGCTATCTTCATCTATATAAATGTCCTTATAACCAGGATATCACCATCTTCAACTCAAAAGATTTTTAAATATCATTTTCTGAGCTTGGTGCTATTTTCTACATTTTATGAAAGATATGGACCTTTTTATAAATTGATATGATTTTTCTAGCCTAAATTTGTCTTCTCTTATTTTTCAGTTGTAAATGGCAATCTTTTTATTTAATGATATGATTTTTTGGTCTTATTCGGTCTTCTCTTATTTCCAGTTGTAGATGGCGATCACAGAATTCCAACGGACATTTTTGCGTATTTTTTGAGCTTCGGCCTATTTTCCACATTTTTGGATGATATGGATCATTTTATTAAATGATATGACATTTTGGCCTAAGTTTGTCTTCTCTTATTTTTCCAGTTGAAAATGGCAAACTCCTGGTTCTAACAGACAATTTTGCGGATTTTTTGAGCTCGAGGATTTTTCTACATTTTCGGTAAGATATGGATCTTTTTATTACATTATATGATTTTTATAGCCTAATTTTTTATTCTCTTATTTTTCAGTTGAAGATGGCGATATCCCGACTCTAACGGACATTTTTGCCGATATTTTTTTAGCTCAAGAATATTTCCTACTTTTTCTGTAAGATTTGGATCTTTTTATTAAATGATATGATTTTTCCAGCCTAATTTTGTCTTCTCTTATTTTTCAATTAAAGATGGCGATTTCCTAGTTCCAATAGACATTTTTGCGGATTTTTTGAGATCCAGACTATTTTCTACATTTTATAGAAGATATAGATCTTTTTATTAAATGATATGATTTTTATAACCAAAATTTATGTTCTTGTTATGAATAGGCCCATTGGGCCAATTGGGTATCCAACCCACTATTGAAAGTTATAAATACACGGGTAGGGGGCTCTTAACCCTCTACATCTATTCTCTCTAAATTTCCCTTCATAACACGTAATCAGCACGATCACGCTCGTTGGAGGAGACGGCGGCTCGCGGGGAAGGAGATCCATCAATCGCTCAGATTCAAGAAGATCGTAATCTTCTCAACGGGGAGCGAAAAGGGCATCCTTCACCAACCGTCGCCTAGATTCCTTGTCGAATCTAGAGGTAAATGCAAACTTTTTAGATCTAAACTTGCTTTTCTCATTAGATCTGCATGTTTTAGGATCAAAAAGTTTATAAACACGATGAAATTCAACTTTTTTAATAGATCTGCATGTTTAAAACAATAAAAACTTGTTTTTAGCAATCAAAATTGTTGAAAAATCCGATTTTTACCCCCGCCTTTGATCCAAAAATCCGCATGCCCGTAGGGCGGAACGGCGGCGCGCCTATAGCGCCGCCGGCGGAAAACGAACGCCGCGGCCTCAGGCCGCGGACTGCCGCCGCGGCACTGCGTCGCGGCGGCCGCGGCCTCAGGCCGCGGCCAACTGCCGCGGCCTGAAGCCGCGGCCCTGTACCGCGGCCTCAGGCCGCGGCCAGTTGCCGCGGCCTGAAGCTGCGGCCAGTTGCCGCGGCCTGCAGGCCGCGGCCCGCCGCCGCGGCGGCCGCGGCCCGCCGCCGCGGCCCGTCACCGCCACGGCGGCCGCGTCCTACGCGGCCAGCCGTCGCGGCGACGCGACGCGGGCCCCCTAGGGTTTCCCGAAACCCTAACCCTAACGGGCTATTTTTCGGGGGAGGCCCAATATTAACCCTAATGGGTTGTTTTCTTGGCCCAAAAGACCAGAAAATTAGCCCATTCACATAAATTATTTTTCTTTTATTTATTTTTGGCCCTAAAAAGCCCAAAATAGTTAAAAGAAATTTTGAAAGGGTTTAAAGCGATAAAATAAAACATTAAAATATGGATCAAAAGGCAAAAAGTTTTCAAAAAAAAGAAGAAAAAAAGTTCTTTTTGCACGTCGCACACAAATTTAAATTATTTTAAATGCCTGTGTCTTGAATATCTGCGTGGTTGTATGTCTTGAATATATTATCTGCGTGGATGTGAAATATTAGGCTATGTTTTTTTGGGATTAGCCAGGTTTCCGACACCATTTTAAATTCCCGCAATTTTTCTTTTTTTTGAGAGAAATTTGTATGTGAGGATCAAAATGTAAAAAGAAGACCGAAGGACACCAAAAAGAAGCTGAAGACGATCGCACAATGGTGATAGGGGCTTCCCTCCGAAGTTCCCGAGTTGTACTTTAATTTTCATGCATTTTATTTTTGATGTAACTTCGGACTGGACTTCTTTTTATTTTTCGGTGTCGGCTGGCTGATCCCCATAGTCCTAAATTATTTTTCTGTTTCATTGCTTATACATTAACTGCGTGGTTGTTACTTAGTTTAAATACCATGTTTAATGTCACAATGAAACCACTTAACAGCATGCGTGATTGTTAATTTTTAGTAATTAATTATTCACATTATCTGAAAAAAAAGCATGTATGTTAAAATCACATTAATTAAATTCATGCTATGAAAATGTTTACATGCGTGGATGTCTATCTTACTCAGTTAAATGATACATGCTGTTTTTCTTTACATTGCTAGATCATAAAATGGCCAGACTCGCAAATGTCGACTTCTTGGTCCTGATGGCCGATGGGTCAAACTACCTGAGTTGGCAGTTGGACCTGAAGTTCCATCTGTGCTCTCACGTTTTCAGTCTCACACAGACTGAAAAGGCAACAACAAGTACTGCCCCAGCTAACAAGGAGGCTTCAGTGGAAGCACCTCATACAGAGGAAGTTTCCGATATATTAAAGGCGAAAGCCATTATATATATCAGGAAACACTTAGACTCGACCTTAAAGGACGAGTACCTCACTGTAGAGGACCCTTACGAGCTGTGGGATGCACTCGAGGAGAGATACAGACATCAGAGAGATGTCATACTCCCCCGTGCACAGTACGAGTGGACTCACCTCCGCATACAGTATTTCAAATCCGTAGCGGAGTACAACTCTGCTCTCTTCCGCATCACCTCACGCCTGAAGTTGTGTGGTGAACCAGTGACGGAGAAGATGTTGCTGGAAAAGACGTTCACGTCTTTCCACGAAAAGGACATGATCCTTATGCAACAATATAGAGAGAGAAAGTTCACAAAGTACTCTGACCTGCTTTCATGCCTGCTTATGGCTGAACAGAACAGAGACCTATTGGTTGCCACCCATAACCTGCGCCCTCCTGGCTCCGCTCCATTGCCACCTCCTGCAGAGGCTCACTTCCAGTCTTCCCTGAAGAAGAAGACGGACAAAAAGGCAAAATTCCAGAAATGGAAAGAACAGAAGCAGCGGAAGAAGGCCACTCCCCCAGCTCCTCCCCAGAACCAGAAGTTCGTGGACAAGAAGCAGAAGAGGATTCCCAACAAAGGAGGCACTCCCAAGAAAGACTGGGAGGACAAATGCTCAAAATGCGGGATGACGAGCCACTGGTCCAGAATCTGCCGCACAGCAAAACACCTCCAGGACCTCTACCAGGCAAGCCTCAAGCCTCGAGCTGAGACAAACCTGATTGAGAGCGCAGCGTTGGCAGAGACCTCATGGACTCCTGAAGATTTCATGGGAGATGACACTCTCTAGATCTGGACCACCTTTATGCAATTAGCAATGTATCTTCAATTTTATGCATCGTATCTAGTTTTATTTCCATGTCAAAACAATATTTTTGAGCATTTATCTTTATGAAAGTAGATCTTTTCTCCTCATTTATTGCTTGAATGTCTTTCCCCTTTTTAGATATGGAACTTATCTGCCTAGTGGACAGTGCATCGACGCACTCGATCCTTCAAAACATAGACTACTTCACGAGCGTAAGTAGCTATTCTGGCCCACTGAGAACAATCTCAGGACCAGCAAACCTAATCGAAGGATCAGGGGAAGCAATTATATTGCTCCCCGGCAACACACAAATAACACTTAAAAATGCGTTATACTCCCCTAAATCCATCCGAAACCTCCTAAGCTTCAAAGACATCCGTTTAAACGGATATCACTTAGAGACGGTCGAGGAAGATAAAAGGGAATACTTGCTTGTAACGGCTCTTACAAATGGTTCAAAAACCATTGTGGAACGTTTCAAGGGACTCCCCTCGGGACTCTACCAAACAAGTATACAAACTCCAGAAACATCCATGGTGGAGCACCTGCAGTGCCCCCAAACACCAGAATTCCAACTCTGGCACAGTCGACTGGGACACCCTGGTTCGGTTATGATGTACCGCATCATAAAGAACTCCAGGGGCATTGACCTGAAGAACCTGAAGATTCTTCAAAAAGGCAAATTCCCATGTCCACCCTGTTACAAGGGTAAACTGATCACGAGACCCTCTCCACTGAAAGTGGATGTGGAGTCCCCCAGTTTTCTGGAAAGAATCCACAGAGACATTTGTGGGCCGATTCACCCATCAAGTGGTCCGTTCAGGTACTTTATGGTCCTGATAGACGCATCTACTAAGTGGTCACATGTGTGCCTACTGTCCACCCGTAACCTAGTACTATCTAAGCTTTTAGCTCAGATAATAAAGTTACGGGCCCACTTCCCCGACCACCAGATAAAGAAACTTCGTTTGGACAATGCGTGGGAGTTTACATCACAAGTCTTTCTAGACTATTGCCAAGCTCAGGGAATTGAAGTCGAACATCCTGTAGCGCATGTTCACACCCAAAATGGGTTAGCAGAATCTCTAACTAAGAGACTGCAATGGATCGCTCGTCCATTATTACTTCAATCCCAGATGCCAGTGAATGCGTGGGGTCATGCAATTTTGCATGCTGCATCTTTAATAAAATTAAGACCCTCTGGAGGTCAGTCATCTTCTCCAATGCAACTAGCACTTGGAGCCCCACCAATTGTCTCACATCTGAGAATATTTGGTTGTGCAGTATACGTCCCCATAGCACCACCACAAAGGACAAAGATGGGTCCACAACGTCGCCTAGGCATTTATGTTGGGTTTGACACCCCCTCCATAATTAGATTCCTAGAACCCCTTACGGGGGACGTCTTTAAGGCACGTCTAGAAGACTGTGAATTCGATGAAACATCGTTCCCAAGACTAGGCTCACAGACAAAGAAGCCCGAAGCTTCAGAAAGTATCACTTGGGATACTAAAACTTTATGTCACTTTGATCCGCCAACAAGCCAGTGTGAGGAGGAGGTCCTGAAGATTCTCCACATCCAAAACACTGTCCATCTCTTGCCAGACAAATTTACTGACAACCAGAAGATTGTCAAATAGAAAGTCCCTGCTGCTAACACTCCAGCTAGGATTGACATACCGCAAAATGGATGCAATCCGCCTGCAGCAGAAATGGTTGGACCTCTCAAAAAGAGAGGACGACCACCGGGATCCAAGGACCAAGTCCCTCGAAAGAGTAGGACCCTTGGCAATGGTAAACAAATACCACCACAGGATGCTAATTTAAGCCCTGCTACCCCATCTCTCCCAAACTCTCATGAAGAGGAAAAACCGGGAGAAAATGAAGTATCGATACACTATGTACGAACTGGGGAGTATTGGGACAGAAAAAGCACAACAATAGATGACACATTTGCGTGTAATATTGCCATCAACGTCGCGTACTGCGACGATGATATTGAACCACACTCTCTGACAGAATGTCAAAGCAGAGATGATTGGCCAAAGTGGAAAGCGGCAATAGGAGTGGAGTTGGATTCACTCACCAAACGCAAGGTCTTCGGACCAATAGTCCAGACACCAAAAGGGTTAAAACCTGTGGGTTATAAATGGGTATTTGTTAGAAAACGAAATGAACAGAATGAGATCGTATGCTACAAAGCAAGGCTTGTAGCGCAGGGTTTTACCCAACGTCCTGGGGTGGATTTTGAAGCCACATACTCCCCCCGGTCATGGACGCGATCACCTTCCGATTCCTCATTGGCATAACAGCACAAGAGGGTTTAGATATGCAACTCATGGACATGGTTACTGCATACCTATATGGCAACCTAGACCAAGACATCTATATGAGATTGCCTGACGGTTATTCTTTGCCTGCAGCACTAAAAGAGAGAGAACGTGACATCTACTCAGTGAAACTGCAAAGATCATTATATGGTCTAAAACAATCTGGAAGGATGTGGTATAACAGACTGAGCGACTTCCTTGCACAGCAAGGATTTAAAAACGTCCCAGTCTGCCCTTGCATCTTTATAAGAGCAAAGGCAACAGGATTTGTAATTATAGCCGTCTATGTAGACGACTTAAACCTCATCGGATCTCCTGAAGAGATCGCAAAGATTTCTAGAAGCCTGACAGAAACTTTCGAGATGAAAGACCTCGAAAAATCAAAATTCTGTTTAGGCCTTCAGATAGAGCATCTTAAAGATGGGATCCTGTTACACCAGTCAACTTACACATCGAACTTATTGAAAAAGTTTCAGATGGATAAGTGCCACCCCCTCAGCACTCTGATGGTCGTCAGATCATTGGATGTACACAAAGACCCCTTCCGGCCGCTGGAAGAGGGGGAGGAAGTACTAGGCACCGAAGTGCCTTATTTAAGTGCTATCGGTGCACTCCTTTACCTGGCTAACTGCACTCGCCATGACATAGCGTTTGCAGTAAACTTACTAGCCAGATATAGTGCTGCACCAACACAGCGGCACTGGGCCGGAGTTAAGCATCTTCTGCGCTACCTCCAAGGGTCCATAGACTTAGGTCTATTCTACAGGAAAGGGGCATCAACTGGTTTAGTTGGTTACGCTGACGCAGGTTACAGGTCCGATCCTCATACAGAGAAGTCTCAGACCGGATACATGTTCACATATGGCGGCACTGCCATATCCTGGAGATCTGTGAAGCAGACCATGACGACCGTCTCATCCACCCACTCAGAGCTACTTGCGATCTTCGAAGCAAGCATGGAATGCTTCTGGCTACGCTCGGTGATCCAGCACATACTCACCTCCACCGGCCTGACGACCAGCGTTCTTGCACCCACTACACTCCATGAAGACAATGCAGCGTGTATAGCCCAGTTACAGGACGGCTACATCAAAGGTGACAAGACGAAGCATATCTCCCCCAAGTTCTTCTGGACGCACGACCTTCAGAAGCAAAAGCAGAATGAGGTACAGAAGATCCAATCATGTAATAACTTGGCGGATTTGCTTACCAAATCCCTGCCTACTAGTATCTTTGAGAAACTTGTATATGGGATTGGGATGAGGAGAGTGAGTAAATGTAAACTGTGTCAGGATGAGAGAACTATGAACTCATAGATACATAGGAGACTGATGTATAGATTCATAGGAAATCTGCAAGCCTGAAGCTTGGTCAGATAAGGGGGAGTCAACTATAGAGTTGTACTCTTTTCCCTTGGCTACAGGTTTTTTCCCACTGGGTTTTCCGTAGTCAAGGTTTTGACGAGGCAACCTCGTTGACTCTGGATCCTGAAGTATCCACCCCTAGACACATCCCCAAAACAGGGAAAGTTATGGGTTAACTGTTCTTTCTTTAACAAGACAGTTACCCTAACTCGGATCCTGAAGAATCCACCTCTTATTTCAATGTTGATTGGATAAGGGGAAGTGTTATGAATAGGCCCATTGGGCCAATTGGGTATCCAACCCACTATTGAAAGTTATAAATACACATGTAGGGGGCTCTTAACCCTCTACACCTATTCTCCCTAAATTTCCCTTCACAACAGTTCTCTATTTTTTTCATTGAAGATGGCATCTCCTGGTTCTAACGGAAATTTTTGCAGATTTTTCTTAACTCGGAGCTATTTTCTTCATTTTCTGGAAAATATGAATCTCTTTATTAAATGATATTATTTCTGGCTTAATTTTATCTTCTCTTTTTTAGTTGAAGATGGCGAACTCCCGATTCCAAAGGAAATTTTTGTCGATTTTTTGAGCTTCGTGTTAGTTTCTTCATTTTCTAGAAGATATGTAACTATATATTGAATGATATTATTTTATGGCCTAATTTTGGCTTCTCTTATTTTTTTAGTTTAAGATGGCGATCTCCCGATTACAATGGACATTTTTTTGATTTTTCAGAGCTCGGGGGTATTTTCTACATTTTCTGAAAGGTATGGATCTTTTTATTAAATGATATGATTGTTAGGCCTAATTTTGACTTCTCTTATATTTAAGTTGGAGATGTCGATCTACCGGTTCCAACATACTCTTTTGCGGACTTTTTTGAGCTCGGAATTATTTTCTATATTTTCTGTCAGTTATGTATATTTATATTAAATGATATGATTTTTATACCTTAATTGTTTCTTCTCATATTTTTCAGTTGAATATTGTGATCTCCCTGTTCCAACGGACATTTTTGCGGACTTTTTTGAGCTCCGGTCTATTTTCTACCTTTTCTGGAAGATATGGATCTTTTTATTAAATGATATTATTTTTTGGTCTAATTTTGTCATCTCTTATTTTTCAGTTGAAGATGGCGATCTCACGGTTCCAACGGACTTTTTGAAGCTCGGGGCTATTTTCTAAATATTCTATAAGATATGAATCTTTTTAATGAATGATAAGATTTTTGGACCAATTTTTTCTTCTCTTATTATTCAGTTGAAGATGTCGATCTCACGGTTCCAACGGACATTTTTTCGGACTTTTCTGAGCTCCGGGCTATTTTCTTCATTTATTGAAAGATATGAATATTTTTACTAAATGATATGATTTTAGACTAATTTTGTCTTCTTTTTTTCAGTTGAAGATAACGATCTCCCGGTTCCAACAGGTATTTTTATGGATTTTTCTTAGTGCGGGACTATTTTCTAAATTTTATTGAAGATATGGATCTTTTTATTAAATGATATGATTTGTTCGGTACATTGGAAAGTAACAACACCGAGAACCGAACCCGAGACTTAACACTAGGGGAGGGGGTGATACCACTCGGCCACTGACCGGTCGTAATGATATGATTTTTATAGCCTACGTTTGTCTTCACTTATTTTTTAAGTTGAAGATAGTGATCTCCCCAGTTCCGACGAACATTTCTGCGGTTCCAATGTACATTTTTACGGATTTTTTGAGCTCCGGTCTTTTCTAATTTTTCTTTAAGATATGGATCTTTATGTTAAATGATATAATTTTTATAGGCTAATTTTGTCATCTCTTATTTTTTTCAATTGAAGAGGGCGATCTCGTGGTTCAAACGGACTGTTTTACGAATTTTCTTACTTTCGGGATATTTTCTACATTTTCGGGAAGATATGACCTTTTTATTAAATGTTATGATTTTTTTGCCTAATTTTGTCTTCTCTTATCTTTTTAGGTAAAGATGGCAATCTCTCGGTTCCAAGGGACATTTTTCAGATTTTCTGATCTCGAGCTATTTTCTACATTTTAGGGAAGATATGTCTTTTTAGTAAATAATTTGTTTTTTATAACTTAAGTTTATCTTCTCTTATTTTTCAGCTGAAGAAGGCAATCTCCCAGATCTAACCGAAATTTTTGCGTATTTTTTAAGCTTGAGACAATTTTCTAAATTTTCTGGAAGATAAGAAACTTTTTATTAAATGACAAGAATTTTTGGCCTAATTTTGTATCCTCTTATTTTCAGTTGAAGTTGGCGGAGTCCCAGTTCCAACGGAAATTTTGGCATATTTTTCTGAGCTCGGAGATATTTCCTGCATTTTCTGGAAGATATGTATCTTTTGTATTAATTGATGTTGTTTTCATAGCCTAATTTTGTCTTCTCTTATTTTTCAATTGAAGATGGCAATCCCCTGGTTCCAACAGACATTTTTGTGGATTTTTCTGAGCTTGGGCTACTTCTACATTTTGTGGAAGATATGTACTTTTTTATAAAGTGATATGATTTTTTACCTTAATTTTGTCTTCCCTTATTTTTTTAGTTGTATATGGTGGTCTCTCTGTTCCAACGAACTTTTTGTATGGATTTTCCTGAGCTCGGGGCTATTTTCTACATTTTCTGGAAGTTATGTAGTTTTTTAATTACATTATATGATTTTTGTAGCCTAATTTTGTCTCCTCTTATTTTTCAGTTGAAGAGTGCGATCTTCCGGTTCCAACGGAAATTTTTGCGGATATTTCTGTGTTCGAGGTTATTTTCTACATTTTCAGGAAGATGAGAATCTTTATATTAAATGACATGATTTTTATACCTTAAATTTGCCTTCTTTTATTTTTCAGTTCAACATAGCGATCTCCCGGTTCCAACGGATTATTTCGAACTTTTCTGAGCTTGGTGCTATTTTCTTTATTTTATAGAAGATATGGATCTTTTTATTTAATCAACCGATTTTTATAGCTTAAGTTTGTCTTCAATTATTTTTAATTTGAAGATGGCGATCTCCAGGTTCTAACGGATGTTTTTCCGGATTTTTCTAAGCTCGGGGCTATTTTCCTACAATTTCTGGAATATGTGAATCTTTTTATTAAATGAAATAATTTTTTGGCCTTATTTTCGCTTCTCTTATTTTTTTCGATAAAGATGGCAATCTCATAGTTCCTACGAACATTTTTGTGGATTTTTTGAGCTCTGTACTATTCTTTAAATTTTCTATAAAATCTGCTTCTTTATATTAAATGATATGATTTTTCCAGCCGAATTTTATCTTATCTTATTTTTCAGTTGAAGATGGTGGTCTCACGGTACCAACGGACATCATTGCGGTTTTCTGAGATCGGGAGTATTTTCTACATTTTCTGAAAGATATGAACCTTTTTATTAAATGAAATGATTTTTAGCCTAATTTTCTTTTCTCTTACTTTTCAGTTGATGATGGCGATCTCCCGGATCCAACGGACATTTTTGAAGATTTTTTTAGTGCCTGTCTATTTTCTAAATTTTTTGGCAGATATGAATGTTTTTAGTCTTCCCTTATTTTTCAGATGAAGATGGTGATCTCCCGATTCCAAAGGATATTTTTGTGAATTTTTAAAGCCCCGTGCTATTTTCCACATTTTCTGGAAGATATGGATTGTGTAATTAAATGAAATAAGTTTTATATTCTAATTTTAACTTCCCTTAATTTTCATCTGAATATTGCGATCCCGGTTCCAACGGAATTTTTTGCCGATTTTTCTGAGCTCCGGGCTATTTTCGACATTTTATTGAAGATATGAATCTTTTGATTAAATGATATATGATTTTAGTTGCCTAATTTTGTCATCTTTTATTTTGCGGTTGAAAATGGCGATCTCCCGGTTCCAACAGACATTTTTGTAATTTTCTAAGCTCTGGGCTATTTTCTACATTTTATGGATGATATTCATCTTTTTATTAAATGATATGTTTTTATATCCAAAGTTTGTCTTCTCTTATTTTCCAGTTAACGAAGGCAATCTTTATATTAAATGATATGATTTTTTGGCCTAATTTTGCCTTCTCTTATATTTCAGTTTATGATGGCATTCTCTCAGTCCCAACATGCATTTTTGCGGATTTTTTTGTGCTTCAGGCTATTTTCCACATTTTCTGGAAGATATGGATCGTTTTATCAAATGATATGAATTTTTGGCCTAATTTTGTCATCTCTTATTTTTCAATTCAAATTGGCGATCTCCCTGTTCCAACGAATATTTTTGTGGATTTTTCTAATATCCTGGCTTTTTTAATATTCTGGAAGAGGTGTATCTTTTATTAAATGATTTGATTTTTGGCCTAATTTTGTCATCTCTTAATTTTAAGTTGAAGATGTCGATTTCCCAGTTCCAACAGACATTTTTTTCGGATTTTTCTGAGCACGGAGCTTTTTTTCCTTTTCTGAAGGAAATGAATCTTCATATTAAATGTTATGATGTATAAATCCTAATTTTGTCTCTCTTATTTTTCAGTTGAAGATGGTAATCTACTGGTTTCGTCGGACATTTTTGTAGATTTTTTGAGCTCGAATCTATTTTTCCCATTTTATCGGAGATATTGATGTTTTACTAAATTAAATGATTTATATAATCTAAGTTTCTCTTCTCTTATATTTCAATTGAAGATGGCAATCTCCCGGATCCAACGGAAATTTTTGCTGATTTTTCTAAGCTCATTGCTATTTTCTAAATTTTGTGGAAGATGTGAATATTTTTATTAAATGATAGGATTTTTGGCCTAATTTTGTATTCTCTTATTTTTTTTAGTTGAAGATGACGATCTCCCGGTTCCAACAGATATTTTTAGGTATTTTTCCTGAGCACGGGACTATTTTTATTGAAATATATTATTTTTATAGCCTAATTTTGTCCTTTCTTATTTTTTATTGAAATGTTGTGAACTTTTTAGCATAATTTAATCATTACTTATTATTCAGTCGAAGATGGCGATCTCCCGGTTCCAATGGACATTTTTGAAAAAATTTCTGAGCTAGAAAATATTTTCTCCATTTTCTAAAAGTTATGGATCTTTTTATTAAATTATATTATTTTTTGGTTTAATTTTGTCTTCTCTTCTTTTTCACTCAAAGATGGAGATCTTCGGTTCTAACGGAATTTTTTGCGGACTTTTCTGATCTCGAAGCTATTTTCTATATTTTTGTAAGACATGTATCTTTATATTAAATGATATGAGTTTTATTATCTGATTTTGGCTTCTATTCTTTTTCAGCTGAAAATAACGATCTCCCGGTTCCAACGAATTTTTTTTGCAGGTTTTTCTTAGGTTGGGGCTATTTTCTATATTTTCTGGAGGATATGTATATTTTTATTAAATGATAGGATTTTTGATCTAATTTTGTCTTCTCTTATTTTTTTAGTTAAGATGGCGATTTTCCGGTTCCAAAGGATATTTTTGCAAATTTTTCTGAGCTCAGGACTATTTTCAATATTTACCAAAAGATATGAATCTCTTTATCGATATGATTTTTTGGCCTAATTTTGTCTTCTCTTATTTTTAGTTGAAGATTTCGGTGTCTGGTACCAACAAATAATTTTTTGCAGATTTTTCTGAGCTCGGGCATATTTTCTGCATTTTCAGGTTTTATAAAATTATATGATTTTGGACTAATTTTGCCTTTTTCTTATTTTTAAGTTGAAGGTGGCGATCTCCCTGTTCCAACCGAAATTTTTTTGGATTTTTTTGAGAATGGTGTTATTTTTCACATTTTCTGGTAGATATGGATCTTTATATTAAATTATATGTTTTATGGCCTAATTTTGTCCTATCTTATTTTTTGCGGATATTTTTGAGCTCCGGGCTATTTTCCACATTTTCTGGAAGATATGGAATGTTTTATTAAATGATATGTTTTTGAGATTGGTGTTATTTTTCACATTTTCTAATTTTTTTCGTTGATGTTGGCAATCTCCCGGTTCCAACGGATATTTTTGCGTATTTATTTGAGCTCTGGGCAATTTTTTGTATTATCTGTAAGATATCGATCATCTTATTAAGTGATATGCTTTTTTGGCCTAATTTTTTATTCTCTTTTTTCGTTAAATTTATCGATCTCACGGTTCTGTCGAATATTTTTGCGGATTTTTCTGAGCTCCGGGATATTTTCTACATTATATGGAAAATAAGAATCTTTATATTAAATGATATGATTTTTATCGCCAAAATTTTCTTCTCTTATTTTTCAGTTGAACTTAGCGGACTCCCAGTACCAAAGGACATTTTTGCGAATTTTCTGAGCTCGGTGATATTTTCTTTTTTAGGGAAAATATGAATTATTTTAATAAATGATATGATTTTTGTAGCTGAAGTTTGTCTTCTATTATTTTTAAATTGAAGCTGGTGATTTCATGGTTCCAACGGACATTTTTGCGGAATTTTCTAAGATCCAGGCTATTTTCTACATTTTATGGAAGATATGGATCTTTTTATTAAATGATATGATTTTTATAACCTAAGTTCTTCTTCTCTTATTTTTCCAGTTGAAGTTGGCGATCACCCGGTTCCAACATAAATTTTTGTAGATATTTCTGAGCTTCGGGCTATTTTCCACATTTTCTGGAAGATATGGAATGTTTTATTAAATGATATCAGAGAAGACAAAATTTGGCGAAAAATGTCCGTTGGAACCGGGAAATCGCCATCTTTAATTGAAATATAAGAGAAGACAAAATTTGGAACTGGGAAATCAACATCTTCATCTATAAAAATGTCCATTGTAACCGGGATATCGCCATCTTCAACAGAAAGTATTTTTATATATCATTTTCTGAGCTTGGTGCTATTTTCCACATTTTATGAAAGATATGGATATTTTTATTTATTGATATGATTTTTCTAGCCTAAATTTGTCTTCTCTTATTTTCCAGTTGAAGATGTCGATCTTTTTATTAAATGATATGATACTTTGGCCTAATGTTGTCTTCTCTTATATTCCAATTGATGATGGCGATTGCCCGATTCCAAAGGGCATTTTGGCAGATTTTTCTGAGCTTGGGGATATTTTCTACATTTTCTGGAAGATAAGAATCATTTTATTACATTATTTGATTTTCGTTGCGTAATTTTATTTTCTCTTATTTTTCTGTTGATGATGGCGATATCCGGTTCCAACGGAAATTTTTGCTGATATTTCTGAGCTCAGGACTATTTTCTACATTTTATGTACAATTTGAATCTTTTTATTAAATGATATGTTTTCTACCCTAATTTTGTCTTCTCTTATTTTTAAGTTGAAGATGGCGTTCTCCTGGTTCCAACGGACATTTTTGCGGATTTTTATTTGCTCGTAGCTATTTTCTGTATTTTCTTGAAAATATTAATGATATGATTTTTATGGCCTAATTTTTCTCTTCTCTTATTTTCGGTTGAAGATGGCGATCTCCCGGTTCTAACGGACAATTTTTTTGATTTTTCGGAGCTCAGGCCTATTTTCGACATTTTGTGGAAGATATGATCTGTTTATTAAATGATATGATTTTTATTGCCTAAGTTTGTCTTCTCTTATTTTTCAGTTGTGGTGATCTTCCGGTTCCAACATACATTCTTGCGGATTTTTCTGAGTTAGAGGCTTTTTTCTGTATTTTCTGGAAGATATTGGTCATTTTATTAAAAGATATGATATTTGGCCTAATTTTGTCCTTTAATTTTTCAGTTGAAGATGGCGATCTATCACTTCCACCGGACATTTTTTCGGATTTTTCTGAGTACGGGGCTATTTTTTGCATTTTCTGGAAGATATGAATCGTTTTATTATATTATATGATTTTTGGCTTAATTTTGTCTTCTCTAAATTTTTTTGTTAAAGATGCCGATCTCCCCATTCCAAGGACATTTTAAAGGATTTTTTGAGCTCCGGGCTATTTTCTTCATTTTCTTTAAGATGTGGATATTTATATTAAATGTTGTGAACTTTTAGCATAATTTAATCATTTCTTATTTTTTAGTTGAAGATGGCGATCTCCCGGTTCCAACGGACAGTTTTGAAAAATTTTCTGAGCTCGAAAATATTTTCTCCATTTTCTAAAAGTTATGGATCTTATTATTAAATGGTATTATTTTTTGGTTTAATTTTGTCTTCTCTTCTTTTTCACTCAAAGATAGCGATCTTCCGGTTCTAACGGAATTTTTTGCGGACTTTTCTGATCTCGAAGCTATTTTCTATATTTTGTAAGACATGTATCTTTATATTAAATGATATGAGTTTTATTGTCTGATTTTGGCTTCTATTCTTTTTCAGCTGAAAATGGCGATCTCCCGGTTCCAAGGAATTTTTTTGCGGGTTTTTCTCAGGTCGGGGCTATTTTCTATATTTTCTAGAGGATATGTATATTTTTATTAAATGATAAGATTTTTGATCTAATTATATCTTCTCTTATTTTTAGTTAAAGATGGCGAATTCTCGGTTCCAAAGGACTTTTTTGCAAATTTTTCTCAGCTCAGGACTATTTTCAATATTTACCGAAAGATATGAATCTCTTTATTAAGTGATATGATTTTTTGGCCTAATTTTGTCTTCTCTTATTTTTCAGTTGAAGATTTCGGTATCCCGGTACCAACAAATAATTTTTGCGGATTTTTCTATGCTCGGGAATATTTTCTGCATTTTTAGTAATATATGAATCTTTTTATAAAATTATATAATTTTGGACTAATTTTGCCTTTTCTTATTTTTAAGTTGAAGGTGGCGATCTCCCGGTTCCAACCGAATTTTTTTCGGATTTTTTGAGATTGGTGTTATTTTTCACATTTTCTGGTAGATATGGATCTTTATATTAAATGATATGTTTTATGGCCTAATTTTGTCCTATCTTATTTTTTGCAGATATTTTTGAGCTCCGAGCTATTTTCCACATTTTCTGGAAGATATGGAATGTTTTATTAAATGATATGTTTTTGAGCTTGGTGTTATTTTTCACATTTTCTAATTTTTTTCGTTGATGATGGCGATCTCCCGGTTCCAACAGATATTTTTGTGTATTTTTCTGATCTCTGAGCAATTTTCTATATTATCTGTAAGATATCGATCATCTTATTAAGTGATATGCTTTTTTGGCCTAATTTTTTATTCTCTTTTTTCGTTAAATTTATCGATCTCACGGTTCTGTCGAATATTTTTGCGGATTTTTCTGAGCTCCGGGATATTTTCTACATTATATGGAAAATAAGAATCTTTATATTAAATGATATGATTTTTATCGCCAAAATTTTCTTCTCTTATTTTTCAGTTGAACTTAGCGGACTCCCAGTACCAAAGGACATTTTTGCGAATTTTCTGAGCTCGGTGATATTTTCTTTTTTAGGGAAAATATGAATTATTTTAATAAATGATATGATTTTTGTAGCTGAAGTTTGTCTTCTATTATTTTTAAATTGAAGCTGGTGATTTCATGGTTCCAACGGACATTTTTGCGGAATTTTCTAAGATCCAGGCTATTTTCTACATTTTATGGAAGATATGGATCTTTTTATTAAATGATATGATTTTTATAACCTAAGTTCTTCTTCTCTTATTTTTCCAGTTGAAGTTGGCGATCACCCGGTTCCAACATAAATTTTTGTAGATATTTCTGAGCTTCGGGCTATTTTCCACATTTTCTGGAAGATATGGAATGTTTTATTAAATGATATCAGAGAAGACAAAATTTGGCGAAAAATGTCCGTTGGAACCGGGAAATCGCCATCTTTAATTGAAATATAAGAGAAGACAAAATTTGGAACTGGGAAATCAACATCTTCATCTATAAAAATGTCCATTGTAACCGGGATATCGCCATCTTCAACAGAAAGTATTTTTATATATCATTTTCTGAGCTTGGTGCTATTTTCCACATTTTATGAAAGATATGGATATTTTTATTTATTGATATGATTTTTCTAGCCTAAATTTGTCTTCTCTTATTTTCCAGTTGAAGATGTCGATCTTTTTATTAAATGATATGATACTTTGGCCTAATGTTGTCTTCTCTTATATTCCAATTGATGATGGCGATTGCCCGATTCCAAAGGGCATTTTGGCAGATTTTTCTGAGCTTGGGGATATTTTCTACATTTTCTGGAAGATAAGAATCATTTTATTACATTATTTGATTTTCGTTGCGTAATTTTATTTTCTCTTATTTTTCTGTTGATGATGGCGATATCCGGTTCCAACGGAAATTTTTGCTGATATTTCTGAGCTCAGGACTATTTTCTACATTTTATGTACAATTTGAATCTTTTTATTAAATGATATGTTTTCTACCCTAATTTTGTCTTCTCTTATTTTTAAGTTGAAGATGGCGTTCTCCTGGTTCCAACGGACATTTTTGCGGATTTTTATTTGCTCGTAGCTATTTTCTGTATTTTCTTGAAAATATTAATGATATGATTTTTATGGCCTAATTTTTCTCTTCTCTTATTTTCGGTTGAAGATGGCGATCTCCCGGTTCTAACGGACAATTTTTTTGATTTTTCGGAGCTCAGGCCTATTTTCGACATTTTGTGGAAGATATGATCTGTTTATTAAATGATATGATTTTTATTGCCTAAGTTTGTCTTCTCTTATTTTTCAGTTGTGGTGATCTTCCGGTTCCAACATACATTCTTGCGGATTTTTCTGAGTTAGAGGCTTTTTTCTGTATTTTCTGGAAGATATTGGTCATTTTATTAAAAGATATGATATTTGGCCTAATTTTGTCCTTTAATTTTTCAGTTGAAGATGGCGATCTATCACTTCCACCGGACATTTTTTCGGATTTTTCTGAGTACGGGGCTATTTTTTGCATTTTCTGGAAGATATGAATCGTTTTATTATATTATATGATTTTTGGCTTAATTTTGTCTTCTCTAAATTTTTTTGTTAAAGATGCCGATCTCCCCATTCCAAGGACATTTTAAAGGATTTTTTGAGCTCCGGGCTATTTTCTTCATTTTCTTTAAGATGTGGATATTTATATTAAATGTTGTGAACTTTTAGCATAATTTAATCATTTCTTATTTTTTAGTTGAAGATGGCGATCTCCCGGTTCCAACGGACAGTTTTGAAAAATTTTCTGAGCTCGAAAATATTTTCTCCATTTTCTAAAAGTTATGGATCTTATTATTAAATGGTATTATTTTTTGGTTTAATTTTGTCTTCTCTTCTTTTTCACTCAAAGATAGCGATCTTCCGGTTCTAACGGAATTTTTTGCGGACTTTTCTGATCTCGAAGCTATTTTCTATATTTTGTAAGACATGTATCTTTATATTAAATGATATGAGTTTTATTGTCTGATTTTGGCTTCTATTCTTTTTCAGCTGAAAATGGCGATCTCCCGGTTCCAAGGAATTTTTTTGCGGGTTTTTCTCAGGTCGGGGCTATTTTCTATATTTTCTAGAGGATATGTATATTTTTATTAAATGATAAGATTTTTGATCTAATTATATCTTCTCTTATTTTTAGTTAAAGATGGCGAATTCTCGGTTCCAAAGGACTTTTTTGCAAATTTTTCTCAGCTCAGGACTATTTTCAATATTTACCGAAAGATATGAATCTCTTTATTAAGTGATATGATTTTTTGGCCTAATTTTGTCTTCTCTTATTTTTCAGTTGAAGATTTCGGTATCCCGGTACCAACAAATAATTTTTGCGGATTTTTCTATGCTCGGGAATATTTTCTGCATTTTTAGTAATATATGAATCTTTTTATAAAATTATATAATTTTGGACTAATTTTGCCTTTTCTTATTTTTAAGTTGAAGGTGGCGATCTCCCGGTTCCAACCGAATTTTTTTCGGATTTTTTGAGATTGGTGTTATTTTTCACATTTTCTGGTAGATATGGATCTTTATATTAAATGATATGTTTTATGGCCTAATTTTGTCCTATCTTATTTTTTGCAGATATTTTTGAGCTCCGAGCTATTTTCCACATTTTCTGGAAGATATGGAATGTTTTATTAAATGATATGTTTTTGAGCTTGGTGTTATTTTTCACATTTTCTAATTTTTTTCGTTGATGATGGCGATCTCCCGGTTCCAACAGATATTTTTGTGTATTTTTCTGATCTCTGAGCAATTTTCTATATTATCTGTAAGATATCGATCATCTTATTAAGTGATATGCTTTTTGACCGAATTTTTTCTTCTCTTTTTTCGTTAAATTTAGCGATCTCCCGGTTCTGTCGAATATTTTTGCGGATTTTTCTGAGCTCCGGGATATTTTCTACATTATATGGAAAATAAGAATCTTTATATTAAATGATATGATTTTTATCGCCAAAATTTTCTTCTCTTATTTTTCAGTTGAACTTAGCGGACTCCCAGTTGCAACGGACATTTTTGCGAATTTTCTGAGCTCGGTGATATTTTCATCCACTCACAGGTTCAATACACAAGCAATTGCCACTGTTAACGATTTCTCGGACTCGCACGGATTTCGCTGGCATTTTGCGTAAATTTGAGCCAAATGAGGAGCATCCATGGTTTCTTTTTGAAGAGGAGATAGTTTCCATGACTTCCCATGAGATTTTGATTGGTTTGATCAAATGGTTTCAGCGAAATAAGGGGGTTGATTGATATTACTATCTTTGGCAGCCCCAAGCTATCGGATTATCTGGTCATCAAACGACCTAAATCTTGGCTCCAACGACATCAATAGCGCATCACCATCGCGTTCCATATGAAAACTATAATAATCCACTCACAGGTTCAATGCACAAGCAATTGCCGCGATGAACAATTTCTGGGAAACACACGGATTTTGCAAGTGTTTTGGGAAAATATGTGGCCAAATGAGGAGCGTCAGCTGTTTCTATGTGAAGAGGATGTAGTTCCCATGATTTCCCATGAGATTTCGATTGGAATGACCCCACGGTTGCTACAAATAGCGGGGTTGAAGAATTTTACTATTTCTGGCAGCCCTAGCTATCGGCCAATCCGGGCATCAAACGACCGAAATCTTGGCCCCGATGAAATCAATATTACATCACAATCGTTTTCCATAGGAAAACTATAAGAATCTACTCACGGGTTCAATACACAAGCAATTGCCACGGTTAACGACTTCTTCGACTCGCACGGATTTCACAGCCGTTATTGGGGAAATAAGCGGCCAAATGCGGTTCGTCCCTGGTTTCTATGTGAAGAGGAGGTAGTTTTCTTGACTTGCCATGAGATTTTGGTTGATATGACCACACGATTACTGTGAATAGAGTGGTTGACAAATTTTACTATTTCTGGCAGCACTAGCTATCGTCCAATCTGGGCATCAAACGACTGATATCTTGGCTCCTACGACATCGATAGTGCATCACCATCGCTTTCCATGTGAGATCTATAATAAGCCATCACGGTTCAATACGCAAGCAATTGCCAAGGTGAACAATTTTTGGGACTCGCACGGATTTTGTTGACGTTTTAGGTAAATAAGAGGCCAAATGAGGAGCGTCCGCTATTTCTATGTGAAGATGTGGTAGTTTCCATGACTTCCCTTGAGATTTCGATTGGAATGACCCCATAATTGCTGCGAATAGCGGGTTGAAGATTTTTACTTTTTCTTGAAGTCTCTGCTATCGGCCAATCCGGGCATCAAACGATCGAAATCCTGGCTCCTATGAAATAGATTATGCATCATCATCACTTTCCATAGGAAAACTATACGAATCCATTCACGGGTTCAATACACAATCAATTGCTACGATTAACGATTTTTGGGACTCGCACGGATTTTACAGCCTTTATTAGGGATAGAAGCCAAATGCGATGCGTCCGTGGTTTTTTTTGTGAAGAGACGATAGTTTTCTTGACTTCCCTTAAGATTTCGATTGATATGACCACACGGTTACTGCGAATAGCGTGGTTGAAGAATTTAAGAATTTCTGGAAGCGCCAGCTATCGGCCGACCCGGGCTTCAAACGACCGAAATCTTGGCTCCTACGACATCGATAGTTCATCCCCCTCACTTTCCATGTGCAAACAATAATAATCCACTCATGGGTTTAATACACAAGCAATTACCACGGTGAACGATTTCTGTGACTCCCAAGGATTTTGCAGGCATTTTGGGTAACTAAGAGGACAAATGAGGAGCGTCCGCTGTTTCTAAGTGATTGAAAGGCAGTTTTTATGAATTCCCATGAGATTTCGATTGGGATGACCCCACATTTGCTGCGAATAGTGGGGTTGAAGAATTTTACTATTTCTGGTAACTCAGCTATCGGCCAATTCGGGCATCAAATGACCAAAATCTTGGCACCTATGAAATCGATCGGGCATTACCATCGCTTTCCAAGGTAAAGCCATAAGAATCCACTCACGGGTTCAATATACAAGTTTTTGCCACAATTAACGATTTGTTGGACTCGCACGAATTCGCAGGCATTTAGGGTAAATTGAAGGCCAAAGGAGAAGCGTCCGTGGCTTCTATGTGAAGAGGAGATAGTTTACATGACTTCCCATGAGATTTGGATTTTGGATTGGTTTTATCATACGGTTGCCACGAATAATGGGGTTGAAGAATTTTACTATTTATGGCAACCCCGGCTTGAAATTTCTTTGATGTCACTTGCTAACATCATCGGATTAGTCATGTTTGCTCCTACATCAGAAGGGGAGGTAGTTTTTATGACTTCCCATGAGATTTCGATTGGGATGACCCCCAAGGTTGCTGCAAATAGAGGGGTTGAAGAATTTTACTATTTCTGGTAACCCAGCTATCGGCCAATCCGGGCATCAAACGACCGAAATCTTGGCTCCTAGGAAATTGATAGTGCATTACCATCGCTTTCCATGGGAAAACTGTAAGAACCCACTCACGGGTTCAATACTCAAGCAATTGCCACGGTTAACGATTTCAGGGACTCGCACGGATTTCACAGGCATTTAGGGTAAATATGAGGCCTAAGGAGGAGCGTCCGTGGTTTCTATGTGAAGAGGAGATAGTTTCCATGACTTCACATGAGATTTTGATTGGTTTGATCATACAGTTGTTGCGGATAACGAGGTTGAAGAATTTTACTATTTCTGGCAGCCCCAGTTATCGGCTAATCCGGTCATCAAATGAACGAAATCTTGGCTCCAACGACAATTATAGTGCATCCGCATCGCTTTCCATATGAAACCTATAATAATCCACTCTCGGGTTCAATACACAAGCAATTGCCACGGTGAACAATTTCAGGGAAACACACTGATTTTGCAGGTGTTTTGGGAAAATATGAGGCCAAATGAGAAGCGTCAGCTGTTTCTATGTGAAGAGGATGTAGTTTCCATGTTTTCCTGTGAGATTTCGATTGGGATGACCACACGATTGCAGTGAATAGCGAGGTGGACAAATTTAACTATTTCTGGCAGCACCAGCTATTGGTCAATCCGGGCATCAAACGATTGAAATCTTGGCTCCTACGACATCGATAATGCATCAACATTGCTTTCCAAGTGAAAACAATAATAATGCACTCACGGGTTCAATACACAAGCAATTGCCATGGTGAACGATTTCTAGGACTCGCCCAGATTTGGCCGGTGTTTTGGGTTAATAAGAAGCCAAATAAGGAACATTCGTTGTTTCTATGTGAAGAGGAGGTAGTTTCCCATGACTTTCCATGAGATTTCGATTGGGATGACCCCACAGTTGCTTCAAATAGCGGTTGTTAAAGAATTTTACTATTTATGGCAGCACTAGCTATCGGCCAATCTGGTCAAGTCCAGGTACCCCGCCGACCATGTTGCCGACCATCGCGAGACCTTCGAGCAGCTGCAAAGGCACAACATTTGGCTTAATCCCACCAAATGCACGTTCGGGGTAAGGTCTGAAAAATTCCTAGACTTCATGATCACCAACTATGGCATTGAAGCCAACCCCGACAAGATCGAGGCCCTGGTCAACATGAGGGAGCCGACGACGATTAAAGAACGGCAGAGGCTGAACAGGCGGATCGCTGCTCTGGGGCACTTCCTGTCCAAATCCACTGAGAGATCTCTCACATTCTTCAGGACCCTTAGGAAGGCTCTCGCCGAACCCGTCGAGAAGAGGAAAGCTGTGGAGTGGGACGAGAACTATGCCCAGGATTTCGCTTACCCCCACTCCTCTCCAAGCCCAGGGGGAACCACTGAGCCTTTACTTAGCCAGCACTGAAGAAGCGGTGACGACGGGGTGCAAAGGCTGATATACTATACCACCCGAATCCTGAGGGATGCGGAGGGTCGATACAGCCCCATGGAGAAACTTGCCTACGCCTTTGTGCTCTCGGTGCGTCGACACTGTCGCTACTTTCAAGCACACGATCCTGGTCCAAACCGACCCCCAGCTCGAGCGAAATATTAAGAGGTTTGATCGGATGGGGAGGATGCTGAATTTGGGAGTAGAGCTAAGCGAGTTCGACCTTTGATAAAAACCCATACCACCATCAAGGGCCATGCACTGGCAAACTTCATCGCCAAATGCACCACCAATGGGGGAGTGCCCCCCGAGGACAGGGGCCCGAACATGGTAACGCCTCAACCTTTGTCTTTCCTTTTAGATGACGTCGTTCAACTAAGGGACAGAGATGCATGGGTTGTCCACGTGGATGGTTCGACGACCCAGGCCAGGAGCAGAGCCGGTATCGTCATCCGGACCCCTGATGGACACACCGTCGAGTATGCACTCCGGTTCGAGTTCATGGCCACCAACAACGTGGCCGAGTACGAGGCTGCAATCAATGGCCTGAAGCTAGCTCAGGCCCTGGGAGCAGACTCCATACGCCTTCTTAGCGACTCCAAACTCATCACCAACCAACTGTAAGGGGATTACGAGGATCGGGAGGAGGTGATGCAACGTAACATGGCCTCGACCAAGACCGAGCTGTCCAGGTTCAATCACGCTGAGACCCTCCACCTGTCACGGTCGGAGAACGCCTGCACCGACACCTCTCTAAGCTGGATTCCTCTTCTTTTAAGGAGTTGGGTCATGCCATCTATATCGAGCACCTCTGAACCTCCAGTACGGAGGTGAGAGAGCTAATGGCCATCGACACAGAGCCCACCTGGATGGATCCAATTGTACGGTACCTGTCCACATGAGAAGTCCCAACAGACCAGGACGAACGACATGCACTGGAACAGAAAGCCCTATGGTATGTGCTCCATGATGGGGTCATGTACAGAAGGCACTGAACAAAGACTAATGTCCTCCTCTACCTCAAGTGCCTCGGGCCGTAGGAGGCCGACTACGTCATCCGAGAGGTCCACGAAGGGATCTGCAGGAATCACCACAGGGGCAGGACCATCGCCGTGAAGATCTTGAGGTAAGGTTACTACTGGCAGACCTTGGTCAAGGACTCGACTGATAACGTTCAGAAGTGTTCGGAATGCTAACAGTTCGCCAGGCTTGGCTCGTCTCCTCGTCGGATCTCGTCTAGATAATCAGCCATGTCCCATTCGCCAAGTGGGGTCTGGACAACCTCGGGCCCTTCACCTCCGGGAGAAGACAGAGGAAGTACCTGATCGTGGCGGTGGACTACTTCACCAAATGGATCGAGGCCGAGCCGCTGGCCACCATCACCTGGAAGAAAGAAAAGGACTTCGTATGGAATTCAATCATCTCCACGTTCGGGATTGCTCGGTCTATCTCGCTGACTATGGGAAACAGTTTGATTCCGCAGGATTCAAAGATTTCTACAGGCAGTGGAAGATCAAACTTCTATTTGCCTCCATGGCACACCCCTAAACTAATGGGATGGCTAAAGCCACAAACAAATGCATCATCGAACCACTATGCAAGAAAGTGATGGAGGTAGAGGGGAAATGTCCAAAGGAACTCCATGGGATACCTGGTCATACCGGGCGACCCATAACCAGAGAGACCCCCTTCATGATCGCTTATGGTGCCGAAGCGGTTGTGCCCGTTGAGGTGGGCAAGGAATCCCTCCGCCTCAGACACTTTGACGAAGAGAGAAACTCAGAAGGTTTGGAGCTCAACTTAGAGCTAGTGGACGAACGACGTGTTGAGTATTGGACTTCTCCCTACTTGGTGTTAATGATGAGCAAACATAAATACTTGTGACTAATCCGCTATTTTGCAGTTAATCCATTGCCTAAGCCTAATATGAAGATCTACTTGCAATAGATGACACTCAAAGATCATTGAAAGCAAATGACATGGATTGGATGATCGTAGATGATGATTGAAGCTCCATGAAGACTTCAAGCTCATATGTTGGATAGAAGAGAGAGTTCGTCAATGTAAATTTCTTTTATCTCTTCTAGTATGTAGCTTAGAAGCAGAAAATTGGTTGAGCACACACACATCTTCATTCCAGTCTTAGAAAATCATTAGATCAATCGTCCTTAGCCTCCAATTCATTTCTATATTGATTTGCATTTATTGTTTATAACAGTCGACTGGTGAACATTTTACAGTCACATGTCTTAAAAACAGTCGACTGTGTTATGTTCTACAGTCGCCTGTTATGCACAAACTTTTACAGTCTAGTTTTGGGCTTCTTTGTTTTATTTCACACAGGCGACTCAGGTTGATCCACAAGCGCCTGTCCAAGTGACAGTCGACTGTGTTTTGTTTATCAGTCGCCTGTCTATCCTTAGCCTAAAGTCTATTTCTTTGATTACTCTGGCCAGTCGACTTATGTTGGATTTACAGTCGAGTGTCCAATGGAATAGTCGACTATCAATGCTGGAACAGTCGACTGTATGTGAGCCAATTTGTTGACTCAACTCTCCGGAAAATCTCAGGGTTTTGACAGTCGTCTGTATAAGGAATTACAGTCGCCTGTTCTGATTAACAGTCGACTGTCCTCTTCTCATCAGTCGTCTGTGCAATTATCTCAGATGTTTTCCAGAATTCTTCACCTTACCCATCTTACGGCCAGTCGCCTGTAGTGGGATTTACAGTCGCCTGTTGGTTCAACAGTCGACTTCTATGCTTCAACCGTCGACTGTCCACGTGGTAAGTTACCGTTATGAATTCTCACCGACCCGATCTGACTGTGCAACAGTCGACTGTGGTTTCCTCAACAATCGACTGTCGCAAGCGCAGATTCTATCCGTTGAGAGTTTTCTCACGGATTCCAAAAGGGTTTTTGCTAATTCTGTTTTAAGGATTTGAGAAGCATATATAAGGAGCATCTATTGTTCAATTGAGATTTTACTCATTCCATTGCAAAATCTTTAAAGCTTTCATTCTCAAGATCAAAGCTCTCAAATCCAAAAGCCCTAAGAATTCAAATCTTTGATCTCTTGCTCTCCAACCTAGAACCAAAGAGATATCTTCTAGGCATTTGGTGCAGTCAAGAAAAAGGGCTTTTCTTCACTTCCAAGAGAGTCTTCAACACACAACACACTTCTCCTTCAAGTTCTACTTCAAGGCATATGTGATTGTAAGTGTTGCTTTCATATTTCATAACTTTTGTTATTTGAATTTGCTCTCGGGTTGTGAGAGTGGTTTGCTTGCTCCCTAGTTGTGGGAGTCAAGGATAATCGATTGTATTTCGATTTCACTTGTAGGGTTGCTACAAGTGGGTTTTAAGGAAACCTTAAGTTAGGGTTCTAACTTGAGTATCCGGTTGTCAACCGGGTGGAAGGGACATATGATTAGAAGGGACGTATGATTATAGGGAACAAGTCAAAAAGTGACTTGGGTAATCCGAACGCTTGAAACATCTTTGCATTTGCTTGTGTTTCATTTTGGGGTTAATTTCTATTCCGCACTATTTTGTTGGTTAGCATTTAAATTGGTGTAACTATCGTTTTAAATTGCATAAACACTATTCAACCCCCCTTCTAGTGTTTTCCCCATAGCCAGGATCCTTACAATTGGTATCAGAGTGCAAGGTTATAGCTATGGCATCCAACAACAACAACGTTCCTCCACCTCCTTCGTACAACATCACGATCGTGATGGAGCGTCCACTCTTTTCGAAGGCCAATCAACGGTGCGTCCACCACGTTTCAATGGCACAAACTTTGGTTATTGGAAATACCGGATGGAGACGTTCCTAAGGAGTGCTTCACTTTGGAGAACCCTCCACAAGGAATACGTCGAGCCCACCGAAGATGATTTTGAAAAATGGACGACTTCCGAGAAGTCCGCCGAAGTCAATAACGCAAAAGCAATGAACGATCTTCATTGTGCATTGGACCTGAATGAGTTCAACACGATATGCACATGTAAGAGTGCATATCAAATTTGGAACCATCTCGTCGTTACCCATGAGGGAACGAACAAGGTAAACCTTTTCAAACTCTATGTTGCCGTGCAAAACTTCGATATGTTTCATATGCAGGAAAATGAGTGCATTGCATCGATGTATGGACGTTTTACCGACATCACAAATGAATTGGAAGCTCTTGGCCAAACATACACCGAAACAGATAAGGTAAGAAAGATCATAATTGGAATGACCTCCAAATGGGAAATAAGAGCTATTGCCATCGAGGAGGTCAACGACTTGAAGACCTACACAGTTGTGAATTTTATCGGGGCTCTCATGTCTTACGAAGTAAGACGGGAGAACCGATTAAAGATTCGAGCTATGATGAATCATTCGGAGGCAAAGAAGAAAGATTTGGCATTCAACGCCAATTCATCATCCTCCGAGATTGAAGATTCAGAAGATGAGATGGACTTGGGTGAAGTGGCCCAAATGGTGAAGAAGTTCCAACGCTTCTTTCGCAAAGGTAAATTTCCCTCTAACAAACGATTTAAGTCTACTAATAATACGTACTCTCTTTACTTTAAGTGTAATAAGCCAGGGCATATAAAGAAAGATTGCCCAATGCTAAGAAACAAAGAGAAGTGGAAGGCTCCGAAGTACCACAAGTCCGACAAGAACAAGAGAGATAAGAAGAAAGGACTCGTCGGTACATTCGATGACTCGAGTGGAGATTCATCAAGTGATTCCGATGATGAGAAGGGTGAGAGTGCCCACATGTGTTTCATGGCCCGAGAAGATCCACTCTCAGATAAGATTGATTCCGGCATGGACGATACTGAGGTAACAATGGATGAATTACGCATTACTAATGAAGAATTATTTACTAAGTATCAATCTTTAATGTTTAGATATATTAACTTAAAGAAATTGAATGTTAGCAATTCATCCATTTCATGCATTATCAACAATGACACCATTGTTGATACCTTAACTCTTGAGAAAGCGAATTTAGCTTCTCAAAATGTCACATTGAGAAATGAGGTGAATGCCCTCAAATCTCAACTAGATCAAACACATCCTAAGGATAATAGTGGTCTAGTTACACGACACACACAATCGGGTTTAAAGAATGATTCTCTTAAAACTCAAGTGCACGAGCTCAAAGCATGGGTGTCCACCTTGGATAGCAATATTTCTTCTCTTAAGGAGAAATATGAGCTCATGTCCTCCTGTATTGTGAGATTCAATAAGGGAAAAGGACAATTGGACAATTTGTTAGCAAACCAATTTTCGGCCACACATCGTGTTGGTCTTGGCTTTGTGAATGCAAATGCATCCAATGCTCGCACTTCCTATAGTGGTGTCACTATAGACTTTGTGAGGCCATCCTCCGATGCATCCACAAGTGGTGTCAAAGACACTATAGGTAGCAATCCTATCAAGAAAGTCACCACTTCACCATCTCTTCCTTTTGGCAAGAAACCCATTAAGGGTGGAAACCAAAAGCGAAGCTGTTTCAGAGTGTTTTCTCACTACAAAATCGTTGACCGTGGACTACCCAGTCAACGTGGTCAAGGGGCCGACTTGGGTCCCTCGGGTGCGTCGAGTCTGTGCAGACGCGGCGCGAATCGGAGTTGTGGATGACGTGGAGCACGTCGGCTGGCCCGGGTCTGGATCCTCGGCCACAAGGGGGGTGAGGGGATGCCTCGACCCGGTGTGAGACGCTCGGCCTCGGACAGTCGGATGACGAGGGGTAGCCTCGGCGCCTCGTGAGCGGAGGGGAAGCCTCGGCTCGGACGGACGTGCTCGGCCTCGGTCGGTCGGACGACGAGGGGAAGCCTCGGTGCCTGGTGAGCGGAGGGGAAGCCTCAGCTCGGACGGACGTGCTCGGCCTCGGTCGGTCGGACGACGAGGGGTAGCCTATGTCGTCTTGCTTGATACGTGGCCAGCGTGGGGCGGAGGGGAAGCCTCGGCCCGTGGATCTGACGTCCTCCCGCGCAGACGAGAACACTCGTCAGGGGGGATGGGGACCTTGGTTCCGGCCCAATCCCCTCTGATGCCTAAGTCAGACGATGATCTGAAAGAGGAGGCTCGGCGGAGACGGTTCGACTCGAGAGGAGATCGGAGCGACGTCTACCGGTGCGAGCGGGGGAGGAAGGAGATGAAGTGGGGGAACTAGGTCGTTGATGGAGTACCTTAGGTTTTAGTTACATGAGATGCGGTCCTTTGTCCAGTCGTCCTCCTAGCCCTTTTATAGGCCTCTCGTCGCGCCTGCCCACGATTCACGTCTCTCGTCCGCCCCCAATCGTGCCCCCTCAATCCGCCTCCCCATCGCCGCTCCCTGCGACATGCCAGCACCTCCCCATAACGGCCATTAAGTGGTAGCGGGCCTGGGGGAACGGTTATCGCTGGAATGGGCGAGTGACTTGTGTGTTATCGGGGCCGGGTCGGACCGATGTTCGTGGATCCTCTATGGGGCCTTGTCGAGCGGGCCTGATCGCGTAGACGGGCTTCTGATCGGCAGTCGGGTTTCTGGGCCAAATAGGCGTAACATGGCCCATGTCGTTGGGCCTCCGCAAAATAGACGTATCAATTGCCCCCATCGGTGGGGCCGATCGGCCTTGGCCGGCTCGGTTCGACCGATGTGACTCCTATGGTTTCGAGTGGCGCGTCAGTCGAGGCACGGTCATAAATGAAGGTTATGATGAGGCGGATCGATTGGACTTCCCTTGGCGCCGATTTCGAAACGCCGCCGGCTCTTTGAGGCCTGCCACGCGTTCCTGTCAGGTGTTTCGAATTCGCTCCTGGGTCTTGTATATAAGTGCCCCAGCTGCGTTGATCTCGACTTCATCCTCGCTCTTTCCTTTGTTCTGGGCTTTCCACAAACTCGGAGTCTTCCACCGCCTTCGTTTCCTTGTCTTCTCCAAATTAACAAAAAGGTAACTCCTTTCCCATTTTCATATTATGGCTGCTCTTAGGATAGGTGGCTCTGGCCAAGGGGCGAGGGATCCTCCTGAGTCCAGGCGGGACGGGCCCCGATCTGTGGGACCCGGTTCCTCCTCGGGGAGCCATTCCCTCCGAGATAAAGGGAAGGGGAAGCTCTTCCCAGACTATGCTGGCGATGATGTGGCGTCGGCTGCCGTGCGACTCAATGTACCCCCGGTTGTCCTCAGAACATCGTCGAGGACTTCTTTTCTGGCGGCTGCGGAGATCCGGGGAAGGTACCTCTGTTACCCGTATGATGTTCGAGTCCCTTTCATCGACGAGCGGATCTGTCTTCCGAGGAGCAACGAAGTCGGCGTTTATGTCGAGATGTTTCGTCTGGGTCTTCGTTTCCCAATCAATACTTTCTTTATCCAAGTCATGGAGTTCCTTATGGTGCCCCTTTGCCAGTTCACCCCCTGTTCGATTGCGGTTCTGACAGGCTTTGTGGTGCTTTGCTGCACTCGCGGTTTGGAGCCGTCTCTCCCCCTTCTCTTCTATTTTTATCAGATCCAGACGGTCGGTCTAGGGCCATGGTTGCATCTCCGAGCCCGCGCAGGGAGGGAATGCCTGATCGGGTTACCCCACTGGGCGGGGGATTGGAGCTCGGATTATGTCTTCGTGGTCTTCCTTGAGGATGCTCAGATTTTGAAAAGTTGGGGCAGGTCAGGTCGGCCTGGCCAAACACTAACCCTCTCTGAGGCGGATCGGGCGGCCGTCGCGCTACTGTCGGCCCTCCCTTTGGAGGTGAAGTCAATCTGGCCTTTGCTGGATGACCTACTCCTGAAGGCCGTCTTGTGGTCTCCGGGTAGGCCGCTTTTCTTGTCCTGGATTGCCCCGTGGCTCACCCTGATTTCGGTTTCTCTTACAGGAATGGCTGGTCACGAGTTCACCCGCAATGTTGATGAGCTGATTCGGCGTGGAGCCGCTCGGAGCCGAGGCGGCACCTCGGGAGGGGCACCTCGGCGGACCGTTGAGGAGGAGGTGCGCCGAGTCGAGCCCACCGTGGGCAAGGTGGCGGCCGCGCCTCCCGCCTCTCCTTCTGGTTGTCTCCCCTCCGAGGGGGTCGCAAGGGCCGGATCCGTCCCCCCAGCCCAAGCGACGGGGGATAACGACGGGTCCGGGGCAGCTCCTCTAGCGCTTGGCGTGCCCCCTCTTGTCCCCGAGGGTGGAAGCGGTACGAGGCGGAAGCGCTCCCCTTCGGCGCGTGCCGAGCCTCACGGAGGGAAGAGGAGGAAGGAAGGCGCTGATCCTTCCAGTCCGGTGTGCTTCGTGCCCCCGGCGGTGGCCGTCGAGGATCTTCCAGTGGCCCTGACGACCTCCCCCATCGCAGCGTCTCCGTCTCCCTTATCGGGAGTCGGCGCCATGTTGGCGAGCAGCTCGGCCCCCCTCGAGGTCACCCCCGGGGGTTCGGTGTTTGTCGACCGAGCCTTGGCTCAGCAGTTGGCCGAGGGCTCCGTCCTTCCCCGGGACCGCAGTCTCCTTGAGATGGCCCCTGCCGACAAGCTGTCAGACTCCTTGGTCTGGATCCTTCAGTAGGTCTGGCTATCCCGCTGCCCCTTTCTTTCCTTCGCTCTCTTCTTGGCTCATGTCTTGTTGTTCAGGGTTCAACACTCGCTATCGAGGCGCAGCGTCGAGCTGTCCGTTTGAGGGAGCTGGAGGAGTCTTCTGCGAAGGACCACGAGCGGGCTGGGGCGGCAGAGGTAGCTATGGTGGCGGCCCAGTTGGAGTCTCGACAACTCAAGCTCCGGGTGGCCGAGCTGGAGGGACGAGTGGACGACCTCCAGGGAAAGTTAGAGGACGCTCGGCGGTCGGTCGAGGAAGCGGCGGAGTCGTTCCGCCTGGAGAGGGAGGATTTTTAGAGGGAACTGTCGGATCGGTGTCAGGTGGCGCGGTTTGCGAATGAGGTGGAGAGGGGCGTCGTCGGGACCCTGGGGGAGAGGATCTTCGAGGTCCTCAGGGAGGCCTTCGGTAAGTATGAAGACCTTATCGGCCCTCGGATCGTCGAAGTCGTCCAGTCTTCCTTCTGGGATTGTGCGGAGCGCGTCCGGCAAGCCCCTCCGCCTGTCGATCCCCCTCGCTCTGAGCAGGGTGAGGCGCCTGAGGATGCGTCCTCCCGATCCCGGGCTCCCTAGGTCGTCCTTCCCGGCCTGCCACCCTTGTTTTTATCCTCAAATTTTTTAGCATCCGCTTCGCTTTGGCCCGGCCTACTTGAAATGGATCCCTGACCTCGCAATCTCCATCGGCTTCGTTACCGGCTCCCTGCTTCGGAGCAAATAATTGCTGGTTGCAAGGATGTTCTCTTAGGCCAGCAACTTTGGGTTCTTGGTCGACAAGTTTTGCTCTGCCGTCGTTATCCTAGTTTTCGTAGGTGACGAATTTTGTTGTCCGCCGAGAGCGGATCATTTGTAAGGAGGTTTCTCCACTTCGATTTCCTGTAAATAAGACACACTTTTGTACCTCGGTTAATTGTTGGAAATGAAATTGACTTACTTGAATTCCCTGCGCATTTTGCTTTGTTGCTGCGACCTCGGCTCCTCTGCTGATGGTGGTCGCTCGTTTCCTTTCTCCGGGAGGTCGCCCCTTGCTCCTCGAGTGGGCAAGTCGTTTGACATCCTCAATGGCTGGGGGGCTGCCCCCAGTCTTACGAGCAACGAAGTCGGTCAGCAAGGGCGAAGCTCCTCGGCTTAGGACCGGTCGGCGTCTGTGCTGGCTGGGGGGATTGCCCCCAGACTTACTAGCGGTGGGGTCGGTCAGCGAGGGCGAAGCTCCTCGGCTTAGGACCGGTCGGCGTCTGCGCTGGCTGGGGGAATTGCCCCCAGACTTACGAGCGGTGGAGTCGGTCAGCGAGGGCGAAGCTCCTCGGCTTAGGACCGGTCGGCATCTGCGCTGGCGGGGGGAATTGCCCCCAGACTTACGAGCGAAGGAGTCGGTCAGCGAGGGCGAAGCTCCTCGGCTTAGGACCGGTCGGCGTCTGCGCTGGCTGGTGGAATTGCCCCCAGACTTACGAGCGGTGGAGTAGGTCAGCGAGGACGAAGCTCCTCGGCTTAGGACCGGTCGGCGTCTGCGCTGGCTGGGGGGATTGCCCCCAGACTTACGAGCGATGGAGTCGGTCAGCGAGGGCGAAGTTCCACGGCTTAGGACCGTTTTTGATTGACTCCTCGCCCGGTGAGGTGGTGGTCTTCACTCTTATACACCCTTAGCGAAACTTTGATTCCGTCAGAGATGAAGAAAAAGGTAAAAGGAATGCATTTGTACTCTTAAAGGTCCTACTGGACTAGTACATTTGGAGGAAAAAAGGAAATAAGGCTAGTCGGAGGGATGTGAACCTAGATAATCTCCTCCTGACTAGGCTGCGACCGGGGGGAGGGGCCTCGCCTGCTCACTCTATGATGCGGAGGGGTCCCTAAATGTTGTCGACCTTCTTCCCTTTGTCCGGCTGCATGGATGTTCCTTCTCCGTGGGCCGGGTAATTGGCGAATTTCCTTGCGTGCCCTCGGCTCATCAGCTTCTCAATGTCCTTCTTTAGGTGCCATCAGTCTTCAGTGTCGTGACCGTTGTCCTTGTGGTATTTGCAATACTTTTCCCCATTTTTCCCGCCTCTTTTTGCCTTCGGCGGGGGGCGATCAGCGCGCTCTTCCTTCTGCACTTGAGTGAGGACGGCGTCCGGGGTGTTGTCCCTTGTATCCTCTCTCCGCTGCTTGTTTCTCTCCCTCTTCTCTGTCCGGTACCCTTCGGGGCTGCGACGCTCGCTATCGCTACGCTTGGTCCCTCGTCTGGCCTTTCCTGCCTCGATGGCCAAGGTCTCCTCGGTCAGCATGAAGCGCTCGGCCCTCGCCATGATCCCAGGGAGGTCTTTCGGGGGATCATTATGCAGAGATTTCTTCAGGCCTCTATGACACAACCCTTTCTTTAGGGCCGTTTGGACTACGAGGTCGGGTGGGCTGTTTACGTTCAGCCGTTCAGCGTTGAAGCGGCGCATAAATTGTCGGAGCGGCTCGGTCGGGCCCTGCACTATGTTAAACAGATGTTCAGCATCAGGCATTACCTGTCGCCCTGCCATGAACTGTTTCAAGAACAGTTGGGTGAGTTCCTCGAAGCTGTCAATGGAGCGGCTGGGTAGGCTGCGGTACCAAGTTCTCGACGCTCCCCTACGGGTCGAATAAAAGCCCCTGCAGAGTAGGTCATCATCGGCTCCCTGGAAAGACATGTCCCCCTCGTAGTCCATCACATGGTTCCCTGGATCTCCTATCCCATCGTACTTCCCCAGCGTTGGGATCTTGAATCGAGAGGGGACCCGCGCGTCGGTTATTCTCCGCGACAGGGGGCACCGGTCTCCGTGAATGCCTCCGGGGGTCCGACACCCGCCTACCTCAGGCTCGTTCGGTTGTGGTGGTGGCACAGGCGCTGGTTGGGCTGGCTCCACGGCCCTCGCCACACTGGGGGCGGGGCTGACCCGGCGTTCCCGGCTCCTCCGGCGGGAGCTTCTGCTTCGCCGTGATCGGTCCCTCGAGTGGTGCCGATCACTCCTTCTGCGGTGGGGTGATCATGGCCGACGAGACGACGCGGTCACCGATTCGTCCCCCGTGTATTCGGTACCCCTACTGCTCCTTTCGCGACGAGTGGAGGAGGTGCGCGATCTCGCCTGTTGGGAGCCGGGCAGTGTGAACCGACGCTCCGGGTTCGGTCTTCGGTTTCCGTGGTCATCGACCACAGCGGACCGTAGGAGCGGTGGGCCCCCCTCCCAGCGATGGTCGTCGCCCAACATGTCTCCGTTGGCTGGCGCGGTGCCGATGAGTTGCTGCACCGTCACGACCAGCGTCTGGATGTTCGCGTTGGTCTCTTGGGCCAGGGCACGGAGCTGCCCCTGCGTGGCCAGCTCTGACCCGCCAGTCTCTTCGGCCGAGGGGGCGGGGTGATTGCCGTCGGGTGCACCCTCAAGGTTGTTGTTGGGTGCGCCACTCCCCTCCTCTGGGATGGGGGGCATGCGTCTCTTCCCGTTGCAGGCGCGTGCCATTGCAAGTGCGGTTTGTTTCTTCGTGGGACAGTTCGTTCCCACAGACGGCGCCAGATGTTTCAGAGTGTTTTCTCACTACAAAAGCGTTGACCGTGGACTACCCGGTCAACGTGGTCAAGGGGCCGACTTGGGTCCCTCTGGTGCGTCGAGTCTGTGCAGACGCGGCGCGAATCGGAGTTGTGGATGACGTGGAGCACGTCGGCTGGGCCGGGTCTGGATCCTCAGCCACAAGGGGGGTGAGGGGATGCCTCGACCCGGTGTGAGACGCTCGGCCTCGGACAGTCGGATGACGAGGGGTAGCCTCGACGCCTCGTGAGCGGAGGGGAAGCCTCGGCTCGGACGGACATGCTCGGCCTCGGTCGGTCGGACGACGAGGGGAAGCCTCGGCGCCTGGTGAGCGGAGGGGAAGCCTCGGCTCGGACGGATGTGCTCGGCCTCGGTCGGTCGGACGACGAGGGGTAGCCTCTGTCGTCTTGTTTGATACGTGGCCGGCGTGGGGCGGAGGGGAAGCCTCGGCCCGTGGATCTGACGTCCTCCTGCACAGACGAGAACACTCGTCAGGGGGGGCCGGACCTTGGTTCCGGCCCAATCCCCTCCGATGCCTAAGTCAGACGATGATCTGAAAGAGGAGGCTCGGCGGAGACGGTTCGACTCGAGAGGAGATCGGAACGACGTCTACCGGTGCGAGCGGGGGAGGAAGGAGATGAAGTGGGGGAACTAGGTCGTTGATGGAGTACCTTAGGTTTTAGTTACCTGAGATGCGGTCCTTTGTCCAGTCGTCCTCCTAGCCCTTTTATAGGCCTCTCGTCGCGCCTGCCCATGATTCACGTCTCTCGTCCGCCCCCAATCGTGCCCCCTCAATCCGCCTCCCCATCGCCGCTCCCTGCGACATGCCAGCACCTCCCCATAACGGCCATTAAGTGGTAGTGGGCCTGGGGGAACGGTTATCGCTGGAATGGGCGATTGACTTGCGCGTTATCGGGGCCGGGTCGGACCGATGTTCGTGGATCCTCTATGGGGCCTTTTCGAGCGGGCCTGATCGCGCAGACGGGCTTCTGATCGGCAGTCGGGTTTCTGGGCCAAATAGGCGTAACAGGGCCCATGTCGTTGGGCCTCCGCAAAATAGACGTATCAGAAGCCATGCTTACATGTACACCAACACTCATCCACGTAGGAAACCTCCTACTTAACAAGTGGATAATCATGACACCTTCTATTCTCCACACCCACGGACACGTACAAATCCACACATGAGAAATACTCATGTACGTGCTCCTATATACCCATATGCACATACGCATCATTCTTACATATATGCACAACCTCCTTATGTCATGCATGACCCATATGTTTCATACAACAGCATGTTCCCAAGCATACATATCATCCTCGTATGTCCAATGCATATCCACCACCTCATTTTTATGCTAGAAACCAAGTTCCTAAGAAGCATGCACCACATAGAAATCTAACAAGTATGCATGCAACTAGGAAAAGGACTCCCAAAATTTACACCATTTGGGGTCCTAAGAACACTAGCATAAATGATAGGAATGCATATGTTAATTCCTATTTTCATGATGTTATTAAGAATAGTAATTATGTTGGAAAGCAGAAGTCCACTTGGACTTGGCTTTACATATGTTAATTCCTATTGTCATGATGTTATTAAGAATAGTAATTATGTTGGAAAGCAGAAGTCCACTTGGACTTGGCTTCCAAAGGGCTAATCCCCTTGGACCCAACAAACATTGGGTACCATGAGCTTATGGTATATTATGTAGGTACCCAAGAAAAAGAAGAAGAGCAATAAAGGTCAAACTAGCTCTAAAGAGAAAGGATGTATTCTCGACAGTGGTTGCTCCAAACATATGACGGGAGATCCCTCATTACTCTCCGAAGTGATTAGCATCAAGGATGGTGCAACTGTCACTTTTGGAGGTAGCCAAAAGGGAACCATCATTGGAGTAGGTATTGTCGGTAACCAATCAAAACCCTTAATTACTAATGTAGTTTTTGTTAGTGGTTTATGTCACAATCTCATTTCCATTAGTCAACTTTGTGACAAAGGTTACAAGGTTAACTTTGGAGAAGGATTGTGTAAAATTGTTGATTCTAACTCACATGTTTTATTTACCGGTATTAGGCGTAAAAATATTTATTATTTGAGAGCTTGCCTAAAACCATAGAACATTGCTTAGTTGCTAATACAAGTGAACAACTCTTATGGCATCGCCGTTTTGGTCATGTTCACTTCAAGCACTTATATAAGTTAGCTAAGCATGATCTAGTCAAAGGTTTTCCTAAAATCGCTTTTAGTAAGAAAAACTTTTGTGATTCGTGTCAAAGAGGTAAACTTAGTCAATCTTCTTTTAAGCTTAAAGAAGGCATTACTTCTAAAGAGGCCCCTAAAACTTCTTCATCCAGATTTGTTTAGGCCAACTAGAACCGCTTCTTTAGGCAATGCTCATTATGGATTAGTTGTCGTTGACAACTTCTTTAGATTACTTGGGTTTCATTCTTAACTAATAAGAATGAAGCTTTTGAAGAGTTTACCATATTTGCAAAGAAAATTCAGAATTTCTTAGGATCCACCATTATCACTATCCGTAGTGATCAAGGAGGAGAATTTGAGAATCTTTTACTAAGTTTTGTGATGACACCAGGATAACTCACAACTTTTTCTTCCCTCGGGCACCACCACAAAATGGTGTTGTAGAGAGAAAGAATAGGACTCTTATTGAGTGTGCTCGTACTATGCTCCATGATAGTCATCTTGGACTACAATTTTGGGCAGAGGCGGTGCACACGGCATGTTATGTGCTCAATAGGATCCTAGTGAGACCCCGAACGAACAAAACTTGTTTTGAGTTGTTTTATGACAAAAAGCCTCAAGTTAAATATTTTCGCGTTTTTGGTTCAAAATGTTTTATCAAAAATACTTTTGGTAATTTAGATAAATTTGAGCCAAGATCCGATGAAGGAATTTTTGTTAGATATTCCACATGTAGCAAAGCCTACCAGATATACAACAAAACTTCTTCAACGATCGAGGAATCACTACATGTATCATTTTATGAAGATTTTGATTTTCCTCATGTTGATGATGATAGTGTAGATGCTATTTGTGATTCTATTAATAATGTTAAGATTAATTATTCGATTATTGAGACTAACACTACAAATGAGATTGTTGAAGATGTTCCAAGTGATGTAGGAATACCCAAAGCTTACCCAACCGTTCGCAACCATCCACATGACCAAATTATTGGAGATATTGGTGTGGATGTTCGAACGAGGTCAAGAATTGAAGAATTCTATCATTGTGCAATTGTTTCTACCATTCAGCCAAAGAACATCCAAGAAGCTTGTGAGGATAGCTCTTGGATAGTGGCAATGGAAGAAGAACTAATGCAATTCGAGAGAAATGAAGTTTGGGAGCTCGTTCCTCTTCCAAGTGGTCACCAAGTTATTGGGACCAAATGGATCTTCAAGAACCAGACCGATGAGAACGAGGTAATCACAAGGAACAAAGCAAGGTTAGTAGCTCAAGGCTATCGGCAAGAGGAATGTATTGATTTTGAAGAATCCTTTGGTCCCGTAGCTAGATTAAAAGTTATTAGATTGCTTTTATCTTTTGCATCCCATAAGAATTTCAAACTATTTCAAATGGATGTTAAAAGTGTATTTTTAAATAGGATTGTTTATGAAGAAGTATATGGTTCTCAACCTCCCGATTTCATTCATGAAAAATTTTCAAACCATGTTTTCAAACTTAAAAAAGCATTGTATGGGTTGAGACAAGCTCCCAGAGCTTGGTATGATCTACTCAAGACCTTTCTTTTGGATTTAGGTTTTAAAATGGGAGAAGTTGATTCAACACTTTTCATTAAAGATTATGAAAATGACATCCTTTTGATTCAAGTTTATGTAGACGATATGATATTTGGTTCTACTAACTTTAATCTTTGTCAAGAATTTTCTAAGTCTATGAAGGATGAATTTTAGATAAGCCACATGGGAGAGCTCACTTACTTCCTTGGACTACAAATGCGACAAATGAAGGATGAGACTTTCATACATCAAACAAAGTACATAGGGGAGATTATTAATCGATTTGGGATGGAATCGTCTTCAAGCAAAAGGACTCCAATGAGTACGACAACCCATCTACACAAGGATGAGAACGGAAAAGATGTAGACGTTCGTCTATATCGAGGTATGATCGATAACTTACTATATTTAACTGTTAGTAGGCCCGATATCATGTTTTCTGTATGCTTGTGTGTTAGATATCAAGCTAGACCTAAAGAGTCACACTTGATTGCGGTTAAAATAATATTTCGTTATATCAATCATTCACTAGATTATGGGTTACTTTACCTAAATCTAGCACACATGAGTTAATCTCATATAGTGATACCGACTTTACCGGATGCAAGTCCGATAGGAAAAGTACTAGTGGCACGTGCCATTTTCTAGGAAATTCCTTAGTTTCTCGTTTTTCTAAGAAACAGAACTCGGTATCCTTGTCCACGACTGAAGCGAAATATATTGACGCGGGTCTTGCATGTGCACAAGTCCTTTGGATGAGACACACTCTTAGAGACTATGGTGTCAATTGTGATACTTGCCCTATGATGGTTGATAACCAAAGTGCTATATGTCTTTCCAAGAACCCGGTACATCACTCCCGTACCAAACACATAGATGTGAGACACCATTTTATCAGTGATCATGTAGTTAAGAAGGACATCATCTTAGAGTACATTGAAACCTAAAAACAAATTGCCGACATCTTCACAAAACCTCTTAAAGAAGATTAATTTGTGAGGTTGGGTGGAGAATTAGGGATTATGGGTGAATCTGAGATTTAGGTCATCTTATTTATTTTGTTAACATTGTTTTACTCATATCATCTTGTTGCCTCTCTTCATTTGATATATCATATATTTGTTTTAAGAAAGCAATTGAGATTTCTTTGATTAAATGAGTTTTGAGAATGCTTTTAGAGATTTGTGTTATAAATGATGTATCGTTTTTACATTGATTTTATGATGCGTTTGTGATTAGAGTATAGGTCCTAGGGTGAGTGTTCATATTCTCTGGATTTTTATCTCACTGAGCATTTTTGGACCAGGACAGACAACTGTGCTTCTTTCGATAGTCGACTGCCCTACTGTAACTTCTCTGTCTGCAGTGTATCTTTCGCATAGACGACTGGTGACAGATTTACAGTCGACTGTTGTTTCAACAGGCGACTGCATTTTGGTCATCAGGCGCCTGTATTTTCTGTCATAATTCGTCAGTACTCTCTGTCTTTTTGATGAATTTTATTGATTCTCAGTCAGTCGACTGATGTGTATACTACAGTCGACTGTTCCACAGACAGGCGACTGTATGTTACTTAACAGTCGACTGTCTGTCATCATGAGCTTATTTCTTATCACTTCAGCCAGTCAACTGACTTTTGTTCATCAGTCAACTGTCTCCTGTTATGGCGGTTCATTATTTCGATCTGAGCCTTCGATTCTTTGATCCAACGGCCCAGATTAATTCGCCCCTTCCTTATATACATCGAGATAGTTCTTTTTGACCCACGTTTTCTCTCTCCTCCGATTGAAACCGTTCGTCTTCCCGCTCATTTTCATAGCTGTCGATCTCTCTGTCGTTGATCTCCTCCTCGTCGCTTGTCGATTACTTCTTTGTTGTCTCTTCGTGTCTTTCGATAAGGTCTGATTCTCCCTCGATTCTCTCTCTCGTGCGATTGTCTTTTGATTACATCTCTTGTCGATCTTCAACTCTTTCGATTGACTGTTCTATGGCTCCCAAGACTAAGGGAAAGGGAAAGATCATGGCCTCTAAGCATCCTAGTGCTCCTAAGCATACCATCGCCAAGAACAAGAAACCCTATAAGGCCCAATCCAAACAAGCCGAATCTCCCTCTCATTCTACTTCGCAGGGTTATTCTCCTTCTGGGTCTTTTTCTTCTGACATTTCGCCCCTGATCAAGCGTCAGTGCAAGCCCATTCGCATCAATGAGCCTAGTACTGAGGCTCCTCCTTCACCTTTTGTATTGAGTTCTGCAGAAGAATCTCATGTCATGCCACCTGCTGATCCCCTTGTTCCCATTTGCCGAGATGATCTTTGCTTGGCAAAATTTCACTCTTTCATAGGGATCAAACTTCTTAGAGAGCGTTATATCGTTTTTCCCGCCTTCACCACTGAGAGACTTTCAGAGCTTCTATCTGCTACCCGTTTGGCTGACCTTTTTAGCTTCTCTCAGAGTGAATCTCCTCGGGCTTATCCATTTTTGGTTAAGATCTTCTATGCTAACCGCGTCTGTGATGAGTATTCGACCACCGGAGTCATTGACACTGTTGTCCAGGGAACCCCCATTCGTATTGATCCCTCTCTCTTAGGGACCATTCTTAGGATTCCCTCCACTGGATCTCTTCCTTCTGACATTTGCATTTCTGACATTGATGAGCTTGATCAGTCTGTCATCCGGGACATGTTTCGTGAGATACCCTCAGCTCTATCTTCTAATATTAAGTCGTCTATGTTTTCGGCTAGGGGTTGGGCTGTTCACCTCGTGGTGAAGTCTAACATCCTGCTTAAGTACGGATCATCTGACCAGCCTTCCAAGGATATTCTGAGGTGTATGTATGCGATTTTTTCTGGGATGTCCGTGAACTAGGCCGGTGTCCTCCTTGATAGGATGGACAAGATCGAGTTTACTTCTTTCTCCTCTCACATTCCATATGGTGGTCTTCTCACTCTCGTCTTTCGACATTTGGGATTGACTTGTCTCCCTTCGAGCCCGTGCCTTTTGGTCCTCTTCTCGATGTTTTTACGAAATCGAAGCCATCTTCGGCTCTGCAGTCTGCATCAAAGAAGAGGAAATCCACTTCTGCTCCGTCTTCCTCCATAGTTCCACCTATTGACCAGCCATCTTCATGTGCTCCTCCCTCTATTGACACCCTTCTTGAGATGGTGTCTGTCTTTATGAGTTGTCTTTTCAGTCGTTCCAGCATCAGGGTATACCCTTCCCTGAGCATCTGAGACGTTTTGTTCCTCCTTAGCCTTGTGAGCCTCCTCATCCCATCGTCACTGATGTCGTTGTGCATCCTGGTGTATTTATCTACTTAGGATGCTGCTGCTGTTGCTGCTGCTGACCCTCCTCCAGAGGATACCCCTGCTGACACAGAGCCTACTTCTTCATCTGTTGCACCTGGAGACACTCACACGTAGATTTTTTTGTGGTGTTTGATAGAGTTTGTATGTATGATGGTTAGATTTTCTGTGTGATGATGTATGATGATGTACAATGATATCTGATCATGTGTTTTTGAGATCATGATGCTGTATTTTTTTATCATGATGTATTTTGTTGGACATGGTGATGTCCATATGACTTGTACTCATGTCATCTGATATATTATATATATATACTAGACATAACCCGTGCCCTAAGGGCACGGTTCTTTTAAAATATTCCACCAACAAAATTTTTGATCATGTAACCTTAAACGAACAACAATAATTAAAACGCAATAATTATTATTTATTCCCCTAAAAAAATTTAGGTCCCAAAAAATTTGTCCCCCAGTGAATTTAGTTCCCATCATTATTTATTTTCTTCTCTCGAAAATTTTTAGGTCCCTCCAAAATTTAGTTCCCCAAAAATTTTAGTTCCCTTCAAACTTTAGTTCCCTTCAAATTTAGTTCCCCACAAGGTTTAGGGATCCACCGTAAAATTTTAACTAACATGCCCTAAGGGCATGATTCATTTAAAATATTCCATCCCTTAAAATCTTATATACCCTAATTTTAAATTGACAAAAATTATTAAAGCGCAATAATTATTATTTAGTTCTTCCAAAATTTTAGTTTCATCCAAAATTTATTTCCCCCCAAAATTAGTTCCCCCAAACTATTCCAAAATTTTTAGCCCCCCCCCCCCCCCCCCCCCGCAATGTAGTTCATGCCAAAGAATTTAATTAGTTTCACCCAAAATTTTAGTTCACCCAAAAATTTAGTTTCCTTCAAAATTCAAAACTTTAGTTCTCTTTAAAATTTAGTTCTCTCCAGATTTAATTTCCCCAAAATTGTAATTTAAAATTTATTTTCACCAAAAATTTTATTTTCCCAAAATTTAGTTCCAACCAAATTTAGTTCTTTCTATATTTAGTCCCTCCCAAAATTTTAGACTTCCCCTAAAAAAATGAATTATTTTTACATATATTGGGACCAAATGTATTTTATTTTTTCAAGTCTTTCAAATATTTTGGATTTTATGGAACCATGTGTTCATGCCAGAGGGGTTTTTGTTTTTTTTTTTTAATTTTTCAAATGTTTTAATATGGCATGTATCAGTATACCATAAGTGAATGGGCAACAAAGTCTCTCTTTGTAACTATGGTTAATGCCTTTAAGATCCAACTGATAAACAAAAAGTGTGGGGTAATTTTATGTAATTTAAAAGATTTAAGGCAGTATTCTGGGAGCGTATGAAAATTCATGATTGTTTAGTGAAAGTTAGCAATATTTTATATTGTTTATGGTAGGTTGTTTATGTTAAGCTTGTGATTATCATGTGATTGTTTTTTAACAGTCAACTAATAATATGTTTGTTTTGTTCGAAAAGTTCAATGTTGTTGTTTTTGTAATTTATGAAGTTTGTGGTAATTATACCTATGATTGTTAAAGAGTTATTTTATTTTCATATCTATGGTAATGTACGTTCATATAATAGTTTGTATTACAAAATTTAGCAAAGGAATATCTTGATAATAATGATATTTTATTTAGTTAAAAATTATTAAAAATCCAAAACATTAATTTATTGCCTTATATTGATGGTGTATCACAATTCAAAATGTCTCATCCAAATCACGGATCTTAGGGAGTTTGGCGTTTTCGGATAACACGACTACACGCTAACCCAAAAAACTAATACAAAAGTATGATGCTAGAATGCTATATTACATCTTTATGAACCTTCGATATTGTCACATCACTTAAAGAACACAACTTCCAAGTTGCTAAACTTTCCACACACAAAAAGGGTATAATCCAATATTTTTGTTGCTTGATTATAAACAAACAAAAAAACAAATTTGTCTTAGTTATATGTATGAATGCAGAATCCATTGAGATAGTATAAATGTTGCTCCTTAAGGTCAAGTGTTAAAAGAACACCTTAATTTTAGATATTAAATAATGCAAACATCATTCATTAATTAATCAAATGAAAATAAGTATTTACATTTAAAATTTCAAGGCACGGAACCAATTCTGAGATCTCCCTTTTTTGTTTTCTCTTGGGGTTACGCGACATAAGTTAGAACAAAATCCCGCCAATGAGATTAGACATTTGCATTCAAACTCGGATCAATTTCCGAGACACAACAAATTTACCGCACAAATCAACAAATTAACAGGAAAATTAGAATCCTCAACTCGTTTAACTTAGCCATTTTTTATCAGCTCATAATCATCCACATCATAACTACTAATTACACCGTAAAAACCTATAATGAAAAGAAAAGCAATACAAAAATATTTTTTATATAAAATGTTGCATCTTTAAAATCTTAAGACGTCGATCCAATCTCAACGGCCTTCGATTCTCAACGGCCTTCCAATTCCCCTGCTTTTTGGTCAACAACATCTAACAGCACACTGACATAAGAGATAGGGATCCCAGCCAACTTCTTGAACTCAACATCGTTCCTCACCGTCAACGAAGTGTATCATAGGATAACCTTGGTCTCCTTTTTGTCCCATGGTAAGTCCCAAGGTTGAAGAAAAATGGGGAACTTTTACAAATAGAAATACTGGAAGCAAATTCCAACCCATAAATTTTTGAAAAGAAAATCATCCCATCATATGCGCAGGAATGTAGAACAAAAGGAGATGCATTAAAACCCTAAAAGGTGGGATACAGAAGTTGGAGTCTCTAAAGGCTCCATACAAAAGTTGTAGTCTCCATACTAAGTTCTTTGGAACAAAATCAGTCTCCATTATTCTGCTCACTTTTAACGTCTCCAATTTTCTTCAAAGTGACTGCCTGTAAAAGTAAACATCAGAGCAAGCCTAGGAGAAAATCAAATCACAAGTCAGATCAAAATTCTTAATTTGATTTTTCATCCTATAAAGTCTCAAAAATCTCAAAAGTTACAGAACTTTAAGCAACGACAACAGCAAGCATTAAAACCAAAAACTATTAAAAAGGGCAAATTTTGAGAAATTGAAGAGATACGAACTGAGATCTCACACAAAATGAATGATATAGTAGCTTGAGGAAAGTTTTTGTTTAAAGTCTGCTTTAAATTGGTAAAATGAACTATACAATAATTTTTCTTTAAACTGGCAAAAGAATCCATAACTGCAAGGAAAACATAATTCATCTACACACTTTAAAGAAAAAGTATGGTTATGATTCTGTCAATACCCACAAATTGTGGACAGTTATACAATAACCATATGATCTACTCACTTCTAACGGAACTTAGAATAATCAATGCTAGTAAAAAGAAATACAACAATGACCCAGCATGGATCCTATTCTTTAAAAAACAATTGCACAGTTTTTTACTTTGTCATGTATAAAATATAGTAGTTAACATCTAATCTATTAAGCAATATTGCTGGATTAACTCACCAAATATGCAGACTGTTTCTGAAGAATTTGGCATTAAACAACTTAACACAATGCCGAGGTTCATTTATACAACACCAAGAAGGAGTGACATCTTCATCTTCAATGAGTTCAGGAATGGCAACTTGCTTCGGCTACCATGCCATTTGGGATGCACACCAAATGAATATGCATGCCTCACCTTAATTAAACCCACCAAAGTAGCATCTCTACAGTTGATGGAGAGAACATATAAGAAGACGGCCATAATATAAATAATTTCAAAGACATGACTACATGCTCATACCTACAGGAAGCATCACGACATGCATAGGCAGAGGGCCCAAAAATCTCAAAGAGAACAAAAAAGGACTCATTGCAGATAAACCCTGTATACATTGAGAACATTGCCATCAACAAAATTACATAGCGATCACCAGATGTCATCTACATAATATCTCCAAGTTTCTGTTGATCATATAACATGGAGGGAAAAGCCATCAGTTACGAACTCTAACAAATAACATTTCTTCAAGCATAGTAAATCAGATGAAATTGAAAAGCAAACACAAAACCATACTAAAACATCAAAGGTCCATTTAAAAATAGAACCATGAAATAAATGGAGCAAATATGGAGAAGACTACAAAATGAAAGTCACCATTTGGCAGATTACAGTAAAAATTTGAACCAACCCATAAAATAGCATCATGGACCATAAAGCACATAAATAATATCAAAGACAGGACTACACGCTCATACCTACAGGAAGCATCGCCACATCCTATTTATTTTAGATTTGATGAAATTATGGATTTTCCTTTAGCATTTCGCATTTTATATTGTGCTTTGCATGTCAATGTAGCTATTTCACATGCTAGTTTAGATTTGTGAAGGGCAGTGAAAAGGGAAAAAATTTCACTTGTAGGGATCATTTCACATGCTAATTTTACTGAATTGGGAACTTATCTGCATGCAATTGCATATTGTCAATGCTAGCAAATGTTGCATATATGTGAAATTCCTAGTAAGAGCTAACCACATGGAAATGTGATTGCCATTTTAGATTTAGTAAAGCATATTCTTGTTGTTTAAAATTTACAAATAATAAAGGTGACTGTGCTTATTTTGAAGTACATTGATTTTCATGAAGCTTAGGCTATTCAAACTATGAACAACTCACTTCAATGCATCGAGCTGGCAAAATTTATTCATTATGATAACTATCACCAATTGAACATTAATGCATATATGGTGGTTGAAAGCCACTTTCAGTTTTAACCAGATGTAATATTTCTAAATCTATGGTTAATGCTTGGGAAATCATGCACTTCTCAGGTTTTACAGCAATTGTTATTTTTCCTGGCCATTTAGAATTGTTAACTCAGGTGTTATGACAATTTGGAAAATAACAATTACTGTAAAATAAAAACGCCTTTAGTCGTCAGCTTTACAAATTGTTATTTTACAAAAATCATGTACTTCTCAAATTTTACAGCAATTGTTAACTCTTTCTTTGTTTTGTGTCATTTAGAAATTTGTGTTATGCATATCAAACAATTCAGTTTTGTCCTAACTCATATAAATTGCAGGGATGTTAACTCAAAACAAAACAACTGGGGTGTTATCATACAATTTTGTGTTTTCATACAATTTTGTAGGGATGTTATCATACAATTGTTAGCTCTAAACAATCATTTGTGTTGCCCAAAATCCTACATAGGCAAAATCCTACATAGGTTGGCAATTCAATTTTTCCAATCAAGAAACAGCTTTAAGCCATAAATAATGAAAAAAAATCCACAAAAACTCACAGCTCGACAGAGACATACTCAATTTGTTTTTGGACATTAGCCCTAGCCTCGTCGAGATCCTGCTTCACATGCACCGGTCCAATCAATTTATACACGGTGCTCTCTTTCGAGAGATCCAATTCCTGCAAAAATCAATTCATTAAAAAAATTCAGCCTTTGAATATTTTTAAGAGGATATCATTGCCCCAATCTTATCAACTAAAGCCTACAGACAAAGGTAGCAAGTACGTCTAAAAGGTTATCTTATCTCATCATTAATCAAGTCACAATTATGCATGAAGAACGTACCATCAATACTAATCGATACAACAAAATATAAAGGAAAATGATTAAATTCCATTCACTAACTTCAGTTTCATGGAAATAATTTAAATGATAAATATACTATAAATTTTTTGAATAGCCTTATACAATAAAAGATTACAAATGAACTTCAATGAGAATAACAACCAGCCAACAAAGTGACTATTATCTTCTATTCACAGCTAAGCTACAAAATAGGGAATTTCTTGCCAATGCTACCAACATCTAAAACCAAAAGCAGCAAATTCATCATCAAATACCTAACTTATTCAACCAATGCATTGCATATACACACAAAAGACCTTTTTATTTAAAATTTCAATAAATGAAGAATGCAAAATTTTAACCAGAGGATAATGCTAGAAATTAACCTGAATAGAGATCTCCTTAGCCGCAAACTGCTTCCCAATCACCGTGCACTCCAGCTTCCCATTTCCATTAACATCCCTCACTACTCTATAGCTCACCTGCTTCGGTTCCTCGTCCACCGTAGACATCTTCCTCCTAATAAACATCGTCACCTAAGAGAATGTGTTTCCGAGCTTCACCATTGCCGACCACTTCACGATCTGGCCGACCACCTGGTCCCCATTCTTCATGTAGGCAACGACTAATGGTGTGGCCCACGGACCCTCGATGAAGCCTAGGAGAGATCCTACTTCACATGCACCAACCTGATCAATCAATAAAGCTCCATTAATTAACATCGGGCTTCTTTAAAAATGAAAGCAAAAAATTCATCAAATACTTCAAAATGAAAATATAAAAACACAGCAAGATCCATTGCTTCCAGTTTCATATCAGTATGAACTATGAGCTACAAAGCACACAATTTAGCAATTAGAAATTTTATCCAGCATAAGCATTGAAATGTTCTTATACTCCACAGTTTCCATATTGAAACCAACATTATGAGAGAATCATCAATTTCAAAATATTATAGATTATTATTCTTATAGAAGTTCAGTCAGGAGTAAAATAGCCAATGTCATTTTCAAACTGTACAACTCATGTATGTGACTTGAAAATTTTGCCACTCCAATGTAAACTTGAATAATAAATTACTATGTGCAATTAATGAAAGTTCAGCTCGAATTTTTGGTTTTATACTGATAGTAACAACATAAACTTCATAAAGAAGCAGCATATGTAGCTATTTGCATCTAGACTTAACATCCCCACTTGTTAGTTCTTTCATTTTTCTAAGGCTTAAAATTATTAGCGAGTCTCAGCAATAATACATTTACATCCTGACTGAATTTAAAAGAAACTCAAATTCTGATTAACACTTTATCTAGCTTATACTATACACAAACTCTGACAAAATTAATGCAGACATATGGCAATGTCTTAAAAAAATCAAAAAAATGTGCTTTTAATGATTTTAAGAAAGTTTTGGGGGAAAACAGCAATCCACAATAGTTCATCAGGCAAGTATTTGGATAAGAATTCAAGGAGACTTCTCCGGAACTTCAAAACTCACGATTATCTTCCAAATTGGTCACAAAACTATTTTTCTTGTTTTTACTTCAAATATTTTAGGCCAAATGCTCCAAATATGTCATATCATCCCTCACAAAACTGTTGTTCACATAACTTTTATAATATGTGCCAAAGGCTCCAAACGCCCACTTTAACAAATATTACAGACCTTGATGTCAGGCAAGAGCACATTGTGGAGGCTATAAGAAAGAGGGATTTAGCAAAATTTCTGTAACACTAACAAAAGGTTTAAAGCTTATTATTATTATACAATTAACAATGAAGTTAGCCAATTTCTATAACACCGGCAAAAGGCTCATTCGAGAGACCCAATTCCTACAAAAATCAATTGAACTTAGCCATCGATTATTAGAAAGCTCGTACCTTTCTTGTTCCATTGCAGAAGATCGAATGGATTTGAGGCCTTGAGAAAAAGAGCTTGTTCTGTTTCTATTTTCAAGTAGCTGCTTTCCAATTTCTTCTAGTTGAAACTTCTTTTTAGCAAATAGTTCTTTGGCCGAAAGGTTCTTCTCCACCTTAGCCTATACATCATAATGGCAAAGGATAGCTAAGGAAACAAAAAAACCGAAACAGAAACAAAATGAGTAAAAACCAACTGTGAGATACACAATCAAATTTTGGCCGACTTCTATTTGTAAGTAAAAAGTGACTTAGAAATGTCTATTATTTGATAAATTTGCCTTTACATCATGCGTTAAGACCTAAAAATAATCCCAGGCAGCAAATCTATTTTTCATTCTTTTGTATTCTTACCATAGAAAACTTTCCTGGTTGCTGATTGCTTGAATTTATCTGCATGCATAATTTAGATTTCCTACACATGAACAAATATTTTTAAATTTAGCCAAGAGAAACCATCATAACCACAATTTCATCGATAGGGAATCTGGAGAGACCAGAAATTTGAAATTAATGATCACTGCTAGATATAGTACTCGATGAAGCTTTCCTCAGATATATATTTGTCAGCCCTAGTATGGCAATGTTCAGTAGATAATGAATAGAACAAAAGCAGTGAATTTTAACATCTGATGATACATCAGGGAAATTTAACAATTCCCTCCAACATCAGGGAAATTTAACACCAGGATTCAAAATGATGATGATGAGGGCTGTTTCGTTGCGTGGAGGGCCCTCATACCACCCCTCTACTATTCAAAATGATGATACATCAGGGAAATTTAGCATCACGATTCAAAATGAGAAATGGTTTGTGTATCCTGAGTTTTCCCTATGTCTAATTTCCATATATGTATTTCACACATACATCAGGGAAATTGAACATATAATCACATATCCTGAGTTTTCCCTATAGGTATAGCATATAACAATTGAAAACCAAATAGTTTCTGAAGGCTAAAATATCCATTGACACTGGTTTTAGTAACATGAACAATGACATGCCCTTATCTAAAAAATATTCTGTAAAAGGCCAAATCATAATATTTCCATATGACCTCAAATCAACATCGGTACCATAAAGCATAATACAAAATGAACCTCTGATATTTATTCTTTTTCAGACACTCATTAACCCATTTACACTACAATAACTGAGTATCAACCAATATAAATGATCCAATAGAAAAACCGGTTAGCCCAGCACGTTCCTTTTTGTATATTAGGGTAAGTTGCCCTTAAAACTGATAATTCAATTTATAAATATAATATAATAATCTAGCTAGTGAGATTCTAATCATGACAATGTACAATTAAACAAACAACAATGTTTAGACTAATGACATGTTTATTTAGATAATCATACCCAGCATGCATGCATTCGTAAGGGGATTATGTGATAGTCTTTACTCTTCATTATTAAAGAACAACTTCTAAATAAGGAAGATCCTGCATGGGTAATTTTAAATAATTCATATTCTTGACAGCATAATCCCATTAAAAATGATGTATGATGGATCCATATTCTTCGTAATAGATTGAGCATTTCCACCAAATTTGTGATTATCAAATGCATAATCTAGAAATGGAAACCTAAAAAATATTTAGTAAGCACACTCTATGATTGATGAACTAAGAAAGTTCACCAATTTGAGATAACAAACATTTGCTAGAAGGTTCAACAGGAAAAAATTTACAACATAATTATAAAAAATGCTCTTTAATACATTCCTACATTCCTACACAAATGCTTTTCAATTGACCTTCCTACATTCTACAACCAAACGAAGGTATAAGTTACAACATAATTATAAAAAATGAGAAAACGTGATAAAACAGAAAATCCTTATCTGTCTGTTGATATAGGAAATTTATCTGGCTGTTGATATAGGAAAATCCTTTCTTAGGTTTGGGGAAATGGTTTTAGTAAAGCAAGTCTTTCTGACATTTCCGTTTTTGGCATGATTTTTATCTGGAGTTTTGATTCTGAGAGCATGCACTCTGTAATATAAGTTGTCATAAGGGCATAAAGTTAAATTAGATCTGCAAGCTGTAAAATTCACCCAAATCTGCAATCTCCCATCAACATAAAGTTAAATCTGCAAGATTGAAAATGTATTAACCCCCACCTAAACATGATATATTTTTTGTTGGCATAAAACAATCTTCTTTCTGTATGCTGGCATATCATCAAACAGTTCTTATGTTAGAAAACAATTCACCCAAAAAACAATTCTTATGTTGGCATAAAACAATTCACCCAAAAAAAGAAGGGAGATTGATAGAAAATTAGCAGTTCTTATGTTGGCATATCATCAAACTGTTGTTGGCGTATTTTAGAAAACATTCACCCCTCCCAGGTTTATTGTAAACATTCAACCACATTGTAGAGCAATAAACAAAAAATAAAACAAAATTTTGAGCTCTCGATTTAAGGCAGAGAATGTCAATTCAAAATGAACCTGCAACCAGGGCAGTGGCAAAATATACGCTTAATAAGAAAAATAGCAAAAGAAATAAAAGATACGTTATAGAAGGAGACAATATACCTGATCATTTCACTTTCCTGTGCATCCATGTTAAACTGAAACTGCACCTACTTCCTTCGCTACATCAACCATTGCCTATTATTCACATTAAACATATTGAGACTTTTAGTTCTCACTTTTAGGATGGGGATAAGATATTGGGCAGAGAAAGTAATAATTTATGCAAAGAATTGAATCTACACATTCAAAATGACGATGGTCTCTATGCACACCTTATGGAAGCTAATGTCCTCATTGTTCCCTAGACAACTAAATGGATTACACACCATATTCATACTGGAATCCATAAAAATCCATTGATAGCAACAATCAGAATGCAGCATGAACAAAGCGTTGATCGATTGAAAACTTCTCGAAGGCAGCTTTGGGGTCATCGGAATACTACTGGAGTTTAGGATTTTAGGTGCATCTGGACAATGATATCAGATGACATCTTGCAGCTCCAAAACCATGCACCAGAACAAAATCCAGAAGAGACTGTAATCACTCCAATTCCGCCCTGCTAAATAATGGTTAGAATTCATCCAAAAGAAGCAAAATAAGGAAACATAAATAGCCAAATCTAATTGAGTGGAATTGGAGTGATTACGGTGGAATTGGAGTGACATATCTCAGAAAGAGCTGCAATATACGTACCAAAATAGTCAAAAAGGTTAAACAAAACCAAATTTCCATCAAGAGGATTAGGTGACATATTACTAAATTTCAATTCTTCAAACTGATAACAGAATTAAAAATTAATGATATCAATACAAAAAAAGAGCGGGTGAACGGTGAAGCTGAAGAATGAACTAACACAAAAGAATTGATAAAGAATTATGTAGAATCTAGAAAATATCAATATAAAGAGATTTGAAGTATATTTAAATAGGAAGCGTCTAAAATTGGAATGAATTAGAAAAAAATCACAACCCTTGCAGAGATCTGAAGAGAAAAAAAAGGATAGACCTTTTTTGGTTGGAGAGCGGGGAGTCGAATCCATCAACAACGAAGTTGGACTTGTCATTAGGCCTCCCTGATCTACTTCAGGATAAGCAAAAGCACGGCCATGGCGTGCGTTCGCTCACCGTGAAGCAGATCAGAGCAACTGAGATGCTAGAGTTAGAACTCAAAAGAGATCGATGAAACCCTAACCCAAGGTTACCGATCTGCTTTCAAGATGCTAGAGTTAGAACTCATGCTACAATTACCGATCGAAAAACATTAAACCTGGAGGAAATAAAAGCAACCAGATTAAAACGTTAGAAACAAACCAATGTCCAAAAGGAATATCAACTCAAGCAATCAACAAACATCCATGCTGTTTAAATTTTCCCACTGACCTCAATTAAGAAAACAGTACCAGCAATCTCTAATATACATAAACTGAAAAATGTCCAGACTCAAAGATTAGGATATATATTACCTGGGCAAAATCAGAACTTTTGCCAAACCCAGAATCTCAATTTATCACATCAGTTGTTCAAATCAAAAAGGAATTAGAAAGGGAAATAGATCTCATTTCCTGAATTTAAGCAGAAAAAGTACAAAAAAGAAATATATGAAGGGGGGAAGGGTGCTTAATAAAACTGAAGAAGCATCAAAAACCATTTCTAGCGAGCTGCCTATTTTCAACCAAAAACAAACAAAAAATTTTCTTCTTTGAGGAATTACTATAAACACTCGAAGGACGTACAGCGGGATGCCTAACCTGGCTGAGATCCCTCCACCAAAAGTTTCGATTTTCCTTGGGTCCTCAATTTGGACACATGGATCAGTCTGCAAAAAAGATAAAAATATAGAATTTGAACTTTGAAGTTAAACTAAGTTTCAAAAACTGTAAAAGGATCGAAGTCTGATCAAATGGATATATCTCAAAATGCAATTTTTATAATGAAAAAAATAGAGATAGAAGGGAAAACTGAATTGATATCGAATGAGGGTTTCAGAAAACACTCAGAATTCCATTTGAAATGGGATTTGAAATGTGATTTGAATCCTGTCATATGCACAACGTCATTTTAAATAGTGAAAAATTCCAATTTAATTTAGTGTGTACATGACACAATGGCATTTTTTCATGTTTCACTTTAAACTAAAACACAGTGTGAATTTTGTTATTGCTGTTGAATCCAAAAAAATACAATTCAAGCTTCTACGCCGCAAGCTTTTACAACTGTGAATGCCAAATACAATTCAAACTGAAATTTAATAATGCATATACACCGCAAGCTTCTACACCACAAACTGAATTTTATCAAAGAATTTCATGTGAATAACAAAGTGAATATAAATGGCCATTTCAATTGTTCAGAGTGTGTATATGACATGATGGTGTGTATATAACAGGATATTATCAGACAAATAAAAAAATTTCTACACTTTGATTACAACCACCAAAATAGCCATTGCATTCTACAGCTTAAAAATGTCATTTCACTTGACTAACACAGTGAATACAAATGCATATATACACTGTAGGGAATTTGAAATGTGATTTGAATTGTGTCATATGCACAATGGCATTTAAATAGTGAAAAAAATTCATTTTAATTTAGTGTGTATATGACACAATAACATTTTTTATGTTTCACTTTTAAACTAAAACACAGTGTATATGACATGATTTTGACTCCCATTTCACTTGGCCTAACTGGATTTTTCTGTTGAATCCCAAAATACAATTCAAGCTTTTACACCGCAAGCTTCTACGCCTGTGAATGCCAAATACAATTCAAACTGAAATTTATTAATTCATGTACATCGCAAACTGAAATTTTTTAGATGAAAGTGATACAATGGAAGTCTGCCTGGCTTTTTCTGTTGAGAACTGAAAAAACTTAAAAAATATTCAATTACTGTGGGGTTTTGTTGGATAGATAGAGAAAACGCTCTGAGAGAGAGAGATGGGATTTTAAATGACCTGATGAATAACTTAAATAACTGAAAGAAGCAACGAAATAACTGAGGGCCCTCTTGCCCACAGTCAACCAAGAGCTCCCTCCTTTCTTTCCCATGAGCAAGCAAAGTGGGCCTGATCAACACTAAGCATTAAAAGTAAAAATCCTGCATCATTCATGGCACAAAAAGAAAAATTACAGGGACTGATCAACACTAAGCATTTAAAAAAATTTACATTCACCCAAACATCCCTAAAAAGGAAAAAAAAACACACTCTCTTCTAGGGTGAAGTAGTAAAAGAGCTAGAGGAGAGCTTCATTCATGGCAAACCAGCAAGCTTACCTCAAAAAGTTGAATTTTGAGTGACAAACCTGCAAAATTTTGAATGGAAAGCCATAAGCTGTTGATAATCACATTCTAGTTCCCAATTCTCTTCTCAGTATTTTCATCAAACACCTTATGGGCACTCCATGGAACTGTAGGAAAGATTAAAAAAGACCCTAATTTAAGTAGCATACCTCGAGATCGCCCGAAAGAACCCTAATTTGATCTAAATGATCAAGTAGCATACATGCTCTTCCCCGAGATCAAGGCCGAACCTTCAAACCTCAATCCAAGCCACAACAAAAATCAAATTTTGAAGATTACCCAACAAACAAAATCAAATTTTTGAAGATTACCGAACACCAAAAACAAAAAATCAAATTGCATACATGCTCTTCCCCCAGATCAAGGCCAACACAAATTGCATACCTGGTCTTTTTTGATACGTAAGGATGAAGACCACTTGGTACGGTTCTCCAAGAATGCGAAGAAGGCGTGATTTCTTCAACTGACAATCTGTGCGGTCTTTCCCCCCCAAAATTTCGAGTGTGTGTTTGCAGAAGAAGACCAAGCATGTGTTTGCAGAAGACGGCTTGAAGTTCTTCAGTTGCTATGAAGAAGACAATTTGATCTGTGAGGTCTTTCCCCCCCAAAATTTCGTGTTCCCCCCAAAATTTCGTGTTGCTACGAAGGAGATCAGTGCGTTGGAAAGAGTGAGGCTGCGGTACAGTTGTTTTCATCTCTCTCTTGCCTGCGGGACCCATGCATACGTGGCTTCATCTTGGCCCTTCATTAGAGTGTATCCTGGCTGTTCTTGGTGACTGGGACAAAGCAATATGACTGGACATATGACTGGGACAAAATTCAAAAAAGGTTGTGTTTTATAGAATAGATATATATATATATATATATATTGCAGTTTTGCCTTATGCTTCACACCGTGTATAATTGCTAATCATATCTGTATGATGATTGTGATATTATCTCCATGAATGATATATTCTCTGCTGATGTGTTTTTGAGACAATACTGGACTTGATATTGGATTATTCATGTTATTTGTGATGTGATGCACTTTGAGACTATATATTTTCTTCGTATATCTAAAATGTTGATATTGGACTTTCATTCCTCTATTCACATAAGTATACGATATGGTTTTATGAGTTTTGGTTCTATATATCTTTATACTCCTTGATTGTTGATAGTTCTTATTTATCACGATTATTGTTGTTGTTTTTACTCCCACCTTTTTGAATAATGCCATAGGGGGAGAGAAATAAACATACAAATTCATAATGAATGTGCTAAGTATGTACTAATAACACTTGAATCTAAGATTGAAGTTGTCTTAGATTCAGGGGGAGTAAGATACATTAAATAGGGATTTTAAATCCTAGATTTCATGGATGAAATTCACTCATACATATCTGACTCATTTGCTTCAATTGATATATAGATGCCCTAATCTCTGTTGACTAACTTGATTCGCATCTATGTAAGGGGAGTAAGTTTTCATTACGCACAATTATTTATCTTTTTGTTTATGTTTGTTTGTCATCATCAAAAAGGGGGAGAATGTTGAGTATTGGACTTCTCTCTATTTGCTGTTAATGATGAGCAAACATAAATATTTGTGACTAATCCCCTATTTTGCAGTTAATCCATTGCCTAAGCCTAATATGAAGATCTACTTGTAATGGATGACACTCAAAGATCATTGAAAGCAATTGACATGGATTGGATGATCGTAGATGATGATTGAAGTCCATGAAGACTTCAAGCTCATACGTTGGATAGAAGAGAGAGTTCGTTAAAGTAAATTTCTTTTATCTCTTCTAGTATGTAGCTTAGAAGTAGAACATTGTTGGAGCACACACATCATCATCATTCCAGTCTTAGGACATCATTAGATCAATTGTCCTTAGACTCCAATTCATTTCTATATTGATTGTGCTTGTATTATTTATAACAGTCGACTGGTAAACGTTTTACAATCGCCTGTCTCAAAAATAGTCGACTGTGTTATGTTCTACAGTCGCATGTTACGCAAAAACTTTTACAGTCTAGTTTTGGGCTTCTCTGTTTTATTTCCCACATGCGACTCATGAACGATCCACAGGCGCCTATCCAAGTGACAGTCGACTGTGTTTTGTTTATCAGTCGCATGTCTATCGTTAGCCCAAAGTCTATTTCTCTGACTACTCTAGCCAGTCGACTTATGTTGGATTACAGTCGACTGTCTAATGGAACAGTCGACTGTCAATGCTGCATCAGTCGTCTGTCTGTGAGCCAATTTGTTGACTCAACTCTCTGGAAAATCTCAGGGTTTTGACAGTCATCTGTATAAGGAATTATAGTCGCCTGTTCTGATTAACAGTCGACTGTCCTCTGCTCATCAGTCGTCTATCCTGTTATCTAAGATATTTTCCAGAATTCTTCAACTTACCCATCTTACGGCCAGTCGCCTGTAGTGGGATTTACAGTCGCTTGTTGGTTCAATAGTCGACTGTCTATGCTTCAACAGTCGACTGTCCACGTGGTAAGTAACCGTTATAAATTCTCACCTACCCGATCTGACTGTGCAACAGTCGACTGTGGTTTTCTCAACAGTCAACTGTCGCGAGCGCAGATTCTATCCGTTGAGAGCTTTCTCACGGATTCCAAAAGGGTTTTTGCTAATTCTGTTTTAAGGATTTGAGAAACCTATATAAGGAGCATCTACTGTTGCATTGAGATATTACTCATTCCATTGCAAAATCTTTCAAGCTTTCATTCTCAAGATCAAAGCTCTCAAATCCAAAAGCCCTAAGAATTCAAATCTTTGATCTCTTGCTCTCCAACCTAGAACCAAAGAGATATCTTCTAGGCATTTGGTGCAGTCAAGAGAAATGGCTTTTTCTCTCTTCCAAGAGAGTCTTCAATACACAACACACTTCTCCTTCAAGTTCTACTTCAAGGCATAGGTGATTGTAAGTGTTGCTTTCATATTTCATAACTTTTGTTATTTGAATTTGCTCGCGGTTTGTGAGAGTGGTTTACTTGCTCCCTAGTTGTGGGAGTCAAGGACAATCGATTATATTTTGATTTCACTTGTAGGGTTGCTATAAGTGGGTTTTAAGGAAACCTCAAATTAGGGTTCTAACATGAGTATCCGGTTGTTAACCAGGTGGAAGGGACGTAGGATTACCGGGAACAAGTCGGGAAGTGACTTGGGTAATCCGAACCCTTGAAACATCTTTGTGTTTGCTTGTGTTTCATTTTGGGGTTAATTTCTATTCCGCACTATTTTGTTGGTTAGCATTTAAATTGGTGTAACTATCGTTTTAAATTGCATAAACACTATTCAACCCCTTCTAGTGTTTTCCCCATAGCCAGGATCCGTACACGACGAAACTAGGCCCTGGCTTCAATCGTATGACAAAAACACCGAGTGGCCCGCTACTACAACTCCCGGGTCAAAGGAAGGAGTTTCCACCTAGGAGATCTGGTTCTCAGGAAAGCGATCTTTAAACCGGAGATCGCCCTCAAGGGGAAGCTTGGTACTAAATGGGAAGGGCCCTATAAGGTCAACGAGGTCCTCGGCCCTGTTACTTACTGGCTCTCTACCCTAGGAGTGAAGACGTTGACTCACGCCTGGAACACAGAGCACCTCTGCAAGTACTACCGGTGAGTGTGTACACCGCTACCCCACCCCATCCAAGAAAATGTACCAAAAACGACCATGAATAAAGAAGAGCACCTTCCTGCATCTATTCATTCTTCAGGCACAGCTAGGAACAAACCCAGCGGACGTGTTCCTGCTCGATCGAGAGGCCAAGGGCGACTTCCCCAGCAGGCCAACCCGCGGATCGACCGTAAGGCTGGGGCAACTCCCCCAGCAGCCCGACCCACCGCTCGACCATAAGGCTGGGGCAACTCCCACAACAGGATGACCAATCGATCGACCGTAAGGCTGGGGCAACTCCCCCATCAGGCCAACCCGTCGCTCGATCGTAAGGCTGGGACAACTCCCCCAACAGGCCAACCAATCAATCGACAGTAAGGCTGGGGGCAACTCCCCCAGTAGGCCAATCAATCGATCGACCATAAAATTGGGGGTAGCTCCCCCAGCTGGCCAACCGAACCCGATCGGCCATAAGGCTGGGGCAACTCCCCCAGCTGGCCAACCAAACCCGATCGACCATATGGCTGGGGACAACTCCCTCAGCGGTCCGGTCACCTGATCGACCCAAAGGCTGGGGGCAACTCCCTCAGTAGGCCGATCTATCGATCGCCGTAAGTCTGGAAATAGCTCCCCCAGATGGCCGACTGACCCGATCAAGCATAAGGCTGAGGACAATGCCCCCAGCAGGTTGATCAATCGATCGACCATAAGCCTGGAGGTAGATCCCCCAGCAGGTCGACCGATCCGACTGACCGTAAGGCTGGAGGCAAGTCCCTCTGCAGGACGATCACCCGCTCGACCATAAGGCCAAGGACAACCCTTGGCAGGCCGAGCATCCGTTCGACCATGAAACGGGAAACATTCCCTTGGGCATCAGCCTAGTGGACTGATCGTCAAGAAGGGCAACCTGATTCCCCCAAACCTGTCCGCTCTAACATCCCGACCGGAATTACGGGAGGGGGCATACCATTACAGCGCGAAAGAAAGAAATTTTTTTTTTCAGAAAACAGTTTGATCAAACGTGGACATGTACATTACAGAAGCATGACAAAAAGCCAAAAAATCGTATACAAAGCAAGAGGGCACTGATGGGTTAAGCCCCTCCTCCTCCCTGAGCGGTCGGAGAAACCACAGGAGCACCACCCAGCTGATCGGTGCCATCGGGGCGGTCGTCGTCGGTCTCCTCCTCGCCCAAAGAATCCATCTAGAGCTCCTCAAACCGGCCCTGGAGTGTGGGAACCTCCGCTGAACCTCGGACCGACAACAAACGAACCCCCTCTCAAATGCTGCGTACACCGCCCCGACAATGTAGGACGTGGCATACTCATCAACAGCCTCCTTGGCAATACGCCAGGGATCCACTGCCTCCAGTTTCTTGATCCTAGCCTCGAGGATGACGACTTGGCACTGGTGCTCTGCCCGCTCTTCTCGCCCTCTTGGGAGACTGTGTTGAGCCTGGCCAGGAGAGCTTGCTCCCGCTCCTCCACCACTCCCAGGAGCCCTTTGAGCTCTGTGACGTCAGCCTCATCTGCTGGGCCACCAACCACTCTTGCCTCAGCGGCCTTCTCCAGCTCGGCGACCCAGTCCTCGGTCTTCAACTTCTCGGCCAGTGCCAAAGCCCTCTCCATGTCCGACCTCTCCAGGTCGGACGAGAGCTCGGCCAGTCGGGTCTCCAACGATCTGACACAAACCTCGGCATCCTGGGCCCCCTCATCAGCACCCTCCTTGGCTGTCAATTTCCTGGTGCGACCTGTCCCTGCATCCGCAAGCGCCACGAATTGGCGCCTCATCAAAAGGATGACCGAGGACAACTGCGTCAATGGGAAGGGACAAGTTAGAGGCTCCGATAGAAAGTGAGGCATGTTACCATGCAAGGTCCTACCTGCTACCCGGCATGTATCACGAACGCCGCGAGTCAGTCGCCCCTCACCTCATCCAACACGGATTGGTCCTAGGGCAGGCAACAGTTCTCAGCCAGCCACGCCACGACCCCATAGTCAGATAAGACGGACTCCTTCAGCCCCACCAAAAAATGAGGACTGAGTAACCCCTCCCTGGAACACGGTAGATCGGCCTCGATCGACCTGAACATGCCCAAGGACCGCTCGTAATCCTCCGGGAGTGGCCCCGAGCATGACGGAGAGGGCCCGCCCGGGGCCACCTATCCTTTGCTTGAGGAGGCTGGGCAGAAGCATCAAGGGGGAAGCGTCCCTGACCATGACGTAGACCCGAGCCTTCTTTTGCTTGCCCCCTCCCTGGACTGGGGCAACTGCTCCCTCGCTCGCTTCGTGCCAACTCCGAGAGACCAGGCGCCAGGCTTCCTTTGAACCTCCAAAACATGATCCCCCTTCCACGGGCTGGGATTGGGCACAGAGGCTAGAATGGAAGACTGAGAATGGCTGTGGCCGAACCCGCCTGCAAAAAAGGACAGGTCAAGGAGACAACCTTACTTAAGCAGGATCCGCCTGACAAACACTCTAAACAAAGGGTTTCGAGAAGACTCACCGAGGGGCCACACGGTCAGCCTCAGGGTATGATCCAAGAAGAGGACATCGATCTTCCGGTCGGCTACAGGAATGGCCAACAAGGTGTCGATCGCCTTGACCTCTACGTCGGTGAGATCCCCCAATTCGAGGGCCAACGAGCTCGCTTCCCCTCATCGGACCGAAAAATCAACCACTGAGGAGAAGCCCACGAAGACGTACTCCCCCTTCAAGCACTTCAAGGAAGATGGTAACCCCAACACCAAGCTCTTCTTCGGACGGGCACTGATGTAAAGCCCAGGCGCCCAACTGGTGGTGGCTCATGCGAAAAAATTGGGCGAAGAACCGAAGGGCCGGATCTATCCCGCGGAGCATGCCGAGCACGATGAACCCCACGAGAGACCCGACGACATTAGGGAAGAATTGGCATAGGGCAAGCGCATGGGCCCTCAGGAGCACAATGAAAAATGGGTGGAGAGGGAACCACAGCCCGAATCGGAAGCTCTGCTCATATACCCCGACTTCGCAACGGCCCGGGAAGCAAACCCTCTCATCCTTCTCAGGGGCCCGGGCAGAGCACGGGGGGGAGAATGTATCTAGAACGTAGTCACCTGATTAAAGTAGCACAAAATGATGATGGCCACGCCAACACCTCGGAGGGCACCCTGAAGAAACGCCCCTATGACGACGGATCTCTGAGACTGATCCTCGAGGTAGAATGGGAGGATCGGCAGAGGCAGCATGACATGCACTAGAAGAAGAAGATGATGATGGGGGACACATGATGCAGCACCGAGAAGAGCTGCGGGAGGCACGTGGGATGAAGAAGAAGAAGAAGACATCGCTGAAGGAGCAAAACCCTCATTCGCTGGGCAACAGCTTCCCTTAATACCACTCCCCCGAGGCCTTTCTGCTCCATCGCGGGCTGTCCACCTGAGCACACACGTCGACATCTTGCAAGGCGCGGTGCTTCGAATCCCGCTCATAGGGACAGGAGAATTTCAGAACAGCAGTGTCATGATGGCTTCCATTTAATGTCGCTGCCTCGACTAGTGCACCTGTCAAATCCACACAAATCATATTGCTCGAACCAAACCGTCAGAATCCAAACAGCCCGAGCAATGGGGGCAATTGATACGACCATTTCGTGAATAGGCCAAGACCGAACAGCCCAAGCCCGCGTCGCAAACCAGCGGCCCTGAAAGAGAGCGTGCCAAGCGACAAGGGCCCCACAAAGACCTGGAGTCGGGCCGGGCTCGGACCGAAGTGGGCGCTACCATCGACCTACGTCAGTTGGAGCTAACCGCTCCCCTTAAAGCGCACCCCTTTAATCACCATTAAGGGGCCCCATTATGCCCACCTTCATGATCCATGAAGGTGCCATCAAATTGGCAGATCGTGGCGGCAGAAGGGGGGGGACGTCGAGGAGATGTGGCCAAGGAAGACTCCTATGAAGAGTCTCGAGGGATAACCTACAAAAGGATCACTTCCTGGATACCCAGAGGAGAGAGGTATTCATCTCACATGACCTTGCTTTCCACCTTATATTTCTCCTCCACAGCTCGGCCCGAGGACTCGTATATCGGCCTCCCCGTGAGCCATACCGATCCCACCGAGTATCCTTCATACCCGTTCTGACTTAGGCATCGGAGGGAACTTGATCAAAACCAAGTTCCGACCCCCCTCCCGAGCTTCCTCATCTATTCAGGTCAAGTAGATCCAGCGGTGCCGAAGCTACCCCTCAGCGGCTTTCCAGCCAGAGCCGAGCACCCTCATCCACGAGCCCGCTCGTCTCTGCCACAAGGATGTCATCACTTTGCCGAAGCTACCCTTCGATAAGCCGATGCAGGGATCTGTGCATCCCTCATCGAGTGAACGTGCCTTCAACTGATCCCAGAGGTACCACGTGTCCCTCTTGACCTCGTTGACCTCCAGCCCTCCAGTCAACAATTTAGCAGTGAGAAAACACCCCGAAACAGTATCGAATTGTACCTCAAAATTGACAGAGATCTCCTTGTCCAGAGACACAAACAGCTCCTTGCCATACGTCTCCTTGTACACCGACTGTATCTGGAGGCGCTGGATCGAAGAACAATGCCCTATGATCTCGATAATCGTCGCATCATCTGTTCCCCAACCTAACAAGAAATGACCATGACCAAAGTTATAGATCTTTATCCATGAAATGAAAATTTTGAAGAAAGTAACGAAACCCTAAAACTAGTTCCTCTTAATTTTGAAGAGAGACATGAAAATTGTGAAGAGAGTCCCAAACGAAAGGAACCGTCGAAGCAGCAAATATCACAGTGACGCTAGACAGGCTAGTCGGAGCACTGCCCGAATCGCTTCGGGCTGAACAAAGCAATTACGTAGGCAGAGAAAGCAGCACTATCGAAGTGAAGGAGAAAGGGGTGCCCTAGTTTAATAGATGGGAAAATGATCGCACCGGCTATAACCGCGCTTGCAGAAAGAAGCACGATCTATTATCTAATCTTTAATAGAGTGTTTGTACAAAGAAGCATTGTTTGTTTCTGATCTTTAACAGTGCTTGCAGAAAGAAGAGCTGTCTATTATCTGTGCTTCTAATAAATAGTACTTGCAGAAAAAAGCGCTATCTATTATCGAACCTTTAACAGCGCTTGCAGAAAGAAGCGTTGTCTATTATCCGACCTTTAACAGTGCTTGCAGAAAGAAGCGCTGTCAATTATCTGTGCATCTAATAAGCAGCGCTTATAATTGGCAAGCGCTGTCTAACATGTGCTATTAAATGTCTTTTTTGTAGTAGTGATTTTTGCCACTCGAGCATAAGGCTGGGGGAAACTCCCCCAGCAGGCCGATCTGTCGCTCGACCGTAAGGCTGGGGGTAACTCCGCCAGCAGGCCAACCAACTGATCGACTGTAAGGCTGGGGCAACTCCCACAGTAGGCCAATCAATCGATCGACCGTAAAACTGGGGAGGGGTATCTCCCCCAGCTGGCCAACCGAACCCGATCGACCATAAGGCTGTGGGATACTCCCCCAGTGGGCCGGTCACCGAATCGACCATAAGGCTGGGGCAACTCCCCCAGCAGGCCGATCAATCGATCTCCATAAGCCTGGAAGTAGCTCCTCCAGCTGGCCGACCGACCTGATCAAGCATAAGGCTGGGGACAATGCCCCAGCAGTTTGATCAATCGATCGACCAAAAGCCTGTAGGTAGCTCCCCCAGCAGGTTGACCGATCCGACCGACCGTAAGGCTATAGGCAAGTCCCCAGTAAGACGATCACCCGCTCGACCTTAAGGCCAAGGACAACCCTTGGCAGGCTGGGAATCTGTTCGGCCATAAAATGGGAAACATTACCTTGGGCAGCCTAGTGGACTGATCGTCAAGAAGGGCAACCCGATTCCCCCAAACCTGTCCGCTCTAACATCTCGACCAGAATTACAGAAGGGGGCATACCATTACAGCGCGAAAGAAAGAAAACTTTTTTCAGAAAACAGTTTGATCAAATGTTGACCTGTACATTACAGAAGCACGACAAAAAGCCAAAAAATCATATACAAAGCAAAGGGGGCGCTGATGGGTTAAGCCCCTCCTTCTACTTGAGCAATCGAGAAACCACAGGATCACCACCCAGCTGATCGGTACCCTCGGGGCGGTCGGCGTCGACCTCCTCCTCACCCTCAGAATCCATCCAGAGCTCCTCAAACTGGCCCCAAAATGCGGGAACCTCCGCTGAACTTCGGACCGACAATGGGCGAACCCCCTCTCAAATGCCTCGTACATCGCCCCGGTGACAAAATGACATGGCATACTCATCCACGACATCCTTAGTAATACGCCAGGGATCCACCGCCTCGAGCTTTTTGATCCGGGCCTCGAGGACGACGACTTGCCATTGGTGCTCTGCCCGCTCTTTCTCTCCCTTTTGGGAGACTGTGTTGAGCCTGGCCAAGAGAGCTTATTCCTGCTCCTCCACTGCTCCCAGGAGCCCTTCGAGCTCCGTGACATCAGCATCCTCTGTTGGGCCACCAACCGCTCTTGCCTCAGTAGCCTTCTCCAGCTCGACGACCCGATCCTCGGCCTTCGACTTCTCGGCCAGTGCCAACGCCCTCTCCATGTCCGACCTCTCTAGGTCAGACGAGAGCTCGGCCAGTCGGGTCTGTAATGACATGACACAAACCTCAACATCCTGGGTCGCCTCGTTAGCACCCTCCTTGGCTGTCGATTTCTGGGTACGACTTGTCCCTGCACCCGCGAGCACCAGGAATTGGCGCCTAATCAAAAGGCCGACCGAGGACAACTGCATCAAAGGGAAGGGACAAGTTAGAGGCTCCGACATAAAGTGAGGCATGTTGCCATGCAAGGTCCTACCTGATACTTAGCCTGTATCACGAAGGCCACGAGTCATTCGCCCCTCACCTCGTTCAACATGGATTGGTCCTAGGGCAGGCAACAGTTCTTAGCTAACCGCACCGCGACCCCACAGTCGGAGAAGACGGACTCCTTCAGCCTCATCGAAAAATGAGGACTGAGTAACCCCTCCCTGGACAGCGGTAGATCGGCCTCGACCGACCTGAACATGCCTAAAGACCGCTTGTAATCCTCCGGGGGTGGCCCCGAGCGCGACGGAGAGGGCCCGCCCCAGGGCCACCTATCCTTCGCTTGAGGAGGCTGGTCAGGAGCATCAAGGGGGGAGTGTCCCTGACCACGATGTAGACCCAAGACTTATTTTGCTTGCCCCCTCACTGGACCGGAGGCAACTGCTCCCTCGCTCGCTTCGTGCCATCTCCGAAAGACCCGGCGCCAGGATTCCTATGAACCTCTAAAACATGATCCCCCCCCCTCCGCGGGGTGGATTGGGCACGAAGGCTGGAATGGACGACTGAGAAGGGCCGTGGCCAAACCCGCCTGCAAAAAAGGATAGGTCGAGGAGACAACCTTACTTAAGCAGGATCCGCCTGATAAACACTCTAAACAAAGGGTTTCGAGAAGACTCACCGAGGGGCCACACGGTCAGCCTCAGGGCATGATCCCCCGGTCGACTATGGGAATGGCCAACAAGGTGTCGATTTCCTTAGCCTCTACGTTGGTCAGATCCCCCCAATTCGAGGGCCAACAAGCTCGCTTCCCCCCATTAGACCGAAAAATCAACCTCTGAGGGGAAGCCCACAAAGACGTACTCCCCCTTCCAGCGCTTCAAGGAAGATGGCAACCCCAACACCAAGCTCTTCTTTGGACATGCACTGATGTAAAGCCAGGCGCCCGACTAGTGGAGGCTCATGCGAAAAAATTGGGCGAAGAGCCGAAGGGTCAGCTCTATCCTGCGGAGCATGCAGAGCACGATGAACCCCACGAGAGACCCGACGACATTAGGGCAGAATTGGCATAGGGCAAGCCCATGGGCCCTCAGGAGCACAATGATAAATGGGTGGAGAGGGAACCGCAGCCCGAACCGGAAGCTCTGCTCATACACCCCGACTTCGTAACGGCACGGGAAGCAAACCCTCTCATGCTTCTCAGGGGCCCAGGCGAAGCACGTGGGAAGAATGTATCTAGAACGCAGTCGCTCTATTGATGTAGCACAAATCGACGACGACCATGCCAACACATCGGAGGGCACCCCGAAGAGACCGCCCACATGACGACGGATCTCCGAGACCGATCCTTGGGGCAGAATAGGAGGATCTATAGTGGTAACTTGACCTGCGCTAGAAGAAGGAGAGGACGATGGTGGACACATGATGCAGCACCGAGAAGAGCTATTGGAGGCACGAGGGATGACGAAGAAGAAAACATCGCTGAAGGAGCAGAACCCTCAGGCAATCGCTTCCCTTAATACCACTCCCTGGAGGCCCTTCCGCCCCATCGCGGGCCGTCCACCTGAGCACACGTGTCGACATCTTCCAAGGCGCCGCGCTTCGAATCCCGCTCCTAGGGGTAGGAGAGAATTTCAGAACAGTAGCGCCATGATGGCTTCCATTTAATGCCGCTGCCTCGACTGGCGCACCTGTCAAATCCACGCAAATCACATCGCCCGAACCGAACCGTCAAAATCCGAACGGCCCGAGCAATGGGGGCAAATGATACGACCATTCCGTGAATTGGCCAAGATCGAACGGCCCAAACCAGTGTCGCAAACCTGCAGACCTGAGAGATAGCGGGCCAATCAACAAGGCCCCCACGAAGACCTGGAGTCGGGCCGGCCTCAGACCGAAATGGGCACTACCATCGGCCTACGTCAGTGGAAGCTAACCGCTCCCCTTAAAGCACGCCCCCTTAATCACCATTAAGGAGCCTCATTATGCCCGACTTCATGACCCATGAAGGTGCCATCAAATTGGCAGATCGTGGGGGCAGAAGTGGGGGGACATCGAGGAGACGTGGCCAAGGAAGACTCCTTTAAAGATCTTGAGGGACAACCTACAAAAGGATCACTTCTTAGAGGTATTCATCTCACACGACCTTGCTTTCCACCTTATATTTATCCTCCACAGCTCGGCCCGAGGACTCTCATATCGGCCTCCCCGTGAGCCATACCGATCCCACAGTATCCTTCATGTTGAGTATCGATTCCCCTGATTTGGTTTTATGATAAACAAACATAAATATTGGGTACTAATTCTCTTTGGGCGCATTTATAAATATCGTCGCCAAATTACCTTGTAGATCTCAAGCGACGTCCCAAGATTTCTTTAGAGTGCGTAATCAATGTGCCTGAAGCTTTGTTGAAGCTCAAGGAGTATTTATGAAGTCGAGGGATTCAGAATCTTCATTTAGAAGCTTTTGAAGATGGTTTGTAATGTTTATTTTCATTGTCTTCTAGAATGTTAAGCCTTGAGTATTACTTGCCTTAGTTATCCTCTTACATATCCTATCTTATCTCTAGGATTGCCTTAGAAGCCATTAGATTGTATATCTTATCGTATCGCGTCTATACATGGCTTTCTGTGCATCTTAGTTGGTTCAAGTAGAAGGACCAACTGACTAGATGACAATCTACTCGGTTGGAAATCCTTTTTGAACCGACTAGTCCTACTTTTGTATTTCAGCCTAGTTACTATTGACCAATTAGTCGGTCCAAGAAGGTTCACCGACCAACTAGTTGTCAAACTAGTCGGTTGATGTTTCTTCTTAGACCGACTAGTTTATCCTCCTTATTTCGATATATTCTTTGTCAACCATCTAGTCGGTCCAAGAAGGTTTACCGACCGACTAGTTCTTAAACTAATCGGTCAGTGATCCTTCTTAGACCGATTAAGCTGCTTTAATTTTCCAGCCGTTGGAGAATTTATTTCCACGATTTTTCTTGATCTGTTTTGATTCTTTCCATATCTGTTTGACTCGTTTCTAACATGGAAATATTTCTAATATGAGATGAAATTTAGATCTAATGGGTATTGAATTAGTTTTATCAATTTCCAAGGCTTTCTCTCTCAAAAATCTCTCTCTCTTTTGTGACCTAACTTCTCGAAAGAGATTTTCAGATCTTGAGCATTGTGTGATAATTCTTTCGTTGAACTGAATTACGATCAAGATCTTCAACCTAGCCATTTTCGACTGCTCAGCCCGTTGGTGCTAGGGTTTCGTGCTCACTCCTTCTCATCTTCCTTCCTTGCCCTAAGTCGTAAGTATCTCAAGGCATAGGAATTTGTGATGAGTTTTGTTTATTTCATTTAAACTATTTATTATAAGTTTATCTCTCGGGTTGTGAGAGAACTTTGTGATCCCGGTTTGTGGGAGTCACAATTCATTCTTTGTATTGTTCGATCTTGTAGTAGTTTCTACAAGAAGTTGTTTAGTGGAACCTTGAGTTAGTGGATTCTAACTCAAGTAGCCGGAAGGGATCCGGGTGTCTGGGACGTATGATCACTGGGAACAAGTCGGGGAGGCTTGGGTGGATCCGAACCCATTACATCGTGTGTTTACGTTGTGTTTCTCTTGTTCTATTTTATTCTGCATAGTTGTTTGTATTTGCACAATAATTAGGAAGTAGACTCTTGATTATTTTAAAGTACTATTCACCCCCCTCTAGTACTTGTGCAGTAGCTACCAGGGCATTACATTTGGTATCAGAGCCAAGTTCATAGCTATGACAAACAACGACAACAAGGCCGTACGACCACCACCCGACTACAGCTCCTACAAGAACCGTGAAGGAGCCTCTTCAGTAATCGAAGGACACTCCTCAACTAGGCCCCCTCACTTCAACGGTACCAACTATGGGTACTGGAAATACCAGATGGAAACTTTCCTTCGGAGTGCATCACTTTGGATAGCCATATTAACGGAGTATGTGGAGCCCACTGAAGAAGACTTCACAAAGTGGACTGCCGCGGAAGTCGCCGCGGAGGTGAACAATGCCAAGGCGATGAATGCCTTACAATGTGCATCGGAGCCTGAAGATTTCAACAAGATATGCACCTGTAAGAGTGCATATCAGATTTGGAACCAACTCCTAATCTTACACAAAGGAACGAGCAGGGTAAAGCATTCTAAACTCACTGTTGCTAACAAAGAATTCGAGTTATTTCACATGGAACTGGGTGAAAGAATCAAGGAGTACTATGCTCGCTTCGTGGATATAACCAACGAGTTGGAAGCCCTTGGGAAGATCTATACCCAAGAAGAGAATGTCGCTAAGATCATTGACGGACTTCCTTCGAGTTGGGAAAAACGAACTTACGCTATTAAGGAAGGTAATGACATGTCCAAATATACTGTTTTTCAACTAATAGGTACCTTGATGTCATATGAGATACGAAAGGACAGCAAGATCAAGATGCAGGATAAGATGAAGGCATTCTTGAAGCAAGAAGAGCCGAAGAAAAAGGTGATTACTTTCAAGGCCGCTACTACCACTCCTACCGATAGTGAAGAATCGGAAGATGAGTTGGACATGGAATCTTTGGCCCTCATGGCAAAGAAGTTCAACAGGTTCTTCCGAAAAGGTAACTTTAAGAACAAATCTAAAGTTAGTTCTACTAATGCCTCTGCTCCTTTGTGTTTTAAATGCAATAAGCCAGGACACATCAAGGTAGATTGTCCTCTCAACAAACAAAAGGAGAAGTGGAAGGCATCCAAGTTCGACAAGTCACGAAAGTACAAGAAGGAGTACAAGAAAGGGCTTGTCGGCACATTCACTGATTCGGAAGGGGACTCCTCAAGTGGAGAGTCAGATGATGAACAAGTGGAGAAAGCACACATGTGCTTCATGGCAAGAGAGCGACATGATCAAGATACCGCTTCAGATGAAAGCGATGATGAAGGTGAAGAGGTAACTATGGATGACCTAAGATTAGCTAATGAACAAATTTGGTCTAAGTATTCTTAATTGGTAAATAGATATACTAAGATCAAAGATGAGTTAACTAGCCTTCAAACCACACCTAAGCCTATCATCACCAACAATGACACCGTTGTTGAAGCCTTGAGAACTGAGATTGTAAATCTCAAATCTCAACTTGAACATGTTAACCTTGAGGATTCGGATGAACACGAGATAGCCGATTTAATTTCTCGAAACTCAACCTTGAGTATTGAGAATGAGAATCTCAAGTCCCGTGTTTGTGAACTCACAACACAAGTGTCCACTTTGGATACTACAATACTTTCTCTCACTGAGAAATATGAGTCCACAATAGGCCGAATTGAGAAATTCAACAAAGGCAAGGATCATTTGGATAATATTCTGAATGACTTACTTCCGGTCAATCATCATATTGGTTTGGGGTATAAGAAGGAAGATTCATCCAAATCTTCCACCACCTTTGTAAGGCCATCTTCTGAGGCCTCAACTAGTGGGAGTAAACACCCCATGGGTAGTTCATCTACCTATGGTACTTCCATTAAGTACACACCCCCCTTGGAAAGAAACCCACTTTGGGTGGACCTCCAAAGAAGGGTCATGTATTTATGTACACAAATACTATGCCACATAGGAACACACCTCCTACTCCACAAGTTCACTCTTATGATGATTTCTATGCTCCACATCCACGAGTACGTGCACACCAAGTGAGACACACTCACGCACATGTTCCCCCACATGCATATGTCCACCCACATCATTACTACATGAATGATTACCATCATGCACCTTATAGTATGTTGCCACCACCACTTCATTATGTGCCTTATGCTTATCTACCTCATGCATACACTAGGCCACTTTCTCGTAGAACACATGCACCACGTAGAAATCAACAAAACATGCATGTTCCTAATAGGAAAAGGGCTCCCAAGACATTCACTATTTGGGGCCCGAAGGACACAAGCATGCATGAGAAACAAGCGTATATTAATTCTTATTTCATGAATGTTGTGCACAATGATGACTATGTTGGGAATCCAATTGGACTTGGCTTCAAAGTTCTAATCTCTTAGGACCCAATGACCTTGGATACCATGAAACGATATTTTTATCTTCAGGTACTCAAGAAAAAGAAAAGGAGCAACAAATCAAAATTTGGCTCCAAGAATGGTTGGATACTTGATAGCGGGTGCTCAAAACACATGACTGGTAAAGCTATCCGAAGTGGTAACCATTGAAAATGGAAACCAAGTGGTCTTCGGAGACAACGAGAGTGGAACCATCATAGGTGTCGGAAAAGTTGGTCACCCTTCTAAACCCCTTATAAGTGATGCTTACCTTGTTAAAGGCTTAAATCACAATCTAATCTCAATAAGCCAACTTTGTGACAAGGGTTATAAAGTTAGCTTTGAGAAAGGAATATGCCCTATTTTAAGAAATGATGATAATAATGTGCTGTTCTCTGGCACACGCCATAAGGACCTATATATCCTAGATATTCCAAATTCACATGAACAATGTCTTCTTGTCGACACAAGTGAACAACACTTATGGCATCGACGTTTTGGTCATGCGAATTTTGGAACCATTTTCAAACTATCCAAACTAAATTCTATAAAAGGATTCCCTAAGCTTTCTTTTCAAAGAAAAGCTTTTGCGACTCGTGTCAACGAGGCAAACTTCCAAAATCGTCATTCAAACCTAAGAAAAGCATATCCTCTAAACGGCCTCTAGAGCTTTTACATCTAGATCTTTTTGGGCCAACTAGAGTTGCTTCATTAGGGAATGCTCGATATTGGCTTGTCATCGTTGATGAATTTTCTAGATTTACTTGGGTATTTACTTTAATTAATAAAAATGATGCTTTTGAGAACTTCACAGTATTTGTTAAGAAAGTACAAAATCTCATTGGAACCGCCATTGTCCCTATTCGTAGTGATCATGGAGGGGAATTTGAGAATGAGTCTTTCTCAAACTTCTGTGATGAGGTTGGTATTACTCACACCTTTTCTTTCCCTCGCGCACCCCCTCAAAATGGTGTTGTTGAGGGATAGAATAGGACGCTAGTGGAATATGCTCGCACTATGCTTGATGATAGCCAACTTGGCCATCAATTTTGGGCAGAAGCGGTACACACCGCTTGCTATGTGTTTAATAGGATTCTCTTGAGGCCCGGCACTAAACAAACTTGTTATGAATTGTTGTTTGGTAGGTTGCCTCAAGTTAAACATTTTAGACTTTTTGGTGCAAAATGGTTTATCAAAAACACGTATGGTAGTTTGGACAATATTGATCCAAGATCTGATGAGGGGATATTTGTTGGATATTCCTCCCGTAGCAAAGCCTACCGGATATACAACAAAAGAACCTCAACGATCGAGGAATCTCTTCATGTTTCTTTTAATGAAGATTTTGTCCCTCCTAGAATTATCGATGACGATGATTCTATAGAAGCAGGTTGTGATTCTGTTGATATATCTAATGCCATTAATTCTGTTGAAGCTAACCCTACTAATGACTCTCTTGAGAATGTTCCTAGTGACCAGGGTGTTCCCAGAAAGCTTCCAACAGTTCGTGACCATCCCCATGAGCAAATTATTGGCAACATGGAAGATGGCGTCAGAACAAGATCCCAAGTCAACTTCTTCGCTCAGTGTGCCTTTGTCTCTTCCGTAGAGCCAAAGAATATCAATGAAGCGTGCGAAGATAGCTCTTGGATCCTAGCCATGGAAGAGGAGCTCATTCAGTTTGAGAGGAATGAGGTCTGGGAGCTAGTTTTGTTGCCTTTAAAGAACCACAACATTATAGGAACGAAGTGGATCTTCAAGAACAAGACAGACGAGAACCAAAATGTCATCCGGAACAAAGCCCGGTTAGTTGCTCAAGGCTACAGGCAAGAAGAAGGTATTGACTTCGAGGAATCTTTTACACCTGTAGCTAGATTAGAATCTATTAGTCTTTTATTGTCATTTGCATGTCATAAAGATTTCAAACTTTTTCAAATGGACGTAAAGAGTGCGTTTTTAAACGGAGATGTCGTTGAGGAAGTATATGTTTCTCAACCTCCGGGTTTTATAAATAAAAAATTTCCAAATCACGTTTTCAAACTTAAGAAAGCACTTTATGGTTTGAGACAAGCTTCTAGAGCTTGGTATGACCGCCTAAAGAATTTTCTTTTGGATTTGGGTTTCAAAATGGGTGAGGTTGATTCAACGCTTTTTGTTAAGTATGCTAATCATGATATCATTTTAGTTCAAATTTACGTAGATGATATCATTTTCGGTGCTACTAACTTCACTCTTTGCGAAGAGTTTTCTAATGTCATGAAGGATCAGTTCAAGATGAGCCACATGGGTGAACTCAAATATTTTTTAGGACTCCAAATTCGCCAAATAAACGATGGAATCTTCATCCACCAAACCAAGTACACGGTGGAACTGCTAAAGCGATTTGGAATGGAGAATGCTTCTAGCAAGAAGACACCAATGAGCACTACTACACATCTCGATAAAGATACGAGCGGCAAAGATGTAGACATTCGTCTTTATCGAGGTATGATAGGTAGTTTATTATATCTTACTGCTAGTAGGCCTGATATAATGTTTGCAGTATGTGTCTGTGCTAGGTATCAATCACAACATAAGGAATCACACTTAATAGCGGTTAAACATATTTTCCGTTATTTAAGTCACACACTCGACTGCGGATTATTCTATCCAAAGTCAAGCACATATGAGTTAATCTCATATAGTAATACAGATTATGCTGGATGCAAATCCTACAAGAAAAGTATTAGTGGCACTTGCCATTTTATAAGAAATTCTCTTGTCTCTTGGTTTTCTAAGAAGCAGAATTTCGTATCACTTTCTACCACCGAGGCGGAATATATTACCACCGGTGCTGCATGTGCACAGGTTCTTTGGATGAGACACACACTTAAATACTTCGGTACAAACTGTGATACTTGCCCTATCATGGTGGACAACCTAAGTGCAATATGTCTCTCTAAGAATCCAGTACACCACTCCCGTTCCAAACACATAGATGCCCGTCACCATTTTCTAGATGATCATGTAGCTAAAAAGGACATCATTCTAGTGTACGTTGAAACCCAGAAGCAAATCGCCAATATTTTCATGAAACCACTCAAGGAAGATACCTTTGTGTGGTTGCGTCGAGAATTGGGGATTATGGGTGAATCCGAGATTTAGGATTCATAATTTTATATAATCTTGCATGATAATGATTTTCATAAGCTCCTGATTGATTTGTTGTGATATTCTCATTTATGCTGGAGTTATGATTGGTTTTTCGATTTGTGCGTCAGATTTATGATTTTCTGGTTTTATGGGGTAGGATAAGCTCATATGAGAGTGTTTTGATGGGTTGTCCAAGTGCTCTTGAGAAAGAACTCAAAATTTCCTATTCTCAAATTTTTGGACTCACTTAGTCGGTCCCAGTTCATCTCCAGACCGACTAGTTTCACTTCTAGTCGGTTAGACATTGAACTCAGACCGACTAGTTCGTGCCTTAATTTTTGCCTCACTTGATGTCTGCCTTTTAGTCGGTCCAAGTTCATTTGCCGACCGACTAGATTTCATTTTAGTCGGTCAGCATTTGAACTGAGACCGACTGAATAGGCAAGGGCAAACTCGACTTTGGCCCTACTTAAACCGTTTAGCCTCTTTCAACACAGGTTAGAATTCTTTCTAATCGGTGCACCCCTCTTTCCTAAAACCCTAACCCGTCGACCTGCTCAACTTCCTCCGCCGTCCATCGCCTTCTCCGGCCGCATCCCGTCGCCGCCGGTCTCCCTTCTTCCTCCAGGGCCGATCTCCTCCTTCCTAGGGTATCTCCTCTTACTTTCTCTCTGTTTTTAGGGTTCTATTTCGTTCGATTTCTTTTGATTCCTTGTGTTTTTGTGCTGTCTCGACTCGAGTTCATGGCGAGAACTCAAATTTCTATTTGTCCTTTCGGTCCCTCTCCGATGACCATAGATCCTCCATCCAACCCTAATCCACCCATACACCGCACCAAAACTACTCGTCCGACCCCCTCGTCGCCTATCTCTCCTTCATCCTCTTCGCCTCCACTCAAAAAGAAGAGGAATGCCATTTCCAAGCCCAAACCCTCCTCTAAACCCAAGCCCCAGCCTAAGTTCAAGAAAATCTTGACCCCTGGACCCTACCGTGCTCCCTCGCCAACCTCTGGCTCCGACGATGACTATATCCCGGAAACTGAGGCTGCCGATAAGGAGCCTACCCCTCCTCCTCGCACTTCCTCTCGTAAATCCAAGGGGAAGGATCACATTCCCTCTGGTGGGGTGGATATCTCCGTTTGTTGCAATGAGCCGTTGTGCCTAGCCGCCTACAACCGTATCGAGCATTGCCCTTTGATCCTCGAGCACTATGTCCAGTTTGCTGATTTTCCTAAGCTCGCTAATCTCCTATCCTATAGCGGTCTCCTTGAATATCTTCGACATGATCCCAAGGAGAATCCTCATCCTTACCCACGACTCGTCAAACTCTTCTATGCCAATCAAGTTTGGGGTGAGTATGATGATAAGCACTGTATTGAGACCACTGTTCTGGGGACACCCATTGTCCTCGCTGCAGAGATCTTAGGACAGATACTTGGGGTCTCCTCGTCTAGTCTGCTCCCTTCTGACATCTCTATGGATAATATCCATGATCTCGATCAGTCCCTCTTGGCCGACATGTTCCACGTTATTCCTCCCGCCATGATTGGCGTTCCTTCCAAGTCCTTCAAACCGAATACGTGGGTCCTGAATTTGATTCTGAAGTCGTGTCTTCTCCCGAAGTACGGCTCCTCCAGCTTGCCGTCCCATCCCTTCCTGAAGCTCATCTATGCCCTTTTTGATGGGAGAGAGATAAATTGGGCTCGCATCATTTTGGACAAGATGGACTCATTTGAGTGCATCAGGAAGTCGACCAAAGCTGCGCATATTCCCTATCCGTGCCTCTTGACATTGGTCTTTCGTCACTTCGGAGTTCCCCTCCCTCCTGATGATCAGCGTCCCTTGGGTCCTCCCTTAAACACGACCGCCGTCAAGAAGTCTCTTGCGGCCTTGCGTCACGTTCAACGGACCACCCCTTCAGCTCCTCCTCCGTCATCTCGCTCTTCCTCTTCTGCTTCCATGAGCCGTCAGGAGGCTCGTCTTTTGCGATGTGAGGAGATGCTCGTGCGTATCTGTGAGCATTTGGGTGTTGAGATCCCTCCGACAGTCTCTGACGAGGAGGCCATGGATGTTGCTGAGCATGAGGAGCGTGCTACTGCTTCTCCGGCTCATGTCTCCGAGGGTACTTCTGTTTGTGCTTCTTCTGCTCGTGCTCTTGAGAGCACTCCTGCTGCCACCATCTCTTCGGTGGATACCTCCGTTACTCCCGAGACCACCACTCCATCTGCACAGCCTGCTGCTGGTGCAGATCCTGCCTTTGCCTCCTGAGCCTTTCTTGGAGGACTCTCCTTTGCGATCTTTGGATGATCCATCTCATTGAGAGAGAGTGGGGTTAGGATAGATGGGTGGTTGTTTTGTATGTTTTGTGATACTTTTTGATGTATGTTGGGTTGTTGTATGCTGTGCACCATATACTGCTATCTGATGATGATCGATATTTTTTTGGTTAGCGTGCTAATGCTTGTGGGTCTTTCTCTTTCACTTTCTCTATCGGGCATGCACTCCTGTCTATTTGGCGTAGTAGGCCGACTGTCCCCCATGGCCTGTGTATTAGGGCGGCTACTCCTTGGAGTTTATTTTCCGGATTTGTTGTTTTGATGGCCTGTGTATTTGGGTGGCTTCTCCTTGGAGATTTTATTACTGGATTTGTTGTTTTGATGTATTTTGTAACGGTATTACTTAGGGACTGACTGATGGTAGAGAGTGACGACGCCTGTGTCCGCTCCTCTCTCCATTGTGCTTAGTTGCCTTCTGTTCTACCGTATTGTATTTGTATATATTTCTTAATACAGTATCTAACTTACCCTTCAATATATATATAAGAGCGCATATCATTTGCCCGATGCCTTGTGGATGTAAGTGCTAAGAAGCCTATCCCTCACCAAGTGGTTGTGGAGCCTGAAGGTGGAACACCAATTACTATTGAGGTGCATGTTGAAGGAGAACACCCCAGGTGTAGCAATTGTATTTGTTTTGGCCATACTGATAAACAGTGCCCGGATATGATAAAGCCCCCTTCAATCCAAAATAACTCTGGGTTGATCTCTGATATGGGAAATCCGCCTTCTAAGGATAAGGGGATTGTTCCTGATCCTGTGGCTAGTCTGGATATGTTCCCTGAAAACATCCGACTACTTGAGAAGGGATCCTGCTCTCACATTGTTGCAGCTGAGGATGTTCAAAAGTTGGCTCAATGTGTTAACCCACTCCCTGCTGGCCTTGTTGCATCTGCAGGTATGTCTCCCCCAGGCCATCATATTAGCTCGCAAGTTCTTCTTCCACAGGACTCGGTAGCCAATAATAATGAAGGAGTGCCTTCTCCTGAGAGGGAGTCTAATGGGCCGAATGCCCTGGAAGCTTTAGCAGTTGAACCCAGAATTTACATTGCTGAACTAGCGAGGGAGCGTGATACTGGTGATCCATTTGAACCTGAGGCAACCCCTTGTGATGCGGAAGCTACGGTCAATGACACTACCTCCAGTCCAGGTTGTATCCCTCCTAGTAATTTTGAGCATTGCCCTCCGCAAGGTCCTGAGAGCTTGCCGCTCCCAGAGACCCTGACTGTGGAGAATCCTGATTGGGAAGTAGAGTTAACAATTGGTGAGGGCCCTGGTGTTACTGCACAGAAGTTGGCAAGTAAACTACAGCCGGCCACTGTAGGTGGGTCTAGGAGAAGCAGACGTATATGTGATGGGGCTTTGGGGAAGCCAGAGCAAACTGTTATTTGATGAGTATATTCATTTGGAACACCCGGGGGCTTAACAACTCCATTAGGAGAAGAGACCTCCGTGACAGACTCAAGCTGATTCGTCCTTCAGTAGTTATTTTGCTTAAAAATAAGCTGAAAATTGGTAGTACTAAATGGAGACCATGCCTCCTGAAGGATTGGTTATGGTTTGATAACTTCAATTCCCACTCTGGTGACCGTATTCTTATGGGTTTGGACAGCACGGTCTGGCAAGCTGGGGTCCTATCGATTTCTAGCCAACATATCTCTTTAAGATGTAGCAACGGAGGAGGCCTTACTGTGGTTCTTACTGGAGTTTACGGTTCTAATATTCGGAGTGAGCGTCATCAACTATGGGGCTCCCTAGAGGCGGGCGTTAGACTCCATGATGGGGAGAAATGGCTTATTGGCGGAGACTTTAATTGCATTAGATATTCAAATGAGATGGAAGGCGGGCGAAAAATGTGATTTGAATATTTTGGAAGAGTTTAACGATTGCCTTACGAAATGTGGGCTGTCTGATGTTAAATGTTTTGGGCCATCAAAGAGTTGGTGCAACCGTAGACTGGGTGATGAGCGTATCTCAGCTAAACTGGATAGAACTTTATGTAATCAGAGTTGGCTGGATTTATTGCCTGATACCTTCGTGGAATATTTGGATCGCCTCACAAGCGACCATTCACCCATGTTAATCAAAATGCATTCACTGGTATGTTCTCATCCGAAACCCTTCAGGTTTTTAATGCGTGGGCTAAGCTGCCATGTTACAATGAAGTACTGGATTCATCTTGGAACATACATGTCCAAGGATCGGCAATGTACAGATCTTACACCAAGCTCCGGAACACTAAAACCTCTCTCAGGTCCTGGGCAAATAAACTTAAAGTTGAAGATGCTATTTCGGTTTGCAAGACTAATCTCCATGTTTTGCATATGGATCCGAACCTCCATGCTGAATTGAATTTGCAACGCCGTGAGCGAGAACTGAGCTTACATCTTGCTAACCTTATCGAGATAGAAGAGGATATGTTAAGGCAGAAGAACAGACATGATTGGCTAAATCTTGGGGACATCAATTCTAAATTCTTCTATACGGCGATGAAGACTAGGCAGAACCATAATAACCTTGGGCATTTGGTTGCTGCAGATGGGAATCTTTATAATTCCTATGAAGATCTACGTAACAGAGCACCTGACTTCTTTAAGGAACTCTATACTCAATCGAGCTACTGGAATGTATTTCCCAAATTGGTCACTAAATGCATTCTAACTTCTGATGCGGCTTCATGGCTAGAACGGAGAGTTTCCGCTGAAGAAATTAAAGAGGCGGTTTTCCAAATAGGGGTGGATAAATCCCCTGGCCCTGATGGCTTCAATGGATACTTTTTCCACCAAGTTGGGGTACTGTAGGTATGGATTTAACTGATGCAATTCAATCATTTTTCCGCTCTGGTTCTCTAATGCATCCTTTAAACCATACGAATCTTACTTTAGTGCCTAAAGGTATGACTTCATCTGGTTTGGGAGATTATAGACCTATTTCCTGCTGCAATGTTATGTACAAGGTGATCAGTAAAATTATTTGTACTAGGTTAAAAATGGTGGTTCATGAACTTATCTCTCCAAACCAGTTGACGTTTCTTAAAGGCGGGTTATTATCTGATAGTGCTCTTTTAGCCCATGAACAAATCCGAGATTTTAGTAACCCTATGGGCTCCAGGGCATGTCTTAAATTGGATCTAAGGAAAGCTTTTGATAGTATCAACCGTGAATTTATCTATTACATTATGCATTGAATGGGTTTTGGCAGAAGATTTATTTGTTGGATTAAGGAATGTATCTCTACCCCCACTTTTTCGGTGATGATAAATGGTTCCCCTGTGGGGTATTTTGAAGGTAACCGGGGCATCAGACAAGGAGACCCTCTTTCCCCTTTTCTTTTCGTCATTTCTATGGAAGCGTTTTCCTTATTGACAGAAAAATCTATTTCTCAACGTCATATTCTTCCTATGAGACGGACTGGATCCATTACTCACCTCCTCTTTACAGATGATCTCCTCCTATTTTACAGAGCAAACAAGCATACTTTTGTTGGCGTAAAATCATTATTGAAAGAATTCTCAAACCTCACAGGTCTGGAGGTAAATTGGGATAAAAGTACTTCTATTTTCAGCAAGGGCACTAAGGACCCCTTGAGCCTGGCCAATCTACTAGGGGTCAAACAGGGTACTTCTTTCAATACTTATCTTGGGTTACCTCTTTCCTCTAATTACCCTAAGCCGTCCATGTACAGCAGGCTGATTGACAAATGCAGAAAGAGACTTATGGGCTGGACGTCTTCACTCTTATCCATTGCTGGTCGGATTGAGCTTGTTAAAACAGTTATTTTTGGTATGCTCAATTTTTGGATGCAAGCCTACCGTATACCGAAATCCGTATTGTGTTCCATTACTTCTGCATGCAGGAAATTTATTTGGGGATCGTCAAATGTATGGGCTTGGAAAGATGTGTGCAGTCCAAAGGAGGAAGGGGGAGTGGGGTTGCGATCCCTTTATGATCTTAATATGGCTGCCGGTGTGAAACTAACATGGCGTATGTTAGCAACGGATGGACTGTGGGCTACTTATATGAGAAATAATTACAGTGAATCAAAAATTTTCTTTGCAGCCAAGGCAAGGCCTTCTCAATCGGGTACATGGAAATTCTTAATACACTGTAGACGTTTCTCTAAACACCTGATTAAGTGGAACATTGGTGATGGCTCTGCAACCCTATTTTGGCACGATTATTGGCTCCCTACTGGCCCCTTATGTGATTCTCATGACGTCCCTAGTGAGGCATACACCAACAGGGTTTCGGACTACTGGGCTTCTGGGGCGTGGATTAATGACCCCTTATTATCTCCCATCTTGCATTTGCTTCATTAGGGGAAGCCTTCGGTTGGCCAGGACGAGTGGAAATGGGCGGCCAGCTCTAGCTTCAAATACTCGGATGCGTGGGAGGGGACCAGGCGGCATGGGCCAAAATTCGCCTATACCAAGCTTGTTTGGTACACTGGTTGTGTGCCAAAGCTGTCATTAACACTACTCAGATCCTTCCTAAACAAACTTCTGACTAAGGATAAATTAGAACGCTGGGAAGCTACAACGAACTTGACTTATGTTCTATGTGATTCGGATGTTGCTGAGAATATAGGCCATCTCTTCTTCGAATGTGCCTATACCAATTACATCCTTACGAGGAGCCTCCTAAAGTTGGGCGTTACTGTCCCCATTGAGCCTCGACTCCCAAAGGTGGGTGATTACTTTTTGAAGAATTTTGATGGGAAGGATACCTTAAGTATTTTAGCGAAGACTGTTCTCGCAGCTATGGTTTGGCACATCTGGAAAGAAAGAAATTGCAGAATTTTTGATAACGCAAAAAAGCTGAAGACATCTCTTTTTGAAGAAATATCTTCTGACGTCAGGATTATCCTTCGTAATCATGAGCCAGACTCTTCAAGGACTGCTCTTATTATGGAGAGATTGGACTTTACTACTTTTTCATAGTTGTACTTCTTATACATGAGCTTTTGTGCTTGCGGTTTGCTTTTAGAGGTTGAGATTTGTAGTAGAGGGTGACGGCGCCTATGCCCTATCCCCGCTCTGTAATTCCTACTCTCTGAAAACATTCTGCAACATTGTATTTTGTATTTTGTACACTATTTTAATAAAGCAACTCACTAACCTTTCATATATATATATATATATATATATATATATATATATATATATATATATATATATATATATATATATATATATATATATGGGTAAAATGCGCCTGCGCTCGTGCTCAGATGGGATTCCTGCGCTCGACCCCTCCTGACCGTCCGATCCGATCAGCGATCATGGTAATATCTGACCTTTTGGTGCAATTACCAAAACGCCCTTTAAGCTCTTTTCAACGCACCTCTGTACTAAATTACCTTTAAGCCCTTTTGTACTAAAATACAATCGCCACCAATTCTTTTGCTCACTCCCGCGCAAAACGCAGAAGCTGGAGCAATCGCCACCAATTCTTTTGCTCACTCCCGCGCAAAATGCAGAAGCTGGAGTAGATCCCCAGTTTTGCACAAGGTCTTCGATTTCAACAGCCCACGCCTAAGATCGCCCCCAAATCCAGGCCATCACACTCTCGTTGATTCCCCTGTTACTCTCCTCCATCGAGGTAAGGATCGTCATCCGTAATTTGTTGGACATCTCATATTGCTCAACGCGCACAACGGGATAAATTTTTGAAGGGTTTTGCGCGGGGAGTAATTTCCAACCTTTGGACGATTAGTGCTTGAAACTCCTCTCCGCGCACAACGGGTTAAATTTTTGTCCCGTTTTGCGCGGTGAGTAATTTCCAAACTAGCGAAGTGTTGCGATGGAAATTACTCTCTGCGCACAACCCTTCAAACATATCACCCGTTGTGCGCGTTGAGCAATATGAGATGTCCATCAAAACTTACCGAAGCAGCTCATATAGCACAACAACATAGAGCGAATGGCGTACATAATATTGCCCACCACACAAAACGGTTGATATGTTTGATTTTTTGATGGATTTGATCCGGTCATCAAATATGATGGTAACAATTAGATCAGATTGAAAAAGAATAGATATAATACGCAAGGTTTTAACATGATTAGTAATAGTAGTGTGGTTTCAACTAACATGCTGATGATGATCTACTGATACTTGGATAGACATGTATAGCAGTCATGTTGCGTCAATATTACTGATATTTTTACTTGTTTCTAATGTAGAAAATGAAAATCGAAGAGAGTGAACACTTTGTGCATGATCAGGAGATGCCAAATGAGATTGAAGCTGAAAATGACAGTGCAAACAGCGTATATCAAGAGGATAGGCATAATGATAATGAAAAAGGCAGCCCACATGTTAGAATGACATTTCAAACAGAAGAAGATGCGTATCAATTTTATAATACATATGCAGCAATGAAAGGTTTTGCAACCCGAAAGGGATCTACGGGAAAGGGAAAAGATGGCAATACCACGAGGAGGAAGTATACGTGCAACAAAGAAGGGTATAAAAGCTTAAAAGATAAGAGGGAGATAGGGAGGGACGTTAATCGAAGGAAAAACGAGAGAGAAGGCTGTATGGCTCGAATGACAGTTCATAAAATCACCGAAGGAGTATGGCACATAAACTCCTTTAATGATGATCATAATCATGAGTTGATAAAAAGCCCAGCGAAGATCCAGATGCTACGATCACATAAAAGATCGCATATGGACGGAACATGTAGGAATTTAGTTGATCAGATGCGTGGCTGTGGAGTAGGACCTGCAAAGATTGCAAGGATTCTAAATGCCACGAGTAGCAGTAATGTCAATATTACTACGCAACAATGCATTGATCATGGGAAAGTAGAAAGAAAGAACAACATTGGGAAGGAATGCATTAGAGTAATAGAACAATTTATTAAAAGGCAAGCTACAGACTCTCAGTTCTATTGTGCTATTGAGCATGATGAAGAGAATGTATGTAGGATTATATTTTGGGCTGATGGAAGGGCGAGGACATCATACAGCCAGTTTGGAGATGTTGTTGTATTTGATGTCACTTATAAGACAAATAGATTCATGTTGCCTTTTGCACCTTTTACAGGTGTCAATCATCATAAACAGTCTATTTTATTTGGATGTGCTCTTCTTGCTGATAAGAAGGAAGAATCCTTTGTGTGGTTATTCGGACAGTGGTTAACATGTATGTGGGATAAAGCACCAGGAGCGATCATCACCGATCAAGACCTGGCAATATGCAATGCAATCAAAAGAGTTTTTCCAAATACATAACATAGGTATTGCATATGGCATATCAGTCTGCACGAAGATGAGCATCTATGTTCATTGCGGTCTTCTTATAACCCTGAATTTGAAGAAGACTATGCAAACTGGTGTAAGAACAGTCAAAATGTTGAAGAAGCTGAGAATTGTTGGCGCATCTTAATGGAGAAGTACCAAATGGAATTTCAGGAGCCATTGGCAGAAAAACAAAAAAATGAAATGAAAGCCTGGAAGTGGTTGCATACGATGCATGAGAAAGCACATCATTGGATTAAGGCGTACCTACTGGATACTTTCTTTGCGGGTATGAATGTTAATACGATAGAGATTGGTGTAAAAATATATGATTAAAATAAACTCAGCACATGGTATTCATTTCTTGTTTTGTGTGTAGGCATGGCGTCCAGCCAAAGGAGTGAAAGCATGAACGCGTATTTTGATGGATACGTAAACTGTATGACTCCATTATACGAGTTCATTGATCAATATGATAAAGCTGTAAAATTTCAGCGAGACAAAGAGGAGAGAGAAGATACTTTTTGTATGCGGAACAAACCAGAATTTAGCGGCATGCATGAGTTAGAGGTTCATGCCGCAAAGGTATATACTAGAAACATATTTTCCATTTTTCAAAATCGTTTCAAAAATACTTTATACTGTCGGCACGAAAGGGTGAGCACGGATGAGGATACAAGCACGTATAGAGTAACTATGTGGATTGATGGAAAGAGCTACATGCAGAATGTTCAATGCAATATATCTAAGGGAATGTTCAGGTGTACGTGTGCAAGGGCTGTGACTGAAGGTTTGCTATGCACGCAAATTTTATATATGATGAAGCAAAAGTATGATATGCAAGCCATCCCTGAGAGATATATTTTACCCAGGTGGACTCTAAATGCAAGACATAGCATCATGAGTCTTGGGGCCTCGTCGACTAGCACAGTACACGTAGTGCGTCTAACTCAAATTACTCCACTTCAAGCCTGAAGACTTAGTTCATCATTCGATAAAGTCGTGGAGGCGGTAACAAGAGATCCCCTTCTGTTTGATGTCGTCTTTGGGTGGGCAAACAGTTTTTTGGACCAGCATAATATGACTAATAAAGCGCAAACTGCTTCTGAAGAGCCAAGATCACAGGTGGGGTCCAGTGCACCTATCAAACAAGAAGTGGGAGTAAATGATGTCATTATGCATGATCCTGCAAAAGCTAGAACTAAAGGCCGACCACGAGTGGCGTCAAGGATTCCGTCTGGAATACAAGTCTCACAAGAACAAATTCAAACAAGAACCATGACATGCAGTGTTGTAACGACTGGTTTTCATGTATGGATTTTATTATAAATATTTATATATTTGGTTGCTTTCCCTTGTTGTGAATTCCATTTCCGTCTCCGTAGTTTTCAATTCTCGTTCGTTTCGTCGTGATTTTCTAGATTCTTCCGTCGGTCGGCGTGTTTGAAGTAAGTCACTCGTGACAGGCTTCATAACGTCGATATCTTAGAGTTAGAACAAGCCTAGGAGACTTAGGAAACCATCTCGGAGCTTCGCGCTCCATTTCGGAACTTTTGGTGCACGTTAGCCGGTGTAAGAAGGGGCACCGACCGACTAGATGACGATCCAGTCGATCGGAAATCCTTCTTGAACCGACTAGCGGGCTTGAAAAGTTATTCAGGAGTTACTGTTTGTCGTTAGTCGGTCTAAGAACGTTGATTGACCGACTAGGTTGCAAACTAGTCGGTCGGCAATGCTTCTTTAACCGACTAACTCATTTACTATTTTCTTGGTATCAGTACTGTTCATTCTTAGTCGGTCTAAGTTCATCTTTCGACCGACTAGTTGTCAAACTAGTCGGTTAATTTTTATACTCAGACCGACTAATTATTAGTTCTTTTGTACAGTTAAGTTACTGTTTACTCTTAGTCGGTCCAAGAACGTTCATCGACCGACTAGATGCTAAACTAGTCGGTCAGTAGGTGTTCTTTGACCGACTAAATCTTAGTTCAGGTTTTCGACTGGAGCTACTGTTTACACTTAGTCGGTCTGCGTTGATCCACCGACCGACTAGTTCCCAAACTAGTCGGTCAACAGTTGTTCTTTGACCGACTAAGCAGTGCAGGAAACCATAGTTTTGCCCTAGCCGTCACCAAACTCGATAAATACCCCTCCAAACGTTTTCCTCTCCTCCCTCACGACCTAAAACCCTAATTTCTCCCCCATTGAGCCCCCATCTTCCTCAAGCCATTAATCCTTCATCCCAAGCTCATCCTCCATCATCCAAACCCTCCCTTGTCACAACCCATCTCTCATCTTCCCCAAACCTTCATCAAATCCCCAAAATCCACATCAAACCCCATTTATCCAGATTTTTCCCTCATTTCCAGATCTGAGCCGGATCGTTCTTCCGTCGCCGTGGTTGCTCGGCATCGATCCTCCGCTTCTTCACGGTAATACTCGATTCCTTTAGTTTTAGTATAACCCCCATTGACATTTGTGAAACCCTAATAAAATGGATTATTAGAATGTTAGGATCCTAATAAGAAATCGATTTAGAATCATTGTTCTAATGATTGTTTTGCCATAACAGCGATCTATTCCGTAGTTTAGCTTGTGACGATCTTCGTTGCTCGTCAACCCCGGTATCAGGCAAGTGAAACTTGCATCTCTTGGTTTGGGCCATGTCTTAGGCCATTTCCCCTGCTTTAGCGTAAAAGAGACTAGACAGTGAAAGGATAGCCGTCTAGACGCCATTGACCTAGCTTGACAACGAAGCTTGGTCCGTCACCTTCATCATGCTTGTATGTCACGTTTAATTTAAATTAACGGTACGCAAATATCTGTTCATGTCATTGCATAGTGATTGTTCATCGTGATTGCGTAGCACACGCTACCATATTATATTCCTGGCTCGTGTTCCAGAAGCGAGCCCTGTAGTTGGAAACCCCAACGCTCGGATACCGGCTAGGTGCACCCCTATGCCAAATACACTTCCTGGCTCGTGATCCAGAAGCGAGCTCAGTGAGTTGGAAACCCCAACGCTCAACACATATGGGTGGGGTAAGAGATAAGCGGCCACCTGAGCCCCGAGTTGGCCTGATCCGCCACTCCGGCCAGCAGGCGAAATCTCTAGTGTTTCAGTGATAAGTGATCCGTGGATTAGTGATTTGGTAGCTTTTGCTACATCGTGCATGCTTGTCTCTTCCTTTAAACTGTTGCATCATACTTAACTGCCATGTCATTGCTTAATATTATATAAGTGCTAGGTTGTTAGTTACTTTCAGTTTCCTTGCTCAAGTCTTTCCGACTTGCTGACATGTGCCCCTTTCTCTTTTGGGTGACGCATGTTAGACCCTGAGCCTGAGTTGCTTGCTGAGGGTGAGGTGTTTGCGGACGCCGAGCTTGCACCCGTGTTGGACGAGGACTTCGTAGACACTGGAGATCAGTCTTACTGTCTACGTCTGGTTTTGTTAGATTGCATAGGTTGTCGGTGCGTGGCACCTAGTTCGATACTCTGTTATATTTGTGTTTTGTTTGGCCTTGTTCTGGGCCTTTAGACTCTTTCTTTTAGCCTGGTGGCTTTTCTGTGATGTTGAATATTTTGTGGACAAACTGTGGGATTGGTATTTCATATCCGTCTCATATTATTATTATTATTGTTGTTGTTTCGTTTGTAATTACAGGGACCTGCTTATACTAAATTTACGCTTATCAGGCGTGCAGCTTCACAGCTCCACGCTTGAGCGGACCTTCTCACGTCTCGCCTCCATTTTAGGGAAGCGGGTCGTGACAGGTTTTAGTGGTGGCCCATGCAGGTCCTTCTGTAACTACAATTATCGGGATAACGATAATAATATAAGATTGTCCAACGAATAAGTTCGACATCTGAGCCCTAAGCTATGAGTCTAATTGTTTCGTTTTCTGTGTCATTAGATGGCAGGAAGGCGAATCACCCTTGGTGGTGGTAGTGGTGCGCCCCCTCATGACGAGGAGCCTGAGCGGGAGCCCACTAATGGAGAGATGATGCGGATGATGATGCAGATGATGCAAGTTCAGCAGGGTGTGCTTCTGCAGGTGCGGAATGCTCCGGTGGCTCGAGCTGCTCGGGTGGTGGAAGCCCCTCGCCCTGAGCCTGGGGCGAAGCAGTTCAGAGAGCTGGGTCCTGCATATTTTGATGGGATCGAAGGTCCACTAGCTGCTGATGAATGGATGAGGAATATCGAGGACAATCTGAAGATGTCCAAGGTCAACGAAGTTAGTTGGGTTGACTTGGCGAAGCGCCAGCTGAGGGATAATGCCAGGAATTGGTGGGATGCTGAAGAGAAGATGTTGGAGGAGCCGATCATCTGGGCTACCTTCAAGGCCAGATTTGATGGTGAGTTCTTCCCGAAGGCTGCCAGGGAAGAGATGCTGTAGCGTTTTATCGATCTGAAGAAAGGAAGCTCGTCGGTGGACCGGTATCACCAAGAGTTCATGAGGCTGAGTCTGTTTGCACCGAAGATGGTGCAGGACGCTGAGGAGAGAGCTCAGAGGTTCCTGCAGGGACTTGCTTCGGAGCTCCAGAGTTTTGTGACCTCTTCTGACCGGGAATCTTATCAGAAGGTTTTGGTAGCAGCCAAGAGGCAGGAGCTGCTTGTGAACCAGAGGAGGGGGTCTATTGTTGGTGCTGGGAAGAGGCCTGTGGAACAGGCGAGGGCTGTGGTTAGACCTGGATTCAGGCCGAACCAGCCTGTTCAGTTTAAGAGGCCAGGAGGGCCTGTTCGGAGGACTTGCCATTTCTGTGGCAAGGAGGGCCATATCAAGGAATCGTGTAGGAAGTTCTTGGGGCAATGTATTGCTTATGGAGATCCCGCCCATGCTCTCAGGGAGTGCCCAAAGTTGAAGCAAGCTTGGAGGACACCTATTGCTGCCCCGCCGTTGCAGCAGAGAGCTCCAGTGCTCGCTGGTCGTGGGGTACCCCTTGTTCCGCAAGGGCATGCCTTTCGGTAGGTTGTCCCGCCGAGGAGGCAGGCATTTCTGATGACTGAGGAGGAGGTTTTGGCCATGGATGAGGTCATTGCAGGTAATTTTCAATCTAGTTGTTCATTCCCTAATTAGTTGATTGTTAAAATTTTGTTGGTTGCTTGTGTATGAATGTTGCTAGAGTAAGATTTGATTGATTAGACTGTTTGTTGGTGTGGTTTTGGTTTGCACGTTCCCTGCCCGAGTCCTCTTTGACTCAGGTGCGTCGATGTGCATTTTGGCCCAGAGCTTCGTGGAGAAGCATTCCTTGTCGACGTCCCCTCTCTCCAAGAGTTGGAACATCGTTACAGGGAATGGAGTAGTCTCGGTGCATTGTGGGTGCAGTCCTTGCTCTGTGGTGGTTTATGGACATGAGCTTTATGCTGATTTTATTGTCCACAACATCACAAACTACGATGCGGTCTTTGGGATGGATTGGCTTGCGAGCTTCTATGCTACGATTGACTGTCGAAGGAAGAAGGTGGTGTTCGAGATTCCCGGACATCCAGTTTTTGAGTTCAGCCGTGGTAGCAGTTCGCTTGGTCCTGTCAGATTTCGGGCCAAACCGGTGGAGGTTGTGGCTATGCAGATGGAATTGGAGAGGCCAGCGGTGGTGCGAGATTTTGATGACGTCTTCCCCGAGGAGATGTCTGGATTGCCGCCTGATCAAGCTTTAGAGTTTTCTATTGATTTGATTCCAGGTGCGCAGCCGATTTCGAAGGCACCATATCGTATGGCGCCTGCAGAATTGGAAGAGTTGCGGAAGCAGTTGGATGAGCTTATGCAGAAGGGTTACATTAATCCCAGCGTGTCTCCGTGGGGAGCACCGGTGTTGTTGGTGAAGAAGAAGGATGGTTCACGTCGCATGTGCGTAGACTATCGGGAGTTGAATACGGTGACCATCAAGAATAAATACCTGTTGCCTCGCATCGATGATATTTTTGATCAGCTTGGAGGTTCGAGGGTGTTTTCTAAGTTGGATTTGAGGAGTGGTTACCATCAGTTGAAGGTGAAGAAGGATGATGTGCCGAAGACAGCTTTCAGGACGAAGTATGGACACTATGAGTTTGTGGTTATGCCTTTCGGCGTAACTAACGCACCCGCAGTTTTCATGAATCTGATGAACCTGATTTTCTATGACTTTTTGGATAAGTTTGTCGTTATCTTTATTGACGACATTCTGATCTATTCGAAGTCGGAGGAAGAGCATGCCACGCACTTGAGGACGGTGATGGAAATTTTGAGGAAGCATCGGTTGTATGCTAAGTTTTAAAAGTGCGAGTTTTGGCTGGACCGAGTTGCTTTTCTTGGGCATGTGGTAACTGGAGATGGTATTTCAGTGGATCCCGAGAAGATTAGGGTCATCAGAGAGTGGCCTGTTCCGTCGTCAGCATCTGAGATCCGGAGTTTCCTTGGACTTGCTGGTTACTATCGGCGTTTCATTAAGGACTTTTCCCGTATTGCCGAGCCGATGACCAGATTGACGCGGAAGGATATACCTTTTGTTTGGTCGGGTGATTGTGGGAATGCTTTTGGTGTTCTGAGGGAGAGATTGACGACTGCCCCTGTTCTTGCTGTGCCTGATCGCAGCGGTGGATTTGAGATCTTTTGCGATGCTTCTGGCAAGGGTCTCGGTTGTGTGTTGCATCAGCACGGGCATGTTGTGGCATATGCGTCTCGTCAGCTCAAGGTCCATGAGAAGAATTACCCGACGCATGATTTGGAGTTGGCTGCCGTTGTGTTTGCTCTTAAGATTTGGAGGCACTTCTTGTTGAGTGAGAAAGTGAAAATCTTCACCGATCACAAAAGCTTGAAGTATATTTTTACCCAGAAGGAGCTCAACATGCGACAGCGTCGATGGTTGGAGCTTATGGCAGATTATGAGATTGATTTGCAGTATCACCCTGGCAAGGTGAATGTGGTTCCGGATGCTTTGAGTAGGCTTCCCGCGGTAATGATGTTGACCTCGCAGTGGAGATTGCAGCAGGATTTTTGCGAGTCCGGATTGGAAATTGTTCTTCCTGGGGAGGCTTCTTCGTTGATGTACATGCAGGTGCAGTCAACGATCGTGGATCGGATTAAGGAGAGTCAGGCCGGAGATCCGAAATTGGTAAGGATTCGAGGGCAGGTTGAAGCTGGTCTGCGGACTGACTTTTTGATTCATGGGGATGGCTCGCTGAGGTTTGGAGCCAGGTTGTGTGTGCCAGCTGGGAATATCAGAGAGGAGTTGATGGTGGAGGCACACAGTTCGCCGTATTCCGTGCATCCTGGTGGGACCAAGATGTACCAGGATCTTCGTCTGAATTTTTGGTGGCATGGCATGAAGAGGAGTGTAGCTCGGAGTGTAGCCAAGTGCTTGGTTTGCCAGCAAGTGAAGGTGGAGCATCAGCGTACGGCCGGGTTGCTACAACCGCTTCCGATTCCGGAGTGGAAGTGGCAACACATCACTATGGATTTCGTGACTGGACTACCTCGGAGTCCGAAGCAGAATGACGTGATTTGGGTGATCGTGGATCGATTGACCAAATCCGCGCACTTTATTCCATTCCGAGTAGGACAGTCCACTGAAGCGCTAGCAAGGAGATACATGGAGGTAAAATTCTTTTACTCTCCATTTATATTTCCTTCTTCTAGTTTAGATGGTGATGTAACGTGAATCGTGCAGGAGATCGTGCGACTTCATGGAGTCCCTGTGAGCATCGTGTCGGACAGGGACACGAGGTTCACATCTCAGTTCTGGCAGAGTTTGCAGAAGAGCTTGGGTACTCGTCTGAGTTTCAGCACGGCGTACCATCCGCAGACGGATGGCCAGTCCGAGAGGACGATTCAGATTTTGGAAGACATGCTGAGAGCGTGCATGTTGGATTTCAAGGGTTCATGGGAGGACCATCTACACTTGGTGGAGTTCTCTTACAACAACAGCTACCAGGCGTCTATTGGCATGGCGCCTTTCGTCGCCTTGTATGGAAGGAAATGTCGATCGCCATTGAGTTGGGATGACGTTGGTGATCGGGAGCTGTTGGGACCTGAGATGATTGTGGAGGCCGTGGATATCGTCAGGAACATTCGGGAGAGGCTGAGGATCGCTCAGGACCGTTTTAAGCATTGGGCGGATGCTAAACGTCGTCCTTTGGAGTTTCAGCCTGGGGATCATGTGTTTCTGAGGATTTCCCCGAATCGTGGAGTGATTCGTTTTGGGAAGCGAGGGAAGTTGATCTCGCGATACATTGGACCGTTTGATGTTTTGGAGAGGGTCGGCGAGGTAGCTTACCGCTTAGCCTTGCCGCCATCTTTGGAAGGAGTCCATGATGTTTTCCATGTGTCGCAGCTTCGTCGATACATCAGCGATCCGTCTCACGCCGTAGATTTCTCGGAGATCGCCGTTCGCCCAGATTTGACGTATGACCAGCATCCAGTGCAGATTCTGGACAGGCGTCAGAAGTCACTACGGCACAAGGTCGTCGATCTTGTTAGAGTGATGTGGCGGCACGGTTCGCCGGGATAGTCTACTTGGGAGAGAGAAGATGAGATGCGAGAGCGCTACCCACTTTTGTTTCCGGACACGTGAGTGTTGGAAATTCCGAGGACGGAATTTTTCTTAAGTTGGGGAGGATGTAACGACTGGTTTTCATGTATGGATTTTATTATAAATATTTATATATTTGGTTGCTTTCCCTTGTTGTGAATTCCATTTCCGTCTCCGTAGTTTTCAATTCTCGTTCGTTTCGTCGTGATTCTCTAGATTCTTCCGTCGGTCGGCGTGTTTGAAGTAAGTCACTCGTGACGGGCTTCATAACGTCGATATCTTAGAGTTAGAACGAGCCTAGGAGACTTAGGAAACCATCCCGGAGCTTCGCGCTCCATTTCGGAACTTTTGGTGCACGTTAGCCAGTGTAAGAAGGGGCACCGACCGACTAGATGACGATCCAGTCGGTCGAAAAACCTTCTTGAACTGACTAGCGGGCTTGAAAAGTTATTCAGGAGTTACTGTTTGTCGTTAGTCGGTCTAAGAACGTTGATTGACCGACTAGGTTGCAAACTAGTCGGTCGGCAATGCTTCTTTAACCGACTAACTCATTTACTATTTTCTTGGTATCAGTACTGTTCATTCTTAGTCGGTCTAAGTTCATCTTTCGACCGACTAGTTGTCAAACTAGTCGGTTAAGTTTTATACTCAGACCGACTAATTCTTAGTTCTTTTGTACAGTCAAGTTACTGTTTACTCTTAGTCGGTCCAAGAACGTTCATCGACCGACTAGATGCTAAACTAGTCGATCAGTAGTTGTTCTTTGACCGACTAACTCTTAGTTCAGGTTTTCGACTGGAGCTACTGTTTACACTTAGTCGGTCTGCGTTGATCCACCGACCGACTAGTTCCCAAACTAGTCGGTCAACAGTTGTTCTTTGACCGACTAAGCAGTGCAGAAAACCCTAGTTTTGCCCTAGCCGTCACCAAACTCTATAAATACCCCTTCAAACGTTTTCCTCTCCTCCCTCACGACCTAAAACCCTAATTTCTCCCCCATTGAGCCCCCATCTTCCTCAAGCCATTAATCCTTCATCCCAAGCTCATCCCGCATCATCCAAACCCTCCCTTGTCACAACCCATCTCTCATCTTCCCCAAACCTTCATCAAATCCCCAAAATCCACATCAAAACCCATTTCTCTAGATTTTTCCCTCATTTCCAGATCTGAGCCGGATCGTTCTTCCATCGCCGTGGTTGCTCGGCATCGATCCTCCGCTTCTTCACGGTAATACTCGATTCCTTTAGTTTTAGCATAACCCCCATTGACATTTGTGAACCCTAATAAAATGGATTATTAGAATGTTAGGATCCGAATAAGAAATCGATTTAGAATCATTGTTCTAATGATTGTTTTGCCATAACAGCGATCTATTCCGTAGTTTAGCTTGTGACGATCTTCGTTGCTCGTCAACCCCGGTATCAGGCAAGTGAAACTTGCATCTCTTGGTTTGGGCCATGTCTTAGGCCATTTCCCCTGCTTTAGCGTAAAAGAGACTAGACGGTGAAAGGATAGCCGTCTAGACGCCATTGACCTAGCTTGACAACGAAGCTTGGTCCGTCACCTTCATCATGCTTGTATGTCACGTTTAATTTAAATTAACGGTACGCAAATATCTGTTCATGTCATTGCATAATGATTGTTCATCGTGATTGCGTAGCACATGCTACCATATTATATTCCTGGCTCGTGTTCCAGAAGCGAGCCCTGTAGTTGGAAACCCCAACGCTCGGATACCGGCTAGGTGCACCCCTATGCCAAATACACTTCCTGGCTCGTGATCCAGAAGCGAGCTCAGTGAGTTGGAAACCCCAACGCTCGACACATATGGGTGGGGTAAGAGATAAGCGGGCACCTGAGCCCCGAGTTGGCCTGATCCGCCACTCCGGCCAGCAGGCGAAATTTCTAGTGTTTCAGTGATAATAGTGATAAATGAAAATAGTGATAAGTGATCCGTGGATTAGTGATTTGGTAGCTTTTGCTACATCGTGCGTGCTTGTCTCTTCCTTTAAACTGTTGCATCATACTTAACTGCCATGCCATTGCTTAATATTATATAAGTGCTAGGTTGTTAGTTACTTTCAGTTTCCTTGCTCAAGTCTTTCAGACTTGCTGACATGTGCCCCTTTCTCTTTTGGGTGACGCATGTTAGACCCTGAGCCTGAGTTGCTTGCTGAGGGTGAGGTGTTTGCGGATGCCGAGCTTGCGCCCGTGTTGGACGAGGACTTCGTAGACACTGGAGATAAGTCTTAGTGTCTACGTCTTGCTTTGTTAGATTGCTTAGGTTGTCGGTGCGTGGCGCCTAGTTCGATACTCTGTTATATTTGTGTTTTGTTTGGCCTTGTTCTGGGCCTTTAGACTCTTTCTTTTAGCCTGGTGGCTTTTCTAAAATGTTGAATATTTTGTGGACAAACTGTGGGATTGGTATTTCATATCCGTCTCATATTATTATTGTTGTTTTTGTTGTTTCGTTTGCAATTACAGGGACCTGCTTATACTAAATTTACGCTTATCAGGCGTGCAGCTTCACAGCTCCACGCTTGAGCGGACCTTCTCACGTCTCGCCTCCATTTTAGGGAAGCGGGTCGTGACAAGTGTTTGTGCAGAAAAGGGTCATGACATGAGAACTTGTCGTATGAGCACAGCTGGTAGAAATAAGGTATATATGAGCACAGCTGGTTACTATTTTATATACTAGTATAAATTATTGTAACATCATTGCTCCATAATCTCTGTAGAAAAAATCTTCGCCCGATGACTTAACAAGGCTGTGATATGAAGGCCGACATTTTTATATCCTATAGGTAACAATTTTGTATCAGCTTGGAAGAAATATACTACAAGCATCTGTCACGGACATATCAGTGTAAATGGGTTGTAAGTAAACTGGTTCTCTTTAAAAATGGTCATCTGAAAACGGCAGCCTCCTATATTTTTAGTCCAAAATGCAGCCATCGTGGAGTTGAATTAATAGGGCTGGGGGTCCAAATTGAACATTAAAACACTAAGTCTTGGTTATAAGCCTATGAGGATGATGCCTATCATTCGAGACCTATATCCGATGCTGCGGATCTCATATCTTATAATTTCTCTGTTGCTGCAGAACCTGACAATTGTCAAGAAAATTAATGGGATTAAGGAGTAAGAAGCAGAAGCAGCAGAGCTGAAGAGAATGAAGATTCAAGAGAATGAGGCATGTAGCTGTCCGCGATGAGTAATGGTGGGTAATTGTATACAGTTTAGCTCCGCACGCACAACGTTTACAACTTTTACCAGTTGTGCGCGCTGAGCAAAACTTGGTAATTTTACAGGCTTCCTAATAAGCGCACACAACGTTCAATAATGTTACGGATGTGCGCGCGGAGTAATATGGGTAATTGTAAACAGTTAAGCTCCACGTGCACAACGATTAATAACTTTGACGATTATGCTCGTTGAGTAAATGTTGGTAATTGTAGACAGTTGTGCTCAGCTCGCACAACGTTCAATGCTGTTGCCGTTGGTGCGAGCTGAGTAATTGTGGGTACTTCAAGTTAGCATCACGCAATTTTGTAATGTGATGCAATTGCGCCAAATTTAATGACATTGTATTAAGATCTGTATTCCAACATGCTACAACATTTATGCATTCAAATGTACATAACACAACAAAGTAGAAACTACATCTAAACATTTTGCAACATCATAGTTTTTGCCCGACTAAGAAATTAAAGCACTAGACTATACTAAGGATACATGGATTCCCACCATGAAAAAAATTTAAACTTTGTTGCCATTTATGAGCTGCTCCATCAGCTGCATCAGCGTCACTTGCTTCTTTGTATCTTGGCCATCTGTCCCCCTGTCTGCGTCGAAGAAGAATCAGTGATGAACACATAACAAAGAATAATTAAGTAAAAATATTGTACGGGTAGACTTAGAATAAGATAGAACATTTATTATCATCGAGCAGTGATGTCTGCAACGAAGTATCAAAGAACATATACAAGTAGTGAAGAAACGGGTGTGCATGGAAGGTGATAGCTTCAATGACGACAAACAGAACATATGAAGGAGCAAAGAACATCTTCGAATCAATATATATGTGATGTATTCAATTTCTACATCATGTCACTAGACGCTAGTATATTGTCCATCTTTGAGTGTTGAGGACGCAGCAGTGATGAAGGAAAAAATTGAATGTTGTAAAGAAAATATCATATAACTAGAATCAGATACAATAAGATAGAATAATATCATCAAGAAGTGTAGTGGTTGACGAGGGCTTGTGGGAAGGGAAGCCATTTATAGACGACTTTGGATGCCATTGGATGAGGAAGCGACTACAGTAGAGTTACTGGGAGGCAACACAAGAGACCCCGTGAGTCTACAGCAAATTGCTTGTGATTATACAGAAGAATGCCCGTGAATCTACATCATATTGATAGCAGCCAGTGTTGTTCCCAATAATGTATGACCGTGGTGGTGCGCGTTGAGCAAACAAAATAGCTCAACGCGCACAACCGGCAAGAATATGGCCGTTGTGCGCGGAGAGCAAATAATTTTGGAAGATGTTTGCGATGAATAAAATCTTATGTACATTCACGATCACTTCTTTGTAGACTCACGGGGTCTCTTCTGTAGACTCACGGGGTCTCTTCTGTAGACTCATCCTCATCCAAGGGCAGTCTAATTCGTCTATAAAATGGCTTCCCTACGCACAAGCCCTCTTCAACCTCTACACTTCGAGTGATGTTTATCATTCATGAGGAAGGAGTAATGCTACACTCGACTGTAGGCTCATCCTCATCCAAGGGCAGTCCAATTCGTCTATAAATGGCTTCCATACCCATAAATTACATTCAACCACAACACTTCGAGTGCTGTGAAAGGCATGAGAAAGAAGTAACCTTGCTCAAATATTACTCTGACCATATCAAGCAACCCCTTCCCAAACAACCAGAGATCATAGCTTAAACAAACCAGCACCGGTTTGCTGCAGCAGTGAAGATGGCCACCCAACTGAGGTTGAAGCTTTTCATAGACAAGAGGATGAAGAGAGTGTTGTTCGCTGAAGCGGGCAAAGATTTTTTCAATTTCCTCTTCAGCCTTTTGGCCATGCCTGTGGGCTCAGTCATCAAGCTCATCACCAAAGAAAAAGTGGCAGTGGTATGAAAAGCATTTATGTAATGAAGCCCATCATTAAATGTGCTGAAAACTGAATCTCTTGAAAGCTGTATCTATGAAAAATGATTTATCTGGTATTTTAGTTCAAAATGCAGCTAGTGTGGCTTTTAATTCCTAGGTCTGTGGGTACAAACTAAAACTTAATACCCAAAGTTTTAATTATGAGAGTATGAGGATGATGCCTATCATTCGAGAAATCTATATACTGCTGTCGATCTCATATCTTATAATTTATCTGTTACAGCAGGTCACGCCAATTGTCAAGAAATCATTCGAGAAATTGTTTCCATTGATCAAAAATAACTCCAAGTACAACGAACAAAAAGGAGAAACAAAAAAGGGTTCGATCCACCTATGATGCAGAAGCTCGCGAAGAGGCGTCCCAGGCGATTCCTCTTCTACCGAACCAGTAGGGTGACCAGGGACAACCGGATGTCGGGGAAGCATTCTTCGGCCCCGCGCCTCGAACGCTGCCAAACCATCCTAGAAGGACCTCTCGATTTGAGCAGCAAAAATGGCAGAGAACGCCCGGAATCCCTCACGGATAGACTCCGCGATCTTCGGAGCCAGGACATCCCCATAGTCCATCTGGAACTCAGCTACGATCCGACCATGGGCCACTTCCCGTAGGTCGCCTATATCGGCCCAAAGAGCGCCTTTCGCCTTTCTATGCTCCTCCTGGGCGAGGGACAGTGCATCCTCAGCATACTTGGCCGAACTCTTGGCGACAGCCAGAGCCTCCGTCAAACATCCCACCTCCGAGGTGAGCTCTGCAACTCTCAGTTTGAACTGGTGGGCCTCCTTGGCTGATTGCTCAGCCGCCTCAGCCCTCAGGCGCTCCTGCGCCAAGGCCGCCTCAAGACCATCTACATCAACCGGGGAAACCTGCAAGACCGAAGGGATGAATGTCGCCATCAACAAAACAGTCATTGAAGAAAAAAGGGTCCGACATGCTGGATATGCCATACCAGAGAGTCTGCCAGTTTCTCCCTGAAGGAGCGGTCACTCGGAAGGACAGCTGGACTACTCTCACTCCTCTTCTTCTTCCCCTCGGGATCTTCAGACCACGAGTGAGAGCATCTCTTCTTCTCCTCATTCCCGGTTAACACACGGGAACCCTGCTCGACGGCCGCCACGTCCCCCTCTCCGAGGTCGAGACCGGAGGGCGAATCAATCTGATTCGCCACGAAGGGCGAAGATTCGGCCGTGCCCAAGGGCGGATGGTGAGGAACGTTAGGAACGTCTTGACTGAAATCCCGACCCGCCATCTGAGCAAAAAAGATGAAAATCAGGGTAACGAGCAATAGGTAAAGCAGAATTTAAAAGGAGAAAGGCTTTATACTGAAGGTCCCTTCGAATCCAAGCCATCAGTACGGGACACGTGTCAAAGTCTCACAGAGGCGGCACTTCAAATCCCACTCCCCATGGGCGGGAGAATTCGTTCGACTGGCCTTCATTCAATGCGACCCGGTCCCCGGGATATCCGATAAGTATGAACCCTTATCATGTATTCCTAAAAAGACGAGTGTTTTTACGTAGAAAGAAATAAAAGAAGAGAGCAGAAAGAACACTGCATGTAGTACGCACTTGCAGGGAAGTACAAGTAAAACTCCATCACAGATAAAAACACTGAGAAAATAACACAATATTCCATTTTAATGATACATTGATACATCTTATACATACACCAACATCTTCATATTCACAACTCACTCGAAAAAAGAAGGACAAAAGTACAAGTCTCACATCATACATCAAATCATAACACTAACACCCTTAGATGAGGACTATATGCATAAGATGTATTATTTGACACTTTGAATTGATTTTTTTTGTATCTCAATGATTGAATGCACCTCAGTCTTGACATACACTCTGCCTGTTGCATGTGTCGATCCATTGTTGTACACCTTGCATGTTGCACGTGCACGCTTTCACATGTTCATAAGTATAGTTGTTACTTCCTTTACTACAGTAGATGTATATGCCATGACATACACTCTGCCTGCTGACATGCACCATTTCCAAACTTTATGTAAGGACTAGTTGTGACATGGAATTTCTTAACAATTATGCAACGGTGATACGAATAATAAATTTACCCTTTCACATGTAAACGTGGATGAAAAAAAAATGGTTGTGTGCTGTGAGCAATTGTGAGTTTTGAGTGAGCGTGTGCGGAGAGCAATTATAGGGTTTGAGTCGTTTTGTGCGATGAGCAATTACCCCATGCCTTTTCGGGCGCCGTACACGGGTTCAACAGTGGCCCCCGTGATTCGTTCTCGATTAATAACGCGGATCGAGGCCGAATGATGGGTAATTTCCTTTAATAGGGCACGGCATTCGAAGCATCAAATTTGGATTAAGGCCGCCAAAACCTTTCGTCTATCTCAACCGTTGTTTTTGCCAAAATTCCGACACGTGTCGATCATCTTGTCCATTCGTTCACGTAATAAAAGAAATTGGAGGTGAGGCCAATGGCTTTTGCGCTCCGAGGAAATCTCATCATATTATTTCTTCCAGAAACAAAAATGGCAGGAGGAGCATACAGAGAGGTTACTTCAGCGATGGAGCATGCCAATGAAGAAGGCCGTAAGAGGAAGAGGGAAGAGGAGGAAGAGGAGGAATCGAAGGAATCGGGGAACCTCATGCTGGAGTTGGGGGAGGCTGGATGCTCCTCAAGTCAAGCTGCATGGTCTTTGAAGGCGGCTCCTTATGATCCTCGAGTTGGGGGCGCATCGTCCTCCAGCACGCCACACGACAGGTGGCCATACGAGGACATTGTTCCTCCGGTCCCTTCCGTCGGCCCCATATCTCCAGAGTTCGGCCACCTTCTGCAGTCGAACCGCATTGGGTCTGGCCATCATGGGGAGATTCACGGGGAGACCTATCGGCCACCGTACATCGTGGGGACGGTCGAGTCGGCCCTCCTGGACTTTGGGACGGGGGCTCGTCTGGCAGAGAATATCACTCTGCCAAGGGATGTCGATTTCCTGAATGGGGTCGACCTTGAGACGATGGCCAACTGCTTCGTTCGCAGTGGCCTTCAGGTTCGTTGCCAATGTGCATTCCGAATTTTGCTTCCCCTTCTGGTTTTGCGGATTGTCGCCATCTACAGGTGACCATTTCGGGGCAGGTCTGTGCCGCAGGGCACGCGAACTGATCGAGGGGCAGCGCCGGGTGGCGGATGCCGAGAACGAGGCGTCTGAGCTCAGAGCTCAGGTGAAGAAGCTGGAGGAAGATTTGGGGAAGATAATGGCCGCCAAGGCAAGTCGGATTGGGCGGCCTCGGAGATGACATCCAGCCTCGCCACCTTGTCAAGCGCCAAGAAGCAGTTGGAAGATCAGTGGCATAGAGAGCGATCTCAACTCCGAGCTGATCTTGAGGCATCGAGGAAGGAGGTTGCTGACCTTCAGGCCAAGCTTCTCGAGAAGGAGTAAGAGGTCGACGCTTTCAAAGCTCGGGCCACCGCCAAGATGGAAAGGGTGGCAAGAGCGATAATGGACCTCTTTACAGCCGACGGTGCGTCGTCTTCCTAAATTTTGTGAATCGTTACTTTTGTAAGACTGCTGCTCGTGAGCGAGTCATATGTAATTTTTTCAGAATTTAATGAAGGGAATTTTTACAACAGACGCCGAGTGAGAGCGTTTACTTCCTCTCCCCCTGATTCCAGGTCGACACCCAGGAACCCTGTTGGATGGCCGACACGGCCCCGTCACCGAGGACGAGACTGGCGGGAGAATGACCTTCCGTATATGATCGCGATGAGTAATTGTGTGTACTGTGTAATTGTATACAGTTTAGCTCCGAGCGCACAACGGATTGTTAAATAACACCGTTGTGCGCGACGAGCAAAACTCGGTAATTGTAGAAAGCGTTGCTTAGCGCGAACAACTTTCATTTCTGTTGCAAGTTGTGCACGCTGAGCAATTATGTGGGATGATTAATTAGTGTCCAGGGGTAAATGGAAGCTGGTATAAACAAAAGTAACACTTCTACTAAATAAAAGTCAACAGACGATTTCTCGTGAATATACAGAATAATCTTGTACCTCGGGTATTTATTGTATGTATTACACAGATGTTGTTCCCAAATAAAGATCCACTGACGTGCTGAGCGATGAGCATAATCGTTGGCCTCGATCAAAATTTCTAAACGTGCACAACGTTCACGCCGTTTACCAGTTGTGCGCGCTGTGTAAATCTTAGTATATTACTTTCACTAATTTTTCCCATTAAATTTCATTGTTGGAATTTGATTTAAGTAAGCATCAATGTATATATATCACCAATCACAAGTTTGTAATGGGATGCAAATGTATCACATTAAATGACATTGTGTTAAGGTCTGTGTAATGGGCTGCAAATGTATCACATTAAATGACATTGTATTAAGGTCTGAATTCCAACATACTACAACATTTATGCATTCCAATGAACATAACACACCATCTCCGCCGTTCTCTTGTTCGCTGCATCTTCTGCTTTATACTTCTTTGACTCAAGGAACATCCTTTCAATCTCCTCCTGGGTCTACCTGGCACTTATCGTTAGTGATAGTGATCTTATTTTTCTGCACACGTACTTTCCTCTGCAGAGGCATTCAAGATACCGTCGGCATCTATCTCAAGGCAAACAATGACACTTCGAACACCCTTGGGAGCAGGAGGGATACCAGCAAGTACAAACTCCCCTATGAAAAGATAGAATAAATAAGTAAATATAATTAGACTTAGATAGATATAAGATAGAACCGTTGTTATCATCAAGCAGTTATGTATGCAATGAATCTGAACGGAACTTACGAAGGGTCAAAGAATATCTGCAAGTTGGCATGGACGAGAATGAAGCTGTAATGGTTGCAAGAACATCTTTGCCTTCATGTGAGGTTTGCAATGAAGATGAACAGATCATGCGAAGAGGAGTAAAAGAACCTCTTCGCCGCCATATAAACGTGATGTATTCAATTTCTGCATCACGGCACTTGCCACTAGTATATTGGCCATCTTTGTGTGCTGTAGACGACGCACTCATGAACAACAACAAAATTACAAATTTGAAGAAAAAACATTGATTTAGAAGAATCAGAGAGAATCAGATAAAGGATCTATATTCACCTGGGGTAGTGGTTGATGAGGTCTGTGTTGAGTATTGGACTCCCCGGATTTGGTTTTGGATGATGAGCAAACATAAATAAATCGTGAACTAACAATTTGTGAGCGCAGTTATGGAGATCGTCGCCAAAATACCACGTACAACATAAGCGACGTGTCAAGACTTCTCAATGAACGTGATCGTGTGCCTGGAGCTTCGTTGAAGCTCAAGGAGCAATATGGAAGTCAAGAGGAATGAAGATTGAAGCTTTGAAGACGGCTCGTAAGGTTTATTTTATAGTCTTCTAGCTTCATAGATTAGAATGTTAAGCCTTGAGTAGGACTTACTTTATAATCTTCATTTCACTCATATCTTAGAGCTAGGATATTCATAGAAGCCATTAGAAACTTTCCCGAAGCCTATCGCTTCTTCCATCGGCTTCGAGTGCATGTTAGTTGGTTCAAGAAGAGTCACCAACCGACTAGATGACGATTTAGTCGGTCGGCAACTCTACATGAACCGACTAGTTTGCCTTCTCTATATTCAGCTCTTTCCCTGTCTACAGTTAGTCGGTCAAAGAAGAGTCACCGACCGACTAGATGACGATTTAGTCGGTCAGGAGTCCTTCTCAGACCGACTAGTTGTGTACAGTCATTTTCAGCCTAAGCTACTGTTTCGAGTTAGTCGGTCAAAGAACGTTTACCGACCGACTAGTTGAGAAACTAGTCGGTCAGCATTTGTTCTTAGACCGACTAAGTCAACTTGAAGTCAGCCTATTCTATTTCAACGTTAGTCGGTCAAAGAACATTCACCGACCGACTAGTTGTGAAACTAGTCGGTCGGCAAGTCTTCTTAGACCGACTAGTTGTCTTTGCCTGGAACTTCACCTTTTGGCTGTTCACCTCTTAGTCGGTCTACGTTGTATCACCGACCGACTAGTTGATGAACTAGTCGGTCAGTGATCCTTCTTTGACCGACTAGTCTGGTTCAGAAAAGAGCCGTTGGGATCTTTTTGAACTCGTTTTTCCTTGCCCCTATAAATAGATTCCTGATTCATTTCTTGAAGGGGTTAAGCAACATATTGGAGATATTTTCAGATCAAAAGAGAAGAGCTATCAACTCTATTTCCAAGCTCTCTCTTCTCACAAGAATCTCTCCCTCAAGTTCTTGAGTCCTAAATCCTCAAGAGAGATTCTCTCCATTGTGAGCCATTCAAGCTAGAAGCTTGATTCTAGGTCACCATCTCCACCCTAGGCTTCCATTGCTGGTCATCTTCTTGAAGCTAGGGTTTGGTGCCATCTTCCTCCATCAAAATCCTCTTTGCCCTAATTTGGTAAGAAATCTCAAGGCATAGGTATTTTGTTGGTAAGCATTTCATTTCAGTTTTATTTGAATTGTATACTCTCGGTTGTGAGAGGTTTTGCGTGATCCCGGGTTGTGGGAGTCACGGTCATCGATTGTAGGTCGTTTGCACTTGTGAGGTTTTCGCAAGTGGTCATATTGGAAATCTTGAGTTAGGGTTTCTAACTCAAGTATCCGGAAGGGATCCGGGTGGTTGGGACGTATGATCACCGGGAACAAGTCGGGGAGACTTGGGTGGATCCGAACCCATTAAACCATTGTGTTTGCGTTTGCATTATTTCTTGATTATAGTTATTCCGCATCGTTGTTTGTTAATTGCACGATAATTAGGAATAACACTCCTTATTATTTAAAAGTACTATTCACCCCCCCTCTAGTACATGTGCAGTAGCTTCCCAGGGCACTACAATTGGTATCAGAGCCAGGTTCAAAGCTACACATAGCCAAAGTTCAAAGCTATGACGAACAACGACTACAACGTCTTCAGGAACCGCGATGGAGCTTCTTCAGTTATGGAAGGACTATCCTCCGTCAGGCCTCCTCACTTCAACGGTACCAACTACGGGTACTGGAAATGCCGGATGCAAATTTTCCTCCGGAGCGCTTCACTATGGAGAGCCACCATGACGGAGTATGTCGAGCCTTCCGAAGAAAATTTCGCGAAGTGGACTCCCGCGGAGGTCGCCGCGGAAGTAGCAAATGCCAAGGCCATGAATGCCTTGAATTGTGCGTTGGAGCCCGAGGACTTCAACAAGATATGCACATGTAAGAGTGCATATCAAATATGGAACCAACTCCTCATATTGCACGAAGGATCGAGTACGGTAAAAGATTCTAAACTCGTCGTTGCTAATAAAGAATTTGAGTTGTTTCATATGGAGCAGGGCGAAACCATGAAGGAATATTACGCTCGCTTCGTGGATATATCAAACGACTTGGAAGCTCTTGGGAAGGTCTATACCCAAAAGGAGAAAGTCGCGAAGATTATCGACGGTCTTCCATCATGTTGGGAAAAGCGTACCTACGCCATCGAGGAAGGTAATGACATGAATAAATATACCGTCATACAACTAATGGGTACCTTGTTGTCTTACGAGGTACGCAAGGATAGTAAGATCCGGATGAGGGAAAAGATGAAGGCGTACTTGAAGCAAGACGAGCCAAAGAAAAAGGGAATTGCATTCAAGGCCGCTCCATCTACCGATGATGAAGAATCGGAAGACGAATTGGACATGGAATCCATTGCCCGTATGGCAAGGAAGTTCGATCGCTTCCTCCGAGAAGGTATATCTTTGAATAAATCTACAGTTAATTCGACTAATGCTTCTACTCCCGTGTGTTATAAATGCAACAAGCCAGGACACATCAAACCGGATTGTCCTCTCTACAAACACAAGGAGAAGGGGAAAGCATCTAAGTACGACAAGTCGAGAAAGCACAAGAAAGGGCTTGTTGGCACATTCACCGACTCCGAAGAGGATTCCTCAAGTGGAGAGTCGGATGATGGAAGAGTGGAGAAAGCAAAACTTTGCTTCATGGCTAATGAGGCAAAAGATCGAAAGTCCTCCTTCGATGATAGCGAGGATGAAAGCGAGGATGGTAGCGAGGATGAAAACGGAGAACCTACTATTGAAGAAATGAGGTTAGCAAACCAAGAAATTTGGTCTAAATTTACTAAATTAGTAGATAGATATAATAAGACCAAAGATGAACTTGTTAGCCTCCAAACCTCTCCTAAGTCTACCATCACCAACAATGACACCATTGTTGAGACACTTGCCAATGAGAAAGCAAGTTTGCTTACTCATAATGGCTTGTTGAGAAATGAGGTGAAGACCCTCAAATCTCAACTTGAGCATGTTCTTGTTGAGGATTCGGATGAACATGTGATAGCGGATTTGACGTCTCAAAACTCAACTTTGAGTATTGAGAATAAGAATCTCAAATCACGTGTTTATGCACTCACATCGCAAGTATCCACTTTGGATGCTTCTTTGCATTCTCTCAAAGAGAAGTATGAGTGCACGTTAGGCCGTATCAATGATTTCAATAGAGGTAAGGGCCATTTGGATAATATCCTAAATGACTTACTTCCGGCCAAACACCACATTGGCTTGGGGTATAAGATGGGAGACTCATCCAAATCGTCTACAACCTTTGTTAGGCCTACCTCCGACGCCTCAACAAGTGGGAGCAAACTCCCCATTGGTAGTTCTCCTACCAATAGTGCTTCCACTTCGTACACACCCCCGATTGGAAAGAAACCCACTTTGGGTAGACCTCCAAAGAGGGGTCATGCATTTTTGTACTCACATGCTATGCCACGTAGGAACACACATCCTACTCCACCGGTGCATGCTAATATTAATGATGATTTTTATGTTCCGCATCCACGAGCACGTGCGAACACTCATATGAGACACCCACATGCACGTAATCATGCTCATGCACATCCTAATGCTTATGTTCAAACATCTCATCCACATGTGCATGCCTTCTCTCATAATCATCCTTATGCATACACACCTCATGCTTATCCACGTATGTATGCTACACCATATCATGGATCTCGTGCTCATCATAATGCTATTTCTAGATCTCATGCTCCTAGGCCACATGCACCACATAGAAATCAACCTTTTGTGCATGCAACCACTAGGAAGAGGGTTCCCAAAATGTACACTATTTGGGGTCCCAAGAACACTAGCGATGATGCTATGAATGTCTATGTGCAATCCTATATTAGTGATGTTATTTTGAATGATGATTATGTTGGAAAGTCAAGTTCCTCTTGGACTTGGTTTCCGAAGGGTTAGTTCTTTTAACTCTTCAATGCTTGGTACCATGAGTTTATGATCATGTTATGGGTACCAAGGCATATGTTTATAAAATTGATTTTGATTATATTAATTTACGGGTTACAATAATTTTTATTTCGTATTTCAAATTAGTTGTCTAACCCATTGGATCCAAAAGGATTTTTGGATACCAAAATGAAGTTTTTCTAGGTTCAATCCACCGTGGGATACCAACCCTACCAACTCCTTGTTTTGCGAAGACTTTCATTCAAACGGAGTTGATGGTGCTTAGGTAATGCACCAATGTAGGGGGAGCTTAATGTTGTAAGTATGATATTACATTTGGTATCCATGAGGGTTGAATGCATGCTTGGTTAGAGTCTATTTCTTTACATTGGTATCATTTTGTTTCTCCTAGCATGATAAAATTGTGAATGCCATAAATGCTTTGAAATTCATATCTATTTTTGGCATGACATGTTTTAAAAGTTATTATGATGATTTTCGTATTACTTTTATCACCTTGTCACTTCTCATCGCACACTTCACTTAGTTTTGATGTGCTTTTACTTTATGTTCATTTTCGATCGATATTGTGACATTTGATATTCTATGATGTGCACCACTCTTCTGATGGTTCATTCCTTTGTGCACAGTTTATGTATGTCTCTGATATTGATTTCGTCGCTCGACGATTTATTATGAATCAATAGCTTTAGTTGTATGAAAACATAGAATTGTTTTCCATGCACTAAAATAGCTATGAATGTTGATATTGGAGAGTAAATTCATTTCTTCAATAAGTGAATTTACATTTGATATTTTGATGATTTTAGTTTTCGATTTTCAACTATGGTCTCATTGACACGCTTTGATTTTATTCGAATTTTATTTTGGTGTCATATGAAACGTGGTCGTATTCTTAGACTCCCATGCTTAATGAATTATTTGGACATGATTTATTTTCATTGGCTTCCTCCCACTCTTTTTGGATTATGCCAAAGGGGGAGAGACATATAATAATGACATGTGCTAAATGATAATCTACCATGAATCTAACTTGATATGTTAGATTCAGGGGGAGTTAAGATATAAAAATGGATTACAAAATATGGAACTAATGTGTCATCAATGCAGGGGGAGTAAGTATATTTCATTTAGTTCATTGAATTTTAACTTTCCTCGTCTGCTTGATGTATGTGCTTATTATTTCATATGGAACTAATGTGTCATCAATGCAGGGGGAGTAAGTATATTTCATTTAGTTCATTATTTTTGATTATTATTTATGTTGGTTTGTCATCACCAAAAAGGGGGAGAATGTTGAGTATTGGACTCCCCGGATTTGGTTTTGGATGATGAGCAAACATAAATAAATCGTGAACTAACAATTTGTGAGCGCAGTTATGGAGATCGTCGCCAAAATACCACGTACAACATAAGCGACGTGTCAAGACTTCTCAATGAACGTGATCGTGTGCCTGGAGCTTCGTTGAAGCTCAAGGAGCAATATGGAAGTCAAGAGGAATGAAGATTGAAGCTTTGAAGACGGCTCGTAAGGTTTATTTTATAGTCTTCTAGCTTCATAGATTAGAATGTTAAGCCTTGAGTAGGACTTACTTTATAATCTTCATTTCACTCATATCTTAGAGCTAGGATATTCATAGAAGCCATTAGAAACTTTCCCGAAGCCTATCGCTTCTTCCATCGGCTTCGAGTGCATGTTAGTTGGTTCAAGAAGAGTCACCAACCGACTAGATGACGATTTAGTCGGTCGGCAACTCTACATGAACCGACTAGTTTGCCTTCTCTATATTCAGCTCTTTCCCTGTCTACAGTTAGTCGGTCAAAGAAGAGTCACCGACCGACTAGATGACGATTTAGTCGGTCAGGAGTCCTTCTCAGACCGACTAGTTGTGTACAGTCATTTTCAGCCTAAGCTACTGTTTCGAGTTAGTCGGTCAAAGAACGTTTACCGACCGACTAGTTGAGAAACTAGTCGGTCAGCATTTGTTCTTAGACCGACTAAGTCAACTTGAAGTCAGCCTATTCTATTTCGACGTTAGTCGGTCAAAGAACATTCACCGACCGACTAGTTGTGAAACTAGTCGGTCGGCAAGTCTTCTTAGACCGACTAGTTGTCTTTGCCTGGAACTTCACCTTTTGGCTGTTCACCTCTTAGTCGGTCTACGTTGTATCACCGACCGACTAGTTGATGAACTAGTCGGTCAGTGATCCTTCTTTGACCGACTAGTCTGGTTCAGAAAAGAGCCGTTGGGATCTTTTTGAACTCGTTTTTCCTTGCCCCTATAAATAGATTCCTGATTCATTTCTTGAAGGGGTTAAGCAACATATTGGAGATATTTTCAGATCAAAAGAGAAGAGCTATCAACTCTATTTCCAAGCTCTCTCTTCTCACAAGAATCTCTCCCTCAAGTTCTTGAGTCCTAAATCCTCAAGAGAGATTCTCTCCATTGTGAGCCATTCAAGCTAGAAGCTTGATTCTAGGTCACCATCTCCACCCTAGGCTTCCATTGCTGGTCATCTTCTTGAAGCTAGGGTTTGGTGCCATCTTCCTCCATCAAAATCCTCTTTGCCCTAATTTGGTAAGAAATCTCAAGGCATAGGTATTTTGTTGGTAAGCATTTCATTTCAGTTTTATTTGAATTGTATACTCTCGGTTGTGAGAGGTTTTGCGTGATCCCGGGTTGTGGGAGTCACGGTCATCGATTGTAGGTCGTTTGCACTTGTGAGGTTTTCGCAAGTGGTCATATTGGAAATCTTGAGTTAGGGTTTCTAACTCAAGTATCCGGAAGGGATCCGGGTGGTTGGGACGTAGGATCACCGGGAACAAGTCGGGGAGACTTGGGTGGATCCGAACCCATTAAACCATTGTGTTTGCGTTTGCATTATTTCTTGATTATAGTTATTCCGCATCGTTGTTTGTTAATTGCACGATAATTAGGAATAACACTCCTTATTATTTAAAAGTACTATTCACCCCCCCTCTAGTACATGTGCAGTAGCTTCCCAGGGCACTACAGTCTGGTGGGTATGGAAACCATATACAGACGAGTTGGACTGACCAAGTACGAGGATGGAAACAACGTAGAGTAACCGTTCGTGCTCGTGAATATATGGCAGATGGATACCAGCCAGACGTTGTTCCAAATAGTATTCGACTGCGGTGGTGCGCGAAGAGGAAAATTGCTTGAAGGTATACCTTTTTATACTCAACGCACACAACGGTAAAAAAACATCTGGTTTCGATTAGCAAAGAGAAAAATCTAAATACACTGATACTCTTGCGGTGCTTGTCCAAGTTTTTCCAAAAAAAACATACAGCATCATATCAGAAGACAGTAACTGTGACAAATCACAGTATAGTAAATATTTTTGCTTAGTGAACACAAAGGTCACTACTTTTGGACGCAGGGCAGGCTGATTAACTTTGAGCAATGGAATACAGTTTTGCTCATACGACAAGTTCTCATGCCGTGACCGTGTCTCCTGTGGATATTGCAGTTATGAGCAGCTCCAATAGAGATTCTTCACATTTTAGCACTGGTATGAAATGCAATAATGGCACTCGTAAGAAATTCTTCTTAGCATGGATAGAAATGAGGATGCACAGTTTCGGAGAAGATTGCGCAGTTTGAGAGCCGGTACCTTGGTGGCACCTTCAGGCTGATGGCAATGTGAAGCATTCGAAAACATTGTGTGCTTCTTCTGAAGGAGCCAACACCATCGTTGATGATATCTGAAGTAGCAGACTCCATCTTTGATGCCCATATAAATGTGACGAATTCAATTTCAGCATCATGGCAATTGCCGCAAGTTTATTGGCTGGCCATCTTTGTGTGTCGTAGACGAAGCATTCATTAGTAAGAACAAAAATTTAGCATGTAAAAGAAAATTTATTGTATAGGTATAACCATATAGAACACTGTCATCGAGAGGAGTAGTTGTTGACGATGTCTAAAGGGAAGTGAATCACTTTATATAGACGAATTGGAATGGGTATGGTCCGCATGGATGAGGCTGAGACTACAGTTGGGTTACTGTGGGCTACAGAAATTGCTGCTAACAAAATTGATTGCCCTAAGAAAATTGCTCAACGCGCAAAACGGATAACAATACGGCAGTTGTGCGAGTTGAGCAAATTATTTATGTTTATACAATATTACTCATAAATCCATTTATAGCGATGTGACCACCTCAAATCAAACAGCGTGACCCATGAGTATCATACACATAGATATAAGCTGTCTTATCCTGTAAACAGTAAGATATGTGTTTCTTATCACTTAAATGTCTGTACACCCATCAGTCTGAACATTATTTAATTCTCCCCCAATTTTGGGTTTTCTTTATTATTGGGATTTTTTATTGAACGTTGTGCGCGCTGAAGTAATTAATTATGGGAATTTTATATTGAACATTGAGCGCGCAGAGTAATTATTCGTTACGACTGTTTTGCTCAACGCACACAGCTGGGTGTATTTTGATCCATTGTGCACGCTGTATTATATAAGCAAAATGTATACCTTTTTAAATACCCCGCACAATCTGCACTAAGACTCAAATTTAAACAAATCAAAGAAATGTGAATATTTTTGCTGTCTTATTCTGTAAACTGTCGGATATGTGTTGTCTTATCATGTAAATGTCTTTAGACCCATCAATCAACTGCTCCGCATTATATTTGCATCAATTTTGATTTTTTTATCTGGCATGTCAGTCTGAACATTAATTAATTCACCCCCAATTTTGTGTTTTCTTTATTATTGGGATTTTTTATTGAACGTTGTGCGCGCTGAAGATATTAATTATGGGAATTTTGTATTGAACGTTGTGTGTGCAAAGTAATTATTCGTTACGACCATTTTGCTCAACGCGCACAGCTGGGTGTATTTTGATCCGTTGTGCGCGCTGTATTATATATCCAAAATGTATACCTTTTTAAATACCCCGCACGGTGCGCACTAAGACTCAAATTTTAACAAATCAAAGAAATGTGAATATTTTTGCTGTTTTATTCTGTAAACTGTCGGATATGTGTTGTCATATCACTTAAATTTCCTTACACCCATCAATCAACTGCTGCCATTATATTTCTATCAATTTTGATTTTTTTTTTCTGGCATGTCAGTCTGAACAGTAATTAATCTCCCCAAATTTTGTGTTTCTTCTTTATTATTGGGATTTTTTATTGAACGTTGTGCGCGCTGAAGTTATTAATTATGGGGATTTTGTAATGAACGTTGTGCGCGCAGAGTAATTATTCATTACGACCGTTTAACTGAATGCGCACAGCTGGGTGTATTATGTTCCGTTGTGCGCGCTGTATTATATATTCTAAATGTATACCTTTTTATTTACCCCGCACTAAGGGACAAATTTAAACAAATCAAAGAAATGTATATCTTTTTGCTGTCTTATTCTGCAAACAGTCGGATATGTGTTGTGTTATCACTTAAATGTATTGAACGTTGTGCACGCTGATGTAATTAATTATGGGAATTTTGTATTGAACGTTGTGCGCGCAGAGGAATTATTCGTTACGACCGTTTTGCTCAACGCGCACAGCTGGGTGTATTTTGATCCGGTGTGCGCGCTGTATTATATTTTCTAAATGTATACCTTTTTATATACCCCGCACTAAGGATCAAATTTTAACGAACCAAAGAAATGTAGATATTTTTGCTGTCTTATTCTTTAAACAGTCTGATATGTGTTGTCTTATCACTTAAATGTCTTTACACCCATCAATCAACGGCTGCGCATTAGATTTGCTTCAATGGTAATTTTTTTACCTGGCCTATCAGTCTGAACATTAATTAATTCTCCCCCAATTTTGTTTTTCTTCTTTATTATTGGGATTTTTTATTGAACGTTGTGCGCACTGAAGTTATTAATTATGGGGATTTTGTATTGAACGTTGTGCGCGCAGAGTAATTATTCGTTACGTCCATTTTGCTCAACGCGCACAGCTGGGTGTATTTTGATCCGTTGTGTGCGCTGTATTATATATCCAAAATGTATATTTTTTAACAAATCAAAGAAATGTAGATATTTTTGTTGTCCTATTATGTAAACAGTATGATATGTGTTGTCTTATCAATTAAATGTCTTTACACCCATCAATCAACTGATGCGCATCAAATTTTCTTCAATTTTGATTTTTTAAATAATGTCAGACTGAACATTATTTAATTCTCCCCCGATTTTGTGTTTCTTTTATATTTTGGGATTTTTTATTGAACGTTTTGCGCGTAGAGTAATTATTCGTTACGACCGTTTTGCTCAACGCGCCCAGGTGGGTGTAATTTGATCAGTGCTCGCAACCTTACCTTATGTTGCCCATATGACGGGATGATTAACTGTGGGTAATGGAGCATGTAATACAGTTTTGCTCAGCACGCACAACGGTCATGGCATCTGACTGTTGTGTACGATGGTCTATTGTGTTTAATTGCATACAGTTTGGCTCTACGAGCAAAAGGGTCACATCTACGTCCAGTTGTGTGATTTGAGTAATTTTGGATAACCAGATACGGTTTTGCTCAGCACGCACAGCGGTCAAACAAATCGATGTGAACGTTGTGCATGCTAGTAACTGTGTGCACACGTAAATAGTTTATCACAACATATAGCATGAGCCTGTTGTGCGCCCTGGGGAATTTATAGTTCGGTGAACAGTGTTTGATCAGTAATATCTATGTCGGACATTGATTCAAGTAAGCATTAATGTATATATCACATTATATCAATTTTGTATTGTCCTGTAATTGTATCAAATTAAATGACATAGTATTAAGGTCTGAATTCTAACAAACTACAGCATTATGCTTTATAATGTACATAATGCATAAATGTAATTTATAGTTCGGTAAACAATTTTGCTCAGTAATATTCGGACATATATATCACCTATATCATTTTTGTATTGTCCTGCAACTGTATCAAATAAAATGACATTGTATTAGGGTCTGAATTCCAAAATACTACAACATTTATGCATTATTCTGTACATTACACAACAAAGTTGAAACTACAGCTAAACATTTTGCAACTTCACAGTTTGGAACTGGTATGAAATTCAATCACGGGAATATCCTAATGGTACATTGAATCCCACTACGCAAAACTGTTCAGATAGTCATGCTGAACAGCTCAAGCAAGATGGCATTTATATCAGCTCCAATAGCACGCACCATCATCACTAGCATCCAGATCATCCATAACGGTATAAGTAGCCACTCCTTTAACGAAGTTGGCTGATCTGGATTCTTCAGCGCATGCCACTGTATGCGTTGAAGAAGCATCAATTATGAACGATAAAAAGCATATTTAAGTAAAAAAATAGGGTATAAAGACATGCAACTTTACGTTTAGGCACTGATATAAAAATATATCACGGTTGCTTCTTCTCAGAAGAATCCGCTGCTGTAGTAGAACATATGAAGGAGCAAATAACATCTTCCAGTACACGTCAATTGCCGGTAGTATATTGTTCATCTTTGTGTGTTAAAGACGAAGCAGTGATGAACAACGGGATATATTTAGCATTGTAAAGAAAAAATAGTGTATGAAGTAGAAACAGATAGAATCAGTTAGAATACTATCATCAAGAAGTGCAGTGGTTGACAAGGTCTAGTTGGAAGAGAGGCTATTTATAGATGAATTGGACTGGCCCATTGATGAGGACGATATACTACAATAGAGTCACTGTGCGTGATATTGTATTGGACATAAAGACGAGTGAATCTACAACATATTGTTACCAGCCAGATGATGTTCCCAAGAAGGTTTGGCCTTTACGGTGCGCGTTGAGCAAACTTGATGGCCAATAACAAAATTGCTCAACGCGCACAACGGGAAAAATAATGGTTGTTGTGCAAGTTGAGCAAATTATTTATGTTTGTACAATATTACTCATAATGAGACGTTACAAAATGGGACACCATCAAATCCAACAGCGTGACACATGAGTATCATTCACAAAGATATATGGTGTCTTATTCTGTAAACAGTACGATATGTGTTGTCTTTTCACTTATATGTATACTAGATATTTCTCGTGCAAATTGTGCACGGAGCAAAAATAATTCCCCATGAACACGATAGGGAATAACACGTGAAACTGGGAAGGAGAGGAAAGTGTGGGTGTGCGTGTCGTCAGCGTCGGGTGTGCGTGTCGTAAATACGGATGCCAAAAGGACAGGACCTAAATACAAAAGGGGAAGGAGTATGTATCTACACCCATCAATCAACCGACCCGATCTATTTGCTTCAATGTGGATATATTTATTTCGCATGTCAGTCTAAACATTAAATCTCCACCGATTTTGTGATTTTTCTTAATTATTGTGATTTTTTAGTTACGACAGTTTTACAAATCGCTCACAGGTGGGTGAAATTTTAGCAGTTGTGTGAGCTGAATTATGTTTCCGAAAGGTATACCTATTTACACACCGCGTAGGACGGGATGAATAATTATGGGTAATGGATTATGTAATACAGTTTTGCTCAGCCCGCACAACTGTCATGGCATCTGAAGTTTGGTTGCGATGAAATATTGTCGTTTTAATTGCATACTAGCCATAATCCCTGCCCGCGGGAACGGTGCAAAATCTTTGTCCCAAAAAAATATTTGGCCCAAAAAAATATTTCTACAGCCAAAATGGAAAAGAACAACAAAATAGCGTAAAAAAATTTAGAGGCACGGCCGTCTTCGACGAGGGACAATAAATTAGGTGCGGCCGCCTTCGATGCAGAACAACAAATTAGCATCTAAAAATTTAGCGGGCGACTTCGGCGAGGGCGCCTTTTGCGCGAATGGGTTGGTCAAACAGCTTGACGACCATAAAGCTCAGCCCGCCTCTTTGAATGCAATTTCACTGTGTTTTTTTGGGTTTCAAATTTTTTGAGTTGGCCGAAATAAGCTCAGCCAAAATAAAGTTCTATTTCGTTGAGTTTCATTTTCTGTGTGTGTTTTTTGTTGGGTTTCATTTTTTTGGGTCTCGGTTTTTTGGGTCATTTTTTAATGAATGGTATTAAGACTTAAGTGCTAATGCTACCAATTTCAAAAAAGAAAAGCTTTTGTATTCTCACAACTAATTTCTCTACAATGCTTTTGTGTATTCCCAACATATTTTCTCAATCCAAGATATTTCCCCCCAAAACTTGACATGATACTGCCACATAGGACAAATTCAAAAGCTTCCCTCAATTGTAATATAGAATAGTTTGGCTCCGCGCGCAAAAAGGTCACAATTACGTGCAGTTGTGTGAACTGAGTAATTGTGGATAATCAGATACGGGTATGCTCACAGCCCGCACATCGGTCAAACACATTATGTGACCGTTGTGCGCGCTGAGTAATTGTGTGCAAACGTAAATGTTTTATCACAACGTATATCAGGACGGTCACAATTTATGCCCGTTGTGCGCGCTGGGTAAATCATATATCAGTAAAAAGTTTTTAAATATGTAATTTCAATTTCGGACATTGATTCAAGTAAGCATCGATGTATATATCACATATATCAATTTCGTAATGTCATGCAATTGTATCAAATTAAATGACAGTGTATTAAGGTCTGAATTCTATCATACTACAACATTTATACGGTATAATGTACATACCACAACAAATTTGAAACTACATTTCGTACATAATGACATAAAAAACCAAAGAATATCTACCCACAAACACTCTTCTCCATCGATGATCAAAAATACATTATAAGACAAGAGAAAGGCTTGTGCGCCAAAGGCCCGGCCACCTCAAAAACCTGGAGGCGGAGGCGGAGGCGGAGGTGGTGATGGTGGGGCAATAGTACGGATGTCTCTAGGAGAGGGCACCAGAGTCTCCATCTTCTCTTGTATGTTCAACATTATGAGCATCATAGTGTCGAAGTCACTACGAAGAAGTGAGATCGCCAGATTGGTGTTGGAGAGATGGGTTTCAATTTCTCCTAATCTACGAGTAAAGTTCACCAGCTGATGGGAGGAAGACGAAGGAGCAGATGCGGTGCTTACATTGCCTATGAGTATATCCTTAAGCTGATGTTGTTCATATGTAAGTACAGAGACAGACGTAGTAAGCTCCTCGAGTTTGCTACGGAGGTTGTGCAGAACAGAGTCCCGACGGCGAGACATCCCAACCATAGAGAGGAGGCCGTTACTGTTGTCCTCGAGTGGGGATTTTTCAGCCGGAGATGGAACTGATGAACCTGCATGTAAAGGAGGAAACCCAGGAGGAGGCAACAGCACATTGAGTTCACCTTGAGTTGGACCAAGCGAAAGCGAATCATGCAGAATGGGTCTATTGGCCGGGAACGATGAGGGAAGGGGATCATCGTGTTCAGGTGATGGTGAATCATCATCACTAACTCCCCAAGAGTCAGAATAACTCGACTCACGAGATCGTTTTGGAGGCATGAAGAAACCCTAGTACGAAATGCGAGAGTGTTGAGATGAAGAAGAAAACGGAACGACAGACCAAAGGGAAGAGGAATGAAATTTTCCGCGAAACCCCTGGTCTACTGATTCCACATATATATAACGATTGGTTATTTTAATCTCAGCCGCTGGATTACATAGGGAAGTGGAACTGACTAAAATGATCTCATCAGACGGCTGGGGTAAAGCATCCGTTCGAATGGCCAAAAAAATCGTAATGAAGGGCTTACACCGAAACCGAGGTTCAACTTGACTCATTCTCCAGTTTCCACACGTGAACATTGTTGAGAAGAAAGCAGAATCATTTACTATCATCATTACGTAGCTCCAAAAGGAGATTGTACGAGGTGGCGGTTGTACTTTCATCATTACGTGGCATACCGATTGCGTCTCGCAACCGATCTATAAATATCTATTGTTTAGTAGCCACTGCACGTTCAGAAGAGATGTGTATTCAAACGGAAAGTAAATGCCCATGAGGTGCACGTATATCTGTCCAGCCTTGATCGGCTTGGCACCTGATCTATTACCTCGGGCTCCACCTTTACGGCAGTAGTCCTCTCTATTGACAGGGATTCATGATTATCAGGCGGGAACTGATATAATGGAGCCGGTGCAAAGGCAGGAGAGATTTGTATTCAAACGGAAAGTAAATGCCCATGAGGTGCACGTATATCTGTCCAGCCTTGAGCGGCTTGGCCCCCGATCTATTACCTCGGGCTCCACCTTTACGGTAGTAGTCCTCTCTATTGACAGGGATACATGATTATCAGGCGGGAACTGATATAATGGAGCCGGTGCAAAGGCAGAAGCGATGTGTATTCAAACGGAACGTAAATGCCCATGAGGTGCATGTATATCTGTCCAGCCTTGAGCGGCTTGGCACCCGATCTACTACCTCAGGCTCCACCTTTACAGTAGTAGTCCTCTCTATTGACAGGGATTAATGATTATCAGGCGGGAACTGATATAATGGAGCCGGTGCAAAGGCAGAAGCGATGTTTATTCAAACGAAAAGTAAATGCCCATGAGGTGCATGTATATCTGTCCAGCCTTGAGCGGATTGGCACCCGATCTATTACCTCGGGCTCCACCTTTACGGTTGTAGTCCTCTCTATTGACAGGGATTCATGATTATCAGGCGGGAACTGATATAATGGAGCCGGTGCAAAGGCAGAAGCGATGTGTATTCAAACGGAACGTAAATGCCCATGAGGTGCACGTATATCTGTCCAGCCTTGAGCGGCTTGGCACCCGATCTATTACCTCGGGCTTAACCTTTACGACAGCAGTCCTCTCTATTGACAGGGATTCATAATTATCAGGCAGGAATTGATATAATGGAGCCGGTGCAAAGGCAGGAGCGATGTGTATTCAAACGGAAAGTAAATGCCCATGAGGTGCACGTATATCTGTCCAGCCTTGAGCCGATTGGCACCCAATCTATTACCTCAGGCTCCACCTTTATGACAGTAGTCCTCTCTTTTGACAGGGATTCATGATTATCAGGCGGGAACTGATATAATGGAGCCGGTGCAAAGGCAGGAGCGATGTGTATTCAAACGGAAAGTAAATGACCATGAGGTGCACGTATATCTGTCCAGCCTTGAGTGGCTTGACACCCGATCTATTACCTCGGCCTCCACCATTACGGTAGTAATCCTCTCTATTGACATGGATTCATTATTATCAGGCGGGAACTGATATAATGGAGCCGGTGCAAAGACAGAAGCGATGTGTATTCAAATGGAACGTAAATGCCCATGAGGGGCACGTATATCTGTCCAGCCTTGAGCGGCTTGGCACCCGATCTATTACCTCGGGCTCCACCTTTACGGCAGTAGTCCTCTCTATTGACAGGGATTCATGATTATCAGGCAGGAACTGATATAATGGAGCCGGTGCAAAGGCAGGAGCGATGTGTATTCAAACAGAAAGTAAATGCCCATAAGGTGCACGTATATCTGTCCAGCCTTGAGCCGATTGGCACCCGATCTATTACCTCGTGCTCCACCTTTACGGCAGTAGTCCTCTCTATTGACAGTGATTCATGATTAACAGGCGGGAACTGATATAATGGAGCCGGTGCAAGGGCAGGAGCGATGTGTTTTCAAACGGAAAGTAAATGCCCATGAGGTGCACGTATATCTGTCCAGCCTTGAGCGGCTTGGTACCCGATCTATTACATCGGGCTCCACCTTTACGGCAGTAGTTCTCTCTATTGACAGGGATTCATGATTATCAGGCGTGAACTGATATAATGGAGCCGGTGCAAAGGCAGGAGCGATGTGTATTCAAACGGAAAGTAAATGCCCATGAGGTGCACGAATATCTGTCCTGCCTTGAGCAGCTTGGCCCCGACCTATTACCTCGGGCTCCACCTTTACGGCAGTAGTCCTCTCTATTGACAGGGATTCATGATTATCAGGCGGGAACTGATATAATAGAGCCGGTGCAAAGGCAGAAGCGATGTGTATTCAAACGAAACGTAAATGCCCATGAGGTGCACGTATATCTTTACAGCCTTGAGCAGCTTGGAACCCGATCTATTACCTCAGGCTCCACCTTTACGGCAGTAGTCCTCTCTATTGACAGGGATTCACGATTAAGAGGCGGGAACTGATATAATGGAGCCGGTGCAAAGGCAGGACCGATGTGTATTCAAACGGAAAGTAAATGCCCATGAGGTGCACGTATATCTGTCTAGCCTTGAGCCGATTGGCACCCGATCTATTACCTCGGGCTCCACCTTTACGGCAGTAGTCCTGTCTATTGACAGGGATTCATGATTATCAGGCGGGAACTGATATAGTGGAGCCGGTGCAAAGGCAGGAGCGATGTGTATTCAAACGGAAAGTAAATGACCATGAGGTGCACGTATATTTATCCAGCCTTGAACGGCTTGGCACCTGATCTATTACCTCGGGCTCCACCTTTACGGCAGTAGTCCTCTCTATTGACAGGGATTCATGATTAACAGGCGAGAACTGATATAATGTAGCCGGTGCAAAGGCAGGAGCGATGTGTATTCAAACGAAAAGTAAATGCCCATGAGGTGCACGTATATCTGTCTAGCCTTGAGTGGCTTTGCACCCGATCTATTACCTCGGGCTCCACCTTTACGGCAGTAGTCCTCTCTATTGACATGGATTCATGATTATCAGGCGGGAACTGATATAATGGAGCCGGTGCAAAGGCAGGAGCGATGTGTATTCAAATGGAAAGTAAATGACCATGAGGTGCACGTATATCTGTCTAGCCTTGAGCGGCTTGGCACCTGATCTATTACCTCGGGCTCCACCTTTACGGCAGTAGTCCTCTCTATTGACATGTATTCATGATTATCAGGCGGGAACTGATATAATGGAGCCGGTGCAAAGGCAGGAGCGATGTGTATTCAAACGGAAAGTAAATGCCCATGAGTTACACGTATATCTGTCCAGCCTTGAGCGGCTTGGCACCCGATCTATTACCTCGGGCTCCACTTTTACGGCAGTAGTCCTCTCTATTGACAGGAATTCGTAATTAACAGGCGGGAACTGATATAATGGAGCCGGTGCAAAGGCAGGAGCGATGTGTTTTCAAACAGAAAGTAAATGCCCATGAGGTGCACATATATCTGTCCAGCCTTGAGCGGCTTGGCACCCGATCTATTACCTCGGGCTCCACCTTTATTGCAGTAGTCCTCTCTATTGACAGGGATTCATGATTAACAGGCGGGAACTGATATAATGGAGTCGGTGCAAAGGCAGGAGCGATGTGTATTCAAACGGAGTAAATGCCCATGAGGTGCACGTATATCTATCCAGCCTTGAGCGGCCTGGCACCCGATCTATTACCTCGGGCTCCACCTTTACGGCAGTAGTCCTCTCTATTGACAGGGATTCATGTTTATCAGGTGGGAACTGATATAATGGAGCCTGTGCAAAGGCAAAAGCGATGTGTATTCAAACGGTTGTGATCGTCAAGGTAATAGGTGCAGTCAAGAGAAAGGGCTTTCTCCTCTTTTCCAAGAGAGTCTTCAACACACAACACTCTTCTCCTTCAAGTTCTACTTCAAGGCATATGGGATTGTAAGTGTTGCTTTCATAATTTCATAACTTTTGTTATTTGGTTTTGTGCTAGGTTTGCGAGAGCGGTTTGCTTACTCCCAAGTTGTAGGAGTGAAGGACGTCGATTGTATTGGATTTCACTTGTAGGGTTGCTACAAGTGGGTTTAAAGGCAACCTCAAGTTAGGGTTCTAACTTGAGTATCCGGAGGTATCCGGGTGGAAGGGACGTAGGATAACCGGGAACAAGGCAGGAAGTTACTTGGGTAATCCGAACCCTTGAAACATAATTGTGTTTGCATTTGTTTCTTATTTGGGTTTAATTTTAATTCCGCACTATATTTGTTGATCATATATGTGTGAATTTTGTGATATGGTCTCCATGTATGCTATATTCTATATGTGTTGTGATTTGAGACGTTAGTTTTCCTTCGTGTATCTCAATGTTGATATTGGATGTTCATTCCTCTTATCACCTAAGTTTATAATGTGGTTTTATGATTTTTTTGGATTTTATATATATTTAGACTCTTATTTGGCACGATTGTTGTTATTTTACTCCCGCCTTTTGGATAATGCCATAGGGGGATCGAAATAAACAAACAAAATCATAATGAATGTGCTACGTATAGTCTAATAAACAGACATACAAAAACTGGATGTAGGTTGCTACACTGTTTTTTTATACATAGGAGGTTGCTACATTGACTCTCCAAATTTGGATGGCCCAGTAGCAAACCGGCAAAATGATACCAATTTTGCAGGGCGGTTGATGGATGGAAAACGCCATATTTGGCGTGTTGTTGCAGTGTGGTTGGAGATGATATAACCGGCCAACTTCCGCTTAGACTTGTATGGAGTCGTTGAATATAGCTTAATTCACGTTAACTAAATATGGGAAAAAATACCTAATTAAATATCACATCATCTACCATATTTAGTTAAAATATCCCCTACCAACTAGATTCAATAGGGTTGGATAGTGGGGTGTCGAGAATATATTGTGGGGCCCGCTAAACAATATGTTTACCTTCGCGTTCGAATGTTGTTAACTGGGCAATTTGCAGTAGGTTTCGCGTCGTTCTGCTGTGCTGCATTGAAAAATTCTATCTCTTTCCCTCTGTGGGCTCCACTTTCATGTGTTACTATTAATAAGACGAAAAGCGATGGTACGTAGAGATGGATGAGGTGGATGAGGTGAGAGGTTGGTGGGACCACAAACAAGAATTCGACTGGTGTAACGGTCACTTCCGACAGTCCGTATTTTAATGTGTGTTGTTGTTTCGTGTGCGTCGTTTCGCATTTGAATTTTATTATTGTTCTCCGTAGCTCAGATGCATGACTGGACCCCGTATTCACGACCCTCTCGGAGGCGCGATCGTCCATGTACCTTCTTTTAATTTTTGGGCGTCGAGGGACCAATTTGCTATAACTCATCATTAATACTTTTATTTAAATTTTTGGAATTTATAAAGTAGGAATACGTTTTAAAGGAAAAGCATGTTATTATTAATTATACCTTATCTTAAACTAATTATCTAGGATACTGCACTTTCTAAATATCTTAAACTAAATATCTCAGAGCCTAACCCACTAACTATGTAGGATACTGCCACTTTCTTTTATAAAAAAAAGAAAAAAAAAAGAAACAAACCTTCTCTTCTTAATGGGATTCGTTGATTAGTTTATTAAAAAAAGGGGTTTCTTGTCAGGTTCAACCTTAGATCGTTTTACTAGGTACGGTTTCAAAAGAGATTCAATCGTTTTAATATTTTTTTTGAAACAAACCCTTTAAGAAAACAACTGATGGTTGATCATATCCCCCTTAAAATCTTAACAACTTTTTCTCTCTCCCACGTTCACCCACATGCACTGTGGTTACCCTTCTCCCACGTCACCCTCAGCCCTCTCTAAACTATGCTACATAAAAAAAAGGGACCGGGACTTCATCAGATGTCAGCCGCCTACTTCCTCGTCTCCCCCACAAAACCCGAAGCCATGAAACCATCGTTTCCTCAGCGCAACTCCGAGAAACTCACGATAGCCTCACCGCCCCTTGTTCGCTTCTGTCTCCACCCGACGGCCAGCACACGTCGACGAGCCCCACGCTGCCGTCTCCTCGCCGTCGGTGAGCGCTCATCGTCGCCCAGACCGGCCATCCCTCGCACCAGCAACACCCCACTCCGGCCTCCCCTGCGCCGCCTTACTCGCCGGCGCCTCCGACATCGTCGCACCAACCTCGCCTCGCAGCGCCCTCCGACGACTCCTCGTGTCCACACCACGTCTCGCTGATCCCGTCGCCACCACGCCACTGTCCTCCTCCACGAGCCCTCCCTCTCCATGCGCCCAACTCCACGGCGACTTCGACAGCCCAGCACACGCAGCGCCGGTGCCTCCCTCTCACGCCGCTGCTGCCACCATCTCCGATCTCTGACGTCGCTCACAACGCCGCCACTCCGAGTCAGCAGTCTCGGCAACCGTGCATTGCCTCGCCACGCTCGCCTGCGTTGCCAGCGCCTCCATCGCTCGAGCACCATCATACCCTTCTCCGCCGCGTCATCAACGATGAGCCACTTATATGAATATATAAGATCAGTGGGTTATTAGTTGCACTTGTGAACATGCAGTATGTTAGTAAATGCTATCATAATACATAGTCGTATGGTTTATATGCTGTAAACTAGCCCTATACATATATATACACAGTATGTAAGTTGTGCATGCACCTAGGTAAATAAATGAATACTGCATGTAATTTGTTAGTATGTGATAATATTTGATGTTGGTATACATACCCCAATGCATGTGCCCATATAACATATACATATGTATCAGTTAATACAGGCAGTGTTAACCTAACATGGGCAGTACGAGGTTATTATTATTACTATCATTGTTAGTAACCTAACATACATGCTAGCATGCCATGGTACTGTGTATATGTTTTTAGTGTTAGTGGCGGAACATGCTAGTTGTTATAAGGTTAGCATGTGAATATTTATACATATATATAAATAGTTGGTTAATAATTCATTGGCTGGATGTTAAATTCCATCGACGCAGATAAATTGTGCCCCGTTGCTACCACCGGAACACCCTGAACCACTCCGTTCCAGACAAGTATTTACCGCCTCGCTGTCCGGAAGTGTCTCGCTGCGCCACCCGCGGCCGAGGAGTTCCAGACGACGCCGACGTTTCGCCGTTCAGACCCGACTTCCGCTTGTTGGACGACATCACGAGGTTAGTTTCCCTACCGAGTAGTAAAACCCACACCGTAGCTAATCAAAACCTAAACTAAAATTGGTCAACTTGAATTAAATTTACTTTCAGCATCTGTAAAATGTTGCCCACCGTAGGAATGATCGACGATCGGACAATTTTTCTGTGCACATATGGTAGTGGTCGATCTAGGCTGATGAAACACCAAAATGTGACTTTTGACGAATAGGATAGTCCCGATAACCTAGAAACAAACCATAATAGGATTTGATGAAATGGAGACCTGACACCGTCGCCGTGGCGATATTTCAGACGGACTTCCACGGACGAGACGCTTGGACGAGACGCTTCGAGAGGACGACACACTCGCCATCGCAGGCAAGTGTATCCACTTGCACTTTTTGGCCGTGCTTAGGCTTTAGTTGGTTAGAATTGTTAACTGTGAACAAATAGAACCGGACGTGAAATGATAGCGTCCGGGACGACTCCTGACGGCTCAGACTTGACAACGAAGTCTGAGCCTGACAACAACAACTTTAATGCTGTAGGGATATCATGTGTGTGCGTGTGTGTGGACACCCTAGAATAACCCTTCCTGTCTTGTCACGTCCCGTCCTGTCTTGCACAGCCCGCTGGGCAATAGGGCACTCTTCGAGTGATCCCTTGTACAGATTCACAGCCTGCGGGCAATAGGGCACTCTCCAAGTTGAGAGAGTGATCCCTTGTACGGATACACAGCCCGAGGGCAATAGGACACTCTCCAAGCTAGAGAGAGTGATCCCTTGTACGGATTCACAGCCTGCGGGCAATAGGGCACTCGCCAAGCTAGAGCGAGTGATCCCTTGTACTGGTGTCATGTCTTGTCTTGTCTTGGGGTTTGGGGTTGGGTTGAGCGTGCGCACGGCAAGAGGGTCTGATCCCCCTCGAACCGTAAGGCGTGAACCCTTTCGTATCTCACTTGTCTTGTCCTGCCTTGTTTCCGTCACGTCCCGTCTTGTCTTGACACCTGTAGGTTAGTCCCGTAGTTGGTAGCACACGCTACAACTACTACTTGTTGCGCTTTACTTTCTTGCTGCGTTACTTCCTGTTTGTTACTCAGTTATAACCCCAGCATGCTAATCAACCAGTAAAACGTTGTCTAAAAATTGATACACTTGCAGTAAAGTCTAACCCTTCTTGTAGACTTTACCTGACGTACAGTTCCTTTCTCTTGGGTGCTGTACGTCAGGTGCTCAGCCAGAGTTCGTGGACGAGGCAGACTCACTGGAGTACGAGGAGCCAAGGACGTTGATCCAGAGTTCGTGCCTGACGAGGATCAGACCTTGAGGTCATTTAGTCGCCACTTTCTGAGGTTACTACTTTCAGTTGCTTTTAGATAGTTTGTTGCCACGCTTAGGCTTCTTTTTTTAGACTTTGTACTTGTCGGATATTATATCTCTAATTTAATGAATGCATCTTCCTTTCCGTACTTTCTGTTGTTTCGAACTATATTAATGCAAGAACCTGAAAATCTTTTAAAATGGTACCTCTACAGACGCTTATTGGGTCCGAGCTTCTAAAGCTCTGGCCTAAGCGGGCCTCGTCACGTTTCGCTTCCGTCCATTTTGGGAAGCGGGGCGTGACAGGATTTAGTGGTGGCCCATGCAGGTCTTGCAAAAGTTCGGAACAATAAGAGTACCGCATTCATTTAATATCCATGTACAAGTCTAATTAAGTTTTCTTGTCTTAGATGGTAGGAAGACTTAGGTAGACGTCCAGGTTTGATAGTCAGGTGATTTGGTTAAGTTTTAGTCATACTTGTCTTGGGGTTCCTTAGTAGCCCTCACTTGACTCTGACCGTGTTAGATTTCTAGGGTCCTTCTTTTAGTTTAGTCGCTCGCCCAGCTCCATCGACTTCGGGCCCAGCAGAGTGTAACCTTGATTCTCTTAGGAACTTTTCCCCTTAGATCCCGATTGTAGTTAGCTCGTTAAAAAAAGTCATAGCGCCGAGCTCTCCTGATCTTTAGACGACCCGATGATTAGGACCTCTGACTTCTAGCGTCTCTCTGATCATTACATTTCTGCGTTATCGATCGTAGGATCCCATCGTAGCCTCCTTGCATCTTATTCTATGTGTAACCATCATGCGATCATTTTCCTTTCTCCCGATTCGCGTGATCGTTTCCGGACGATTATCGGTGATCCTTCGAATCCCTTCCTTGGCCCATTCTGCTTCCCATAAAGGTATTTTCGAAATTCCTTTATTAAGTTTTTCCTTTTCGCTCAGCTTAAATTCTTCGAAAACCCCTATATTACATATTTTAAAATTCCTTGTTTTTTGGTTGAGTTAAAACTCTTTCCCTGACTGTGAAACCCTCATGGTCATAAATTTCGTTGTTACTATCTCTTATTTATTTTCAAATCGATATCTTTCATATTTTCAGTTTTAAAACCTTGTTAACATTTTGATAATTCAATTTATACTTTTCTGGACTACAAGATCTATTTCTAATCACTTACCGTACCTACTTTAAAAAAAAGAAATATATATATATATATATATATATATATATATATATATATATATATATATATATATATCTAAACTAGAGGGAACTCCAATTATTTTATTATTATTATTATATCAGTTCTATGTTCTTCGTGACCACATTTCAAAATCTTGGTGTAAACTTATTTTCATTTGCAAAACAATCGTTTCTCACCCAACCCATCCTTCTTTCGTCTTATTTTTTTTTCCAAAATTTTAATTTGCTACATCAGCTCACTTTTAAGTATATAAATATATGTATATTTTTAAAAGTATATGATACCATATTTTACACGTAATTCTCCCATTATTAATCTAGTTATTTTGAAGAATATTTTTCGTTCCATCCAACCAATTATCTTATTGCCCCGCCTTACTTGAACTCGTTCCTTTCGATTTATTTCGTTACACTTTGGTTTCCGTTTCCTTTATTTGGTGTAGACATCAGTCCTTGTAGTTGTTTATAGGAGTAGGCCTTTGGTAGGTGATGTTGTCGTGATGCATGAGTATAGGTAGAGTGCGTATACATGTATGAGTGTGTGTTCTTTAGGATCCAGATGATTGCCTTTTGTGTCTTGAATGTGTACTCAGTGTTAACCGTGATATGATTGAAGTTGCCTGAATGACGATATTCATACTTATATGAATAGGGTCATAGCAGGCAAATTCCTTAGACGTAGTTTTTCGCGATTATAGAATAGCTTAACTTTGACTGAATGTGATTGTATCAAAACTTTGTTTTTTTTCTTTTAAACCAAACCTTTAAAGTTTTTGAAATTAGCTCACAAGATCACAAATCAATTATCTTTCCTCATCCATTACCACGACTTCACACGTTTTTCCAAATGTTTTAAAAACTGTGTCACTGGTTTTAAGTTTCCCTTTTCTCTTCTCGTTCTCTCCATTTAGAAATGCTTTGTTTTGGTTGTTATAGTATTGGGATTAGCCATTATTGTTGTAGGATTTGTTTGCGGGTAGGCTCAGGGAGAGATGAGATTCGTTATAGCAATGATTGACCGATTTTGGAACGATAGGATATTGGAATAGATTTCTTTCGGATGAAAAGAATGGGCTGTCCAAGAATTATTTATTAAACCGAAGAGTGGCGGACTCAATGGAGAATTCTGGTTGAATGAGATTATATGCGTGAAGATGAGAACTTATCAGATTTGAGGCTTAGATGAATGGTAGATAGGGATGGCTACAGAGTATGGTAGGAGTTAGGGTGATCTTGAGAGTGAGTAGAGCTTTTATTAGCATCGAGACTTGATTGTTGAGTTGACGTGAGAAGACTTTGGGGGTAACACGACGTGTTGAGACAAATGGATGGTTAGGTAGTCGGACTTAATTGGTAGGGATTAGTTATAGTGAGTAGGATGAGAGGTGATTCTGATAAGTTCAATTATTTGGCGGATAAATTTGTGGGAAGATATGACGAAGAATGCATTGGGGACACGACGATTGTCGATTTGTGAAAAGTGTTATGAGTTAGACAAAGTTCTTGTTTTGGATTGATGATTGACTTGAACATCATTTTAGCGGTTAATTAATATTGGGAAGAGATCGAGGAATTTCAAGATATTATTGAGCGGTGATGTTTAGTGGTGGTATGGTATGAGAAGACGATTATTTTTTTTTTGAGAACTTGGAGTTGGAAATTTGAACAGTAGTGATGGGTTTACGGCTAAGTATTAGGAGGTGAGTTTAGTCGTGGCATTGTCCAGAGAAAAGATGGGTTATGGTGGATTATTTGAGAAACGGTGTTGAAGTTATGTGAATTAGAGATTATCGTGTGGAGGATGGAAGTGATAGGCTTAAGTGCTTATATATATTATTATTATTATTATTATGAGTGATTCCGAGGGCGGAATCATTTCTAAGGTGGACAGAATGTAACGGTCACTTCCGACAGTCCGTATTTTAATGTGTGTTGTTGTTTCGTGTGCGTCGTTTCGCATTTGAATTTTATTATTGTTCTACGTAGCTCAGATGCATGACTGGACCCCGTATTCACGACCCTCTCGGAGGCGCGATCGTCCATGTACCTTCTTTTAATTTTTGGGCGTCGAGGGACCAATTTGCTATAACTCATCATTAATACTTTTATTTAAATTTTTGGAATTTATAAAGTAGGAATACGTTTTAAAGGAAAAGCATGTTATTATTAATTATACCTTATCTTAAACTAATTATCTAGGATACTGCACTTTCTAAATATCTTAAACTAAATATCTCAGAGCCTAACCCACTAACTATGTAGGATACTGCCACTTTCTTTTATAAAAAAAAAGAAAAAAAAAGAAACAAACCTTCTCTTCTTAATGGGATTCGTTGATTAGTTTATTAAAAAAAGGGGTTTCTTGTCAGGTTCAACCTTAGATCGTTTTACTAGGTACGGTTTCAAAAGAGATTCAATCGTTTTAATATTTTTTTTGAAACAAACCCTTTAAGAAAACAACTGATGGTTGATCATATCCCCCTTAAAATCTTAACAACTTTTTCTCTCTCCCACGTTCACCCACATGCACTGTGGTTACCCTTCTCCCACGTCACCCTCAGCCCTCTCTAAACTATGCTACATAAAAAAAAGGGACCGGGTCTTCATCAGATGTCAGCCGCCTACTTCCTCGTCTCCCCCACAAAACCCGAAGCCATGAAACCATCGTTTCCTCAACGCAACTCCGAGAAACTCACGATAGCCTCACCGCCCCTTGTTCGCTTCTGTCTCCACCCGACGGCCAGCACACGTCGACGAGCCCCACGCTGCCGTCTCCTCGCCGTCGGTGAGCGCTCATCGTCGCCCAGACCGGCCATCCCTCGCACCAGCAACACCCCACTCCGGCCTCCCCTGCGCCGCCTTACTCGCCGGCGCCTCCGACTTCGTCGCACCAACCTCGCCTCGCAGCGCCCTCCGACGACTCCTCGTGTCCACACCACGTCTCGCTGATCCCGTCGCCACCACGCCACTGTCCTCCTCCACGAGCCCTCCCTCTCCATGCGCCCAACTCCACGGCGACTTCGACAGCCCAGCACATGCAGCGCCGGTGCCTCCCTCTCACGCCGCTGCTGCCACCATCTCCGATCTCTGACGTCGCTCACAACGCCGCCACTCCGAGTCAGCAGTCTCGGCAACCGTGCATTGCCTCGCCACGCTCGCCTGCGTCGCCAGCGCCTCCATCGCTCGAGCACCATCGTACCCTTCTCCGCCGCGTCATCAACGGTGAGCCACTTATATGAATATATAAGATCAGTGGGTTATTAGTTGCACTTGTGAACATGCAGTATGTTAGTAAATGCTATCATAATACATAGTCGTATGGTTTATATGCTGTAAACTAGCCCTATACATATATATATACAGTATGTAAGTTGTGCATGCACCTAGGTAAATAAATGAATACTGCATGTAATTTGTTAGTATGTGATAATATTTGATGTTGGTATACATACCCCAATGCATGTGCCCATATAACATATACATATGTATCAGTTAATACAGGCAGTGTTAACCTAACATGGGCAGTACGAGGTTATTATTATTACTATCATTGTTAGTAACCTAACATACATGCTAGCATGCCATGGTACTGTGTATATGTTTTTAGTGTTAGTGGCGGAACATGCTAGTTGTTATAAGGTTAGCATGTGAATATTTATACATATATATAAATAGTTGGTTAATAATTCATTGGCTGGATGTTAAATTCCATCGACGCAGATAAATTGTGCCCCGTTGCTACCACCGGAACACCCTGAACCACTCCGTTCCAGACAAGTATTTACCGCCTCGCTGTCCGGAAGTGTCTCGCTGCGCCACCCGCGGCCGAGGAGTTCCAGACGACGCCGACGTTTCGCCGTTCAGACCCGACTTCCGCTTGTTGGACGACATCACGAGGTTAGTTTCCCTAACGAGTAGTAAAACCCACACCGTAGCTAATCAAAACCTAAACTAAAATTGGTCAACTTGAATTAAATTTACTTTCAGCATCTGTAAAATGTTGCCCACCGTAGGAATGATCGACGATCGGACAATTTTTCTGTGCACATATGGTAGTGGTCGATCTAGGCTGATGAAACACCAAAATGTGACTTTTGACGAATAGGATTGTCCCGATAACCTAGAAACAAACCATAATAGGATTTGATGAAATGGAGACCTGACACCGTCGCCGTGGCGATATTTCAGACGGACTTCCACGGACGAGACGCTTGGACGAGACGCTTCGAGAGGACGACACACTCGCCATCGCAGGCAAGTGTATCCACTTGCACTTTTTGGCCGTGCTTAGGCTTTAGTTGGTTAGAATTGTTAACTGTGAACAAATAGAACCGGACGTGAAATGATAGCGTCCGGGACGACTCCTGACGGCTCAGACTTGACAACGAAGTCTGAGCCTGACAACAACAACTTTAATGCTGTAGGGCTATCATGTGTGTGCGTGTGTGTGGACACCCTAGAATAACCCTTCCTGTCTTGTCACGTCCCGTCCTGTCTTGCACAGCCCGCTGGGCAATAGGGCACTCTTCGAGTGATCCCTTGTACAGATTCACAGCCTGCGGGCAATAGGGCACTCTCCAAGTTGAGAGAGTGATCCCTTGTACGGATACACAGCCCGAGGGCAATAGGACACTCTCCAAGCTAGAGAGAGTGATCCCTTGTACGGATTCACAGCCTGCGGGCAATAGGGCACTCGCCAAGCTAGAGCGAGTGATCCCTTGTACTGGTGTCATGTCTTGTCTTGTCTTGGGGTTTGGGGTTGGGTTGAGCGTGCGCACGGCAAGAGGGTCTGATCCCCCTCGAACCGTAAGGCGTGAACCCTTTCGTATCTCACTTGTCTTGTCCTGCCTTGTTTCCGTCACGTCCCGTCTTGTCTTGACACCTGTAGGTTAGTCCCGTAGTTGGTAGCACACGCTACAACTACTACTTGTTGCGCTTTACTTTCCTGCTGCGTTACTTCCTGTTTGTTACTCAGTTATAACCCCAGCATGCTAATCAACCAGTAAAACGTTGTCTAAAAATTGATACACTTGCAGTAAAGTCTAACCCTTCTTGTAGACTTTACCTGACGTACAGTTCCTTTCTCTTGGGTGCTGTACGTCAGGTGCTCAGCCAGAGTTCGTGGACGAGGCAGACTCACTGGAGTACGAGGAGCCAAGGACGTTGATCCAGAGTTCGTGCCTGACGAGGATCAGACCTTGAGGTCATTTAGTCGCCACTTTCTGAGGTTACTACTTTCAGTTGCTTTTAGATAGTTTGTTGCCACGCTTAGGCTTCTTTTTTTAGACTTTGTACTTGTCGGATATTATATCTCTAATTTAATGAATGCATCTTCCTTTCCGTACTTTCTGTTGTTTCGAACTATATTAATGCAAGAACCTGAAAATCTTTTAAAATGGTACCTCTACAGACGCTTATTGGGTCCGAGCTTCTAAAGCTCTGGCCTAAGCGGGCCTCGTCACGTTTCGCTTCCGTCCATTTTGGGAAGCGGGGCGTGACAACTGGTCATCTACTCATCCATCAGCCGAATTTGCTGGTACTTTGTTTGTGAAATTTTTTTCTCGTAAGCGCCATATCAGCGAATATTTGTATCCATTGTGACAAGTAAAACATAGTCGTTTAATATATCTCCTCACACAATTGTATACAGTAATGCCATTTGTGCGCGATGAGGAAAATTCGTATAATAATCCAAATATTCGACCGCGCACAACTATCCCTCATTTACGCATATACTGCGCGTGACTAAATTATGTTTGCTCACCGCGCACAACGGTTCAAATTTTGCCCCGTTTTGCGTGCTCAATAATTAATCCTCCGTTTATTTATACTTGTAATAACAAATGGAAGAGCGAGAGAGTCAAGAATCAAGATGGCCACCCATAATGCCGGACCCGTCAAAAAATTTGAGTTGCCACCAAACTCGGAGTATTAATGTAGCAGACCGTAAAAAACCCCGTAAAGACCCCAGAAAACCCTGCCATGCGTCCGGTCAAGTGGAGGATATTTATCCCGCCAAATTTGGGGATACATCACAATTCGCCTTGATTTGTGCCTTCACTGCAGATATAGCTGAGAAATCATCTCAGTGGGACGAAGAAACTTTGCAAGGCCAGTCTTCAGAGGGAAGAAAAGACGGTGACGTAGATGTTAACCGTTCCCTTCATGACAGGGGGGATGTGCGGCCGCAGTTGCCTGAGACTCCTCTAAGGGATACGTGGCCATGGGGAGGTCTTGTTCCGGCAGGCTATGTCCCCCCGGCGTACGAGGGGGCATTGCTGTTGAATCCGCCCACTAAAGTTCCATCGGAAGGTACTAGGGGGAACCGTCACCGACCCTTCTTCCCCGTCTGGGACGGTGAGTCTGCATTGGTGGATAGGGGGTGGCCAGTCGGTTGGTGGAGAACTCTATCCTTCCCACTGACCAACGTGTCCTGGGTCAAATTGACATTGAAAGGCTCGCTAACTCAGTCGTTTATGGCAGTTACCAGGTTAAGTACTAATGTCGTCTCGTTGTGCTGTTGCCTTACTCTTACAGTCTTACTTATCCATGATTCCCTGCAGACATCATTGGTCGGGGCGGAATTGCGTCACCGAGTGGTGCAATTGTTGAATGCCGAGCGGAAAAAGGCGGTTTCATTCGAATCTCAACTTAAGGATTTGAAGGAGCAACTGATGAAAGAGAGAGACCGCAGATCTCAGGCGGAGTGGGAGGTTGCGAAAGCTAAAGATCGGGCGGCCTCTATGTCAGCGGTTCGGAAGAGCTCCGAAGAGCGATGGTACGTAGAGAAGAGCAGTCTCCTGGCTCGTATAGCCGAGTTGGAGAGAAACTAGCTTCCTCCAAACTCGATTACAGACGTGAGGCATGAGGTTGAGGTGAGGAAGCGTCAGCGATCTGGTCGGGAGTTCGGTGGATGATCGGCCCAAATGTAGGACGGTTTGGCTACCAACGCGCCCTCCAGCGAGGCGTCTGTGTGAATCGTGGCATCTTAGTACACCAAATGTTTTTTATATTTTGAGAGGTGAACATGTGATGGTTTATGCGTTAGTAATGAACCCCGAACATTCAATTGGCAATGAACACCGTCTGGTGCAGTCTTTTACCGCTTGTTAGTATAAATATCTGTTTGCCAACCATTAGCGATCTTCGTACACCGATTGCTTAATTTCTTGTGGCTATTAAAACTATTAGCATACATCCATCACAGAAATGGACAAGGATGGTGTGAAATATCGAAGTTGCCCGGGAATATACTTAGTGCACGTGAACTGCGTTGGAATTGAGCTTAGCATCACAGTGTACCAGATATACAATTTTTTTCTCATTGCTCACACCGGTCCCACCTTTTACCTGATGTGTATGGATGAATCTGATTTGTCAGTGTGTTTCATTGGAGTCATTTTCTGCAGCATTCACATAGCCTCTACATGCATCGAGATTGTTACGTATAGAGTTTTCCTTTAAACAAACTTGGGATATTGGACTTATGCCATAAATTCAAGTAGACCATCGTCAAGGAGACAAAGATTCAAGAATACGCAGAGGTGGAAATCACTTCATGCAACATAAATAACATATTTAATGCAGTATATGGTCTTCAACATCAATAACATACCAAAGCACAAAATTATGAGTCCAACTCTTAGCATTCTCCTTTATGTCCGTTGTGTGCGGTGAGCAAATTTTTAATGCTGTAACATAAATTGCTCAAAGCGCACAACGGGCAAAATTATGCCAGTCGTGCGAATTTAGCAACTGTATCCCATAACATAAATGTTCAACGCGCACAACAAGCAAAGACATGATGGCGCGTTGAGTTCCCGTTGTGCAGAAATCCCATAAATTTTGTACAAAAATCCCAAAAATTTAAGTATATTCTTTCATTATAAACTCGGACACTACATTTGTACAAAATTATACATTCAACCAACTGATGATACAGTAATTACAGTGGGAGATTTGCCTACATCTTTATAGATTAATGTCTCGAATTATCGCATCCTCTCTTCAAGGCCTTCCACCCATCCTTTGGCCGCAGGCAGGCGGTTAGCCTTCCAATGCCTTATTACCGGTGGGACCGGGCTTCTATCTTTAAGTTGAATCTTTACAAAGTGATTATTATTTACAAAACCTATGGTGAAGGGACCACGTTTCGTACCTTGGTCTGGTCCTGATCTTAACGGAAAAAATGAAAGACATTGTTGCATTGACAGCAGATGTATTACACAGTTATAACGACTTGAGATTATATGTCCAACTTCAGGGAATGTCATCCAATATTGCATCGGGGGGTGGTCACCCATATAGTTAATTGACACTACCTGTTCTTGTGCACTTTCCTCACCCATCACCTTTGAGTCGCATCATAGTGGTCACGCAGCTCTTGAAGCAACTCTCTTCTGACCACCTTCCACTGGTCCTCTCCCATCCCTAGATGTGAAGATATAGCCATGTAACCACAGTTTCCATCTGGCTTCACATCTGTGACGTTCGATATATATTTGGCGATTGCAGCGGGGAATTGATCAAGATAAGGTATGCCTCCTTGAACGGCTCTAGCGTCCTTAGCTTCATAATTTGCTGAGGCAAATGAAGCTGTAGCAGAAACCACAGTCATACTGCCAGATGTCGCGGCTTTGACAGTTAGTTTCTTTCTAGCAAGTTGAGGAGGAATTGGTGGGGCAGACGTATTTTTGATCCTTTGGGACCGTCTCGGCTGGACACGGCCGACGCTTTCTTGTTTCGATGAGACTTCAGTTGGAATTTGAGCAGAGCAACTAGCCGCATCGGATAAGACATGATCGAAATGAGCAGGATGAATGGGGTGGCTGTATCTTCATTTGTCAAATTATTATACCTTTTTCTTATTCCATTGAACACGACATTAACTTGCGGCTCTGTAATCAGATTTGTCGCCGGGGTAGCTAGCTCCTTCAACTTAATTAACAACTCCTGCTTCATCGGCCCATCAAGTTGAGCATAGAGCTTGTGTATGCGCTCTAATTCAGCATGTATAAGCCCATCTTCTTCAGACATCAATTCCGTCTTAGCCTCCATGTCTAGCTGCTTCCAATGAGAATTTACAGCATCTAAGGAATGGGGCGATTTTCCCTTGTGAATTCACCAATCTCATTGGCACATGGTACACCATAAATCATTCTAGCTAGATAATCACCTGTGCATTGGTCCGTTCACATAGGGTCAGATTTATCAGCTTCCACAGACATTATCTTCAACGCCGCAGCGGCTGTAAATCCTATCAGCTCCCTGAACAAGAACCCATGCACATTATGTTGCAACATGATCTTAGATTTCTCGAATAATGCCTTGATCTCGATATGCTGCCCCTCTAATGATTCATGTATGGTTGGCCAAAAAGCGGATAAACTGAAGGCCGATGAACCCAATGCCTTTTTAAGCTTAGAATGTTCAGTCTGGGCTCTTTTGGTCTGCGCTCTGTTGGTACTGACAATTCCAAATTGCAGATTGCCATCTGTCCATACAGAAATAAACTTCTCCTTGTACTTGTCCAACCAAGATGTCTTGACATAGCTCACGACCCTTATGTAATCTTTGTACACGGTCTCCAATGCCTTCAGTTTAGCAACATACTCCTCCTTACGTGCCCCCACCAATAAATTCCAGCTAGAGATGAAACCTAACCATTTTTCTTGATCTTCAAAAGAGGGCTGGCAATTTTTGGCAATATTTTTGGATATGTGCATTCTACATAATTGGTGCACCGCAAGTGGAAATTCATGGCCAATGGCATTCATAAGTGCTGGCTCCAGTGCTGTCAAAATTACACGTGGCATCCTGTATCCATGTAGAAAAGAGCGCAACTTCCCCAAGGCCCACAAGTAGTTCTCCTCACGTACGACCTCCGTGTAACAAAATGCGGCTGCGAACTGAATATCTGTGGACGTCACCCCATACATCTCCATCAATGGTGGCCTGTTGCGGTTGGTCTTCAACGCGCAGTCCATAACCAGAATCTCTGGAAATTTTCGTAATAACTCAACCGACTGCGGATGTGCCCAAAATATAGTCCTCACTGCATTTGTCACTTCGTCCACTTCATGATACACAATGTAATTACGCTGTGTCACTAGATTAAGGAATAGCTGCATTTCTGCTCTCCAGGCCATTTCCCCTGCCTTCATCCTCTGTCTGGCTTTATAAATAGTGTTGATTGTGGTAGATGTTGCATTATCCTTTTCCTTCAGGTATTTCATGATTTCCCTTGGCCTAAGCAATCTATTTGACAAGTCTCTCATCGTGGCCATCTCCCCCCCTCCGAACCTCCTCTCATCTGGATGTCGCTCGATGTACATTGCGGGTTTATGGTTGTGATTGCCACGTACAACTGTCAAAATCCACTTATCTGTTGCCACACCATTAGCCCTCAAGTAGAAGGGACATGAACACTTCTTGCTTCGAGTTGATTTTTTGGCCGATATATCCGGCCTGTGTGGCCGATATGTCCCACTTCTTTCACAACAAAAATAATAAGTTTGGACCCTATTGCCCTTTGTACTCATATTTGATGATTTTGTAACAACCAAATTCCCGGTTTTCACACCGACCGCTTTTACCCATTTACCAAGCTCTTCTATGCTGGGGAAAATTTTATTTGTTGTGAACTGATTTGTATAATCTTCATTAACCTCTGAGCCTTCAATAATACGCTGAATTAAGTACCAGATACCAATATAGTCACTAAATGTTTTGCTTTATTTTCTAGTAAATTAGTCAGTTAACAAAGCAAAATAATTTCAAACCTTTGCTTCTTTGTCCGCTTCATCACAGATCCCATCAATGTGTACCGAGTCCATCTCAATCTTCGTAATTTCTACGCAATCATGTACCAAATGTACATTGCAGCAATCAATTTCTAAAATTATTAATAAATACTAAATTAATTAGCATCAATTAATGGCTTACCAACTTTACGATGCAATGCGTCCGCAGTCGACTATTTTAGGGCACCCCAACCCAATGACACAAATCTTTTGCTCTGCCTTAAGGACCTTCGTTTGATATAAGCAGGAACTCTTATAGTCTATATAGATCAGCGAATTAGAATAATTTCTGTTGATCAAACCCTATCTCGTTAGCTTTTCCCGCCTTAGGTCACAAAACTGATCGCATATGGAAGCTGTTATGATGCCTTTGTATATACGGATGCGTAAAAATATTGGTTCATAGTGTAAATTACTCATCGCGAACACTGGGAGGGCAAAAATGTAAAAGTTCTCCTTTGTGAACCGTCTAGCTCTTTGCCCACCGCACACAACCACGCAAAACTCAGAATTGCTCACCGCACACCACCACGCAAAACTGGGAATTGCTCACCGCCCACAACCACTCAAAACATGGAATTGCTCAGCGCACACAACCACGCAAAACTCGGAATTGCTCACCGCTCACAACCACTCAAAACACGGAATTGCTCAGCGCACACAACCACGCAAAACTCGGAATTGCTCAGCACACACAACCACTCAAAACCCGTAATTGCTCACTGCACACAACCGTTTTGGTCAAGTCCACGTGCACATGTGGACGGGTTATTTGCTAGTAATATTTCAAACTAGACTTGTTTACTCAACCAGCACAACTGGTAAATTATTGTAGACCCGATATGACCTGGTATGACCCGAAATTGTCCTGTGATACCTTCTGCTCGCAGCGAACTGACAGACAATTACACAGATTGCTCACGGCGGAATTTCAAACGGCAAGTATTTTCAAAGATCGCTCCAGTCGCCCAGACCGAATTCCAAAAGATTTGATTTTTATTTCATTGCTCGAAGGATACATCACTTAGTCAACTGGTGAGATCAAACAAAGAGCTGAATCGAGAGAAATCGATTTAGGGGGTTTGACCTAAATTTATCAACATCGACTCTTTGGTACGTCTATACTTTTAAGTACAGTTTATCTGCCTTTCTTATTTTGATTTTACATGCATTCATCCACGGTTGAGATTGATGAAGTTGGTACAAAAATCCAAGGTAATATTGATTTATCTTCTCGGCAATAATGCATTAAATCATTGAGGATCAGGTTATGAATTGTTTGATACAGGATACTATGGATTTTACAACCGACTTTACCACCAATCAACTGTTCAAGGATAGAAAAGAGTTGTTTCAGTGGATACAAAACGTCGGGTTAAGTCATGGGCATGTGATTGTTACACGTTCGGGGAGATTAAGTAAAACGGCCAAAGGGCATCATGCTGTGTACTTTGCGTGTGAAAGAAGCGGTGAGTATCGGGGACACCGAAAGCTAAAAAAGACCAACCAGCCTGTTAAAACTAAGAAGTGTTCATGTCCTTTCTCATTGTGTGGTTATATGGTGGGCGTGGGCGTTGAGCAGTGGAAGTTAATAGTCGTTTGTGGCAGGCACAACCATGAAGCAGCTAAATATGTCGATGGCCATTCCGATGACGGGACGTTGCAGGGAATGGAGATGGAAACAGTGCGTGACTTGGCAAATAGCAAGGTTCGGCCAGCTGAAATTTTGAAAGTATTGAAGGCAAATAAAAACTTCAGTGCAACCTTAATCAAAGCAATTTATAATGCATGAAACCGGTTACAACGGGGGAAGAAGGTTGGTATTGTAAAACAGTTGAAGGAGTTAGCATCAGCTGATAAAATTGTGGGTGCTGAGAATGTGAAGGCTGTGAATAATGAGGGGGAGGCGTTTTGGGAGAATGCAGTGCCTGTTGAGTTGCAGGAGGAGGATCATACTGGGAAGATGGGTGGGGAGGATGATAAGGTGGATCGTAATGAGGCGGAGCAGACTGCTGAGGAGGAGGATTATGATGATGAGAATGCAGTGGCTAAGGCCTTTGAGAAGGAGCATGAGGTTCTATGTCTGCAAATTTCTACCCTGGTAGCGGAGATTGCTAAGCAGCATGCTGAGATAACGGATATGTCTAATTGACGTGTAAGCCGGGTAAGGGAAGAAGTAGACCGTTGTGGAAACGTACAATAAAGAAGCCGAAACAATCAATTCCACATGATGATAGTGACGAGGACTTGGCTGCCGACATAATAATACCTTATTGGAATGCTTTTCCTGAGTGTCTACGACCCCTTATAGTGCACGTCGTAGACGTGAAAGCAGACGGAAACTGTGGGTATAGGGCTGTGGCAGCTCAGTTGGGACTGGGTGAGGACGAATGGAGGCAGGTGAAATATGACTTGCGAGAAGAGATGCAGAACCACGACGGCTTGAACCGGCAACTTATGGGTGCCGTGGAATTTAAAAAGAATGTAGTGGCACTGGGCCATTTGTTAGACTGTCCAAAAGCTAAATTGTGGATGCAGATGCCAGAAATGGCACATGTCATTGCCTCATGCTACGACTGTGTAGTACATATTCTTGCACCTCATCAGTGTGTGACATATTTTCCTTTAAGAACTCCTCCAGTACCCATATCATCCAGACGCCACATAACGTTGGGTCATGTGAACAATAATCACTTCGTTATTGTTAAACTTGCCCCAAATGGTCCTGTCCCTTCGACTTCAAGTATGTGGCTAAGATACCGTTCCGATGTGTCAGACGGATGGCCGGCTGCTTATGAGGATAGGATGCATCAATTCCAGTCAATAGTATTTGGTCATGATATTGCAACCGTTGACGTTATTGAAATATTGTAGGATAAAACATTGTATCATTTTACTATGGATTGTTTATTTCATATTGATAGATTGGTAGCATGAAATTTTATCATGTCTGCCTAAATGTGCAAATGTTATCATCTGTATGACGTGCTGTGGTGTATCGTATCTATAAGTTATGCTCAATGATAGAACACTAATCAAGTTTGCCTCTTACTAACTTTTTGGTGAACGGGTACAAACTGATATATACTGGCTTTTGAATGCTTAATAACACACGCAATCTATCCAGATTTTCTTAAGGGTGTTAATTAATACAACTAATGATAGTTATCATGTTGGTATTATATTATTTTATACGTATCAATAATATTGTTAACATCGGCATAAGAATATGAGTAATCCAAAGAATAAATATGAAAAACAAAATTTAGAACTCCTCAGCGCGCACCACGGGCAAAATCGTTCTCAGCGTCGCGATTAATAACGATTACCGTTACTAATGTCAATCCTGACAATCCATGTAAGATTACTCAGCGCGCAAAACGGTTCAAATCGTGTTAAAATATAACCGTTGTGCGCGCTGAGTAAAATAAGCCAACTAAACCACCGAATTTACTCGAAGCGCACAATGGGTTAAAATTTTTACCCGTTTTGACCTGTTAGGACCCTCTTTCACCCATTGATAAATTCTGCTCACCGCTCACAGCCATAACCTTCCACAGATTGCTCAAGGCGGAATATCAAACGGCAAGTTTTTCGTAGATTGCTCAAGGCGCACAGACGGAAATTCCAAAGATTTGATTTTTATTACTGGGCTCGACATTTACATCACAGTGTCAACTGCTGCGTTCAAACAAATCGGTGAAGCGATAGCAATCGATTTAGGGGTTTTCAACCTAAATTTGTCGAAATCGCGATTTGGTAAGTATACAATGTTAAGTACATTTTATTTGATATTCTTATTACAATTACAATGTGTAGAAATAGAAGGAGAAATTTTTGGTTTTTAATTGCCTGCATATACAGTTGAGATTGATGGAGATGCTAAATAATTCCGAGGTAATATTGATTTATCTTTACGTCAATAATGTAACTAATGTTTGGTTCCCGGTCCAATTAGTTGTATGAATTGTTTGATACAGATGTATATGGATTATACAGCCGAATTTACAACGATTCAACGTTTTAAAAGTAGAGACGAGCTCTTTCAGTGGATAAAGAGCGTCGAACGACAACGTGGGCATGTGATTGTTACCAGTGTGTCGAGTATGAGTAAATCGTACAATAGGACTCCTGCTGCCTACTATGCATGTGCAAGAAGCAGGAACTACAGGGGACACCGACCAATACGAAAGAGCAACCGGCCAGTTAGAACCAACAAGTGTGGATGCCCGTTCAAATTGCGTGGTAATGAGGTGGGCGATGGAGGTGAGTGGAGTTTAACGGTCGTTGATGGCAGGCACAACCATCAAGCTGCTAATTATGTCGCGGGCCATTCCGACGACGGGATGTTGCAGGGAAAAGAGGTGGAAGCATTGCGAGACTTGGCAAATAGAAAGGTGCCGCCGTCAGCAATTTTGAAAGGCATGAAGGAAACTAAATCCTTCAATGAAACACCAATCAAATCAATTTATAATGCACGTTCCCGATTACTAGGGGGAAGAGTGTGGGTATGGTAAACAAGTTGAAGGAGTTAGCATCACCGTGTAGAATTGTGGGTGATGAGCTTGTGGTGCATGTGGATAATGTTGAGGAGGAGCAGAAGAGAGATGAGGAGAAGGTGGATGAGGCTGAGGAGGCGACTGCATTGGCTGCTTATTGGCAGGATGATGAGGTGGATCGTAATGCGATGGAGCAGGCTGCTGAGAAGTTGGCTCTTAGTGGGCAGGAGCAGAATGCTGCGGAGGAGGATGAGGTTAATGCAGCGGATGAGAATGTGGAGCCGAGGGTGCATGATGTTTATGGGGATGATGAGGCTGAGAATGCAGTGGCTGCTGAGTTGACTGTAGATGATTATGTTATTGGGGAGATGGTGGAGACGGAGGAGACGGTTGCCCTTAACGTGGAGGTGCAGAATGCTGAGGAGGAACTGGTGGAGGATAATGCAGCGGCTGAGACTGTGGAGCCGAAGGTGTATGAGGAGAAGGTGAACAATGAGGAGGATGATAAGGAAGTGGCTACTGATTTGATTGTTGAGGAGCATACTGGGAAGTTGGTGGATACGGCGGGGACGGTGGAACGTAACGTGGCTGACCAGACTACTGAGATGGATGAGGGGAAGAATGCAACTGGGGAGAATGAGGAGCCGCAGGAGGATGAGGCGAATGTGGAGGATGCGGAGGATGAGAAGATAGAGGATGCTGGGTTGATGCAAGCTGAGCTTACATTGGAGTTGGGGGCGACGGTGCAGACGGGGGATTATAATGTGGATGCTCAGACTGCTTGGAGGGAGGAGGAGACGGCTGTGGCCTCGTATTTTGATGAGCACGAGGAGATGGATGCCATGCTTAAACAACTTTCTCCCCTGGTTGATGAGATTTCTGATCATTTTTCGGATGTGACGGAGATGCCTACAGTTAGAGGAAGCCTGTTAAGGCTCCAGGGTTGCATTCAATTGCGGAGCATACGGCGGCGGCGAAGGAGAAGCCTAAATTGAAGAGGCGGCCTTCGAAGGAAAGTAGTAGGCGTCCAAAACTTCAAATAAAGAAGCCAAAACCTTCGTTTCCCCCTGATGATTATGTTGATGATTTGCCTGCCAACTTCCTCATACCATATTATTTGGATTTTCATCACAAGCTACAATCCCTCATAGTGGGCTGCGTAGACGTGGTTTCAGATGGCAACTGTGGGTCCAGGGCTATGGCAGTTCAGTTGGGCTTGGAACAATCCGATTGGCTGACTGTCAGAGCTGATTTGCTCCGTGAGATGCGGACATACAGCGTCTTGTACAGGCGTGTTATGAGTGAGGTTTCATATAATTATAATTTGAAGGCAGTGAACTATTTTATTACTGATAAAGGTGCAGGAAAGGATAATTGGTTGCAGATGCCAGACATGGGACATGTCATTGTCTCATGCTACAACTGTGTAGTACATTTGATTGCACGTGATATGTGTGTGACGTTTTTTCCATTGAGAAGTCCTCCTGTAAATCGAGCCTCCAGACTCCACATAACGTTGGGTCATGTAAACAGAAATCACTTTGTTATCCTTCAACTTGAACGAACAGGTGACGTCCCTCCGACTTCAGTTGTGTGGACAAGATCGCATGACGCTGTGGCCGATGGATGGCCAGCTGGTTATGAGCAGAGGATGCAGTCATTTGTTCATTGGGTAAAAGGTACGGATATTGCTACCGCTGATGCTTTTTAGTATCTGTAAGATAAAACGTTTGTCAATGTAATAAGTTTTTTTGGTATAAAAATGGACCACTTTGTAGGATGAAATTTTATCATGGCTTCCGAAATGTGCAAATGTCATCATCGGTATGGATTGATGTTGTGTATCATACCAATTACACCGAGCGCAACACTGCAGTAATATTGCCCGTTTTGCGCTTTGAGTAATTATGTCTTTACCTACAAAATTGATCAACACGCAGAACTGACAATATTAGTGCCGGTTTTGCGCTCTGGGTATTTTTAATAACATCAACCTTTGTTCCAAATTGTTATGCGATGAGAATGTGTCATTGTTAGTGTGTCAAATAGTCCAAGTAAGAGTAGGGTTATTGTATCATATATGTTATTGTCTGACAAAATTGCTTACCACAAACTCCCATTGATAAGTTTTGCCCGTTGAGCGCCTTTATTAGCCAATTTGTTAGTGGTTACTACAATTGCTCACCATTCACCACGATCAGAACAAATAATTTTGACCGATTGTGCGTGGTGAGCAATTTTGTTAGTGCGAAAAAAAACTCCAACTCGTCCACTCAATAAAATTTGCTGATATATCCACATTTATTGCTGCTCGCACCGTTCAAATTTTTAATGGTTAACAGAAATGCTCACAGCGCACAACGGAGATATATTGGAACCTTTGGTCTTACTAAGAGACCCCTCGAGTCTGCAGAGCAGTGTTGGTGAACATACAGAGCAGAGATCGTTAATATACAGCAGATTGCTACCAGCCGAATGTTCTGCTCAATAATGATTAATGCCTGCCTAAGTTTTGCGCGTTGGGATAAACTGTAGCCACTAAAAAATAGCCCAACGCGCAAAACGGGCAAAATTATACCCTTAGGCGCGGGCAAAATTACGAGCACAACGGGAAAACAACGCGCACAATGGGAAAAATTACGCGCACAACGGGCAAAACAACGCGCACAATGGGCAAAAAGGAAAGCCAGGTGTTCGCTTTTTGAGCATATAAAAGGTATTTTATCAACAATTGTTGAACGCGCACACACCTAGTAGCCTTATGTCCGGTGTGCGCGTTGAGCAAAGTTGCGACGATAGCGCATTTGCTCAACGCGCCCCGCACAGACTAATTTTGCCCATTGTGCGCTTTGAGCATATTTGTTGGATGCTGTAATTTTTGTTCCAACGGTCAATCATTCACACTCCAATTTTCATCATACTAAAATTGTGATTCCGCAACATGCCAACAGTCAAACTTCACTTAGAAACTTTACCTAATTGTGATTAAGACCGATACTTATTCATTCTGAAGACATTTTATATTAAATCTGATACCTAGTCAATCTGATTCAGAAATTGCATGCAAACCTTTAGATTAATGCTGATACATATTCAAACGGTGACCTTTCCAAAATGACCAACCCATTCTAACATACTGAAGTACGTACAGATACAGATCCAAATTGATACATATCCCTTTACTCTTACAAACTGATACATTTGATTGTCTTCGCAGATGTTTGCATCGAAGTGGCGCGTGATCTGCGTGCTTCCCCCTTCAACTTCTGTGAGTTCATCGGGTGCCCATCTTCGTTGCGTTTATTAACGTCCTTGGATAGTTGGATATGAGTGTCGCGTCGTTGTAACCTGCAGTCAAGTATGTAGCCGTGTCAAACACAACGCCTGGAACGCCGATTCCCCCTGTGGCGATGTACCACACGGGCAATGCGCTCCACATCTACGTTGCAGTTGCCGAATTTATGCCCTGATCTGCTCAAGATGATTGTCATACCAGATGTATGCAATGACGTGGCACTTTGTCCTTTGTAGGAGACCCCGTGAATTCGAAAGTCGGCAGACCGTTTCGCTTATTACCGTCATTGCTGTCGTCATTGTAACCAGAAGTCAGGACAAAAGACACTGATTGAAACTCCGTTACCGGAGACGATGTAAAACAACACAGGGTTGCATAAGAAGTTGTGTTTGGGAGTGTAAGAGATCGGAAAGGATAGGATGGAGTGTCTGTGCGTCAAAGATGATGTATAGTGAAACGATGAAGGGTTTGATGGAGGAGATGGAGTGTATAAAGAGGAGATGGAGATGGATATGGAGTGTATAGCAAGACACGCAAAACAAATACATAGCCACAATTCATAATAGGAGGGAATAACAATCTTACATGGTACAACACCCAGCAGCTTTCCTGAAACATGTGAGACATCATAGCCAATATCACCCCAAAAGAATATGGTATGATCATAGTACACATTTTTTATAGTGCTGTTTGGGACAAATTTTCTCAACGCAGTTGCAACACCCCCAGCATTGTCGGGGATGCTTGATTATAAATGGACGATAGCCCTTCGTTGCATAAGTTTCCAACATGAACCATTTACCTTTACGTGAAACGAGTACTGGATGAATGCAATCGTCCATATCTATATCAAGCATGCACGAACAGCAGAATGACTTATTGTTTCCATACGGAGGTTGTGTGGGCAAATAAACAAGATGATAGAAGAAAGTAGACGAAGTTTAGAGAAGATGAGTGCTCGTTGTCCGCCATTTATAGGGGAAATTGGACCAATCATAATGAAGCGTATAAAAAGTCAGTGATCCTACAGTAATGCAATGGATCTCGGGAATCAAAAGTTAGAGCATCTCCAAAGGGGCTCCCTAAATTATTTTAGAATGTGGAAAAAAATAGGTTAATTACTCTCCGCGCAAAACCATGAAACCCTACGGTTTTTCTCCTTGATCACATAATAGGAAAATTACTCTCAACAATACTACTCTCCACTAAGATTTTTTAATACATTTTATTCGCCGTGCACACCGGGCTAAATAATACAGAAGCGAGTAACTATCATAATTGCTCACCACGCAGAACGCATAGAAAATGAGAATTGCTCAATGCGCACAACGCAGAATGCATGACAGCGAATTGTATTGATGAGAAGAAGTAGAGTTAATGTGTGGCTACATCGAAGACCCCGTCATGCTACAGAGGGGTTCTCGTGAATATACAAAAGACTGCTCATCTACAGCAGATTGATATCAGACATATGAAGAGACTTTAATTGCGATGGGAGAGAATTGATGTAGCTGGAGCGATTTGAAAGCTCTCAGGGAGACCTTTGACCCGAAAAATGACACAATTGTCCTTAAAAGCAAGAGCAACTGTGACCCAGTGGAGAACTTTGTGGCAGTTCACCCTCACTGGGACAAAATTGGTTGTGTACGGTGAGCAATTCTAAGGTTTGAGTGGTTTTGTGCTCTGAGCAATTCTGATTTTTGAGAGGTTGTGTGCGGTGAGCACTTCTGAGTTTGAGTGGTTCTGTACGATGAGAAATTTTGAGTTTTGAGTGGATTTGTGCGCTGAGCAATTCTGAGTTTTGAGTGGTTTTGTGCGGTGAGCTTATTCTGAGTTTGAGTGGTTGTGTGCGGTGAGTAATTCTGAGGTATGAGTGGTTTTGTAGCCGCTTACTTAATTGCTCAACTCTGAGACATAATTGCTCAAAGCAAAGAAAGAAAAGCCTTACCATGAAGTTTGATAGGGGGCGAGACGCCCCCGTATTCGATCTCTCCTCACAAACCCAGGGCGTTAGGGACGATTTGCCTCTAGACACTTCTCCCCTCTCAAAAGAAACCTCCCGTTGACCCGATCGTTGGATAGGCCCTCCGTTGATACCGGACCTCTCCTTCCCGACGAATTCTTCCTTTCACAGGCGGATCGCCGACGAGTTATTCCTCTTACACATGGAGCGGCCCGCCTTCCACTCCCCGACTTCCCTTGGAGAACTAACACCAGGGGACTTAGGGCGGACCGCTCCTCCCCTCCAGTGCCTACTCCGTGACTACCTCCACCACTGGGGGAGGTGTAGCCACCCGCGGGGTGTTGGTCCAAATCACCGGTGAAGGCATCGCCATGCCAATCACCCCACTGGGCACCACCGTTCCTAGACAACGGGTCCCTCCACCATCCAACGGTCTGCCGTCCACTCATCGACCTCCTGTCGCACATCCTGAAGTGGAACGAAACCCCAGCCCGCCATCCAATGGCATGCCTTCCACTCCTTGACCCCCCGTCGCACATCCTGGTGCAGTTTATAGTAAATTGGAACGAAACCCCGACCGCCATCCAACGGCCTGCCTTCCACTCCTCGACCTCCCGTCGCACATCCTGATGCAGTTTACAGTAAAGTGGAAAGGCCCAGCCCGCCATCCAACGGCCTGCCTTCAACCACTGGCGTCTTTATCGACGTATTATAAAGAACGCGAAAATGTCCCTCCAAGCAAGTTGTTAAATTCCGTCTATGAGAAAATTAACTTGTTTACATGCAAACTTTTAGATTATCTCTGATACATAATCAATCTGAAGACATTTTAGATTAAATCGGCTACATATTCAATCGACTTCGTAAACTGATTGAAAATTTTTAGATTAAATCTCATACATATTCCAATTGATGACATTTTCAAAATGACCCAGCCATTCAACTATATGGATGTACATACTGATACAGAACAAAACATATTCATTACCCCATGCTCTTTACAAACTGATACATATGATTGTCTTCGTAAGATGTTTGCAATGAAGGGGCTTTTTACGGGATAAATTGTCGGCATGATCTGCGTGCTTCACCCTACAACGACGCTTGCAATGACGACACTCCTAACCTGCCTACGGTTGCCAAAAGTCGGCAACGACGTTAACTAACGCAACGAAGCGACCATCTTCGTTGAGTTTATGGACGTGTTTGCCAACTTTCTGCCACCCACCGTAGCCCGGATAGGAGTGTCGTCATTGCAGGCGTCGTTGTACCCGGCTGTCAAGTATGACGCCGGTTCAAAGACACTGAAAAGAACTCTGATTCCCAAGAGGCGGTGAACACCAACACATGGTTGCATTATAAATAGAATGAGATTTTCATCTTCGAGATCGGAAAGGACAGTAGGAGGTCTATAGTACAAAGATGAAGGGGATGGAGGAGGAGATAGTGTAAAGAGGAGATGGCCGTTCCATGTGCATGCTTGATTATAAATGGACGATAGCCCTTCGTTGCGTTTATTACCGTCGTTGCAGTTTCCAACATCAACCATTTATCTTTGCGTGAAACAAGTACTGGTTGAATTCTATCGTCCATTTCTATCTCAAGCATCAGGCCCGAATAGTAGAAGACCATCTCATCTTTACACCCCATATCCATCTCCATCTCGTCCATTTCTACCTCATGCATCATGCTCGAACATAAGAAGACCTTATTGTTTCCAGACGGATTGTGTGGGCAAAAAGAAGAAGATGATATAAGAAAGTAGAGGAAGTTGTGAGAAGATGAGGGCTCCTTGTCCGCCATTTATAGGGGAATTGGACCAATCAATATGAAGAGTATAATAAGGAAACAAAATAGGTTAATTACTCTCTGCGCAAAACAAGGAAACTCAACGGTTTTTCGCCTTGATCAACAATGATGCCAATTGGAAAATTACTCCCAACAATACTAATCTCCACTAATCCTTTTTAATACATTTTATTCGACGTGCAAACCGTGCTAAATAATACAGAAGCGAGTAACAAACTAACAATCAGAATTGCTCACCGCGTAAAACGCATGGAAAACTGGAATTGCTCAAGGCGCACAACGCACAATGCATGGTAGTGAATTGTATTGGTTTATGAGGATGCGACCGAAGTAGAGTTAATGTGTGGCTACATCGAGGACCCCGTCATGCTACAGAAGGGGTTCTTGTGAATATACAAAAGACTGCTCGTCAATCTACAGCTGATTGATACCAGACATGTGCATTTCTCAAGAATGTTTGACCGACCGGTGGGATGTGAGCTGGAAAAATTAATAGCCGCAAACATAATTGCACAAAGCTCAGAACAAACAAATTTATGGCCAATTGAGTCGTTGTGCGCGTTGAACAAATTTTTAATGGTTAACATAATTGCACAAAGCGCAGCAGAACAAGCAAAGACATGTGTTCGCTTTGAGCATCTAAGGTATTTTATGGACAATTGTTTAACGCGCACAACCGCCAGAGTTATGACCGTTGTGCACGTTAAGCTAAAGTTGCGTCGATGACAAATTTGCTCAACGCCCCCACGGGAATAAATTAGCCGGTTTTGCGCTTTGAGCATATTTGTGAGATGCTATAATTTTAATTCCACTGCACGCCACCGCAGTGAATCAATCACATTCCAAATAACATCATACTTAATCTAAATCCCAATCAAGCCTACATCCAAACTTTTAGATTTAAGTTTTATTATACTTGTTCAATCTGAAAACATTGTAGATTAAACCGGATACTTATTCACTCTGACTCAGAAACTACATGCAAACTTTAAAATTAAATCTGATACTTATTCAATCTGAAGACATATTCAATCGAATTCAACTATATTGATATACATACTGATACAGATCCAAACTGATTCATTAGCCTATGCTCTTACAAACTGATACATATGATTAAGCCTGGATGGCGGCCCTTGGTCGCATAGGTTGGCGGTGCATTGCTACCGTCCCTCTGAGGCACAAGCACTCCCTCCTGTTGTTTTCGATCTCTTGTCTCGCATCCAAATTGAAGAAGAAAATGACGAAGAATCTCATCGGAATACGAAAAAAGGTGAAATTCCAGTAACCATCGATCCCGAGGTCATAGAATGCTTCATTGGATGCGAGCCCTTGCGGTGTACATCCTCCACGTTTACAGTTACCGTGCTCAGCGTATTTGTCATGCAATCCGAAGGCATCTGCTGATCCCAGTATTCTAGCGCTGAAGTTTCCGGGTCTGGAAAATCAAACATTTCATCCTAGTAACAAAACAGAATGCTTAATGCCATCATACATACATACGTAGTTTTGAATTATTCAGAGAAAATAATTAGCAAATTTCTACTTACTCCAATGACTAGATACTCCAGGTTCGGACAGCTATTCAGCAAGCATGATAGGATTGAAAACGTGGTTGTTGTGCAGGGGTGCATTCTGAGGGTGAGTGCTTTCATCTTCGGCAAGAGACACCACAGAGTCGCGGGCATGGTGGAAGGCGAAATCCTCACATCTGGAAACCCTTTTTCGGGCATGCCTGATTATAAATGGACGAACAGCTGAATGAATGCTATCGTCCATATCTGATATCTATATCAAGCATGCACGAACAGCTGAAGGACTTACTGTTTCCATACGAAGGTTGTGTGGGCAAATAAAGAAGAAGATGATGGAAGAAAGTAGATGAAGTTGTGAGAAGATGAGTGCTCCTTGTCCGCCATTTTTATAGGGGAATTGGAGCAATCAAAATGAAGCGTATAATAAGTCCTTGATCCTACAGTAATGCAATGGATCTCGGGAATCAACAATTATTTACTCAACGCGCAAACCGCGTAATACCAACGCGAAAATCACGTAATCCCAATTATTTTAGCATCTGGATCAAAATAGGTTAATTACTCTCCGCGCATAACAATGAAACTCAACGATTTTTCGCCTTGATCAACATTGATGCTAATAGGAAAATTACTCCCAACAATACTACTCTCCACTAAGATTTTTTAATACATTTTATTCGACACGCACCCCGGGCTAAATAATACAGAAGAGAGTAACTATTATAATTGATCACCGCGCAAAACGCATGGAAAACGAGAATTGCTCAATGCGCACAATGAAGATAGGTCAATGAGGATGTGACTGCTGCAGTAGAGTTTTACTGTGTGGCTACATCGAAGACCCCGTCAAGCTACAGAGGGGTGATCGTGAATATACAAAATACTGCACCTGAATCTACAGCTGATTGATACCCGACATATGATTTTCCCAAGAATGTATGACCGGTGGCAAGTGAGCTGGAAAAATTTATAGCCGCTTACATAATTGCTCAACGCTCAATACCAATAAATTTATGGCCATTGTGCGCGGTGAGCAAATTTTTAATGGTTTAAAAATTGCTCAAAGCGCACAACAAGTAACGCCAGGTGTTCACTTTGAGCCGTTGTGCGCGTTCAGAAAATTTGTTATGGCTAACATAATTGCGCAAAGCACACAACATGCAGAATTATACCCGTTGTGCGCGTTAAGCTATAGTTGCGTCGATGAAAAATTTGCTCAACGCCCCCACAGGAAATTTGACCGTTTTGCGCTTTGAGCATATTTGTGAGATGCTATAATTTTAATTCCACCATGCACCAGCGCAGTGAATCAATCACATTCCAAATTTCATCATACTTAAACACGCACAACCAGCAGAATTATGCCCGTTGTGCGCGTTTAGCTAAATTTTAGATTAAATCTCATACATATTCCACTTGATGACATTTTGAAAATGACCCAGCCATTCAAATATATTGATGTACATACTGATACAGATCCAAACTGATTCATTAGCCTATGCTCTTACAAACTGAAACATGTGATTGTTGGTGTGATCTGCGTGCTTCCCCGTCAACTTCCGCGAGTTCATCGGGCGACCATCTTCATTTCGTTTATTACCGTCGTTGTCGATTTTCTGCCATCATCGGCTGGATATGGGTGTAGTCATAGCATGCATCGTTGTAACATGCAGTCAGGTATGTAGCCGTTTCAAAGACACCGAGAGGAACTCTGATTCACATGAGGCGTCGAACAACACCAACAGATCAAAATACTAAACACCGCTGGTCTTTGAACAACTTACAAGCTCAGATTCAGAACTGCATGCGGTGATGTGTTCCAGTAAGAGAATACTAAACACTGCATGCGGCCCCAACCTCGTCGCATCTCTTCGTTACAACCTCCTCAAGAATTGCTAAGGTGCACGTAGGTGGAGGGTCTTCGTTGTAGACAATGAAGGCGGATCCTACGGAGAACACACTGGCATTTGATGCGTCCATCACCAGGTCAACATTCTTCAGGACAGTTCGACCGGCAGCTAGAACCACCTTTTCGAGGAAGCCCCTTTAAGGAGGCTCGAACTGATCGGTGAAGTAAAAGCTTAATCCAGAGAAGATCTTCACCGCCTGTAAGAGACTAATATAAGAGACCAATATGATATGTGCACTACTGGACATGGGCCCCCGCACACGCATACACAAGGAAAAGTGTTCATAAGATGGCTTCCTCCGATAATTATCCAAAGACTCAAATAGTTCAAAACATTTTCCAATTCAAATAGTTCAAAGGCGCGACATGCCGTCATTGGCGTGTCATTACAGTCACTTCCCTGCTCGTTTTGTAATTTCTGTCGCTTTACTTCTCTAGCATCATCAACATCATCTGTTCGAACGAGGAAATGGATGTGTGACTCTTCGCATCATTTGATTTTCTGGAAATCTGAGACAACCATGCCTTTTGTGTTTCCGCACAGGTTCCAGCTTCTGCATTCTGAGACAATCCATCAACATCCGCTTTCTCACAGCCCTGTAATAAATGGAGTTTAGATATGGAAGGCATTCATCGGGCATGCTTGATTATAAATGGACGATAGCCCTTCGTTGCGTTTATTACCCCCATTGCGTAAGTTTCCAACATCAACCATTTTGCTTTACGAGAAAAGAGAACTGGTTGAATTCCATCGTCCATTTCTATCGCAAGCAGCAAGCATTAGGGCTCGCTGTAGGATAACGGAGTATACTCATCAATTTGAATGGTTAATTTCACACTAAATGGACCGTGAATGCCTTGGAGAAGCGTATGAAATCGGAGGACTACAGGCTGATGCAGTCGCCTCCCGAATAGGCTCCTCTCCCTGGTCTGCGAAGAGAAGAATGGCCCCCCTGGCCTTTGCGCACTGGATGGCTGCCTTGGGTCACATAGGTTGGCGGTGCATGGCTACCGTCCCTCTGAGGCACAAGCACTCCCTCCTGTTCTTTTCGATCTCTTGTCTCGCAGCCAAAATTGGAAATCTGCAGGATGAAAGGGACAATTATGATCTGCTTCATCCACAGTCAGATTTGGCCAATTTGGCTGCGAGCCAAGAGATCGAAAAGAACAGAAGGGAGTGCTTGTGCCTCAGAGAGACGGTAGCCATGCACCGCCAACCTAATTGACCCAGAGCAGCCAACCAGGGCGCAAAGGCCAGGGGGGCCATTCTTCTCTTCGCAGACCAGGGAGAGAAGCATATTAGGCAGGCGACTGCATCAGCCTGTAGTCCTCCGATTTCATACGTTTCTCCAGGGCATTCACGGCATTCACGATCCATTTATCCTACAGTAATGCTAGGGTTCTCGGGAATGAACATCTTATTTACTCAACGCTTAATCCCACCGAGAAAAACGCGTAATCCTAAGTATTTTAGGCTCAGCTGAAAAAGAGGCAATTTACTCTCCCCACACGACAAGGAAACTGAACCGTTTTGCGCCTTGAATTACTCTCCGTCAAAGACTCGAAAAATTATTTATTTTCCAGCGCAACAAAAACAATCAAATTGTTTCTGTTGTGCGTGCGGGTTAATTGGTTCCACTATAAGCCCTTGTGTGTAATGTGGAGTCATCGGATGTGAGACCGTGTGTGTACAGCAGATGGATATTGATTCACACTATGACTTTTAACCACAGCGCACGACGTGCACAACGGCTAATTGATATCAGCCCTTCGTTGCGTTTCTTACCGTTATAGCTTGGTAACGGCTATTTATTACTAATGTATTTTACAAAGCACGTGACCAAATTTAATAATTTTAGTACCGATGGAAATATCTCAATTATACCTACTACATGAGACTAATATTGGATATTTTTCGAGCAAATTTAAAATATTTACAATATTACAAGAAATACTAAATACTTAAAATTTAAAAAAATTAACATTGAAGAATAATATTATTTATAGTTTTCTTTCATGCAGAAATAATGTATTAGATTAACCCATTTTAATAATAAATATTTTTCATTAGTAAAGCTTAAACAAAGAGAAAATAGGATTTGAAGATGGTGGGTTGGAGTTGCCCATCCTAAAAAATAGCATCTTTTAGAGATATTCCATTTTGAAGGGGGGTTTTTTGGAGATTTGGGTTGGAGTTGCTATATGGAATTGGAGCAATCAAAATGAAGCGTATAATAAGTCCTTGATCCTACAGTAATGCAATGGATCTCGGGAATCAACAATTATTTACTCAACGCGCAAACCGCGTAATACCAACGCGAAAATCGCGTAATCCCAATTATTTTAGCATCTGGTTCAAAATGGGTTAATTACTCTCCGCGCATAACAATGAAACTCAATGATTTTCGCCTTGATCAACATTGATGCTAATAGGAAACTTACTCCCAACAATACTTCTCTCCACTAGGATTTTTTAATACATTTTATTCGACACGCACGTCGGGCTAAATAATACAGAAGAGAGAAACTATTATAATTGATCACCGCGCAAAACGCATGGAAAACGGGAATTGCTCAATGCGCACAATGCAGATAGGTCAATGAGGATGTGACTGCTGCAGTACCATATTTACTGTGTGGCTACATCGAAGACCCCGTCAAGCTACAGAGGGGTGCTCGTGAATATACAAAATACTGCACCTGAATCTACAGCTGATTGATACCAGACATATGATTTTCCTAAGAATGTATGACCGGTGGCAAGTGAGCTAGAAAAATTTATAGCCGCTTACATAATTGCTCAACGCTCAGTAGTCAATACCAATAAATTTATGGCCGTTGTGCGCGGTGAGCAAATTTTTAACGGTTTAAAAAATTGCTCAAAGCGCACAACAAGTAACGCCAGGTGTTCACTTTGAGCCGGTGTGCGCGTTCAGCAAATTTGTAATGGTTAACATAATTGCGCAAAGCGCACAACATGCAGAATTATGCCGGTTGTGCACGTTACGCAAAAGTTGTGTCGATGACAAATTTGCTCAATGCCACCACATGAATAAATTTGCCCGTTTTGCGGTTTGAGCATATTTGTGAGATGCTATAATTTTAATCCCACTGCGCACCACCGTAGTGAATCAATCAAATTCCAAGTTTCATCATACTTAATCTGAATCCCAATCAAGCCTACATCCAAACTTTTAGATTTAAGTCTTATTATACTTGTTCAATCTGAAAACATTGTAGATTAAACCGGATACTTATTCACTCTGACTCAGAAACTACATGCAAACTTTAAAAATAAATCTGATACCTTTTCAATCTGAAGACATATTCAATAGAATTCAGAAACTGCTTGCAAAATTTTAGATTAAATCTCATACATATTCCAATTGATGACATTTTGAAAATGACCCAGCCATTCAAATATATTGATATACATACTGATACAGATCCAAACTGATTCATTAGCCTATGCTCTTACAAATTGATACATATGATTAAGCTTGGATGGCGGCCCTTGGTCACATAGGTTGGCGGTGCATGGCTACCGTCCCTCTGAGGCACAACACTCCCTCCTTTTGTTTTCGATCTCTTGGCTCGCATCCAAATTGAAGAAGAAAATGAAGAACAATCGAGTGGGAATATGGTGAAATTACTGTAACCATTGATCCAGACGTTGTAGAATGCTTCGTTGGATGCGAGCCTTTGCGCCCACCTATGTCCAGGTTCAAAAATCCATGTTTTTTTAACTTATTGAATTTTCAATAAGTTAAAAAAACATGGATTTTTGAACCTGGAACATAGGTGGGCGCAAAGGCTCGCATCCAACGAAGCATTCTAGAACGTCTGGATCAATGGTTACAGTAATTTCGATACTTCCTGGGCCCGAGGACGTTGTTCGCGCTTCAATCTTGAAGGGTGTCACGCCCCGCTTCCCTAAAATGGAGGCGAGACGCGAAAAGGTCCGCACGAGAGTGGAGCTGTGAAGCCCCAAACCCGATAAGCGTCAATAAAACATAAGCAGGTCCCTGTAACCACAACGGAACAACAATAATAACACAAGGAGAGACTGAAATAAAATCTCATATCTCACAAATTGTCCAACATGAAATTAAGTTCAACATCCAGAAAAGCCACCAGGCTAAAAGAAAGAGTCTAAAGGCCCAGAACAAGGCCAACAAAAGCAACATCGCAACAAAGTATAGGTGCTACGCACCGACAACAAAATAGCAGTCTAAGCAAAAAGGAAAACACAACGAAGACACTAGGACTGGTCCCCAGTGTCCACGTACTCCCCGTCAAACACAAGCTCGGGCTCGGCGTCAGCAAACACCTCGTCCTCAACAAGGTACTCAGGCTCGGGATCTAACATGTGTCACCCAAAAGAGTAAAGGGGCACATGTCAGCAAGTCTAAAAGACTTGGGCAAGGAAACTGAAAGTGCGGCAACTAGCAACCTAGCAGTTATAGTATGCATGACATGGCAGTTATTCATGAGTGCACAAGCAAGACATGGCGAGACAATAAGTACAAGAGAACAATTTACGGGACAAGACAAGAGTAGCCAAGCTACTAACAATCTCAATCAATTTACCAGTCATGTTTCACGTTGTGTTGTAGATGTTTACGCCTTACAGCTGAATGGTTTCACATTCACGCTGATTGGCCGCTTAACAACTACCCCAAACCCAGAGTTTACGCCTTACCACTGCAGTTGCTGATCGGGCAGACTCCCAGTTGATTGGCCGCTTAACTCTTACCCCCCAATACCCACATGTAATCGAGCCAGGGTCCCCGCACACGAGCTCAGTAAATGAGCCAGGGTTGCCCCGCACAGGAGCTCGTATTCTATATCACGATTCATAACCAATTGGCGTAGGGGTGCACCTAGCCGGAAACAAGCAATTCGGGCATTGGCTATCAACCAACACAAGGCCCGCTTCTGGAACACGAGCCAGGAACACAAGCATTGTAGCGAAGCTACGCAATCACGGAAATACTTAAAGGATGCAATGACATGACAATTAATTTGCGTACCGATAATGGAAAGTAAACATGACATGGTAATTGTGCAACATGCTAAATGTCGGAACTAGCTTCGTTGTCAAGCTAGTTCCCCAATTTGCGCCTAGGCGAGTATCATTTCGTCGCCTAGCCTCTTTTACGCCTACAACAAGCAAATGGCCTAAAACATGGCCTAAACCCTGAGTGGCAAGTTTCACTTGCCTAGCACCGGGGATGACGATCACGAAGGTTCGTCTCGCGGATGCTAATCTACGGGGAAATCGCTGTTATGGGGAAACAATCATCAAAATAACATTCATTTCATTAGGGTTTCATAAAAATACAAATAGGTTATGAAAACATCAAGAGATCGATTTCTTACCGAGAGGAGGTGGAAGAAACACTCCGGAGAACCTAGGGACCAGATCTGGAAACGAATGGAGAAGTTTGGAGAACTAGGGTTTTTGGGGGATTTTGGGGGTTTGATGAGATTTTGGGGAAGATGAGGGGTAGAAGGTGTTGAGGGATGGTTTGGATGATGGAGGATGAGCTTGGAATGGAGGAATAAGGGTTTGAGGAAGATGGGGGCTCAATGGGGGGAGAAACTAGGGTTTTGGGCCGAGTGGAGGAAGAAGAAAACGTTTGGGAGGGGTTTAAATAGGATGGGCTGGCGGCTGCCCAGAAATTAGGGTTTTAACACAGATTAGTCGGTCAAAGAGCAACCACTGACCGACTAGTTTGGGAACTAGTCGGTCGGTTGACCAACGCAGACCGACTAAGTGTAAACAGTAACTTCTGAACGAAAATAGGATTTGGATTTAGTCGGTCGATGAACAACTACTGACCGACTAGTTTGGCATCTAGTCGGCCGGTGAACGTTCTTAGACCGACTAAGAGTAAACAGTAACTCGACTGTACAGAAGAACTAAGAATTAGTCGGTCTGAGTACAAAACTTAACCGACTAGTTTAACAACTAGTCGATCGAAAGATGAACTTTGACCGACTAAGAATGAACAGTACAGATACTAAAATTTAGATGATGTGTTAGTCGGTTAAAGAAGCATTGCCGACCGACTAGTTTGCAACCTAGTCGGTCAACCAACGTTCTTAGACCGACTAACGATAAACAGTAACTCCTGAATAATTTAGAAAGCCAACTAGTCGGTTCAAGAAGGATTGCCGACCGACTGGATCGTCATCTAGTCGGTCGGTGCCCCTTCTTACACCGGCTAATAAGCACCAAAAGTTCCGATACGGAGCGCGGAGCTCCGGGATCGATTCCTAAGACTCCTAGGCTTGATCTAATAGTAAGATACGACCGTTATGAAGCCCGTCACGAATGACATACTTCGAAATCGACGATCCTAAGGAAGAAACGAGAAAACACGACGAAACGATCGAAAATGAAAGTCACGGAGACGAAAACCACACATGAGGAGAAAATCCACCAAAACATATATTATAATATAATAAATCCATATACATGAAAACCAGTCGTTACATCCTCCCCAACTTAAGAAAAATTCTGTCCTCGGAATTTCCAAACACTCACGTGTCCGGAAACAAAAGCGGGAAACGCTCTCGCATCTCATCCTCATTCTCCCAAGTAGACTCTCCAGGTGAGCCGTGTCGCCACATCACCCTCACAAGGTTAACAATCTTGTTCCGAAGCGATTTCTGACGACTGTCCAGAATCTGCGCTGGATGCTGGTCATACGTCAAATCTGGGCGAACGGTAATCTCTGAGAAATCCACAGCATGAGATGGATCGCTAATGTATCGACGAAGATTGGACACATGGAAAACATTGTGAACTCCTTCCAAAGATGGCGGCAAGGCTAAGCGATAAGCTACCTCGCCAACCTTCTCCAAAATGTCAAACGGTCCAATGTATCGTGGGCTCAACTTCCCTCGCTTCTCAAAACGAATCACACCACGATTCGGGGAAATCCTCAAAAACACATGATCTCCAGGTTGAAACTCCAAAGGAAGACGTTTAGCATCCGCCCAATGCTTAAAACGGTCCTGAGCAATCCTCAACCTCTCCCGAATATTCCTGACGACCTCCACAGCCTCCACAATCATCTCAGGTCCCAACAGCTCCCGATCACCAACGTCATCCCAACTTAATGGCGATCGACATTTCCTCCCATAAAGAGCGGCGAAAGGCGCCATGCCAATACTCACCTGGAAGCTGTTGTTGTAAGAGAACTCCACCAAGTGTAGATGGTCCTCCCACGAACCCTTGAAATCCAACATGCACGCCCTCAGCATGTCTTCCAAAATCTGAATCGTCCTCTCGGACTGGCCATCCGTCTGCGGATGGTACGCCGTGCTGAAACTCAGACGCGTACCCAAGCTCTTCTGCAAACTCTGCCAGAACTGAGATGTGAACCTCGTGTCCCTGTCCGACACGATACTCACGGGGACTCCATGAAGTCGCACGACCTCCTCCATATATCTCCTTGCTAGCGCCTCCGTGGACTGTCCCACTCGGAACGGAATAAAGTGCGCAGATTTGGTCAATCGATCTACGATCACCCAAATCGCGTCATTCTGCTTCGGACTCCGAGGTAGTCCAGTCACGAAATCCATAGTGATGTGTTGCCACTTCCACTCCGGAATCGGAAGCGGTTGTAGCAACCCGGCCGTACGCTGATGCTCCGCCTTCACTTGTTGGAAAACCAAGCACTTGGCTACACTCCGAGCCACACTCCTCTTCATACCATGCCACCAAAAATTCAGACGAAGATCCTGGTACATCTTGGTGCCACCAGGATGCACAGAATACGGTGAACTGTGTGCCTCCACCATCAACTCCTCTCTAATATCCCCAGCCGGCACACACAACCTGGCTCCAAACCTCAGCGAGCCATCCTCATGAATCAAAAAGTCAGTCCGCAGACCGGCTTCCACCTGCTCCCGAATCTTCACCAGCTTCGGATCCTCAGCCTGGCCAGCCTTAATCCGATCCACGATCGTTGACTGTACCTGCATGTACATCAACGATGAAGCCTCCCCAGGAAGAGCAATCTCAACACCAGACTCGCAAAAATCCTGCTGCAATCTCCACTGCGAGGTCAAAATCATCACCGCTGGAAGCCTACTCAGCGCATCAGGAACCACATTCACCTTGCCAGGGTGATACTGCAAATCAATCTCATAATCTGCCATAAGCTCCAACCACCGACGCTGTCACATGTTGAGCTCCTTCTGAGTAAAAATATACTTCAAGCTTTTGTGATCGGTGAAAATCTTCACTTTCTCACTCAGCAGGAAGTGCCTCCAAATCTTAAGAGCAAACACAACGGTAGCCAACTCCAAATCATGCGTCGGGTAATTCTTCTCATGAACCTTAAGCTGACGAGACGCATACGCCACAACATGCCCATGCTGATGCAACACACAACCGAGACCCTTGCCAGAAGCATCGCAAAAGATCTCAAATCCACCGCTGCGATCAGGCACAGCAAGAACATGGGCAGTCGTCAGTCTCTCCCTCAGAACACCAAAAGCATCCTCGCAATCACCCGACCAAACAAAAGGTACATCCTTCCGCGTCAACCTGGTCATCGGCTCAGCAATACGGGAAAAGTCCTTAATGAACCGCCGATAATAACCAGCAAGTCCAAGGAAACTCTGAATCTCAGACGCAGACGACGGAACAGGCCACTCTCTGATGGCCCTAATCTTCTCGGGATCCACTGAAATACCATCTCCAGTCACCACATGCCCCAGAAAAGCAACTCTGTCCAGCCAAAACTCGCACTTCGAAAACTTAGCATACAAACGATGCTTCCTCAAAATCTCCAATACCGCCCTCAAGTGCGATGCATGCTCTTCCTCCGACTTTGAATATATCAGAATGTCGTCAATAAAGATAACGACAAACTTATCCAAAAAGTCGTAGAAAATCAGGTTCATCAGATTCATGAAAACTGCGGGTGCGTTAGTCACACCGAAAGGCATAACCACGAACTCATAGTGTCCATACTTCGTCCTGAACGCCGTCTTCGGAACATCTCCCTTCTTCACCTTCAACTGATGGTAACCACTCCTCAAATCCAATTTAGAAAACACCCTCGAACCTCCAAGCTGATCAAAAATATCATCGATGCGAGGCAATGGGTATTTATTCTTAATGGTCACCGCATTCAACTCCCGATAGTCCACGCACATGCGACGCGAACCATCCTTCTTCTTCACTAGCAGCACCGGTGCTCCCCACGGAGACACACTAGGATTAATATAACCCTTCTGCAAAAGCTCATCCAGCTGCTTCCGCAACTCCTCCAACTCAGCGGGTGCCATACGATACGGCGCCTTCGAAATCGGCTGCGCACCTGGAACAAGATCGATAGAAAATTCTAGAGCTCGATCAGGTGGCAAACCAGACATCTCCAAGGGGAAGACGTCGCCAAAATCATGCACCACAGCGGGCCACTCCAACTCCATCTGCATAGCCACAACCTCCACCGGCCTGGCCCGAAACCTGACAGGACCAAGCGAACTGATACCACGGCTGAACTCAAATACTGGATGTCTGGGAATCTCGAACACCACCTTCTTCCTCCTGCAGTCAATCGTAGAATAGAAGCTCACAAGCCAATCCATCCCAAGAACTGCATCATAGTTGATGATGTTGTGGACAATGAAATCAGCGAAAAGCTCATGTCCACAGACCACCAACGAGCAAGAATTGCAACCACGATGCACTGAGACCACGCCATTCCCTATAACGATATTCCAACTCTTGGGAAGAGGGGACGTCGACAAGGAATGCCTCTCCACGAAGCTCCGAGAAATAATGCACATCGATGCACCAGAGTCAAAGAGGACTCGTGCAGGAAATGTGCAAACCAAAACCACACCTAACAAGCAATTAACAATCAAACCCTAGTCTAGCAAACAATCATGTTCAAGCAAACAACATAATCTAATCAATCAAAACCAGCTAGGAAGGTAACAGCTAGATTGAGGATTACCTGCAATAACCTCATCCACAGCCTCGCTCTCCACAGCGGTCATCAGAAAAGCCTGCCTCCTCGGCAGAACAGCCTGCCGAAAAGCCTGCCCATGTGGAACAAGAGCCGCTCCACGTCCAGCAGGAACATACGCTCGCTGCTGCAACGGCTGTGCTGCAACAGGTGCCCTCCGCAGCTGATTCGCATGCCGACAATCCTTCGCGACATGGGAAGCATCACCACAAACCAAACATTGGCCCAGAAACTTCCTACACTGATCCTTGATGTGGCCAGGCTTGCCGCAGAAATGGCAAGTCTTCAGAATAGGCCCTCCTGGCCTCTTAAACTGAGCTGGCTGATTAGGCTTGAAACCAGGCCTAACCACTGCTCTGGCCTGCTCCATATGCCTCATCCCAGCACCAGAAACATGCCCTCTCCTCTGACTCAGGTTCAGCTCCTGCCTCCTGGCAGCGACCAAAACCTTCTGATAAGAGTCCAGATCGGAGGAAGACACAAAACTCTGGAGCTCCAAAGCAAGTCCCTGCAGGAACCTCTGAGCCCTCTCATCAGCATCCTGCACCATCTTTGGTGCGAACCCACTCAGCCTAGTGAACTCTTAGTGGTACAGATCCACCGTCAAGCTCCCTTGCTTCAGATCAATGAAGCGCTGCAGCATCTCCTTCCTAGCAGCCTTCGGAAAGAACTCCTCATCAAACCTGGACTTAAAGGTAGCCCAAGCTATCGGCTCCACCAACATCTTCTCTTCCGCATCCCACCAATTCCGAGCATTATACTTGAGTTGCCTCTTCGCCAAATCAACCCATCCAGCCGGGGTGATCTTGGCCATCTTCAAATTATCCTCAATGTTCTGAATCCACTCATCGGCAGCCAGAGGACCCTCAGACCCATCGAAATATGCGGGACCCAGCTCTCGAAATTGCTTCGCTCCCGGCTCAGAGCGAGGGGCATCCGGAAGAGCCCGGGCAGCTCAAGCAAGTGGAGCATTCTGGACTTGCAGGAGCACGCCCTGCTGCACTTGCATCATCTGGAGCATCATCCGCATCATCTCACCGTTGGTGGGTTCCCGCTCAGGCTCCTCATCATGAGGGAGCGCACCACTACCCCCACCACGGGTGAATCGCCTTCCTGCCATCTAATGACACAGAAAACGAAGCAGATTAGACTCATAGCTTATGACTCGGACGTCGAACTTAGTTTATTGGACATTCTAATATTATTATCGTTATTCCGACAATTCGCAGTTACAGAAGGACCTGCATGGGCCACCAACAAAACCTGTCACGCCCCGCATCCCTAAAATGGAGGCGAGACGTGAAAAGGTCCGCACGAGAGTGGAGCTGTGAAGCCCCAAACCCGATAAGCGTCAATAAAACATAAGCAGGTCCCTGTAAGCACAACGGAACAACAATAATAACACAAGGAGAGACTGAAATAAAATCTCATATCTCACAAATTGTCCAACATGAAATTAAGTTCAACATCCAGAAAAGCCACCAGGCTAAAAGAAAGAGTCTAAAGGCCCAGAACAAGGCCAACAAAAGCAACATCGCAACAAAGTATAGGTGCTACGCACCGACAACAAAATAGCAGTCTAAGCAAAAAAGGAAAACACAACGAAGACACTAGGACTGGTCCCCAGTGTCCACGTACTCCCCGTCAAACACAAGCTCGGGCTCGGCGTCAGCAAACACCTCGTCCTCAACAAGGTACTCAGGCTCGGGATCTAACATGTGTCACCCAAAAGAGTAAAGGGGCACATGTCAGCAAGTCTAAAAGACTTGGGCAAGGAAACTGAAAGTGCGGCAACTAGCAACCTAGCAGTTATAGTATGCATGACATGGCAGTTATTCATGAGTGCACAAGCAAGACATGGCGAGACAATAAGTACAAGAGAACAATTTACGGGATAAGACAAGAGTAGCCAAGCTACTAACAATCTCAATCAATTTACGAGTCACGTTTCACGTTGTGTTGTAGATGTTTACGCCTTACAGCTGAATGGTTTCACATTCACACTGATTGGCCGCTTAACAACTACCCCAAACCCAGAGTTTACGCCTTACCACTGCAGTTGCTGATCGGGCAGACTCCCAGTTGATTGGCCGCTTAACTCTTACCCCCAATACCCACATGCAATCGAGCCAGGGTCCCCGCACACGAGCTCGGTAAATGAACCAGGGTTGCCCCGCACAGGAGCTCGTATTCTATATCACGATTCATAAACAATTGGCGTAGGGGTGCACCTAGCCGGAAACAAGCAATTCGGGCATTGGCTATCAACCAACACATGGCCCGCTTCTGGAACATGAGCCAGGAACACAAGCATTGTAGCGAAGCTACGCATTCACGGAAATACTTAAAGGATGCAATGACATGACAATTAATTTACGTACCGATAATGGAAAGTAAACATGACATGGTAATTGTGCAACATGCTAAATGTCGGAACTAGCTTCGTTGTCAAGCTAGTTCCCCAATTTGCGCCTAGGCGAGTATCATTTCGTCGCCTAGCCTCTTTTACGCCTACAACAAGCAAATGGCCTAAAACATGGCCTAAACCCTGAGTGGCAAGTTTCACTTGCCTAGCACCGGGGATGACGATCACGAAGGTTCGTCTCACGGATGCTAATCTACGGGGAAATCGCTGTTATGGGGAAACAATCATCAAAATAACATTCATTTCATTAGGGTTTCATAAAAATACAAATAGGTTATGAAAACATCAAGAGATCGATTTATTACCGAGAGGAGGCGGAAGAAACACTCCGGAGAACCTAGGGACCAGATCTGGAAACGAATGGAGAAGTTTGGAGAACTAGGGTTTTGGGGGGATTTTGGGGGTTTGATGAGATTTTGGGGAAGATGAGGGGTAGAAGGTGTTGAGGGATGGTTTGGATGATGGAGGATGAGCTTGGAATGGAGGAATAAGGGTTTGAGGAAGATGGGGGCTCAATGGGGGGAGAAACTAGGGTTTTGGGCCGAGTGGAGGAAGAAGAAAACGTTTGGGAGGGGTTTAAATAGGATGGGCTGGCGGCTGCCTAGAAATTAGGGTTTTAACACAGATTAGTCGGTCAAAGAGCAACCACTGACCGACTAGTTTCGGAACTAGTCGGTCGGTTGACCAACGCAGACCGACTAAGTGTAAACAGTAACTTCTGAACGAAAATAGGATTTGGATTTAGTCGGTCGATGAACAACTACTGACTGACTAGTTTGGCATCTAGTCGGTCGGTGAACGTTCTTAGACCGACTAAGAGTAAACAGTAACTCGACTGTACAGAAGAACTAAGAATTAGTCGGTCTGAGTACAAAACTTAACTGACTAGTTTAATAACTAGTCAGTCGAAAGATGAACTTAGACCGACTAAGAATGAACAGTACAGATACTAAAATTTAGATGATGTGTTAGTCGGTTAAAGAAGCATTGCCGACCGACTAGTTTGCAACCTAGTCGGTCAACCAACGTTCTTAGACCGACTAACGATAAACAATAACTCCTGAATAATTTAGAAAGCCAACTAGTCGGTTCAAGAAGGATTGCCGACCGACTGGATCGTCATCTAGTCGGTCGGTGCCCCTTCTTACACCGGCTAATAAGCACCAAAAGTTCCGATACGGAGCGCAGAGCTCCGGGATCGATTCCTAAGACTCCTAGGCTTGATCTAACAGTAAGATAAGACCGTTATGAAGCCCGTCACGAATGACATACTTCGAAATCGACGATCCTAAGGAAGAAACGAGAAAACACGACGAAACGATCGAAAATGAAAGTCACGGAGACGAAAACCACACATGAGGAGAAAATCCACCAAAACATATATTATAATATAATAAATCCATATACATGAAAACCAGTCGTTACAAAGGGTATTCCGAAGGAGCGGATAAAGTTCGATGATCTTAGGAAGGATGAGATGATCCTTGATTGCTAAAAGCAAAAAAATGAACTGTGAACGTTACCTTTCAACAAAAAAGAAGGACGCATAGATCAATCGATTGCATAACTGCAAGCAAACTCGATCGGACAGATGTAGATGGATCTAGGGTTAGGGTTTAGTTCAGAATTTGGGCGAAGCAAGGGAGATGAAAAAAATTAGTCATCAGTTAAAAGCTTGGGGGAGGCGACCATAACAATCTATAACCATCTAGTTACCTCGGGCGACCATCGTCGTTACGTTTATTATCGTCGTTGCCGACTGTCGGCAACCGTGAAACATGATAGGAGTGTCGTCATTACACGCGTCATTGTAACCGGCTGTCAAGTATGTATCATACTTGACACAATGTGCTGGTGATATCCCCCTGACCAGTACTTCTTGGGTGGCTGACCTGGGTGCCCAGTGTCGGGGACGGTCATATGGAAACCCTTTTTTGGGAATGCCTGATTATAAATGGACGAACAGCTGAATGAATGATATCGTCCATATCTGATATCTATATCAAGCATGCCCGAACAGCTGAAGGACTTACTGTTTCCATACGAAGGTTGTGTGGGCAAAAAAAGAAGAAGATGATGGAAGAAAGTAGATGAAGTTGTGAGAAGATGAGTGCTCCTTATCCGCCATTTTTATAGGGGAATTGGAGCAATCAAAATGAAGCGTATAATAAGTCCTTGATCCTACAGTAATGCAATGGATCTCGGGAATCAACAATTATTTACTCAACGTGCAAACCACGTAATACCAACGCGAAAATCGCGTAATCCCAATTATTTTACCATCTGGATCAAAATAGGTTAATTACTCTCCGCGCATAACAAGGAAACTCAACGATTTTTCGCCTTGATCAACATTGATGCTATAATAGGAAACTTACTCCCAACAATACTACTCTCCACTAAGATTTTTTAATACATTTTATTCGACACGCACCCCGGGCTAAATAATACAAAAGAGAGTAACTATTATAATTGATCACCGTGCAAAACGCATGGAAAACGGAAATTGCTCAATGCGCACAACGCAGAGAGGTCAATGAGGATGTGACTGCTGCAGTAGAGTTTTACTGTGTGGCTACATCGAAGACACCGTCAAGCTACAGAGGGGTGCTCGTGCATATACAAAATACTGCTCCTGAATCTACAGCTGATTGATACCAGACATGTGATTTTCCCAAGAATGTATGACCGGTGGCAAGTGAGCTGGAAAAATTTATAGCCGCTTACATAATTGCTCAACGCTCAGTACCAATAAATTTATGGCCGTTGTGCGTGGTGAGCAAATTTTTAATGGTTTAAAAAATTGCTCAAAGCGCACAACAAGTAACGCCAGGTGTTCACTTTGAGCCGGTGTGCGCGTTCAGCAAATCTGTAATGGTTAACATAATAGCGCAAAGCGCACAACATACAGAATTATGCCGGTTGTGCGCGTTACGCAAAAGTTGCGTCGATGACAAATTTGCTCAACGCCCCCACGGGAATAAATTTGCCCGTTTTGCGCTTTGAGCATATTTGTGAGATGCTATAATTTTAATCCCACTGTGCGCCACCGCATTGAATCAATCAAATTCCAAATTTCATCATACTTAAACACGCATAACCAGCAGAATTATGCATGTTATGCGCGTTTAGCTAAAGTCAATGACAAATTTGCTCAACGTCCCCACGGGTATAAATTTGACCGTTTTGCGCTTTGAGCATATTTGTGAGATGCTATAATTTTAATTCCACCTCGCACCAGCGCAGTGAATCAATCACATTCCAAATTTCATCATACTTAAACGCGCACAACCAGCAGAATTAAGCCCGTTGTGCGCGTTTAGCTAAAGTTTAAATTAAATCTCATACATATTCTAGTTGATGTTATTTTGAAAATGACCTAGCCATTCAAATATATTGATGTACATACTGATACAGATCCAAACTGATTCATTAGCCTATGCTCTTACAAACTGAAACATGTGATTGTCGGTGTGATCTGCGTGCTTCCCCATCAACTTCCGCGAGTTCATCCGGCGACCATCTTCGTTCCGTTTATTACCGTCGTTGCCGATTTTCTGTCATCATCGGCTGGATATGAGTGTAGTCATAGCATGCGTCGTTGTAACCTGCAGTCAGGTATGTAGCCGTTTCAACGACACCGAGAGGAACTCCGATTCACATGAGGTGTCGAACAACACCAAATGGTTGCATAACAAATAGAATGAGCTGTTTATCTTCGCGATCGGAAAGGACAGGAGGGAGTGTTTGTGTGTCATAGACGAGGTATAGTGAAATGATGAAGGGTTTGATGGTTTGGATGGAGTTTATAAAAAGGAGATGGATATGGAGTGTATAGTCGAGGAGTGGAAGGCGAAATGCTCACATATGGAAGGCATTCATCGGGCATGCTTGATTATAAATGGACGATAGCCCTTTGTTGTGTTTATTACCACCATTGCGTAAGTTTCCAACATCAACCATTTAGCTTTACGTGAAAAGAGAACTGGTTGAATTCCATCGTCCATTTCTATCGCAAGCAGCAGGCATTAGGGCTCGCTGTAGGATAACGGAGTATACTCATCAATTTGAATGGTCAATTTCACACTAAATGGACCGTGAATGCCCTGGAGAAGCGTATGAAATCGGAGGACTACATGCTGATGCAGTCGCCTCCCGAATATGCTCCTCTCCCTGGTCTGCAAAAAGAAGAATGGCCCCCCTGGCCTTTGCACACTGGATGGCTGCCCTGGGTCACATAGGTTGGCGGTGCATGGCTACCGTCCCTCTGAGGCACAAGCACTCCCTCCTATTCTTTTCGATCTCTTGTCTCGCAGCCAAAATTGGAAATCTACAGGAGGAAAGGGACAATTATGATCTGCTTCATCCACAGTCAGATTTGGCCAATTTGGCTGGAAGCCAAGAGATCGAAAAGAACAGGAGGGAGTGCTTGTGCCTCAGAGAGACCTAACCGCCAACCTAATTGACCCAGAGCAGCCAACCAGGGCGCAAAGGCCCGGGGGGGCCATTCTTCTCTTCGCAGACCAGGGAGAGGAGCATATTCGGGAGGCGACTGCATCAGCCTGTAGTCCTCCTATTTCATACGCTTCTCCAGGGCATTCACGGCATTCAGGGTCCATTTATAGTGAAAAACAACCGATCAAATTGATGAGTATTAAGTCCGTTATCCTACAGTAATGCTAGGGATCTCGGGAATGAACATCTTATTTACTCAACGCGTAATCCCACCGAGAAAAACGCGTAATCCTAAGTAATTTAGGCTCAGCTGAAAAGAGGCAAATTACTCTCCCCACACGACAAGGAAACCGAACCGTTTTGCGCCTTGAATTGAATTTATGCTATTACGAAAATTACTCTCCGTCAAAGACTTGTAAAATTCTTTAGTTTCCAGCGCAACAAAAACAATCAAATTGTTTCCGTTGTGCGTGCGGATTAATTGGTTCCACTATAAGCCCTTGTGTGTAATGTTGAGTCCTCAGATGTGAGACAGTGTGTGTACAGTGGATGGATATTGATTCACACTATGACTTTTAACCACCGCACATGACACGCACAACGGCTAATTTATTTCAGCCCTTCATTGCGTTTATTACCGTCATAGCGTCGGTTTCCAACATCAACCATTTACTTTACGTGAAAAGACTCCTGGATGAATGCTATCGTCCATATCTTTATCAAGAATGCACGAATAGCAGTAGAACTTATTGTTTCCAGACGGTGGTTGTGTGCGCAAATGCTATAGAGGGAAGTAGAGGAAGTTGTGAGAAGATGAGGGCTCGTTGTAAGCCACTTAGGAATTTGACCAATAAAAATGAAGAGTATACTAAGCCCGTGATCCTACAGTAATGCAATGGTTCTCGGGAATCAACATTTATTTACTCAACATGCACACCGCATAATACCAACGCGAAAGTCAGGGAATCCCAATTATTCTATCATTTGTAACAAAATAGGTTAATTATTCTCCGCTCAAAACATGGAAACTCAACAGCTTTTCGCCGTGATCAACATTGATGCCAATTGGAAAATTACTCCCAACAATACTAATCTGCACTAATCTTTTTTCGTACATTTTATTCGACCTGCACACCGTGATAAATAATACAGAAGCGAGTACCAATCTTAAATGCTCAACGCGTAAAACGCATGGAAAAACGGAATTGCTCAAGACGCACAACGCACAACGCGTGGCAGCGAATTGTATTGGTTTATGAGGATGAGCCGGCAGTAGAGTTCTACACTTCTACTGTGTGGCTACATCGAAGACCCCGTCATGCTACGGAGGGGTGCTCGTGAATATACAAAATACTGCCCGTGAATCTACAGCTGATTGATACCAGACATATGATTTTCCCAAGAATGTTTGACCGTTGGGAAGCGAGTTGGAAAAATCTATAGCCGCTTACATAATTGCTCAATGCTCAGAACCATCAAATTTATGGCCGTTGTGCGCATTGAGCATATTTATAATGGGTAATTTAATTGCGCAAAGCGCACAACAAGCACAGCCAGAGCCAGGTGTTCGCTTTGAGCATCTACGGTATGTTATGAACAATTGTTTAACGCGCACAACCAGCAGAATTTTACCCGTTGTGCGCGTTAAGATGATGTTGCATCGATGACAAATTTTCTCAACGCGACCACGGGAATAAATTTGCCCGTTTTGCGCTTTGAGCATATTTGTGAGATGCTATAATTTTAATTCCAAATTTCATCATACTTAATCTGAATCCCAATCAAGCCTACATGCAAACTTTTAGATTTAAGTCTTATTATACTTGTTCAATCTGAAAACATTGTAGATTAAACCGAATACTTATTCACTCTGACTCAGAAACTACATGCAAACTTTAAAATTGAATCTGATACTTATTCAAGCTGAAGGCATATTCGATCGAATTCAACTATATTGATGTACATACTGATACAGATCCAAACTGATTCATTACCCTATGCTCTTACAAACTGATACATATGATTGTCTACGTAGATGTTTGCAATGAAGGGCTCGCTGTAGGATAACGGACTTGTACTCATCAATTTGAATGGTCAATTTCACTATAAATGGACTGTGAATGCCCTCAAAAATTTCGCTTTGTGTATGAGATTACCCTCAAAAATTACTCACAGCGCAACATATGTATATTCTGTATATTCACGAGCACAACAACTGTAGACTCACGGGTTCTTTCCATGACTCACAGTAAATCAATTGTAGTCTCATCCTCATCCATGGGCAGTCCAATTCGTCTATAATAAATGGCGTCTCATTCTAAAATGTTGGTAACGGCTAATTTGATTGCATCATTCAAAACCTCTCAATAAATACGCAGTTAAAGCCTCGGTTTAATACGTAGCATTCAAAGCATATTTTAATACTCGTTTAATATTTGACAGTTTGAATTCATAACAGCTATTTTTTGAAATCTATTTATATCCCTCTGCTTTCCTCAAGAAAATACACGGAAAAATTGCTTCCTCCAAAAATTCTTCTTTGCTTCATCCCGTTCTCCTGGGTAGCTGTACTGTGCAAAATCCAAAGTCTCTGGCCAAGTGCGGACGCGGCCAGGGGCTGCTGTGTTAACCTTCGAGAGCAACCGGCAACAGCGATTACCACCGAGGTCGCGCCACAGCGGTTTCAATTACATCTGCTAAGTATTCTGCTTCTCTGATCTTCCTCGTATAGCCACGGTATTCTACGTATTTTTCTTACAATATGTTTGTTTCTCAGTTTAACCGGACACATTCTAACCATTGCTTCGTTCTGCTTGATGTAGATATATACCATGGTAAATGGAAGATAAAATTGAAAGTTACTCCTGCTATTTCAATGTGGACCATTTCCTTCATGATGTAGATGCCTGTAAAGAGAATGGGACGGCGGTAGAAAATGACTCCAATGAAATCAGGCTAACTACGCAACCAAAATGCACCTTCAAATCTTCCCAGAAGATCTCAGTGGTAAGCGTACCTTCTAGGATAAAGAAGCATTTGCAACCAAAATGCACCTTCAAATCTTCACAGAAGATCTCAGCAGTCAGCGGACCTTCTAGGATACATTAGCATTTTCTTCCTTTCTTGGGTGTGAAAGTAGGGATTTTCGAGGTATTCCATTTGGTAAGTATATACTTTTAAATACACTATAGGTGAAATTCTTATTCAATTGGGTGGAAAATGATGTAGAAATTTGGTGATTTTACATGCATGCAGATACGGTTGAGATTGCTGGAGAAGGTACAAAAATCCAAGGTACTATTTATGTCGTACAAAAATCCAGCGGTCAGTGGAGGTTAACAGTCGTTGAGGGCAGGCACAACCATCAAGCTGCTAATTATGTCGAGGGCCATTCCGATGAAGGGCAGTTGCAGGGAATGGAGATGGAATCATTGAGAGATTTGGCAAATAGCACGCTGAGGCCGGCTGAAATTTTGAAAGTCATGTAGGACAATCCAACCTTCCATGCAAATCAATTTATAATGCACGTCACCGATTAAAAAGGGACAACAAGAATGTTGTCGCTTTGCATGTAAAACTTCCAATAGGATTCCTGCTGTTTACTTTGCATGTGAAAGAAGCGGGGTTTACAGGTGACACCGAAAGGAAAAAACGACCGACAGGCCAGTTAAAACCAAGAAGTGTCCATGTTTGTTCTCATTGCATGGTAATGGTGGGCATCGGCGTTGGTGGTGAGGAGTTGAGATTAACAGTCGTTGAAGGCAGGAACAACCATCAAGTTGCTAATTATGTCGAGGGTCATTCCGATGAAGGGCAGTTGCAGGGAATGGAGATGGAATCATTGAGAGATTTGGCAAGTAGCACGCTGAGGCCGGCTGAGATTTTGAAAGTCATGTAGGAAAATCCAACCTTCCATGCAAATCAATTTATAATGCACGTCACCGAGTAAAAAGGGACAACAAGAATGTTGATATTGAAAAAAATTCGGTATAAAATTGATGTTAGGTTTTGTGCAAAATAATCACTTGTTGTAAGAAATTAAAAGATATGTTTACCCATATTGCTACCTTCGTATGGAAATTTCTCCACACTTGTCACTTGTGCGTTTTAAGCCCCACGGACGACGCGCACGACAGGGGTAATTTTGCCCGTCGTGCGCGCAGATGGAAAATGCTCAACAATTGTACGTTTTAGCCCCGTGCACGACGCGTACGACTGGGGAGAATTTTGCCCGTCGTGCGCGCGGATGGAAATTGCTTCACACTATGCGTTTTAACGCCTGCGCACGACGGGGCGTATTTTTGCCTGTCGTGCGCGCGCACAACATTTACTTGTGCGTGTTAAGCACCTCGCACGACACGCACGACGGGAGTAATTTTGCCTGTCGTGCATGCGGATTGAAATTGCTTCACACGTTGCGTTTTCCCCCTCGCGCACGACGGGGGAAATTTTGCCCATCATGCGCACGGATGGAAATTGCTCCACACTTGTGCGTTTTAAGCCCCGCACACGACGCGCATGACGGGGTTAATTTTGCCCGTCGTGCGCACGGATGGGAATTGCTTCACACTAGGCGTTTTAACCCCCGCGCACGACTGGGGAGAATTTTGCCCGTCGTGCGCGCGGATGGAAATTGCTCCACACTAGGCGTTTTAACGCCCGCGCACGACGGGGCGTATTTTTGCCCGTCGTGTACGTGCACAACATTTACTTGTGCGTGTTAAGCACCTCGCACGACGCGCACGACGGGGGTAATTTTGCCCGTCTTGCGCGCGGATTGAAATTGCTTCACACGTTGCGTTTTTCCCCTCGCGCACGACGGGGGAAATTTTGCCCGTCGTGCACACGGATGGAAATTGCTCCACACATGTGCGTTTTAAGCCCCTCACACGACGCACACAACGGGGTTAATTTTGCCCGTCGTGCGCGCGGATGGAAATTGCTTCACACTAGGCGTTTTAACCCCCGCGCACGAAGGGGTTAATTTTGCCTGTCGTGCGCACGGATGGAAATTGATCCACACTTTTGCGTTTGCCCACACACGACGCGCACGACGGGGTTAATTTTTCCCGTCGTGCGCGCGGATGGAAATTGATCCACACCAGGCATTTTACCCCCCGCGAACGACGGGGGTAAATTCGCCCGTCGTGCGCGCCGATGGAAAATGCTCCACACTTGTACATTTTAAGCTCCGCGCACGACGCGCACGAATGGGGATAATTTTGCATGTCATGCGCGCGGATGAAAAATGCTTCATACTTGGCGTTTTAACCCCTGCGCACGACGGGATGTATTTTTTCCCGTCGTGCGCGCGGCTGGAAAATGCTCCACACTTGTGAGTTTTAAGCCCCGCGGACGACGCACACGACGGGGGTAATTTTTCCCGTCGTGCACGCGGATGGAAATTGCTTCACATTAGGCGTTTTAACCCCCGCGTACGACGGGGTTAATTTTGCCCGTCGTGCGCTCGGATGGAAATTGCTGCACACTAGGCGTTTTAACCCCCACGCACGACGGAGCGTATTTTTGCCCATCGTGCACGCGGATGGAAAATGCTCCACACTTGTACATGTTAAGCCCCTCGCACGACGCGCACGACGTGTGAAATTTTGCCCGTCATGCGCACGGATTGAAATTGCTTCACACTTTGCGTTTTCCCCCTCGCGCACGACGGGGAAAATTTTGCCCGTCGTGCGCACGAATGGAAATTGCTCCACACTTGTGCGTTTTAAGCCCCACACACGACGCGCACGAGGGGGGTTAATTTTGCTCGTCGTGCGCACGGATGGGAATTGCTTCATACTAGGCGTTTTAACCCCCGTGTACGACGGGGTTAATTTTGCCCGTCGTGCGCTCGGATGGAAATTGCTGCACACTAGGCGTTTTAACCCATGCGCACGACGGGGTAAGTTTGCCCGTCGTGCACGTGGATGGAAATTGCTTTACACATTGGTTTTCCCCCTCACGCACGACGGGGTAATTTTGCCCGTCGTGCGCACGGATAGAATTTGCTCCACACTTATGCGTTTGCCCACACACGACGCGTACGACGGGGTTAATTTTGCCCGTCGTGCACGCGGATGGAAATTGCCCCACACCAGGCATTTCACCCCACGCGCACGACGGGGGTAATTTCGCCCGTCGTGCGCGCAGATGGAAAATGCTCCACACTTGTACGTTTTAAACCCCGCGCACGAAGCGCACGACTGGTGGTAATTTTGCCTTCGTGCCCGCGGATGGAAATTGCCTCACACTAGGCGTTTTAACCCCCGCGCACGACGGGGCGTATTTTTGCCCGTCTTGCACGCGGCTGGAAAATGCTCCACACTTATGCGTTTTAAGCCCCGCGGACGATGCGCACGACGGGGGTAATTTTGTCCGTCGTGCGCGCGGATGGAAATTGCTTCACACTAGGCGTTTTAACCCCCGCGGACGACGGGGTTAATTTTGACCGTTGTGCGCTCGGATGGAAATTGCTGCATACTAGGCGTTTTAACCCACGCGCACTACGGGGGTAATTTTGCCCGTCGTGCGCGCGGATGGAAATTGCTTTACATGTTGTGTTTTACCCCTCGCGCACGACGGGGGTAATTTTGCCTGTCGTGCGCACGGTTGGTAAATGCTCCACACTTGTTCGTTTTCCGCGCACGATGCACACGACAGGGGTAATTGCTTCACACTAGGCGTTTTAACCCCCACGCACGATAGGGCGTATTTTTGCCCGTCGTGCGCGTGGATGGAAATTCCTTCACACTAGGCGTTTTAACCCCTCGCGCACGACGGGGGAAATTTTGCCCGTCGTGCGCACGGATGGAAATTGCTCCACACTTGTGTGTTTTAAGCCCCGCATACGATGCGCACGATGCGGGTGATTTTGCCCGTCGTGCGCGCGGATGGGAATTGCTTCACACTAGGCGTTTTAACCCTCGCGCACGACGGGGTTAATTTTGCACGTCGTGCGCTCGGATGGAAATTGCTGCACACTAGGCGTTTTAACCCACGCACACAACGGGGTAAGTTTGCCCGTCGTGCACGCGGATGGAAATTGTTTTACACATTGCGTTTTCCCCCTCGTGCACGACGGGGGTAATTTTTCCCGTCGTGCGCACGGATGGAAATTGCTACACATTTGTGCGTTTGCCCGCACACGACGCTCACGACGGGGTTAATTTTGCCCGTCATGCACGCGGATGGAAATTGCTCCACGCCAGGCCTTTCACCCCCTGTGCACGACGGGGGTAATTTCACCCGTCGTGCGCGCCGATGGAAAATGCTCCACACTTGTACGTTTTAAGCCCCGCGCACGACACGCACGACTGGTGGTAATTTTGCTTGTCGTACCCGAGGATGGAAATTGCCTCACACTAGGCGTTTTAACTCCCGTGCACGACGGGGCGTATTTTTGCCCGTCGTGCGCGCGGCTGGAAAATGCTCCACACTTGTGCGTTTTAAACCCCGCGGACGACGCGCACGACGGGGGTAATTTTTCCCGTCGTGCGCGCGGATGGAAATTGCTTCACACTTGTGCTTTTAACTCCCGCGGACGACGGGGTTAATTTTGCCCGTCGTGCGCTCAGATGGAAATTGCTGCACACTAGGCGTTTTAACCCATGCGCACGACGGGGGTAATTTTGCTTGTCTTACGCGCGGATGGAAATTACTTTACACGTTGTGTTTTACCACTCGCGCACGACGGGGGTAATTTTGCCTGTCGTGCGCACGGTTGGTAAATGCTCCACACTTGTGCGTTTCCCGCGCACGACGCCCACGACGGGGGTAATTGCTTCACACTAGGCGTTTTAACCCCCGCGCACGACGGGGTTAATTTTGCCCGTCGTGCTCGCGGATGGAAATTTCTTCACACTAGGCGTTTTAACCCCCGCTCACAACGGGGCGTATTTTTGCCAGTCGTGCACGCGGATGGAAAATGCTCCACACTTGTGCCTGTTAAGCCCCTCGCACGACGCGCACGACGGGGGTTATTTTGCCCGTCGTGCGCGCGGATTGAAATTGCTTCACACGTTGCGTTTTCCCCCTCGCACACGACGGGGAAAATTTTGCCCGACGTGCGCACGGATGGAAATTGCTCTACACTTGTGCGTTTTAAGCCCCACACACGACGCGCACGACTGGGTTGTTTTTGCCCGTCGTGTGCGCGGATGTGAATTGCTTCACACTAGGCGTTTTAACCCCCGCACACGACGGGATTAATTTTGCCTGTCGTGCGCTCGGATGGAAATTGCTGCACACTAGGCGTTTTAACCCACGCACACGATGGGGTAAGTTTGCCCGTCGTGCGCGTGGATGGAAATTGCTTTACACAATGCGTTTTCCCCCTCGCGCACGACGGGGGTAATTTTGCCCGTCGTGCGCACGGATGGAAATTGCTCCACACTTGTGTGTTTGCCCGCACACGACGCGCACGACGGGGTTAATTTTGCCCGTCGTGCACGCGGATGGAAATTGCTCCACACCAAGCCTTTCACCCCCTGCGAACGACGGGGGTAAATTCGCCTGTCGTGCGCGCCGATGGAAAATGCTCCACACTTGTACGTTTTAAACTCCGCGCACGACGCGTACGACTGGGGGTAATTTTTCCTATCGTGCGCGCGGATGGAAAATGCTTCATACTAGGCGTTTTAACCCCCGCGCACGACGGGGCGTATTTTTGCCCGTCGTGCGCGCGGCTGGAAAATGCTCCACACTTGTGCGTTTTAAGCCCCGCGAATGACACGCACGACGGGGGTAATTTTTCCCGTCGTGCGCACGGAGGGAAATTGCTTCACACTAGGCGTTTTAACCCCCGCGGACGACGGGGTTAATTTTGCCCGTCGTGCGCTCGGATGGAAATTGCTGCACACTAGGCGTTTTAACTCACGCGCACGACGGGGGTAATTTTGCCCGTCGTGTGCGCGGATGGAAATTTATTTACACGTTGCGTTTTACCCCGCGCGCACGTCGGGGGTAATTTTTCCTGTCGTGCGCACAGTTGGTAAATGCTCCACACTTGTGCGTTTTCTACGCTCGACGCCCACGACGGGGGTAATTGCTTCACACTAGGCGTTTTAACCCCCGCGCACGACGGGGTTAATTTTGCCCGTCGTGCTCGCGGATGGAAATTCCTTCACACTAGGCGTTTTAACCTCCGCGCACGACGGGGCGTATTTTTGCCAGTCGTGCGCGCGGATGGAAAATACTCCACACTTGTGCGTGTTAAGCCCCTCGCACGACACGCACGACGGGGGTTATTTTGCCCGTCGTGCATGCGGATTGAAATTGCTTCACACGTTACGTTTTCCCCCTCGCGCAAGACAGGGGAAATTTTGCCCGTCGTACGCACGGATGGAAATTACTCTACACTTGTGTGTTTTAAGCCCCGCACACGACACGCACGACCGGGTTATTTTTGCCCGTCGTGCGCGCGGATGTGAATTGCTTCACACTAGGCGTTTTAACCCCCGCGCACGACGGGGTTAATTTTGCCCGTCGTGCGCTCAGATGGAAATTGCTGCACACTAGGCGTTTTAACCCACGTGCACGACGGGGTAAGTTTGCCCGTCGTGTGCACGGATGGAAATTGCTTTACACATTGCGTTTTCCCCCTCGCGCACGACGCGGGTAATTTTGCCCGTCGTGCACACGGATGGAAATTGCTCCACACTTGTGCGTTTGCCCGCACACGACACGCACGATGGGGTTAATTTTGCCCGTCGTGCGCGCGGGTGGAAATTGCCCCACACCAGGCATTTCACCCCCGCGCACGACGGGGGTAATTTCGCCCGTCGTGCGCGCCGATGGAAAAAGCTCCACACTTGTACGTTTTAAGCCCCGCGCACGACGCGCACGACTGGGGGTAATTTTGCATGTCGTGCGCGCGGATGGAAATTGCCTCACACTAGGCGTTTTAACCCCCGCGCATGACGGGGCATATTTTTGCCCGTCGTGCGCACGGCTGGAAAATGCTCCACACTTGTGCGTTTTAAGCCCCGCGGACGACGCGGACGACGGGGGTAATTTTGCCCGTCGTGCGCGCGGATGGAAATTGCTTCACACTAGGCATTTTAACCCCTGCAGACGACGGGGTTAATTTTGCATGTCGTGCGCTCGGATGAAAATTGCTGCACACTAGGCATTTTAACCCACGAGCACGACGGGGGTAATTTTTCCCGTCGTGGGCGTGGATGAAAATTGCTTTACACGTTGCGTTTTACCACTCGCGCACTACGTGGGTAATTTTGCCTGTCGTGCGCACGGTTGGTAAATGCTCCACACTTGTGCGTTTCCCGCGCACGACGCCCACGATGGGGGTAATTGCTTCACACTAGTCGTTTTAACCCCCGCGCACGATGGGGTTAATTTTGCCCGTCGTGCTCGCGGATGGAAATTCCTTCACACTAGGCGTTTTAACCCGCGCGCACGACAGGGCGTATTTTTGCCAGTCGTGCGCACGGATGGAAAATGCTCTACACTTGTGCGTGTTAAGCCCCTCGCACGACGCGCACGACGGGGGTTATTTTGCCTATCGTGCGCGCGGATTGAAATTGCTTCACACGTTGCGTTTTCCCCCTCGCGCAAGACGGGGGAAATTTTGCCCGTCGTGCGCACGGATGGAAATTGCTCTACACTTGTGCGTTTTAAGCCCCGCACACGACGCATACGACGGGGTTATTTTTGCCCGTCGTGCGCGCGGATGTGAATTGCTTCACACTAGGCGTTTTAACTCCCACGCACGACGGGGTTAATTTTTCCCGTCGTGCGCTCGGATGGAAATTGCTGCACACTAGGCGTTTTAACCCACGCGCACGACGGGGTAAGTTTGCCCGTCGTGCGCACGGATGGAAATTGCTTTACATATTGCGTTTTCCCCCTCGTGCACGACGGGGGTAATTTTGCCTGTCGTGTGCACGGATGGAAATTGCTCCACACTTGTGCGTTTGCCCGCACACGACGCGCACGACGGGGTTTATTTTGCCCGTCGTGCGCGCGGATGGAAATTGCACCACACCAGGCATTTCACCCCCCGCGCACGACGGGGGTAAATTCGCCCGTCGTGCGCGCCGATGGAAAATGCTCCACACTTGTACGTTTTAAGCCCCGCGTACGACGCGCACGACTGGGGGTAATTTTTCCTGTCGTGCGCACGGATGGAAATTGCCTCACACTAGGCGTTTTAACCCCTGCACACGACATGGCGTATTTTTGCCCGTCGTGCGTGCGGCTGGAAAATGCTCCACACTTGTGTGTTTTAAGCCCCACGGACGACACGCACGACGGGGGTAATTTTGCCCGTCCTGCGCGCGGATAGAAATTGCTTCACACTAGGCGTTTTAACCCCCGCAGACGACGGGGTTAATTTTGCCCGTCGTGCGCTCGGATGGAAATTGCTACACACTAGGCGTTTTAACCCACGCGCACGACGGGGGTAATTATGCTCGTCGTGCACGCGGATGAAAATTGCTTTACACGTTGCGTTTTACCACTCGTGCATGACGGGGGTAATTTTGCCTGTCGTACGCACGGTTGGTAAATCCTCCACACTTGTGCGTTTCCCGCGCACGACGCCCACGACGGGGGTAATTGCTTCACACTAGGCGTTTTAACCCCCGCGCACGACGGGGTTAATTTTGCCCGTCGTGCTCTCGGATGGAAATTGCTGCACACTAGGCGTTTTAACCCACGCGCGCGATGGGGTAAGTTTGCCCGTCGTGCGCGCGGATGGAAATTGCTTTACACATTGCGTTTTCTCCCTCGCGCACGACAGGGGTAATTTTGCCCGTCGTTCGCACGGATGGAAATTGCTCCACACTTGTGTGTTTGCCCGCACACGACGCGCACGACGGGGTTAATTTTGCCCGTCGTGCACGCGGATGGAAATTGCTACACACCAGGCATTTCACCCCACGCGCACGACGGGGGTAATTTCACCCGTCTTGCGCGCCGATGGAAAATGCTCCACACTTGTACGTTTTAAGCCCCGCGCACGACGCGCACGACTGGGGGTAATTTTGCATGTCGTGCCCGCAGATGGAAATTGCCTCACACTAGGCGTTTTACCCCTCGCACACGACGGGGTAATTTTGCCCGTCGTGCGCGCGGCTGGAAATTGCTTTACACGTTGCGTTTTCCCCCTCGCGCACGACGGGGGTAATTTTACTCGTCGTGCTCACAGTTGGTAACTGCTCCACACTTGTGCGTTTTAAGCCCACGCCGCGCACGACGCGTAGGCTGTAGCGCGTTGTGCGCGGGGAGTAATTTACTCCGCTCTGGTTCGACACGCACAACGGTGCCGTATAGTGTAAACTATTTCTTTGAAAAGGATATAAAGGGCGGGATGGTAATTGCACCAATAGTTCTAAAAAGTTGCTTTGATAGGGGCTATAAGGGCGGGATGGTAATTGCCCCAAAAGTTCCGGTTGCGTAAGGGCGCGTTGGTAATTGCACCAAAAGTTCCTCATGTTCTGCTTTTAACAACAGCCGGGGGATCGGATCGGACGGTCAGGAGGGGTCGAGCGCAGGAATCCCATCTGAGCACGAACGCAGATATATATATATATATATATCTATCTATTCTATAAAACACAAAGATTTTGAATTTTGTCCTACGTGGCAGGGTTTGTCCTACGTGGACAAAGATTGATGATTAGGACAAACAAAATTACTGACTAGGACATGTGTTTTGGGGGGAAATTTTGTTTGTAAAACTCAAAATTTTACAACTAAAACATTTGAAAACTCAAATGTTAACCAAACTTTTAGGGGGGAACCAAACTTGGGGGGAAAACAAACTTTACTCCCCAAATTTTTTGAAAACAACTGATTGAAAAATACTTGGGGAGAGGAAGCTGCGTTTTTTGGGGGAGATCAACAGCACGGGCCAAAGATGCTGCTTGCTTCCTTCATCTCGGCAAAGATATTCTCCCCAATGCTACAGCAGCAAGGGAGAGCATCAACCTCCTCAGATCTTGCCTCCTTCCTCCTCGCCTCAGATATTGCCTCCGTCCTGATCTTTCCTCCTTCCAAATGCAGTAAGGGAGAGCATTTCTGGGTCTTCCCGCCAACGCTACAGAAGCAAGGGAGAGCATCAAGCAGTTAAGAGACTAAGGGCCATCTCACGCAGTAAGCATCACTCAGGATCATGCAATGCTGCATGTTTCTTGCTATTTGTTTGAACTTTATCATTGGAAATTGTTGATGGTTTATTTCCTTGGTTTAACAATCATTGATATTCAATGAGATTTTATTGTTGTGTGTGTGACGTCATTGAAACCAATCCTTGGTTTAACAATCATTGATAACAATCCTTGGTTTAACAAATTTTCTTGACGAACCAGGGAAAATTTGTTATTATTCAGATAAACGTCATGAAAATTAAGCTACAATGCTAACAAGAAATTTCTCATTCTGTAACCATGTTCAGCTTTATGGTTTTGGATAACAAAACCAATACTTGATAGATAAAATCACAGGATTTATTTAGAATCAACATAATACTGTGATACTTGCATGCACCATCGTTGGGAGATGAGATCAATAAAGGGAGTACTTATAGAGCAGAAATGTGAAAAAGAAGAGTCATGATGTCTGTAGAATAATATGAAACATAATCAAATGTGAACAAAGAAATGGGTATCAGTCGATATTGGTGGCCAAATTACCAAGTGTTCATCATTTTAGTCATTCAGAACAAATCATTTATCATCACTGGTGTGGGTAAAGACTAAAGTGGATGTTGTTCTCAGCATTGAAACATGATGGTTAAAATTCAGTATGACCACAAATTACCATGTGTTGTATAAGGCGGACATAACAACCATACATACTTTTGGGGTTGTATTGTTAGGAAATTATGTAACATGTCCAAAGTTTGCGTAGAACAAGACTTATGATGAAACTCCTCGTCAACTACAAGTTTGAGTGATCCCAAAGGGAATCTGCTCTCGAAGAAGGAGATCAACCCTCAGTTCTACCAGAGGAATCTGTTCGATGGGGAAACAAAGGTAAGAAAAAATTGGGAATTTGGTGGAAGATCTAATTCTACTTTTTATTGTTTTGTTGAACTATAAAATTTTGATTTGGTGAATTTTTCAGGAATTTGGATTGAAAAGAAAAGCGGTTGGATTTCCATGGCCATTTCATGTACAACATTGGCATTTTGGGTAAATATGAAATTTTTATTTTAGGTTTTTTTGTTGAACTCTAAGTTTTGGTTTGTGAATTTTTCAGAAATTTTGGATGGAAAAGAAAAGTGGTGGGATTTGCATGTCTATTTCGTGTAAAGCATTGGCGATTACGTGGATCGATATTCGGAGATATTGGAATTTATCCTAACCGAGAAATCTTGATATTAGTTCTTTCTCTTATAGCCTCATATTTATCTTCAAAAAATGATGGGACATTATTATTTAAAATTTTAAATGAGTTGTTTTGTTGAATTATAAAAATTTGAGAGCCTATGGTGCTAATTTGTTGAATTTTGTTACTTTGTGGTAACCATTTTGAGTTCATGTTATTGATCTTTGATGTGCATCTCTTCTTTAGTGTTTTTTGTTAATGATTCATCTAATTCACTAGGCAAATGGTTAAATTAATAGGATGGTGACAGATTCATGAGGAGAGCAGCGAAGTGAGGTCACATCGAAGGTTAGTTCAAATTTTGCTTACATATGAAATTATGAAAACGTGAATTTTGACGAAATTCTAGACACTTTAAGTCAACAAGAATCAAGTTACTAGCAAAAGTTGTGTTGCTAAAAGGCACATTTCTAGCTAGGAAAAAAAATCTTCGAACGGACACCATCTCCTCACAAAATTCCAGATCCGTTAAGACTATAACCTGATTAGTCATGTGGATTCCGTTAGTATGGTATCCCTTCTCTGACGATTGCCTTGCACCTCACCATATATGACTGTATATCGCTTTATATCATATTATTAATTTAGTTTCTTTAATTTTGTTCTGTCAGGATTCCTATCAAAACCTCAGATTTTAAGCGACATACATTATATAAGCGATATCTTATTTGTTTGGATTCCTGTCAAAAACCTCAGATTTTTGTTTGGATTCACTTTCATCATATTGCTTTGAATTGAAGCAAAGTTAGAAGACTTTGATGTTGACCTCAATGCTTCAAATAATTCTAATGAGAAGAAGAGTCTAAGGTATACAACTGTTGATTAAGAGAGATTCAAATAATTACAGGCAAATCATGAAAGGATGTTATATTGAATGATTTCTCTTTAAATTAATGGATATGATTCATTCCAACATATTTTTAATCAAGAAATCCTCATTGTATCAAATTGATTGTGTCATCATTATGGCCAAGATAATATTGAGTATGCAGAACTTCCCACACTGATATGTATATATATGATGCGTATTATGTATTCACATGAGATGTCAACAAATGCTGCATATTGAGAGAAACATAACAACATATCATAGTGTTCATACCATATTGCTACTATTTTTCAGGCTCAGCGACTCCAGGCCAGTCTCAGCAACTCCATGTGTACCTATTGTTTTGAGCATCTTACTGCTGGCCATGATCTGGTGGTGTTGCATACGTAGAAAGAGTCGAAGAGCAAGAAGACTAGGTATGGCGAGGAACACAACTTCACCCACATTTAGGAGATATCATCTATTATCTGACTTGGTTTGAATAGCTACATTAGGTACAACTCTTTCTCCAACCCGAATAACTACAATGGCTCGAGAGCAAAGATTTGGACCTGCCATTGTTCGATTTGAGCACGGTTAAAGCTGCAACCGATGACTTCTCAATGGCGAACAAACTTGGCAAGGGTGGCTTTGGGCCTGTATTTAAGGTAAACTCGGCAGCCAATGATTACTTCAAATGTTCACGCAATGATATTTCAAGCCAAGTAATGTTGAATGTGTTATATATCAGGGTATATCAGATGAGCAAGAGGTAACTGTGAAAAGACTGGCAAAGACATCAGCCCAGGGGATCGATGAGTTCATGAATGAGATGGTGCTGATTGCCCAGCTTCAGCATAGAAACCTTATGCAGCTCTTGGGGTGTTGCATTTAAGGGGACGAGATGATGCTGATATATGAGTGAGCTATTCTTACTGAACAATGCTGAATCAAGTGAAGTTGGTACAGATCTACAATTTTTGCAAGTAAGCTATTCTTTAAGTGCCTTATGGTATATAATTAAATGTCAGTTCTTTGGACCCATTTCTATCATCATTAGTTTATGATATTTTTAGTCATTGTATGGATTAATTCTATTGATCGATTGCTCATATTGTTTACTTGCGGTCATGTTTAATCATGATTATGCTATATATAGCTGGAAATTTTTGGAATGTGTAAGATTTCTAGCATGTGTGATGTTAATACTGTATTGGGTCTACTATTCTCTGATATTCCATTAATCTTTCTATATCAAAGTCATTGTCGGTGCAAGTATAAATTCATGTGCTATATTACCATTGTTAGCGAACTTGAGCAAACACCACCCCCCAACAAAAAAACAAACACTAACAAAATTAAGCTTTGAGTAAAAAGCTCTGCAGTTAGAGATGTCATTATCACCATTGTTGTAATTTCAAAAAAAAAGGATTGGCAGCAGCACCGAATTATCAAAGCCAGATGAGGTATTGGAGCGTGTGGATTCAAGAATTGTTGTCGTATCTCTTTCGCCGAATGATGATAAGATCGAAGATGTGGAGTCTGTTTTTAATCAGTATTGGAAGGTATTTGATTCTGACAACATTGCTATTTATCATATTAGATATATTACTGATAAGCAAGTTTGATTGTTTCATACATGCACCGAATATTATGGTTGTTTCTTTCAAATAGGTTGCACGTATGTATGTACAATCGCATGTCTGCATATAAGCGCTATCACATGCGCATATCTATATTTTTTTGTTGGAGGTCACATGTTAACAAATTCGAGTTTTCACTCGAACGATGCTTAACAATTAATAGGATATGAGAGCTTTAATTAGGAGAAGAAAAGTTTGTGTAGCTTATAATTAACGGGTTTTAAGCACAAATTTATTCACATGTGAATTTTTACTGCCATATAAATCTCCTTCCTTTAATGAAAACCATTAAGAATCCATAATGGAGCAAGTCACTGAACATTTTATGGCTGGAATTTGATTGAAATGGACCGGACTATATTAAATAATAAGGGTGCAGGAAATCTATTTGATTTTGAGATTGGTTTTGATCTGAGAAAGAGAACAAAAAAACTTGATTTTCTTTTAGAGCTTCGGTGAACAAGTTGTTTTATTGATGACATTGAGGAGATGAAATTGTACCTATTATACAACTGAGAGATGTTTTTGAATGGATTTGCTGATAGGACAAAGCAATGTGAAGAATGGTGGTTATGATTTAATCTTAAGAAATAAATCGATGTTGTGAGAGTTTGTAAAAATTTTGGAGAACAAACCTTAAATTTTTAGAGGAACTAACTCTGGATAGAACCAAAATTTGAATGGGTTTGCTGACTAAAACGAAGTGATGGGTAGAATGACGGTTAACATTTGATCTTAAGAAATCAAGGGATGAGATGCAAATTTGTAAAACGTTTAGGGTGCAAATCCTAAAATTTTGGGAGGAACTTAATCTAGATAGAAACTAAATTTTGGGAGAACTAAAATTTTGGGGAGAAATAAATATTGGGTGGAACTAAAAAACATTGGAGGAACTAAATTCGTTGGGAAAACTAAAATTTTTAAATTTTTTAGGGAAATAAATACTCTCGTGGGGAGCTAAATTTTGGGATGAACTAAATTATTTTGAAGGAAACTAAATAACAATTATTGTGCTGATTTTGAAGGGGAATAATTTAAGTGAACCGTGCCCTTGGGCACGGGTTATGACTAGTATATATATATATGGGTAAAGTGTTCCTAGGGTGACTCCTTGGATTAAATCTAAGGAGTCGCCTCCATTTTCCCACATATCCCACAATTTTTTTGGATTTTATTTTTCATGGGGTTGTTGTTCACCTCATGGATGATCAACATACCAAAAATCAAACCATTCCAATACTTTTAGAGCCCCCATCTACCCCTTGCAACTTCTACGGTTTGAAAACGTGCTGAAAAACCATGAAGTTGCAAGGCATAGATGGTGGCTCTAAAAGTATTGGAATGAATTGATTTTTGGTATGTTGATCATCCATGAGGTGAACAACAACCCCATGAAAAAAAATTCCGAAAAAAAATGTGGGATATGGGGAAAATGGGGGCGACTCCTTAGATTGAATCTAAGGAGTCACCCTAGGAACACTTTACCCTATATATATATATATATATATATATATATATATATATATATATATATATATATATATACACTAGTCATTACCCGTGCCCATAGGGCACGATTTATTTAATGGCTGAGTTTTTCTCCCCCACAAATTTCAAGTTCCCCCAAATTTCAAGTTTTCCCATAAAATTTCAAGTTCCCCCCCAAATTTAAGTTTTCCCCCAAAATTTAAGTCCCCCCAAAATTGTCATTACCACCTAGGACAAACTTGCCACGTAGAACAAAGCTTTGTCCTAGCAGGAAAAGATTCAAAATCTTCATAGATCTGGAAAAAAATGGTCGGAAGGGGTGAGAATAAAAAGTGTGGGTGGGTGTGTGGGGAGGGTCCATGGGCAAAAATACAAAAACCGGGGTTGTATGTGCAAAATTCTCCACCTCCTCTTTTATCCCTCAAAATCTCATCTCTTATATTTTCTCTTATCCAATTTCCCTGTTTTATATAATAGATATCCAAATTCTCTTATCCAATTTCTCATGTCCAAATTCTCTTATCAATTTCTCTTGATAACATCCGTCTTTTATATAATAGATATCTCTTATCCAATTTCTCTAGTCCAATATCTCGTATCCAATTTCTCTTGATAACATCTCTCGTTTGTAATATAGATATCTATTATCCAATTTCACTAGATAACATCACTCTTATCCAATTTCTATTGTCCAATATCTCTTATTCAATTTCTCTTGATAACATCCCTCTTTTATAATATAGATATCTCTTATCCAATTTCTCTTGTCAAATATCTCTTATCCAATTTCTCTTGATAACATCCCGCTTTTATAATATAGATATCTCTTATCCAATTTCTCATGTCCAATATCTCTTATCCAATTTCTCTTGATAACATCCCTCTTTTATAATATAGAATATCTCTTATCCAATTTCTCATGTCCAATATCTCTTCTCCAATTTCTCTTGATAACATCCCTCTCTTATAATATAGATATCTCTTATCCAATTTCTCTTGATAACATCCCTCTCTTATAATATAGATATCTCTTATCCAATTTCTCTTGTCCAATATCTCTTATCCAATTTCTCTTGATAACATCCCTCTTTTATAATATAGATATCAATTATCCAATTTGTCTTATCCAATATCTCTTATCCAATTTCTCTTGATAACATCCATCTCTTATAATATAGATATCTCTTATCCAATTTCTCTTGTCCAATATCTCTTATCCAATTTCTCTTGATAACATCCCTCTTTTATAATGTAGATATCTCTTATCCAATTTCTCTTGTCCAATATCTCTTATCCAATTTATCTTGATAACATCCCTCTTTTATAATCTAGATATCTCTTATCCAATTTCTCATGTCCAATATCTCTTATCCAATTTCACTTAATAACATCCCTCTTTTATAATATAGATATCTCTTATCCAATTTCTCTTGTCCAATATCTCTTATCCAGTTTCTCTTGATAACATCCCTCTTTTATAATATAGATATCTCTTATCCAATTTCTCTTGATAACATCCCTCTCTTATAATATAGATATCTCTTATCCAATTTCTCTTGTCCAATATCTCTTATCCAATTTCTCTTGATAACATCCCGCTTTTATAATATAGATATCTCTTATCCAATTTCTCTTGTCCAATATCTCTTATCCAATTTCTCTTGATAACATCCCTCTTTTATAATATAGAATATCTCTTATCCAATTTCTCATGTCCAATATCTCTTATCCAATTTCTCTTGATAACATCCCTCTCTTATAATATAGATATCTCTTATCCAATTTCTCTTGTCCAATATCTCTTATCCAATTTCTCTTGATAACATCCCTCTTTTATAATATAGATATCTCTTATCCAATTTCTCTTGATAACATCCCTCTCTTATAATATAGATATCTCTTATCCAATTTCTCTTGTCCAATATCTCTTATCCAATTTCTCTTGATAACATCCCTCTTTTATAATATAGATATCTCTTATCCAATTTCTCGTGTCCAATATCTCTTATCCAATTTCTCTTGATAACATCCCTCTCTTATAATATAGATATCTCTTATCCAATTTCTCTTGTCCAATATCTCTTATCCAATTTCTCTTGATAACATCTTTCGTTTGTAATATAGATATCTCTTATCCAATTTCTCTTGATAACATCACTCTTATCCAATTTCTATTTTCCAATATCTCTTATTCAATTTCTCTTGATAACATCCCTCTTTTATAATGTAGATATCTCTTATCCAATTTATCTTGTCAAATATCTCTTATCCAATTTTTCTTGATAACATCCCTCTTTTATAATATAGATATCTCTTATCCAATTTATCATGTCCAATATCTCTTATCCAATTTCTCTTGATAACATCCCTCTTTTATAATATAGATATCTCGTATCCAATTTCTCTAGTCCAATATCTCTTATCCAATTTCTCTTGATAACATCCCTCTTTTATAATATAGATATCTCTTATCCAATTTCTCTTGATAACATCCCTCTCTTATAATATAGATATCTCTTATCCAATTTCTCTTGTCCAATATCTCTTATCCAATTTCTCTTGATAACATCCCTCTTTTATAATATAGATATCTCTTATCCAATTTCTCTTGTCCAATATCTCTTATCCAATTTCTCTTGATAACATCCCTCTTTTATAATATAGATATCTCTTATCCAATTTCTCGTGTCCAATATCTCGTATCCAATTTCTCTTGATAACATCCCTCTTTTATAATATAGATATCTCTTATCCAATTTCTCTTGATAACATCCCTCTCTTATAATATAGATATCTCTTATCCAATTTCTCTTGTCCAATATCTTTTATCCAATTTCTCTTGATAACATCCCTCTTTTATAATATAGATATCTCTTATCCAATTTCTCTTGTCCAATATCGCTTATCCAGTTTCTCTTGATAACATCCCTCTTTTATAATATAGATATCTCTTATCCAATTTCTTTTGATAACATCCATCTCTTATAATATAGATATCTCTTATCCAATTTCTCTTGTCCAATATCTCTTATCCAATTTCTCTTGATAACATCCATCTCTTATAATATAGATATCTCTTATCCAATTTCTCTTGTCCAATATCTCTTATCCAATTTCTCTTGATAACATCCCTCTTTTATAATGTAGATATCTCTTATCCAATTTCTCTTGTCCAATATCTCTTATCCAATTTATCTTGATAACATCCCTCTTTTATAATCTAGATATCTCTTATCCAATTTCTCTTAATAACATCCCTCTTTTATAATATAGATATCTCTTATCCAATTTCTCTTTTCCAATATCTCTTATCCAGTTTCTCTTGATAACATTCCTCTTTTATAATATAGATATCTCTTATCCAATTTCTCTTGATAACATCCCTCTCTTATAATATAGATATCTCTTATCCAATTTCTCTTGTCCAATATCTCTTATCCAATTTCTCTTGATAACATCCCTCTTTTATAATATAGATATCTCTTATCCAATTTCTCTTGTCCAATTTCTCTTATCCAATTTCTCTTGATAACATCCCTCTTTTATAATATAGAATATCGCTTATCCAATTTCTCATGTCCAATATCTCTTATCCAATTTCTCTTGATAACATCCCTCTCTTATAATATAGATATCTCTTATCTAATTTCTCTTGTCCAATATCTCTTATCCAATTTCTCTTGATAACATCCCTCTTTTATAATATAGATATCTCTTATCCAATTTCTCTTGATAACATCCCTCTCTTATAATATAGATATCTCTTATCCAATTTCTCTTGTCCAATATCTCTTATCTTCCCTTTTTATAATATAGACTAGTCATTACCCGTGCCCATAGGGCACGGTTTATTTAATGGCTGAGTTTTTCTCCCCCACAAATTTCAAGTTTCCCCAAATTTCAAGTTTTCCCACAAAATTTCAAGTTTCCCCCCAAATTTAAGTTTTCCCCCAAAATTTAAGTCCCCCCAAAATTGTCATTACCACCTAGGACAAACTTGCCACGTAGAACAAAGCTTTGTCCTAGCAGGAAAAGATTCAAAATCTTCATAGAACTGGAAAAAAATGGTCGGAAGGGGTGAGAATAAAAAGTGTGGGTGGGTGTGTGGGGAGGGTCCATGGGCAAAAATACAAAAACCGGGGTTGTATGTGCAAAATTCTCCACCTCCTCTTTTATCCCTCAAAATCTCATCTCTTATATTTTCTCTTATCCAATTTCCCTGTTTTATATAATAGATATCCAAATTCTCTTATCCAATTTCTCATGTCCAAATTCTCTTATCAATTTCTCTTGATAACATCCGTCTTTTATATAATAGATATCTCTTATCCAATTTCTCTTGTCCAATATCTCTTATCCAATTTCTCTTGATAACATCTCTCGTTTGTAATATAGATATCTATTATCCAATTTCACTTGATAACATCACTCTTATCCAATTTCTATTGTCCAATATCTCTTATTCAATTTCTCTTGATAACATCCCTCTTTTATAATATAGATATCTCTTATCCAATTTCTCTTGTCCAATATCTCTTATCCAATTTATCTTGATAACATCCCTCTTTTATAATATAGATATCTCTTATCCAATTTCTCATGTCCAATATCTCTTATCCAATTTCTCTTGATAACATCCCTCTTTTATAATATAGATATCTCTTATCCAATTTCTCTTGTCCAATATCTCTTATCCAATTTCTCTTGATAACATCCCTCTTTTATAATATAGATATCTCTTATCCAATTTCTCTTGATAACATCCCTCTCTTATAATATAGATATCTCTTATCCAATTTCTCTTGTCCAATATCTCTTATCCAATTTCTCTTGATAACATCCCTCTTTTATAATATAGATATCTCTTATCCAATTTCTCTTGTCCAATATCTCTTATCCAATTTCTCTTGATAACATCCCTCTTTTATAATATAGATATCTCTTATCCAATTTCTCTCCAATATCTCTTATCCAATTTCTCTAGTCCAATATCTCTTATCCAATTTCTCTTGATAACATCCCTCTTTTATAATGTAGATATCTCTTATCCAATTTCTCTTGTCCAATATCTCTTATCCAATTTATCTTGATAACATCCCTCTTTTATAATCTAGATATCTCTTATCCAATTTCTCATGTCCAATATCTCTTATCCAATTTCTCTTGATAACATCCCTCTTTTATAATATAGATATCTCTTATCCAATTTCTCTTGTCCAATATCTCTTATCCAGTTTCTCTTGATAACATCCCTCTTTTATAATATAGATATCTCTTATCCAATTTCTCTTGATAACATCCCTCTCTTATAATATAGATATCTCTTATCCAATTTCTCTTGTCCAATATCTCTTATCCAATTTCTCTTGATAACATCCCTCTTTTATAATATAGATATCTCTTATCCAATTTCTCTTGTCCAATATCTCTTATCCAATTTCTCATGTCCAATATCTCTTATCCAATTTCTCTTGATAACATCCCTCTCTTATAATATAGATATCTCTTATCCAATTTCTCTTGTCCAATATCTCTTATCCAATTTCTCTTGATAACATCCCTCTTTTATAATATAGATATCTCTTATCCAATTTCTCTTGATAACATCCCTATCTTATAATATATATATCTCTTATCCAATTTCTCTTGTCCAATATCTCTTATCCAATTTCTCTTGATAACATCCCTCTTTTATAATATAGATATCTCTTATCCAATTTCTCTTGTCCAATATCTCTTATCCAATTTCTCTTGATAACATCCCTCTCTTATAATATAGATATCTCTTATCCAATTTCTCTTGTCCAATATCTCTTATCCAATTTCTCTTGATAACATCTTTCGTTTGTAATATAGATATCTCTTATCCAATTTCTCTTGATAACATCACTCTTATCCAATTTCTATTTTCCAATATCTCTTATTCAATTACTCTTGATAACATCCCTCTTTTATAATGTAGATATCTCTTATCCAATTTATCTTGTCAAATATCTCTTATCCAATTTCTCTTGATAACATCCCTCTTTTATAATATAGATATCTCTTATCCAATTTCTCATGTCCAATATCTCTTATACAATTTCTCTTGATAACATCCCTCTTTTATAATATAGATATCTCTTATCCAATTTCTCTAGTCCAATATCTCTTAACCAATTTCTCTTGATAACATCCCTCTTTTATAATATAGATATCTCTTATCCAATTTCTCTTGATAACATCCCTCTCTTATAATATAGATATCTCTTATCCAATTTCTCTTGTCCAATATCTCTTATCCAATTTATCTTGATAACATCCCTCTTTTATAATATAGATATCTCTTATCCAATTTCTCTTGTCCAATATCTCTTATCCAATTTCTCTTGATAACATCCCTCTTTTATAATATAGATATCTCTTATCCAATTTCTCGTGTCCAATATTTCTTATCCAATTTCTCTTGATAACATCCCTCTTTTATAATATATTTCTCTTGAATGATGCTGGGCCAAGCGACTATAGGCCTATTGCATGTTGCAACGTGATCTACAAAATTATCAGTAAGGTTTTATGTAACAGACTAAAGCATGTCATTACAGATCTTATTTCTCCCAACCAGTCTGCTTTCCTTTAAGATCGGTTGCTAGCAGATTGCACCCTCATAGCGCATGAACAGATTCGGGATTTTAGTAACCCAATGGGGTCAAGAGCTTGTATTAAGCTTGATCTTCGTAAAGCTTTTGACAGTGTTAACAGAGATTTTATTCTATTTCTTTTACAGGAGATGGGATTTAAAGGAATATTTATTAACTGGATAAATGAGTGTATATCTACCCCCCTTTTCTCTGTTCTTATCGATGGGTCACCTGTTGGTTACTTCTCTTCAAACAGGGGTTTGCGCCAAGGAGATCCTATATCCCCCTATCTATTTGTCCTCGTTATGGAAGCTTTTTCTCTTCTGATGGCTAGAGCGGAATCTGCTTGCTCTATTCAGCCTCTTCGAAGGCGCGGGTCTATTTCTCATTTGCTATTTGCGGATGATCTATTGGTTTTCTGCCGCGCTAATCGTCGTTCTTTCAATGGACTTAGAGAGGTTTTGGCAGTTTTCAACCGAATCTCTGGTCTCCAAGTTAATCAGGACAAAAGTGCAGCTATTTTCAGCAAAGGTGTCCGTGACCCAAGGAATCTTGCGGATATTCTCGGTGTCAAGTTAGTAACCTCTTTTTCTACT